>CM031707.1:11792500-12392500 GCA_018466805.1 Hippocampus abdominalis
TTGGCAACCATCTTGTGGCATCTATACGCAATTACCTTTTTGGGTGGGTATCAAATATTTACAGATTTTTCTGTTCACTTGACTTACTATTTTATCGTTTGATTGTTTTATATTGACTGCGTAAAAGTGGTTTGCATGCAAATATTTACTGTGATAATGACTTTACGACTGCATTGGTGTCGTTTACTTAGCTAATCTGTTTTGATTAAAGCTGATAGGAGCTGTCTGGAAAGAGGCGCACAAGGCGCAGAAGAATGCATGCGGTGCAGAAAAAAAATAATATTTGATGGTAATCGCTCTTCAGCCTACACATAATACAAAATTCCTTTTACAGGTCTCATTTTTCAAAGGTTTAAAATGAGTGTGTGCTGCACTTGCTGTAGCAGAACAGAATGAATGAAAAACAAAAGGCCTCCAAACTGCATTATTGACAAAATTGGACGAATGATTCCAAGGTGGTTGAACTTGGCAGACTTTGCTTACGTGAGCAGAGAAATTCCAGCCGGATATGTGAGCAAGATTTTTTTTTAAAACCATGTATCAACAAACTCCAGCAGCCATTTGAAGTGTTATCGTTTCATCGGCCTGCCAAGACATCCCTCCTCTTACCCATCATGCACCTCTCCACTGTCTGCGGGCTCATGTGCAAGAAGTGAGACAAAAACTTTGATAAGACTTAACTCTTCTTCCTTTTTCCAGCACCAAACCTAAAGATCCAAATACTTTTTCTGATTCACGGCCACTAGGTGGCATATTTGCATGGTTGCTGAGGATTACCGTATGTTACACTGTCATGTATTAACCGGTGCTATTGCCAATTTGTTTTTACCATATTATTGAATTATTAGAAATTATTGTTCTTACAAAACAATATTTTTCATCAACATCCAGCATAGGTGTCAGCAAAAAGTCATCAGAAAACCGAATCTCCGAGTAAAAATCGAGAATCGTGGAGTTTGCATGTTCTCCCCGTGCCTGTGTGGGTTTTCTCTGGGTACTCCGGTTTCCTCCCACATTCCAAAAACATGCATGGGGTTAACGGACCACTTAATTATCCCAAGGCGTGAGTTGGTTGTGCGTTTATGTGTGCCCTGCAATTAGCTGGCAACCAGTTCATGGTGTACCTCGCCTACTACCCGCAGACAGCTGGGATAGGCTCCAGCATGCCCGCGACCCTTGTGAGGATAAGCGGATCAGAAAATGGATGGATGAATCCCTCTATTGCCCCCAACTTGTATCTTTATCATGAACTTTAAGAAACCACTGATTACAGGGAAAAACAACCAATCAAAGACCAAAGGACTGACAGACGAGGTGTCAATCATTTGCCGGGCACACTGATTGCAGTAACACCCCCGTGGTCTTGGAGATGACATGTCACCTTGGACAGAGTTATGGCAAAATATCCACCTCCAGAAAAGAATCCCTTATTTACTGACGACAAGATATAAAACTAGAAAACAAAAGCAGAGCAAGCAACTGAGAGCATTCAGAAACAAAGTGAAAATAGCCATGTTTCTGCTTCACAGTATCACTTCTTTTTGAATATGAATTGATTGTACAGTATCATTAAAAAAAACATTAAACATCTATTTGTCACACTCCATTATAAATACGTAAATAATTTACGTACTTACGTAAATAATACGTAATACGTAAATCATTTACGTATTTATTAATAATAATTTACGGTAAATTATACTACAAGTGTAGCAGTAATGTTGACTTGTTTACCGTACATTGCTAATGTTATTTTAGCGCTGGGATTATTAAAGGGAGGCGACAGTGAAATCATTCCAGCAGTTTTAACTCGACGGACTTCCCCTTCCTGAAATATTTTTATGGACTCCGTTTCTTCCAACTACAGGTCGCGTGACAACGTACAGTATTACTTCCTTGCGTGACATTTGCCTTTTCGACATTATAATTACTACAAATATCTTCATGAAAAACGGAAATGTAGTTTAAAATAATCAAATTAAAAACTGTCAACAGCACACTGCGATAAGTTAACGTGTCTTCCTGTCCCGTCCGATGTTTACGCTTCGTAAGAATGCACAATCGGTATTGATAGTGCACGGGGCGTAATTTAAGAGCTGTGTGCAGTCTGCCCTTTATGTGCCCATTAGACCTATAATGAATCAGTGAATGACCGCGGGCAACGGCTGCCTCCCTTTTACATGTTACAGCAGCTAGACGACGCGTTCTGGCACCGCGGAACGCTTTCAAACGATGATGTGCTTCCTGGACCAGCACGAGTAGGAGGAGGAGGAGGAGGAGGAGGAGGAGGAAGATGACTCCGCGCAATCGTGCATTGCTAATCAACACTTCCACACTTAAAGGAGAAAAGTTATGTCGTGTGTGACTATCTAATGAGGATGAGGTCTATTTTGCCTAGTTGTGTTTTTCTGTTGGCGATGTTGCAGCGCGGCAGTTCGCAGCTCGTTCAGTTACCTGACTCAGGTGAGAGAGAACATGCACACCGCGATTATATCTCGACACAGTCATTCTCACAATAAGTATATTTCGGGTCTATATTTGCTCTATATTTTTATTTCAGCAAGGGGACGTAATTCATCTCGACCTTTCACTTCATTAGGTACACCAGCACCGTCTAAAAATGCCAATTATTTCTTTCCGCCACCCCACCAGAAAAGAAAATACAGTCAAACCTCGGTTTTCGTCCAAATCCGTTCCAGAAGGCGGTTCAAAAACCGAAACATCGCTCTTTTTAAAATAAAGATGTTTACTGAACACGTCTGCTCACAATGGAAAGCAACACGAGGTCGCTTCCTCGTGTAAGGAAGGCGAGAGGAGTCAAATGGTGCATTCAAGTGCGCTCAGTTAGTCCGAGAACCGAAATTTGTTCGTCATTCGAGGCATAAAAAACTCGAAATATTTGGTCGAAAACCGAATTGGGCGAGAACCGAGACGTTCGAAAACCGAGGTTTGACTGTATTCAGAACTGACTTTTAATAAAATCTTTCGATGATATTGTAATGTATAAAAACATACAGTCAAATTAAAATTAAATCGAATGTAAAGAATTATTTTATCACGTTTTTTTCCCCCTTTGCTTGAATTCAATGTACATCGTGTTGCTCCTTCAGCTGTGTGCTAGTTGGCCATCTGGGCGCAGTTGTAATACAGATATGCATGGAGCTGATTACAATTTCATAGTAAGCCACAGTAATATTAGTTGCTCTTCAGAGAAGATAAAGTTATATGCCAGTGAGTACTGTTAAATGTCTTGTCTACGTGTGTTGCTCCACCCTATGTATTCAACTACCCATTGCCTAAAGCAGGGGTGTCAAACATACGGCCCGCGGACCGGAACCAGCCCGCAAGGAGGTTTGATCAGGCCCTCAGGATAATTGAAATGTGAAAAAAATGCATGAAAAACACGGAATTAATATTTTTAATACGGTGCAATTCATGGGGTATCCGCTAGGGGGACGCACTGTTTTAATCAGAGTAAAAGACAACATTGTTTTGATCAGAGAAGAAGAAAACAGGGATTACATTTTCTCTGCACGAGTAAATGGTTTAAACATTCCTTTCTTTATAAATCTCGTTTAATATTAAAAGTGCATTACTATATTTTTTCAATACCAATTACTTGTGTAAAAACACAAAGTTGTGTGCCTTTGTACAATCAGTGCGATCAGTTGCAATACATATATGTGAATGATAAAAGTAAATTGCACATTTGTCTAAGGAAATCTAAGGAGCTTCATGATTTGTAAAAGATCTGTTAATTAAATGTCAACATTTTCCTAATGTTCTTGTGCTTCTTTAGACCAAAACAAAGGAAATACATTATTAGGGTTATTAATAGCAGAGTATGGTATAATTTTAATGGCCCGGCCCACTTTACATCAACCGAGGCCGTATGTGGCCCACAATGTGAAATAAGTTTGACACCCCTGGCCTAAAGGGACACAAACACAACAGTGTGTTCGTACTGGGAAAATATTTGACCAAACATGAGAACGTACCACCGTCACTTTAAAACAGGCACTTGTATCTTTGTTTCCATTGTTACTTCTTATGGTAGGTTAAAATTGCTAAGCATCCCTAAACTTTTTTCCATCCAGTGGAATTTTCAGGCATCTCTCGCATTCACAGATGAGATGCTCAGATTCCACCTCCGTTTTGGATGAATGCAAAGATGCAACATTTCATTCAAGCATCTCCGTCTAGAAGAGTCAGTCTAGCCCTCATCAGCTCATGTGTTGTGTCTGTCTCGTTTTATTTGCACCCAGCTTCTTTCTCAAACCCCTAAAGGTATTTGGTTTATGAGCAATTGTCCTCCATTTTTTTCACTCTTTTCCGACTGTTTTATTTTCCTCCCTTTAAAAAATTAATAATTGTGGGTAATTACTGCAAGAACATATTCCTTTGGTTCCGCTGAGGCTTCAAAAATGGAGGATATGGCCTGCATAAATTGGAACACTCGACCTTGGAAGAATTGAAAGAAGTTCTGCTCTATAAAATACTTTCAGGTGTTTAAGATCCAAAAGATGAACACGAATAAGCGATCAATATCCCAGCTTTTATTTCCCGGTATTTGGAGCTGCATCTGATACACATACTGTACCGCCTTTTGTTTGAATCCACTTATTTTACAAGTGAGCAAATGTATTCTGTGACTCCTCCAAAGTAAATTGTTTTTCTTCTTTCTCCTGTTTAGTATCAAACTGCTGCGAGGGCGATATTCTCATATTGCTAGACTCATCAGGAAGCGTGGCCAACTACGAGTTCTCACGTATGCAGGGCTTCACCGGCGAGCTTCTTGAGCCCTTCTCGCTCGGCCGCGGCCACGTGAGAGTTGGGCTGCTGCAAGTGGGGACCGAACCAGTCCTGGAGTTTGGCCTGGATGTCCACACCGAACAGAGAAGTCTACAGAAAGCTCTGCTCGGCATGACACAGCTGCAAGGGAGCACCAACACCGACGCGGCGCTACGGGTGGCCAAGCGGCTCCTGGCGGACACCCGTGTGCCGAAGATTCTGCTCTGGCTGACGGATGGCGTTGAGCTGGGGAACGTGGACGAGCCCATAGCGCAGCTGAAGGCGCAAGGGGTTTCTGTGTTAATTGTATCCTCCGTACACGGCGACTTCCATGTGTTGCAGCGTGTGGTCTCCCCGCCTTTGGAGTCCCACCTTTACTCTGTAGACATAGACAACATTGACATCATCACGGAGCCCATGAGAGAGGCTATTATCAGTATGTGTCAATATGTTTGGTATCTGGGTCCAGTAGTGTTTCTTTATATTTACTTCGGTATTGCTGCACATCCATCCAGAACGGGGGTCGGCAACACGCGGCTCCAGAGCCGCATGCGGCTCTTTAGCGACATCTAGTGGCTCCCTGGAGCTTTATAAAAAATGTTTGAAAATGGAAAAAGATTTTGATAGTCGGCTAATATAGCTCAAATCGATATAGATACATGTGGCAGCTCCGAAAAAGGAGAGCTGTGGTGTTGGTTTTTTAAAACATACATTTTATTTATGCTTTTAACAGCCTCGACAAACACAGACATGTCTATCTGACTCCATGCCTTCTCGCTTCTGTTAAACTCGAGAGGCGTTCAAAGACAGCCTCAGAAAAACGGAATTTCATGATCACTTCACTGACACTAAGAAAAGCGAAAATAATGCACCAAAACAAAAAATAAAGCGAGGAAATTACAAAATAAATTCTATGTGGGCGTTTGTGAACACACAACAAAGGAATGAATAACAAACAATTCTGAGACAGTCCAGTCTCCTACATACATACAGCATGTGTTTCCTTCATTGTAAGTTTTATAGAAGGCTTTTATTTTTTTGCGGCTCTAGACATATTTGTTTTTTGGGTTTTTTTGTTCTATATGGCTCTTTCAACATTTTGGGTTGCCGACTCCTGATCCAGAAGAAGGAAGGTCAAAAAGCCGTTTGAGAATTGTAGTTTAATTATTTCATAACATTGTACTATCTACTATATTTCCATTTTGCTTTCGACAAAAACTGTGAATTTTTCAAAATAAATTAAAACTACCTGTAATACCAAATCTAATAAAAACAAATTTAAAAACAAAACACTTTCGGAAAAATAAAACCTAACAAACTCTGTTTATCATTCAGGGTAGCTGTTTATCACGTTGCAATTCTAGAAACTATCAATACAATACAAAATGCAATAAAACTGCAAAAAAGCAACTGCCATGCAAATCATCCGGAGCAATTCAGAATCAATGTTTTTCTAAATAATATGACAAAGACATCAAGAAGATAACTACAGATGGGAGGTTTATCGAGCTATGCTCCTACCGAGAATTGGAAAAGTGGAGATGAAAATGAATTTGAAATCTGAATGGTCTAAGAAGCACTCAAATTGAGAGTATAATTTAAGTAACATACTGATTCTAAATGCCCTGGCTGGATGAGATTGAAATTGCAGCACAAAAAGGCTCCAATGTGATTGCACAAAAAAAAAAAAAGTCCACATGGATGTGCAGGAAGCAATGCAGCCAAGAGAAACGCTACAAAACTAATACAATAGACTGAGAATGAACTGATTAAGTTTCATGGAAAAAAATATTATGAGTCTAGGTTCTAATGTAGGTCAGTGCTTGTGATCGTGTTTTGGCTAGTAGGTCCTGGCATGTTGTGAAAAAGCGCGATATAAATCAGGATGTATTGTATTGTATTGTATTGTATTGTATCCATGACGTTTTCAACATAATTCTTATGATTCCTATGTGTTTGTCTCAATTACAGGAATCATTCGAGCAGAGCGTCTCCGTGCCATTAGCGTCACATCCCACAGTGCTGTACTGCAATGGCGTCCTGTTTTAAGCACACTAAGTGGCTACTACGAGCTGTGGTATAGCGCCATTGGGAATACACGTGCAGAGGCGAGACGCATTCTCTCAGGAGAATCCAGCACGGTGGAGCTGACCGAATTGCGACCTGAGACCACCTATTCCGCCTTCCTCCGGCCTGAGTCCAACAAGAGGCTTTTTAACACACTCACCGTGAACTTCACCACGCTTCCCGGTGAGAATGTGATCATAACGTGAATGCTGAAGGACACTGACGTGAACACCTAATCAATCAATCGTCCTCACCCTTTTCCACCTCCTTTTTATTGGTAGTCTTCTATGGTGGTGTTAAAAAAAATAAAAAATAAACAAAGACAGCAAAGCACTCTTGTGGTGTTAAAACTTTAGCTCGGTAATTCTCAAAGTGTGGTTAAAAAGTACCATGAGTGCTACACGGGCTACCTCTAGTGGTATGCGAAAGAATTACTACCTCAATACTGTTCAGTTGTATTTAACTTTTAAGTTCAATGATATACTGTATTTGCATTTGTGTTTAAGTACATTTGAATTAAAACGTATGTATTTTTAAAAATATATGTTATGTTCATATATATTTATATATAGATAGATAGATAGATAGATAGATAGATAGATAGATAGATAGATAGATAGATAGACAGACAGATAGATTAGATTACTGTATTTTGTTTTTTGTTTTTTTTTAGTTTCACAGTTTTTTTTAAATTAATCCGAGATGCAACTTAATTCTTTGTCATAATTATCTGGTTGCGTCTTCCTACACTATCTTCAGGCATTTTAGGCCCAGCAGTGGTCTCAGTGCACGACTCCGGCCCCCGTCAGACACGAGTAAGCTGGGGTCCCCTGCAGCCAGCTCTGGTTCGGAGATACACCGTGGAGTATGGAGCCATTCCAAGCGGAGCAGTACACACTGTGATCGTCGAGAGCCGCCAGAACTCCACTGTGCTCACCGGCCTGGAGCCAGGAACGGAGTACCTCGTTACAGTCAGTGCTGTGTACAAGAATGGAAAAGAAAGAGCCATGTCTGTGAAAGCATGCACTCAAGAAGGTGTGTGAACATGTCATCTTGCTCATCCTATTTTAACATTTATTTTACAAAAACATCAACTTTATTCTAAGTTATAATGTCACTCTATAGCCATGTTCCCACCAAGCACTACAGTCCAGTTTGTGTAGGCAAAACATCAAAGAGGATGTGACATTCAATATAATCTTCCGCACTCCTAGTTATTTTTCTTTTCCTTTCAATTTTGCAGCATGTCAAATTAAAAATTGAGCCGCCAACTAGTGGTCGACGATGGAATTACACAGGAAACACGTGGATATGTGGATCAAGAAAAATGTAGTCTAGGGTACATTCCGAGTTCATTTATCCTGCTTTGTATTTTCTTTTTAACCAGCAGCAGCGACTTTGCCCACCCTCGCTGACCTTCAGTTGACCTCTGCGACCCATGACGAGGTGCAGGTAGAATGGAAGGCCCAGCAGCAGGGCCTGAGAGGATTCTGGCTCAATTTTGAGAAAAGGGGCACTTATGACTCCTATTCCACATACCTGCCGCCGTCCTCGCACTCAACGCAACTCAAACATGTTGCGCCGAGCAGCCGTGTGTGCGTGTCCCCCATTTATGGCTCGGGCCGAGGAGAGGGCATATGCTGCACAACAGAAAAGTAAACAGGTTAATGGAGCTGAATGTCTCTTCAGTTTTTATTCATTCATTCATTCATTTTCCGAACCGCTTCATCCTCACTAGGGTCGCGGGGGGTGCTGGAGCCTATCCCAGCAGTCTTCGGGCAGTAGGCGGGGGACACCCTGAATTGGTTGCCAGCCAATCGCAGGGCACACAGAGACGAACAACCATCCACGCTCTCACTCGCACCTAGGGACAATTTAGAGTGATCAATCAGCCTGTCATGCATGTTTTTGGAATGTGGGAGGACCGGAGCACCCGAGAAAACCCACGCAAGCCGGGGAGAACATGCAAACTCCACACAGGGAGGCCGGAGCTGGGATCGAACCCGGTACCTCTGCACTGTGAAGCCGACGTGCTAACCACTGGACTACCGGGCCGCCTCTTCAGTTTTTATTTTTTTATTATTTTTTTTACAGTTTTGCTTATTCGTGAAAATGCAATTTCCTGGATTAACGAGAGAATGCCGCAATCTAGCAGCTGGTGAACATTCTGCATTTGGAGTGCCGAGGCACAAGATAACATGTGCAAGACTGAGTATTCTTCTTTCTTAAATAAATTCCAAGGAGGAAATCATAACATGTCCTGACTGTGGCTTGGCAATAACAAAATATTGATTATTAAACCAACCCTTAAACATATGTTTGGAACATAATTTCCATCACACACCTCATCAAGTTTCATATTTACTTAATACATGTTTCCACAAACACAGGCTCAAGTAGTAAGTAAGTAAGTAAGTAAAGTTTATTTTTAAAGCACATTTAACCACAGCTTGCACTGACCAAAGTGCTGTACATAGTGCATAGGCTAAAACAGGTTAAACAGGTTAGTAGACTAACATGTATTTTGAACTATTCAATTTTAGTGTTTTTTGTCTTATTTGAGGTGGATGTAACCCATGGGGGGTGGGGGGGGGGAGTATTCCAACGATTATTTGATTTTTATTAACAGGCTTTGTAATTGTTTTAATGGTTTACGCTAAGACAGCAGCTTTCCGATTTAACACGACAATTAAGTTGTTGCCTCCCCCAGCTTCTCTCTATCTAATTAACAAGCTCTGCACAAACAAGCTCATCCATCATACCCTCTAATAAGCCCAAAACAAAGTATTTTCAAGTATCATTATGATTATTATCTTTTCATGTTTATTTATGCTTGTGTTGTTCTTGTATTATTTTCACTTTTGTTAAATTAAAGTAAAATATCGAAAAAATAATATGTGTTGCATATGTTCCTATCTTGAGTTTTCTATGGAGAATGTTGGCATACGATCCACAATTATGATCAGAAGGGCAGACCTCATTCCTTGTTTTTCTGATGTTTGCTTGGTTATGGCGCCATCCAACGGCTGTTGTTAGAACTTACATTGAATGGCCCATTCAATACATGACTGTGGAGACACTTCCGTGTTCCACCCGAATGAATTCAAATGTATCGGAATATTTCCCTCTCTGCCCCGTTCTGGAAGATTTCTGACTAGTTTAGCAAGTGTCACTAATTAGCACTGAAGCTGCTCAGCTTCTCCAAGATGGCGACCGTGCCGTGATCAGAAGATTTGCGGGCTTTCTCTCTCTCTCTCTCTCTCTCTCTCTCTCTCTCTCTCTCTCTCTCTCTCTCTCTCTCTCTCTCTCTCTCTCTCTCTCTCTCTCTCTCTCTCTCTCTCTCTCTCTCTCACACACACACACACACACACACACACACACACACACACACACACATTGAAACAATACCGTGACGGGACTGTACAGTTCTGAAGCACTCTCACACACTACTGAAACGTTCTCACACTCATGCTGACAGTAGCTGAAACAGGGGTTCATTCGTATCTCTCACATCAGAACCGAGGAGCTTCCACGTTAAATGCTTGACATACTGTTCTGCCGCTATTTTCTCAATCTGATTCTGAGTTGGGTCTAAATAATATCAACAGGTTTCCACTTCCCTCAGGACCATGGAGTGCAAATGAAGCATTTCATTCAGGATAAGTTGATTAATCACTTGTGGTTCATTAGCATGTACCTTGAGCGCCCCCGGAGAGCAACTTCCTCTCAACGTGTGAGAGCCTAACGAGGAATTACACAAACTGCCTCATCTTCCTCGGCTGACCCTGACCGGGAACATCTTGCAAAAGATCCCCAAGTCGGTTTGGATGACAACCAGCTTATTCACATTCGCATGATTAGCAGCAGGAATGAGGCTGCAGCATCCTTTGGAACGTGAGACCATCTTTTAGTGGATTTTTACAGTTGAGGAGAAAATAACTCCAATGGACGTTGCCATGGAGGAGGACGGGGAGCTGATAGGAATGGGACTTCGCGTCTCGGTGTCCCCTCTCCAAATAGTCATGTACATCATACTAGTGCTGCTGGGCATCTTGGGTAATACCACCGTAATCGGGGTGATCGGTAGAAGCGTGTTCGTGGAACGCGGCCGGGGACAGAACTCGGACATCATCATCATCAACATGGCCTTCTCCAATTTGTTGGTGTCGGTCATGAGGAACACACTGCTGGTCATCTCAGACATTGGACTGGAGGTAGGTGGATGTCTATCGACTTAAAAGCCTGAAACGTTGTTTTATAATTTCATTGCGCACATTTCCCACAGCTGTATTCCTCAAAGGAGTGGTGTCAGTTTCTCATGGGTGTGTGGGTGTGGCTGCGCTCGGTCAACGTGTGGTCAACACTTTTCCTCAGTGCCTTCCACCTTCAGACTTTAAGACGAGTGGCTCCCAATATTGGCACCCTTCGTACACCCCGAGGGGCTCCTAATACCCTTCTACTCAATCTGGCCTTCATCTGGTTTCTCAACTTTTTATATTCCATTCCTGCATATATCTTCTCCACGAATGGAAACGTGAACACCACAGAGGTGAGCGCCTGATCTGTGTTTGTTTTCGTTTTTAAAGACTGCAATCACTTTGTTTTGACGGCATTCCCACATAAAATATGTTTTCTTGTTGTTCCCTAAATTGTAAACTAGGATGATGTGATTTGAGACACTGCAGGTTTCTGGGTATTCATTTCAACATGACATACAATCATTCCATGTTCTAAAGCTAACGCTAATGACAATAATTCATTCGCTTGACATATTTTGAGTAAAGTGTTATTTCACCAGAAAGTGGAAACAAACTAAGAGACGTTAACCATGTATGGTATTTGCCTTATACATATTTTTTGTTGTTGTTGTTGAAAAAGTGCAACATGTAGAAAAATTATTCATATTGTTACCCAATACAGTGAAACTCCTCTACAACGAAATCTACATGGGTGAAAATACCCCCTCGTGTGATAAAATCTTCATGCATTAACACCATTCCCACTTTCCTGTTTCAAGTTTGCTACAGTGAAAAACCCCTGTTGTGAAAAATTTCTTGCTGCAAACATGATTTCCTTGTACAGGAGTTTCACTGTACTGTATAGTTGAATCGAATGTTAAACTACAAATTACCAGGAGCCTTTGGTTGCCTTGTGTATGACAGGTGGTGTAGAAATCAAACTCCCCTGACTTGCCTTGCCTCGCCTTGCCTCGAGTGGTACAAAAGATGGTTTCCTCAAAATTGACCATTAAATTATTGAAAATTATGCTGTAAGAAATGCACATAGGTCAAGTTCCCATACATATTTATGAATTAACTGCAGACAGGCAATATACTGCAGCCGAAAACAGCAAAATATGTGGTCTTGGTGACTGGAGGAACATTTTGGGCAAATGTAAGCATATCATGAGCACCTGGTGGACCTTCAATTACAATGGCCAAAAAGTTTAACCTTGGTGTCATCAGACCACAACAAAATATCCCCAAACCCATGGGAAAATGTCATATGGCATTTGAACAGGGGTGTGTAGACTTCTTATATTCACTGTACAAAAAGACTTCTTTGCCTCTTCACCAGACACTGATGCTTGTGAGCAGCACAACACGTCCTTTGCTGGGATGCGTGTGGAACTTCCCCTATTCCTTCAGCGGCTTGTCATACGCCACCACCTCCATGGTGATCCACGAGACCCTTCCTATCATTCTGATGGTCTTTACAAATGTGGGCTCGCTGTACACGCTCTACATGCACGGCAGGACATCCGTGAAAGGCGCGCCCCCATCAAAAGGGTGCCAGCTGAGAGACGAGCAGCCAAGGTGAGAAATGTTTTGCGAACGGTCAGTGGAAAATTGCCACGTGGAGCATTATGGTGAAATATTTTTGATAGTTTTAATCACATTATTATGAGCTTTGATGAGACTTCAATCAAACTTTTTGGGTTCAAGGGGTGCAGTTAAAATGTATTACAGATAATCAAATAAAAATTGTACCTATGTTTAAAAGAAGTTCAAAAATACTAAATATAAAAATAATCCAAAATGCAAATGAGTTGTATTGCAGTATACTTAAAAGTTAAATACAACTGAACTGTACTTAATAAATGTTCTATACTTACAGTAAAAAAAAATACTGCAACAAGCTTTATTTTTTTTTTTATGCACAATGTATATTTTAAAGGTTATTTTGTATTAAATCGAGGGTGTCCACGTACCACTAGTGGTACTCATACCACACTTTGAGCATTGCGTTTAAATTAAGTCCACTTTTTTTTTTCGATAAAAAGAAGTCATTATGTTGTGACAACCAACTTTTATTTGTTTATTTTTAGAATAAAGTTGAAACATCAAGAAAATTTTTTCCTAAAAATAGTCTTAATGTACTAAAGACTATTTTTTCAAGATAAAAAGTCACGAGAATAAAATCATATTTTTCCAAGATAAAGCTTCCATATCATGATTATAAAGTCAAAGTTTAACTTCCAAAATTCAATCTTAGTCTCGTAATTGGCTTCAGTGGAGATGACGCTATCTGCAGCAAAATCCGTATGGCACTTGTCAATTTCTGAAATAGAAGCTTTATTATATATATATATACAGTGAAACTCCTCTACAACAAAACCTACATGGGCGAAAATACCCCCTAGTGTGAAAAAAATCTTCATGCATTAATGTGTGTGTGTGTGTTTACATCTGAGATTTATCAAATTTGCTACAGTGAAAAACCCCCTGTTGTGAAAAATTTCTTGCTGCAAACACGATTTCGTTGTAGAGGAGTTTCACTGTACAGTATATTTTATAGTATAGTATAGTTTTTTTTTATAAAAGCTTTTTATTTTTGCAGTTTGAAACTGCTAAAAACCAAACAATGCTGATGATAAGCAGACTGCCAGTGGGCGTGGCTCTATTTTGATCTAAATAGAGTTTGTCTGCTTTTGCCACTGAACTAGCCAACTGATTTATTATGTTTATTTTTTGGCAGGCAGGTTCCCACAGGTAGGTATGCACTTCATAATTTGTTGAAAATTATTCTTTCAGACCACTAAGCAACGAGTCATGTAGCTCAGAGGGGAAAAGGAACTCCAGTTTGACAACCTGCGGATTAAATCCATTATTCTGATGTCTATTCTTCAACAGGTGATTCTCGCCCTCATCATGCTCTTCATCGTGTCATGGGGTACCAGCATCATCTCCGTCAACTACTTCAATTACAACCGCGGCTCCTCGGCAGAGTTTCTGCTGGTCATCGCTCGTTTCGCCAACATCATCTTCATCGCCATGTCACCCATGGTTCTGGCAGTGGGCCACCGCCGACTCCGCTCTTTCATTAAATCTTTTCGCTCCCACTGAAAGGCTGCTGGCAAGCACGAGGACCCACTGTAGCCATTCACTGGACACTTCATTAGGCACACTTTATGAGATACAATTCAAGATATAGGTTTTTTATTTTATTAATTTTTTTTGATCAGACCCAGTTTTGAGATTTACTGTGATTGTCGTAGTTGCTGGTGGCCGCAGTGCAATCTAGTGGTTAGCATGAACCTCATCTTACTTAGGCCCTCCTTGTATAAAGTGTGTGTTCTCTCTGTGTTTACTTGTGTTTTCTATAAGGACTACCGCTTCCTCACACATTTTAAATGGGTGCATTGAAGACTAAATTGCGCATTGATGTGTATGAGAAAAAATGTGGTTTTTCAGTCATTTTTGGTAACAATCTAACAAATAACTGTAATAATCATATAAGCCCAATTCTACATGTAACAGTAATACATCTCAGACAGGAGGGATCAAGCATTTGTACTCACATTCACAACAATGAACAAATTGGAGGATTCATTTCGTACTACATTTTTCAATTATGGCAAGAAGCTGGAGTACCGACAGAAATCTTTCACAGAAGGGCCTGAGCCCGAGATTCAAGCCCGGAGCCTCGTGTAAATTAACACTTCAAACATTCAAATAGGAATGATAATTTTATTGCTTTAACTCTTACTTACACAATTGTTTTTCCTTTCCTTTTGAACAACAAAAATGGTTTTTCCTTTAGCCACTGGGGGTTGAACCCCACCTCCGCTGTCCACACGGTGCCGTTTAAAAACTTTCCACCAGCCCAGTATCATGCCCAAAATTCTCCTCCTCAACTTGCCATGCCCCAGCGCCACCACCATGGGACAGAAGCCCACAAAAAGTGAGGCCGAGAAATGGGCCACAGTCAGCAGGCCTTCGGCATGGTGGCCTCTATCGTGGTTGTAGTAGGTCACCGCGGCAACCTGCAGCACCCAACACACCACAAAGAGTGACACCATCAGCATGATGACGTGAGCCGCCTTGCGTTCGCCTGACACATGTTTGGCCAGCTCGCCCTGTTCTCCCACCGCAGTCACGGCCCTGATGTGCTTAGCCAGAGAGTGCAGCGAAGCCAAGTTGGTGCACACCATCAGCACGAGTGGCAACACTTCATTTAAGGCCAGTGAAACAGAGGCAAACGCTGCCCCCTGTTGGCTGGAAGGGAACTCCCATATGCAGCCCAGCAGGGGCCTGGTGGTACAACTGATAACCATCAGCTCCACCGTGGCGTTGCCATGGACGTGAGTGCTGTAGACCAGCGCCGGGGTAGAAAAAGCTAGGTTGGCCCCCCACACCACTCCCAGGGCGATCCAGATGCGTCGCCTCTCCTGTTGCAGGGCCATGGGTCCGAAGGTCACGCGCTGTCGCCTTAGGGTGGTGCAGTGGAAGACGCTGAGCGCCAAAGTCACCCAGCAGCCCACAGCTCGCCACCACACCCACAGCAGCATGAAGACCCGACACCAACCTGGAGAAAGAGTCACGTCCAAGCCCAAGTCTGATACAAAAATGGGCACGGTGCGAAAAAGTGAGGTGAGGAGGTTAGCCAGTGACAGATGCACCAATATAGTGTCCGAGGGTGGTAGCCTCCGAGATGGACTCTCAGTGGCAGCCTGGACTACCTGCGAGGAAGACAAGAGGCGGTTTTACTAATGAGGTGACAAAAGTGCTCACACTCTGTGCTTAAGCAGAATTAAAGATGAAAAAGAGACTGTTAAACACAAAACTTGACTTAAAGTCATTGTGAAGTGAAAATAAACTTTTAAATTTCACACAACACGGAGAATAGTGTTGCGCAAACTCTCAAACACTGCAGGCGTGGTTGTTGAATACCTCAAACCACGACCCGTTGAAAAATTGATGCTACTTTGTCTAACAAGTTTCTTATGCGTGTGTATCCGTATTTGCTGAAAAAATACATCCATTTTAATCCTTTGGTGGCTGGAATATATCCCACCGAGTGCCTTTCCACATCATGACAAGAGGCGCTAGCCACCAGCTAGCTTGCAAGCAAACAGGTTTCCAAGGGCTCATGCCGGCCAGTGTGGTAGTCCGCTTCGTCACCTCCTCGCTCGGGAATTTAGATAACCACACTGAGCTGTTGTGTAAACTGTAACAGCCAGGGAAGATGAATTTAGAGAGTGGAAGCATGCTGTAACAAGCTAACTAACTTCAAGCATTGTGATAGAAATGGTTACAATAGTAAAGTTTTTTTTTTTTTTTTTACCGTCAGCTATTGTATATCCAGAAGAGTACAATACATGATTTATTTACTTGACACAAGGACATCCCAAATGTCTGCTCACAAAATAGTTTCTCTTTCTCTTACTTGCATGGCTCATAGTAACAATGAAAAAAAAATCACTGAACACACCATCAAAACAAAGTCCACAGCTTCTGCAATGTTTTGAACCGACTAACATCCAACCCATCCATTTTCTTCCACTACTCCAGGATCAGGGCGTGGCGGCAGTAGCATTACTCAAGACCAAAAAAGTAACAAGCCGGTTTCTCCAAACTCATAGACAGCACAAATTTCTGTTTCCAAATGCATCGAGTATAAAGGTAAAACGTTGTCCTAAACATAAGTAGTCTACTCAAGTAAAGTACAGATACCTGAAAAATCTACTTAATTACTTCAACATAGCGGCACAAATGTTGGTTATCTCACCACAAAGATGACCATGAAGTTCCCCAGGATGCCACAAATGACCAGCATCCCAAATAGAATCGCATCTACAGTGAGCACGGCCGACATGGCCTCACGTGCACCGCGACATTGTTTGCAAACTGGAGCAATCGAGGCTTCATATCATCCATGAAAGAAGCTGATACTCCTCTTTAACTTTTATACGCCGACGCAAACCTTCAACCTCGCTGACTAGCCTCACGGTTCATTTAGCTTGATGTGGCGACATTTTCCATCACTTCTTTTCTGCATCACCAAGCAGCCACCTCAAGAAGCTTGATCTTGATCACCTCATATAGCTTTGTGTTGTTTATACCCCTTCCTAGTAAATCATACAAATGATCATGTAGCAACATGCGACTGACTTCAGAGCCCTTTGGATTCTTTCTGTGACTCCTAATAATTCCCAATTAATTATTTTATATGATTCATATCCACCAGTCTATCTAAAACTAAAATCCCATGTGACAACTTGGAGTGAAGAGGCGCTGATCAGCATGTTCCTTTTATCAGTCAGCAGTTCATTATGATCCCTTGGGACTAATTTCTTTGCTGGTTCACCACTCCAGGGACAGAGTCAACTCACATAAGCATAACTTCTTTCAATGTGTACCATCGCACCAGCATGTTGATTTCTTTATTCCCTCTAAGTAAACACAAGAAATAGAATGAATGACTAGACCTAATTCATTCGTCAACTCGAGATTTTGTCCTGCTGTTTGAGGACGCATCTCGAATATATCCAGCTCGAAACAATACTTGCTCTTTCAGTCCTTCATGAAACATACATAAGATCACTTGCCTAAGCATTAGTAAACCATGAGATTTTTCCAATGTAAAATATTGGATGTGCCTTGGGCTCTATAAGGGTTGAGGGAGAGGGGGCCAAAGAGCAAAACAATCAAAGATGGCGGCAAAGCACTACCTGAAACCATTCACCTCAATTCAACAGAGTTCCTTGGCACCAAGATGCCAACAAAGCAATACTTCTACAAAGAGTTTGAACACAAAATAGCATTAAAACTGTGGAGAGGTAAAAACTGTGAGTGGCAAATACACTATATTGTAATATCTATGTCTTGTATTTGTGTGACGTCATAGAGGGGGGAGGAGCCAGGTTGGGGAAGTATTGGCTTCGGTAGTTAGTCTGAGTGTGGAGTGTATGAGCGTGAGTTGTGGCTAACAGCAACTCCTATGGATGTGTGTGTTTATTGCGTGTTTTGTGTATTAAAAGGACAGTTTGCATCCGCGACTGCGTGCATCCTTCTTGCCGCTATTGAAGGGCATTACAATATGAACATTATGTTATTACAATTTTGTATTGGATCACATCAAATTGTGTGAGTGTGGATGACAATCATGCCGAATTCCCTCTGTATGCGAATTGACGCTGTTGCAAAAATAACATTCAATGAATGGATTTTAATTCTTGTTTATTAGCGCGTGCACACGATCGAGCGTTGTGCGTGCGTCAGGGGCCATCTGGACTCGAGTTCCCCAACACTTTTCCTACGCCCGTGTGTGCTGTGGACTGGTTGTTTCTTTTTTTTTTCTCCCCTTCTTTCTTTTTTATTGCACCACCTGCGTAGGCTTGTGACTCACACGCCGATTTGTTGATGGCCACTAAAATGGTTGCACACGCATCCGCGCACTGTGCGGCGCGCGCCACTCGCAATCACACGCCCACAGCGGACGGACATCAGAGCTGCACACACAAGTCAAGAGTGACAAGGCGAAGACGGCCGACAGACCCACACGGGCGCCGTAAGCCAGAAAGTAAGTGAAGATCATCAAATGGCGAGTCGATCGATGACGCAACTGATTTGAAGTTTTTTTTTTTTTTACGCGAATGAAGCTCCTTTCTCTCTTGTTGTGTGATTTCTGTCGCAGATGCTTCAAACCGAAGTGTCCTCGCCCGTGGACGCGCTTCCCTCCTCCACGCGGATGTTGAAGCAGGGCTGATGCGATTTATGGCCGCCAACAGCAAATCCGACCAGAGGAGATGAGCAGGCAGCAGCGGCCGTCGGTGCTCGCTTTAGCGACACTGCTGCTCTGCACAGCACAGCACAGGACTCATGGCAGCGGCTCAGCATCATCATTGACATCTGCATCCCCATCAGAGGTGACAGGCAGGGAAGATTCTGGGATGCACCGCAGGTGGCTCAAACACCATGGCAACAGCAGTCAGGAAAGCAGACCGTGGCAGAATGCATCAAGCCTCAATGCTTCCGCCGTGACATCAGTCAAGAGGAGCCCGCTGAGCGGGGCGTCATCACCGCTGTGTGCCTACCAAGTCACAGAGGGAGGCATCGGGGGGCCGCTCTGCTTTCGACACATGTTGGCTGGGTACACTTGCCACGAGGGAGACTGCAGGCGGGCAGTTTCTTCCGGGAGCTTGGTTGCAAATATTCTCATAAATGGCAGTGTGCTACTACAGTGGAGCCAAGGGGGAGAGGTCTCGGGAGTCCAGGGGTCACCCGATCAGACGAGAGCTCCTGGAACAAAATCGTCGAGTATTGAAAAAACAAATAGTATGTTGAGTGGCCGGCGCCACAGACATGGAGGTTACGAGTTGAGCTGCTGGTGGAACGGCAGCTACACTCAGTTCGAGTGTGCCGGGGTTCATCTCGGTTCTGGGTGCAGGGACTTTCTGTTGAGCGAACTGCATCAGAACATCCCCTACCGCATCTGCCTGCGCTCCCTGGCCCAGAAAGCGGACCACAAGGACTGCGTGGAGTTTATCCTGCCGCCGTCCGGGATGCAGGATATCGTGATCGCCATGACAACAGTCGGGGGCGCCATTTGCGTGATGTTGGTCATCATCTGCTTACTGGTGGCGTACATCACAGAAAACATCATGAGCCCCGCGACGCAGCACACATACTCCTACCGCACTCACTCACGCCACTGAGGCTCACCTTGAACACGAACTGTCCACCATGACCTCGCCTGATGTGACCTTCACTTAATTGTTGTCCATGCAGTAACATCAGTGCGTGTGTGTGTGTGTGTGTGTGTGTGTGTGTGTGTGTGTGTGTGTGTGTGCGTGTGTGTGTGTGAACTGAAGCACAATAGTGTATGTGAAGCAGATAAACCTGTAAACCTGCGCAAACGAGAGCTAAACCAAATTTATCTATATTGCACAGTGTAAACTCTGAGTCAAAAATTACAGACTGGATTAATTCTAATACTGTATGGCATAGTTTTGGAAATAAAAAAATCAGCAGTCAATTTCCCAACCTTTATTGATTGTACGTCCGAAAGATTTCCTGGCACAATACAAAACAAAAATGTCACAAAGAGTATATATGCTAAAATAATGATCTTGTCTGAATTTACTCACAAATTCACGTAATGTAAAATCTGGGCCTGTCTAAAGCCGAGATACTCACACAAAGTCGTGATTTGCTGGATTCTGTTATAAGAATGGCAAAATGTTTATTGTACCTTCTTCTGCCATCGAACAGAAAAGCATTAAATTGTTCTGTACTGTATGTCACTATATGTCTGTGGCATACGTTGATGAACAAAGATATATTTGGAATTAATAATTTTTGGAGAAATTAAGTGAAATTCAAGCCTTTCCAGCGGGACCCAATGATCCCTCACAAGAGTGTGCCGTGGCACCCGGGTTAAGGAATCGCAGCTTTCGGTGACATGTCAGCATTGTCAGTCGTCATGCAAGTGTAAATGTAAGTTAACCAATGGCGTTGGTAAGCTCTTGAAACAATAATATACAGTATATAGTCACCTTCCCCTTAATGCTACGTTATCGGTTTTCTGTTATTATTGTCGACTTGTTGTTGAGTTTGTTGTGTTGTACTGAACATCCAGGACAGAGATGGGTGAAATGAATGACAAAAGGCTAATTTACATAATACAAACAAATTCCGGAGTACATCCCATTCTTCTTTTAGAATTATTGTACTGAGCAGCCACAACAGACAGATGATACCATATTCCCGTGTTTCATATCCATTTCTTGTACTACTGTGTATGGGCTACATCATATTTCACCTCTTTGTCATCACTGATACCCTTTGTTGTGACAAAAATGAATTAAAAAAAAAAAAAAGAGCGCCAAAGAAACCACAAAGTATCCTTGAGGAATTCATCCTGAAGCCTTGTGAATGAATTTTGAGTCATTTTGTTAAGTTGAATTCCATATTGTACAACTTAAGGGCATTGGAGGTTTCCCTGCACTTTACAATGAGAACATGGTGAGTTGCTCAATTGTGTTGCATTCATGAGTTTGTCAGTGATTAATCGTGAATCTGTTTATCGGCTGCAATATACAGTAATGTCATTAATGAAATGCATTTAGTGTTAGCTGACGTTTACTCAATGTACGCCACACACAAGTGTGCCGATAACTTGTGACCTTGTTGGCACACAAAAGATACTGGAGTGAATTACATGTGTCCGTTACACTTATCTTGTGACATACATACAGTACGCTTGTATATCATTTAGTAAAGGGCAATACAATCACTAAATACTGTACCAAACATCATCCACGATACCTTGGTGTCCTGTTGTCAGCCAATAAAGTATCTTAGATAATTTATTACTTTCCAGCTTTTTCTTTTTTGACATTGCATGAGAAAGTGCAGAGGTCGTGTGTTCGATCCCGGCCTTCCTGTGTGAAGCTTTCTCCCTGTGCCTGCGTAGTTTTTCTCCGGGTAGTCCGGTTTCCTCCAGCATTCCAAAAACATGCATGGCAGGCTGATTGAACACTCTAAATTGTCCCTAGGTGTGAGTGTGAGCGTGGATGGTTGTTCATCTCTGTGTGCCCTGCGATTGGCTGGCAACCAGTTCAGGGTGTCCCCCGCCTACTGCCTGAAGACAACTGGGATAGGCTCCAGGATAAGCGGATGGGAAAATGGATGGCTTGATACTGTCGTCATTATTAATTTATTGTTGCTTTGTTGTTGTATGACATATTTTTGCTCCATGTACAGCACTTTGTGTTAAGTGGTGGTTGTTTTGATGAATACAGTTGATTTGAGTTCAGTTGAGTTGTTAAAAATGAGAACGAACTAAAGACTTCACGCGCCATCAGACATCGACGTCACAGAAACGTCCACCCCAATGGCCCCGCCTACTAGAGACGTCACCGAGACAAATAATTTTCCCAGCACGGGGTTTCCGCCATTTTAACTTCCTGCATTCAAAGGAGTAGGACTGTTGAACTGTACTCACGGCGCGTTACTATTCTTAATTTTTAAAAGGGGGTTATTTTGTTTTTCTTTCCTGAAAGGGCAACAAACAAACCACACCGAGTGGTTTCCGACCGTTTTAGTAGGTTAGTTTCAGCCGGGAAGTCGCAATGCCGAGCCACCCGCTGAGGGTAGCGGTTGTGTGCTCGAGCAACCAGAACCGCAGTATGGAAGCGCACAATATCCTCAGGTAAACATTGGACACCCGGGGAAGAAGACGACGAGGCGACAACGACGTGAACGAAATGTGCCTTATCGCTGTGTGTTTTTGAGGCGGTTATCAGCTGACACGACGCCAGATATGCCGGGCCTCCGCATTCCCAACAATGGACCCAGAGTGCAGAGTCACGCCGGATGTCGAGTTCTCTTTTTAAACATTGTTCCCTGGCTGAGTTTGAGATTTTCTTTAGTTGAATACTTCCACAGCCTTAAATCGTAGCTGTGTCCATTTTTTAAATCCTCGGACGCTTTATTGGATTTTTATTTAATTTTTTTTGTATCGATTCACGCTGACAGAGCGCCCCCTAGGTGGACGAATTCCGGAAGAAAGTAACTGCAGCTCATGACGTAACTGCTCGTAGCTGCCCCCTTTGGTCACTAGTGTTATTTTTTGCTGTGAATTTGAAGGTTCATGTACGAAACTCTTTCGTCACTTGTAAGAAAATTAAGTGAACTAGTGGGCGAGTGAATATTTTGAGCCCCAGCTTGCTAATATAATGAATTATCATACCTGTGTGTTAGAAAATAGAATCTGAAATCATCCACATGTACATTCTTTGCCCAACTTTTGGCACCTTTTTTTCAGAAATGTTTTGAAATTAAAAAAAAAAAAAAAACCATCCTCCACCTTACTCACTGGTGTGTGGAATTGCCTAAAAAATGAGGACTGTACATTGGTAACATATTGGTTAAAAATGGGGTGGGGAGTCTTGGCACTGGTTGGCTTGTTGACTGATTTTGATTTGTGTCACTTGATTTACTGGCCCTCCCTCCCCCCTTTCCCCCCTCCTTCTCTTTGTTCTCTGCAGTAAACGTGGATTTGAAGTGCGCTCATTCGGGACTGGTTCTCACGTGAAGCTGCCCGGTCCTGCCCCAGACAAGCCTAATGTGTATGACTTCAAAACAACATATGAACAGATGTACAACGACTTGGTCCGCAAGGACAAGGAACTGTATCCCCATCTCGCCTCTACACACGCACACACGCATACACACTGTCAAACAAATCACGGGATAAGTATTTCATGTAACCCATTATGTTTTACGGACATCAGGAACGTGGACGCAGCTGCATCGATGGGTAAACGGCATGCCAGGAAACATGTTTTTAGCTCTGTAAAAATGCATTTAAACATGTTGAAATATGCTAGTTGTCTTGAAGTAAATGGCAGTTTGGTTTAAAAAAATAGATGGAGATTTTTTTGGGAGTGAGCAAGGACGTGGATGTATTCCGTTGTAATTTACAAGTCAAGTGCAAAAACCTTGAGCCTGTACTATATCGACTTGATACAGTTGCTGTTTTTAAACGTCATTTTTGGGTGGTTTGTTGAGACTACAGGTGCATCTCAAAGAAATTACTATGTTCTTATTTCGATAGTTGAACATAATGTCACCACATGATTGAAAATGGAAATTCCATGATTATTGCTTACAGAATGAAAACATCTTGACAGACTGGAATCTAAATATAGAAATTAGGTGGGAATTGGCCTAATGTTGTCATGGAATAACATTTCACGTTTTGAATTTATACGGCTAAATGCACTTTTTGCCAATATTACAAAAAAAAGGTACACTTAAACTGACCGGAAAAAAATATTGTTTAACAATGGCAACCGTATCAAGTCGAAAAAAAGATTACAGGCCTTCAGGTTTCCCTGTGTGTTCCAATTGAAGCTGCGGCACAACTTTTTCAAAGGTCAAAAACTTTTGGGGGATCCCACACCAGTTTAATGAGCATATAGTACTAGTACTGTACATGGACACTTAGGTACTTATTTTCTTTTTAGGAATCCAAGACCTTAATGTTTGTGTGTGTGTGTGTGTGTGTGTGTGTTCTAAGGCAGCCTCCGCGCTGATGACAAAGCACAACCTATTCAACTTCAGTGGCAAGTTTTGCTGAACCTTAGCGTCTGTGTGACACGGTATTAGTTTCACAGGAAATACGGACCCATATGGAGATGAGATCCTGTAGTTGTCCCAGCTTTAAAAGTTGATTCTACTTTAAAGGGGGGGGGGGGTGATCACCCCAGCCCACACACAAATTGTATAATCTTGATTTCTGTCTCATGCTTCAAATGCAAACACACAGGACACAACTTTAGGGGCACCTGCGCAAAGAGATAACAAGGCTATTCGACTCTTCATTGGATGTGGATGTCAAATTGTGTACCTTATGAAGCATCTGGTTACTGTATAGTGTTCCACACAGCGCATTCAAGTGTGCACTACTCACAAAACTATCGGGCTTTTGGACAACATTTTAGAAGGGACATGGAAATACAGTCACATTTACAGCTGGACTTTGGGCCTTCTAGTTTTAGAATCACAACTGTTTAATACTTTTTTGTATAACTTGCTGCTCAAGACAAAATTCACTTTTTTTTTTTTAATAAGAACGTCTGCTTTTATGACTTTCTGTGACTCTTCCAGTCTCTATTGGAACCTGCTGTTGTTAGAAAACAAGTTGTGCAAAAAGTACTAAAATATTGAGGAGTTGGATACTTGTAAGTTTAGAGGTCATGTCCAGGTCAATGTAAATGTGAGCGCATTTTAGACTCACACTGAAATTTCACCCGAAAACAAAATGGCCCTCTTTTTTTTTTTTAAATTATTATTACTGCATTGTTAGCTGCAGGGTGGCTTGTTGATGCTTCTAGTACTAAAAGTTCATGGCTGGATATAATAGATGGAAATGCTTAGTCATAATATATGTAATTGAATGGCTTCCCACCCTAAGGTCAAAAGCTGTAAAGCCAAAGTGTTCTACCAATTTTAAAGCGTTCTTCAATGTAGATGACGTCACGTTGGCTGTTTGTCCGGTCACATGAGGCCTGCGTTCTCCTCTATTAGCTACATGTGCTTACGTATACCACTAGAGGGTGCTGCCGCTCACTTCAAACGGACTGTAAACACGTGTCGTTCTCACCTGCTGTCCGGGTTGGGTTCAAGCATCAGATGCTGTGCACAGAGTCCATTGCAGGCTTGCTCTTTTCCTTGACCCCCACCCGCCTCAGATACACACAGAACGGAATCCTGCACATGCTGGACCGAAATAAGCGTATCAAATCCAAGCCAGAGCGCTTCCAGAGCTGCAAGGACAAGTTTGACCTGGTCATCACCTGTGAGGAGCGCGTCTATGACCAAGTGCTGGAGGGTGAGCGAGACTTCCTGTTGGAACGTTTTTTATTTTTTATTTATTTATTTTTTTGGTGCCTCACTCGGGCTGTGTCATTCCTTTTCCAGATCTCAGCTCGCGGGAGCAGGAGACCATGCAGCCTGTGCATGTCATCAATGTTGACATTCAGGACAACCATGAAGAAGCCACGCTGGGCGCCTTCCTCATCTGTGAGCTGTGTCAATGTGTGAGTGTCTGCTAGGCGGAGGCGTCACTCTGAAGAACAGTTTGGTTTGGAATGACTTGTACTGACCAGTTTCTGCACTGGAGCACTTTCTACTCTTTATACACTTGAAGCCCATTATCGTCTCTCGCATCGCCCGCCCCATTAAATTGAGCAATCCTCTTTTTCAAAGCTGATAATGAATGCTCAGTTTTGTTTAGGACAAGAGTCAATCCTGTTGATGTTGAGATTCTTCACGTCTGGCATTGGTTCGAACATAAAATGAGCATTACAATCTGGATGGATCCTTTTAGACAACCTTATGTAATAAACCCTTTGTCAATCTCAAGCACAACTGAGCAGAGTTTTTGATGCACCGCTTGTATTGGGTCTCATTGTACCAAATTAAGAGTCCAGCGAGTGTGGCTATTAGGACTCTAGAGTCCTTAAAAATCAGTGTAGAACTTAAGCAAACTTGTAGGATGTCACCGAAGCAACAAGGTCCAACCACAGCATCGAATGGTAAATCAGCTAGTGCTTCCCTTTCTATTTTTGGAAACACATGACACAGAAGAAGTCTGGAGCCTATATTGGAACGTGCGGTGTTGTTGGGAAGTCGCGTGCTTGACACATTTTTAGCCTCGCCTCCATTTCCTATTCCATTCTCCTTTTGTATTTTTGGGGAAAATTCACAATCTAGTGCCAAAACAAACACTGCCGACATTGGCATTGGTTTGCAGGGTGAAGTGACGCGTGTCAACTGAGAGCTAAGTTTAGCCTGGGTTGTGAGTAGAGATTCAAGGCTGAATAATTGACTATCAAATTACTCATTTGGATGACCGATTCATTGTTTTAACTTTTTTTTAAATTATCCAAATCTTCGGAGGTTCAGCCTTTCTCGACAGTAAATATTCTCAGATTTCTGCAGTTTACCACGAGAGAGTGATTATGTCTGTGTGAAATGAAAATGTGCATATAGCTACTATTTATTTATTATTATGTCCCTTTTCTGGCATGTTACCAATCAAACCAGTCACGCCGTCTTAATTTTTTGGGCCTTTTTTTTTGTTTTTGTCTGAATCGTCAAACCGATTTATCAGTTTGCTAGTTGAAGCCTTAGTTGCAAATGGGAGTTGCAGGTCGTCTTCACCACACGTTCACACAAACGTTTTTTGTTTTTTTTCTCTCTCAATCAAATCACCCGCAAGTCATTTATTTTTCATGGCCATGTCATAAATTAACTTTGAAATTATATGAAGCTGCAACCGGGATTTTTAAATATTCAAACTGTGCATTTTGTTACAGGTATAGTTGTTTTGTTTTTTTAAATATACATTTTTCAAGAGTATTCTTTTTTCAAATGTGATTTTTATTTTGAATACATTTTAATTGAATCATTATTTGCATGCAGTTTGTACACCACTTTATTGTGAGCTGAGTGTCGTTTAAGGGTATTTGTGATGTTAAAATTTGGACAACCTCCAACATAGGAAATTATACTGCTTCCCCTATTTCAATCCGCCGGTGCTGGCACATGATTTAGACAAGTTTTTCTTCTCTTGCACAGATTCAGCACACGGACGACATGGAGAACGAAATTGACGAACTCTTGCAAGAGTTTGAGGACAAGAGCAGCAGGGCTTTCCTTCACACCGTCTGCTTCTACTGACAGCTGCAATAAGCACACGGAGGACCCCCGCAAACCAACGGCAAATAATGTGGGCTTTGTGTTGGCAGAAACACCACGCGTGTGCAGCGCCAAGCTAAATCAATTTTGCAATCACGCGGTCGGCCTCCACGGGCCGCGCCGACTCGCCGCTGCTCCCTTTGCCTTTTTATTCCACCTGATCAAGGTCATGCCAAGGTCAGCCACGCCTCCTCAGGGAGTGCCATGATGCCCAGTCCCACCATTTTGCTCAGTGCAGCCTCCTAAACATTATTCCATTTTTTTTTCTCTCCTCCAGGTGATCTATTTTTCGGTAATTGTTTCAGTTTCATGTCAGCTTTTTATTTTGACACTTGGAACTGGAGATGTAGTTTATTGAGGCAGAAAGGGGGAAAATGAACTGAGAATGCTTTTGTTTTGTTTCGTGTTTTAGATTACTTAAGTTAAAAGGACGAGCTAGTGAATAACCAAAGCTCGGCCTCTCTGAGGCAATGTGTGCTGTTGACTTGAAACGCAAACTTGGATATGATGTCGTTCAGGGCATACTTCTTTATTTTGTATGTGTAAAAAATGATGCATTGTCAGCTCAGAGTGCCTGATTTGTACAGGAATATACTAAAAGAATCTATAAGAACCATTGGTGGCTCATTATATTCATTTTTTTCACCATTTCATTTAGCACTTGTAAATACTTAAGATTGAGTTTGCACTTTGCACGGAGGTCAGTTTTTGTGCTCATCTGAAACCTCTGACACTGCTATTCTAATCTTTCTGGACACGATATTTGTATATACCAATGTAAAATTTCTAATTTCTTCTCAATTGAATCCAAGCATTAGTAATTATGTAACCTATTGAATAAAATATATTTTTAAATGTAAAATACTTTTATTTAGTCATTATATTTGGTGTTTTTTTTTATTCAGTAGTCTGCTATTTCCAGTGAAATCACAAAGTGGCCATTTGGGTTTTCTCAACATTTTATCTTTATTTCATTTCATCAACATGACTGAGGCGCATTTGTGTTTTTGAACTTGAAAGCGCTCTTACTATTAACTATAGCACATCAAGTACTGTACATGATATCATCACATTGTTGGAATTGCTGGTCGTGACTGTCTCAGCATTCATTCGGGGTGAGAAAGAACCCGTATTATTCCCGTGATGACGATGTACACCAAATGCACATTAATTGTTACTGGTTATAAAAACCCAAATTGGTTTAATCTTACTTGACTCCATTATATTGTTACAGACAGACACCGGTTAGTTTCTTTCCATAACACACAGCGAGGTCCAAGACAGTCTCAAAATGTGTGAAGACACGGAGACATGATTCAGAATCTTTCTAATTCATTGAAACAATCGGACTCAAACTGGAGTTCCATCTTTTGGTGCTGAGTCAGTCTTATCCACATTCTTTTCAGCGCGCTGCTCTAAACTTGCTCTGTCGGCTTCTTCACAGTCCAGTCTGACTGAGGGAGAACTTTGAGACTCTGCTGTCCAATCTTGAGGTAGACTGTCGCCTTGTTGCTTCATCTTGTGGACCAAGAGTGAGGCCATCACCTCCTGAGCCTGCGATGTCTTGCCAAGAGGCAGATCGAAACCCATTTTGCCAGTGGTGCTACTAGTGGCGCCCCCTGCTGGTGGAGGTGTGAGCGTCTTGGTCTGAGCCTCTTCCGTACGCAGCCAGTCCATCTTCTGTCGGTGTTGCTTGACAGCGTCATCCACGCGGGCGTCGATCATGGCCTCCGTAAGTATGCCGTCCTCCGAGGAATATGCCGCTGCCTGTGAAGACAGGTTGCTCGCGTTAGAACTAAAAACACAGTGAGGAAGACGATGGCAGATTTTGAAGGGACTGATTTGGAACTTTGGAGGGCGTACCTGCCAGGCTACTCCCAACTTGGAGATCTCTCGACCGGACATGCCTTCTGCCCGCTTTGCTATTTCAGAGCATTTCTTACCATAATCAAACTGCGCCAGCTTCATCCTCCTGCAGAAGACATGTTCACACAAATGACATCAGTAACTAGCTTGGATACGGTTTTTAAGCAGCTCCATTTTCGGAAGGAAACAGAGGTTCTTCTGGATTTGTCGTGTATGTGTTCATGGCTTCTTTTGGCATGCGTGTGTGTGGGTCAGTTTCTGTAAAATGCATCGGCCATCTAGGCACAAGGAAGGGAATCATTGAATAAATGACTTTTTTTTCCCTCACGATTAAATAATCACTTTGTGAATCAAAATGGTGCGTTGTTCTGTTTACTATCTGATTTTTCACTAGTGTCCAAGTGTATGATTTCCTGTTTCCTCAAGCAATCGCTGTTGTGCCAGAAAATACTTTGTACTCACTGCCTCCCCCCGGTGGCGGGCTCCAGCACATATCTATCAAAGTACAAGCGCACCAGCCTCTCTCTTTCCTCCAGCCCCGGCAGAGCAAAATTGACAATTTCATCTATCCGGTCGTTAATGGCCCAGTCAAATTGCTCTGGTTGGTTACTGGCCAACACCAACATGAATCTGGATGGGATATAAAACAAGAAAACAGCACAATTAGAAATGTGAGCAAGAGTTGCAAAAAGTTGAAACTTTAGAAATACTGAACGGACTTTACCTGTTGCTCTGCTCTCCAGTGCGATACAAGAATGCGTTTAAAGTGGCTCGGAGATCTTCACTGATCTTCTCCTGAAAAAAAAAAAAAAATCAGGTGGAACCATTACGATTAGTTCACGGGACACATCTGGCCCGCTCCATTCTTTAATTTGGCCCACCTAACAATTTGAGCTCTATAGTTCCATTAAAATGTTCTCATTATTTTTATTATTATTATACTGTTCATGTATCACATTCAATAGTTTGTCGTCTGATTTTCAACAAGAATGCGTTTAAAGTGGCTCGGAGATCTTCACTGATCTTCTCCTGAAAAAAAAAAAAAAATCAGGTGGAACCATTACGATTAGTTCACGGGACACATCTGGCCCGCTCCATTCTTTAATTTGGCCCACCTAACAATTTGAGCTCTATAGTTCCATTAAAATGTTCTCATTATTTTTATTATTATTATACTGTTCATGTATCACATTCAATAGTTTGTCGTCTGATTTTCAACAAATGTAATCAAATGACATCTAACCTCTTAATATTCTTAAATAAATGGTTGACACTTTGTATTTACATTAGTTGAACATTTATTTTAAAATATTTGTAATTATTTTATTAATGTATACTTTGTTGCATTGATTTTGTCTGTTTATTCTCAAAATCTGTTAGTTAAAATATAATAATGAGTTTTAACTCTCTTAAATGTGGTCACCACATATCCTTTTGGTCACATTAATAAGCTACTCTCTGCGCTGCAACCGTCTTCAGTTGTCCTGTTTGCGAATGCTTTTAGATGTTGTGCTTTTGGTTGTTAATGTCTTTATTTAAAATTTAAAAAAAAGTGTTGATGTTTATTTAAAATGATCGTGAATAACTGAATTTGATTAATTGTACAATTAAAACTTTTGTTTCGTCATCCACAAATGACTTGGCCCATCAATGAAAAATTGCATTTTGCACTCAAGTGCAAAAGTTTGCCCACATCTGAGTTAGCCGGTTTGGACGACGAATGTGTAATGAAATAAATAGTAAACAACTTGCTAAGGGGTGGAAAGGAGATGTTCACCTTATCTTGAGAAAGGTAAAACACATTAAGTGACAAAAATCGGAACAATCCAAACTTACAGTCGATCTCTTACGAAGGAATGCGTCGGCTTCGTCAACAAACAACAGGAGGCTACAAGAGAACAAACATGATATTATGAGAATGATTCAAATAAAGTGAAACAAACAGGTTTGATCTATCCCCCCCCCGCCCCCCCATGTGTGTCAGGTATCTTACCCTCGCCTGCTCGTGTTAGCCCAGTCAAACACTTTATGCATGGCGGTCACCCCATCGCGGCCCATCGGTGCGACATCACCACCGGTCATGATTGCGTAGTCCATCCCAGAATGCATTGCCAGCTTCTGCTCGAAACAGGAACAGCGATTCACAGCCGAAGCTCCTTTTCGTGTGATCCCGTTTGAAAAAAATGTCAGCATCCAACATGTACCTTAGCAAACAGCGTCTTGCCGGTGCCCGGGGGTCCGTACATCAGGATGTTCCTGTAGAGGCCGTTGTTCTGCCTGGTGTTTCTTGTTGCTATGGCAACGTCGCGCACGCGCTCTTCCAGCGTCGGCTAGAAGGTCAAACCAATAGTTACGACCATCTTCTTTACTTGGCGCTACATTGGTGAGGCTGCATGATTCTTACATTGAGCACAACTCCTTCCAGGGCATCCTGAGGTTTGCTCTTCAGCCTTTTGACCGTCTAAGAAGCCGGCGGGCAAGATTGACAAGAGATGAAAATAGCGTGGAGATAAAAAAAATACCGGATTGGCGTCTAAACTTTAAAAGTCCAACCTTGACGGGATGCTTGATGGCCTCCCCCACAGTGAAGCGGGACGTCTCTCGCACCAAAGACGGCTTCCCCAGTCTCGCTTCGATATAACGACCCGCCACTCCGGTGGCGCTGCGGGCAGAATACACCCCCACAGCTAAAAGGGTCAGACCGGCCACCTGGTTGTTGCAAGACAGAAAAAGTTAGCTAACCAGTTTTTGTGTCACCGCAAGGACATTTTTGTTTAACAGGCAATTTTGGTCAAATTGTCCAACCTCAGGGAACACTGGACATTGGAAGGTCCCAATCTCCAGGACTCACCGTGGCCGTGACTTTGTCCCAGTCTGACACAAAGGCTCTGAATCCTTCTCCAAACACCGCGCCCGCTGTCCTAAAAATGACAGTGTGTGTTTGTAACGTCAATGTGATGTGCGTCGCATTGATACATAGATCAGAGTGCTTAAAAAAAACAAAACACACACAATTTTAGGCGCACCTGCACAATTTAATCTGCTGTATTTTTGTGGGGGGGGGCCTGTGAAGTGAACGTATCTTACTTTATGGACTCCAGGACCGTCTGTCTGTGCTCGGCGGCTTTCAGGCGGATTTGTTCGCGGATGATGTCGGCGTTCTCTCGCTCCACGCGCCCGCGCGCTTTGGACTCGGCCTCAATACGCAGCATCTCGTTCTTGTGCCTCAGCTCCATCTCGTGCTCGATGGTCGCTGTTGCAAAAGAAAAAAAAAAATGAAAACGCGTCAGCCTCCAGCTAATCGCCGGGTCTCGAGGTTAAAAGGCACACACACACCTTTCCTCATGGCTTCCTGTTTCTGAACCGACTCTTCCTGCTTGCGAAGGTTGTCCTCATTCAACATTTGCTGAGTGGAACAGAGACAAACTGTTCGCAATACTTTTTAAAGTAGAGGACTGTTAAAACTAAATCAGGACAGCTCACCTGTTGTCTTAGCTGGTCCTCATAGCGCTGCCTGGCCAGCTTGTCCTGGTACTGAGCCCTCTGATGAAGACGGGAGGAATTACTTTCAGAGTAAAGGAGGAGAAAAAAAATGCCGGATGAAAGTGGCACGAAACTCACTGCTTGATGCTGCTTGCTTTCCTCATTCAGAGTTTTCCTCCTCTCCTCACCCTGGATTTTTATCTGGTCACCCTTCAGCTGTTGCACAGCCGCTTCATACTCCTGTCATGGTGGAAAATAGATTAACATTCTGGTCTGCTCTGCTCAGAGGTGACAAAATACCTTCAGGGCAGCTTTGAAAAAGAAGGCAATCGACTTTACCATTGGAGTAGGGCAATGTTGAAGAAATCGGACTATTGAGGTCTTTTTTTAATTGGTTATGGCATGAGCAATATTTTCATTCCTTTGTGCTGTTTTCACTTACTTACGACAGTAAAATTAGTTATGTTTTCTCTTATATTTGTATATATATGAAATATAAGCGGATTAACCATTGTGATTAATAGATGGACATTTACAGTCCATTTCAGAACATTCAAACAGAATTTCAAACTCAACTACGTAAAGGACATGAAGTGGACCAAGAGTGAGGTCATGAACGGTGATTGTTTCTTTCTTTTGCAGTACCTTAATTTTGCCCTGGTGCTCCATCTGGGTGCTCTGCTCCTGCATGCGAGCCAATTCCAGAGCTTCTTTAGCATGTCCTGTAGGTAAGTGAAAAAACAAAGGACAGGACAGGAAATCAAAATGGGAGTCTGTTTCCCCATGAATGGGTTTTCTCTCAGTTTTTTCCTTGTGGGTAAATCTAGTCTGTGAAGCCCTTTGAGACTCTTGGCCATATACGTTTGCCTTGACTCAAATATGTCTGTGCTTGCTAAGCAACATCATACAACTCCGAGACAATTAATGCTTCACCAGGAGCAGATGTCGCCCTTTTTTAAAAGGTATACAGGCTGGTTTTAAGTTTCATGACGAGACGACCTTTGAACCATGCTGTGAGTTTGAATGGCGATTCGAGAGTACAGGGGGGAAAGGCATCGTTTGGCTAAAATGGCGCATATTATTGCAGAATAAGTGAGAGATGTCACCGGGGTGCTGTGCCTCGATATCAAAGAGTCTAAATCAAAAGGAAACATGGGTGTTATCATAATGGCGTTCAAAAAGTGCACACCTATGTAAAGACCCCCTCTTTTTTGAACACTTACGGGACTTGTCGAGATCCTTGGCCGCCTGTGCAGCCCGCTCCAGCCCGGTGGGGTCGAAATTACTCCATTTGTCCTTGGGTTTATCTCCGCCGCCGTTGGAGCCACCGGCCGGCGGTGGCGGCGGAGGGGGCTGAACCGGCAGACCGGGGGGAGGCTCCGGTTGCCCTTTGTTCAAGCCGAACAACCACGACATATTCGGGAGTGAATAAGGTTAAATTCTGCCAGTTCTAAGAGGAGAGACCGGTGAAGACTTCCAAAGATCTGTCAATGTAGTACCTCCACGCGCGTGCCACTCTCTAGAGTTTGGTGCATGCGCAGTGGAGTGAGGTTGCGTCGTTGAGTAAGAGTGACGACGATTGGCTAGCAGTAAGTATTCGTTCTGTTCATTGGTTGTTGTACCTGATGAAGTCACACAGTGGACCCCTCCCAGAACAAAATACGAAAGCCGTAATGGGACAAACTTGATGCTAGTGTCATGTCGGTTTATTACATCAGGCCGGCTGCTACAGAAAGTCAAACGTTTGCCTTTGCTGGATGTCCTTGGTTGGTGTCGTGCTTCGTAACTGCTTTTTTACATACCCATTGAATGATTATATATGTATATATTCTTCAAAAAGAGCTAGGTATATCAGGCGTTTGGGTGAAATATCAGGGTGAAACTAAAATGCAGTATGACCGCAACAGTGGAACTTAAGTTGACCTTCTCTAAACTTTCATACTAATGTCCAGATCTTAAATGTTTAAGGAGTTTTGCACAACGTATCCAAAAAGCAGCTGTATGGCATCATTCACAACAGCTATTTGATCAATTAACCAGCTGTCTAATGTAAACATCCATTACAAATGCACAAAACAAAATGTATTGTATAGCAAAAATTTATTAAGAACTGAACATTCAGAAGACAATCATATGAGAAATACATATTTACAGAAAGGGAAAAAATGATAACCAGACCGTTCAGGTCGACACTAACCAGAGTAATTGTTCAATTTAATTGCAGTAACAATTGTGGACACAATATCTGGCATGACATTAAATTGTTCCCAATTACAATTATGGTATGGAGGCTTCAAAGTAAGAGTTATTAAATCACCATCGCATCATTTTCCAATAACACACTTGCATTATTGATAGTTTCACAAAACTTTCCAAACCTCTCATGCTGCAAACAACCGCTTAAAAAAACCAAACATGTATGTATCCACTTAAAATTTGTACAGTACATGCACTACTGTTGCACAACAACACGGGAGAAGACACCGGGAGGTTCTTTGCCATCACCCAGCGCTGCACAGAAGCCTTCTTGTTGCCGGGCCCTGGCCAGCTTGGCGAGGGCGAGGAACGACCGAGGTTCTGTGATGGCCAGCTCGCTGATCACCCGTCGGTTGAGCTGAACGCTGCTCTGTTAATAAAAAGACCAGATGTAACATTAGTTGCAAAATCTAATGAGATCCAATACCAGAGCTTTCACATATATTCTGGCTTTCCAAAGACAACAGTGCTTGGTTTTGATCTAGTCACAATTGAATTTGAATATTTAAAGCGATCAACCTTTGTTAGATTGCTCATGAGAACAGGGTACTTCATGCCGTGCTCTCGGGAAGCTGCGGCAATGCGCGCGATCCAAAGCTGAAAGGGGAAAAACAAGGGAGGGATGATTGAAGGATACAAAACCGTTGTTAGTCAACATCAAGAAGTAATTTAGCTACCTGTAATATGCACGGCTCACACACAGTCACTCCTGAGATACCTTCATAATCCTAAAATTGTACTTAGACGATATGATAGAATACTTTTTTTTTTTAAACTACTTGAGATTTCTATAAATTATATTGGCACATCAAAAGTAAACAAAATTATACTTCAATATTTCTAAAAAGCAGATGCATTAGGGTAGCAGGTGAACTGGAGTCTAGCTGACATTGGTCAAACAGTGGGGGTAGACTGGCCACCAGTCAATTGTCTGGCACAGGCACATATAATGAATGCTTTTAATTAATTCATATTACTTCATCGCTGTGCTGGTTTTATCATCTGGTCCACATTGATGAGGAAAATTCATAGGTTGGAGGTTGGACTAGGTCTACTGTGACACTAATCTTAGAACATTTCTCACACAACCGTTATTGTTACATCAATATCTCTGACAGATATGTGCGTTGTGTTCCATAGGATAAGTCAAAGATTAAATAAAAAAATGAACAGCTCACCGTTCTCATGTTGCGTTTCTTCAGTTTGCGTCCTTTAGTAGCGTAGACAAACGCCCTCCTGACAACTCGTACGGCCAGACTGTAACAGCGGTTCTTTCTGCCTCTGAAATGCTTCGAACAAACGTCTTATATGATGATCTTAGCATTTCAGAAACATCTTTGAGTCACATCATTTTTCAGAGCGACAAACAAGAGTTTGATCGCACGGGATTTGTAATACAAACGTGAAACAGAAAAACACGTTGGTCTCTTACCCGTGCATGCTTGAGAAGTTCTTGAACCTTCCAGTATCTGTCCGGTCCGCGGCTTCTAATCCACCTGGACAACGTCAGGAATACCATTTTGGGATCTTCACAGAAGTCTTACACAAAATGAGGCCACGGTGTTGAGAGTGACCTTACACAGAATCTTCATGAGCCGCACGAGCTGTGGCTACAGAGAGAAGCTGCACGCAATTGGCACCACTACACTAGGTGCGCTTGATTTTAATACCGTGAAACTCCGTCAAAGGATTGTAATTGTTAATACTACATTGTTCGTTTTTAAATATCCCCCAAAAATTTGAAGTGGATTTAAAAATTAAATCTGTGTGTTGAGAATTCATAACATTAATTATATAGAAAGAGTGTGTATGTTTGTGGGGAGGGAGACAAGGGTGGATGGGCTGTACTAAATACCGGGCGATAGCGACTTACAAAGCAAGTGCTCTCACCAACTTGTGACGCTACAGCGTTGGATTGTGGGGCGTAGAGGAAGTGGAGGTCAGCAGAACAGAAACACCAAACATGTCTGTAGCCACTCTTACGTCCTTGAACCGCTGTGGTGTGTTGGCGTTGCGCTCCTCAGCTGGTTTAGAGGTATGATCAAATTTATCAACGACTGTTATGGGTTTCCCCCCTCCAAATTAAGTATTGTCTCTCATTTTTACAACTCAGTTTAACAACAGAGAAATACTGAGTCTGCCTGCTACTAGCTATTAGCTAACCACCCTGACCTTATCTTTGTTAATGTTCGTGTTTTTTGTGTTTTTTTTAAACCGAGCTCTGCATACCGAACGTCACTGAACTTCAAATAGCTTCATTCAAAATATTATATAAAGGCACCATTCTCTTAATTTGCAGTAGTAGCATGCTACCAGGTTTTTATCCATCCATCCATCCATTTTCCGAACCGCTTCATCCTCACTAAGCCTATCCCAGCAGTCTTCGGGCAGTAGGCGGGGGACACCCTGAATTGGTTGCCAGCCAATCGCAGGGCATCCACGCTCACACTCATACCTAGGGACAATTTAGAGTGCCCAACGAGCCTGCCATGCCCCACCCGGAGAAAACCCACGTGCAAACTCCACACAGGGAGGCCGGAGCTGGGATCGAACCCGGTACCTCTGCACTGTGAAGCCGACGTGCTAACCACTGGGCTATTTTTAAATGATACATAAACAAGACTCCCATCAATCACGCCCCTAAGACCTCACCCCCCAAAAAACGTAAATTGCAAACTTTTACATTCACATTAACAAGAATAACCAATAATGCTGTGTTTGCCCCAAAAAAATGCTCTGTTCGTTTTTCCCGTATGCCGCACGGAGTTATCCATTTTCACTCAATAGGCCCAAAATGATTGTTTATACTGTAAACTCTCGATTCTTAAGTTTGATGATTTCCTCATATTATTGGACAATGGATGATATTGAATAATAATATGTAATACATTGTTTTCATGCTCTGTCATACTGTGCATGATAATCTAGATGCCATCAAGACACTAAATTAGGACATTCTTAACGTTAGTCATTTCTATCGTTTTTAATAATTGGAGTGACTAATAAGCGCCTTGAAACAAGCACACTGAACCTATTTTTTTTCTAAAGTACCGATACTAATGATATGTGGTATCGTTTCACTTTCCCCAACCAAGTATCTCGGTAATTTTCTATTACCAGCATACCATGCAACCCTATTTTCAATACATATGCGTTCATTTTGTTGTTGTTAAGTGGTATGCTGAAAGAAGCTTGTAATGTAAATTATGTACCCCTCGTATATCCGACCTGTTGTATTTCAGAGTTGTTTCTTTGTATTAAATGTTGCCTAATGCCGCCGCAGGCAGTGCGTTATGCGCAGACAGCAGCCGCTCCAGCAGCACTGCCCCGAATTAAGAAGTTCCAGGTGTACAGATGGGACCCAGACACTCCAGGAGACAAGCCTCGCATGCAGACCTTCGACATCGACCTGAACACGTGCGTAGATGACCCATATTCAAGCTTGTGACAGCTGCTGCGCATTAAGTGTTGTCCTAAATACAGCGGCACATCCAAATTCAGTCTCGCGTTTGGGAAATCGACCTGTTGAACAAATTGTGTTCAGCCTCAGATGTTCAATTATGTTGATTTGCCATGGAATACGTAGTTATTATGTAGATGAAGCATGACCTGTCAAATTCAACCAATTTTCATGAGAATTTAGCACTGGCTGCTGTGATGGTTTCAGCTACTCTATAAATGCACTTGGCAGTGCACTGGCAATTCTGTCCTTCAAAAAAAAAAAAAAAGATCCCACCTGCATGTTTGACATTTTGGCTCCTCATTTATCCTTCTTGTAGATGTGGCCCAATGGTACTTGACGCCCTAATCAAGATCAAAAATGAAATGGACTCCACGCTGACTTTCCGTCGCTCCTGCAGAGAAGGTGTCTCTTCTGAAGTTTGACGTCAGAACATAAGCAGTGTCTCCGTTACTCCTGATTGTTTGATTGATAAATAAAACCTTGTGAGGTGTCGCTCACGGACTTGTAAATGCAGGTATCTGTGGCTCGTGCGCAATGAACATCAACGGTGGAAACACACTGGCCTGCCTCAACAAGATTGAAACTAACCTCAGCAAACCAACCAAGATTTACCCCCTTCCACATATGTATGTGGTCAAAGACCTGGTACCTGTGAGTATACCATCCTAACCGTATCCTGATATGAGTGACCTGACTTACAAGATGCAAGCCAGAGGGTTTTTTTTTGCTTTGACTTGCGAGCATATTTTCTTTATCCTTTTGTGAAAAATTGTATTTAATTTATGATAGTGTTATGATCGCTCACAACATTAAAAAAAAAAAAAAACTACGTATACTGTACACACTTAATCTACCCCCACACATTAGATCAGTATATATACACACACACCTATATATACAGTATACTTATAATGCTATAGCTGGCTGAAAGACATTGGGCTGAAGCTTTAAGTTTATGAATGCCTTAACCCTACTCAAAATCTTAATTTCAGAAATGAGCAATATTATAGGAGTCACTTGCGAAACACATCTCTATATTTGCATTATACTGCCCCCAGCTGGTGTAAGTATGCACACTTGAAGAACTAGCCCAATGTCCATTGAAATGAATCCAAAATTAAGGCAAGAACTATTATTATTTTACATTATATTTCAATGTATAATTTTTGTATTTTTTTTAATGTAGTCAAATATTTATTCTGAGTCACAAGTGTTGTCACAGAACGAATTAAAGGTGCGCTAATTCTGAATTTGCCGTCGTTATTTCTCTAGCATAGCAAGTTTTCATAATAATAAAAATAACAATAATAATAATAATTAGTATAATTTGCGCCACAGGACATGAGCAACTTCTACGCTCAGTACAAGTCCATTGAGCCCTACCTGAAGAAGAAGGATGAGTCCCAGGAGGGGAAAGAGCAGTACACACAGTCTGTGGAGGACAGACAGAAACTGGCATGTCCCGCCTTTTAATTCTGCTTTCTCATCCATTATCCATAGCGCAAGTGCTATGACACAGAGGACTTACCTCTGTTCCTTTTTGTCTTGCACAGGACGGGCTATACGAGTGTATCCTTTGCGCCTGCTGTAGCACCTCCTGCCCCAGCTACTGGTGGAATGGAGATAAATACCTCGGACCTGCCGTGCTCATGCAGGTGTGTACTTCAGTACTTCAACCAAAACCATTTCGGTGACACTTGTCAACCTGAGGTTTGTTTGGGTTTTAAAAAAAAAATCTCATTGATATCAATTATATTGGTAAGAGTCCAAAAAGTCATAAAACCTTTTTTAACTGTACAGGTTGTGTGTAAAGTTTTGTTGTATTATGAATTGTCAAGTATGAAAAGAAGTTAATCATTTTAAGAAGCGATGTTTCCATACCACTTTTTTTTCTGACTGAGTACAAGTACTTACATTTGAGTACAGTACTCACCAATTCCGAGTAGCGAGACTTGCTGGAGGCTGGATCACGTGTTCCAGTTATATGTTGTCCCAGTCTGATCCACTAGGGGGCCACTATGTAAAAGGAATACAGACGGAGCACGTCCCAACTGAATGTTGGGGAAACTGCAGCATATATGTCAACAATGTGTCCACGACACCGCCGTTTTCCAGGCGTATCGCTGGATGATCGACTCGCGGGACGACTTCACAGAGGAGCGTCTGTCCAAGCTGCAAGATCCCTTCTCTCTCTACCGCTGCCACACCATCATGAACTGCACCAAGACGTGCCCCAAGGTAACGCGTGCGGGCGCGCCTAAGCGTCCTTCCAACGAGGGCGTGACGCTTGACGCCCGCTTGATTTGCACTCACAGGGCCTGAACCCGGGGAAAGCCATAGCGGAGATCAAGAAGATGATGGCCACCTATAAAGAGAAGAAAGCAGCCGCGGTTTGAGCACCCAGGTGTCCTCTGTACCCGATATCATAAAATTATATGTAATTGATTCTAAAATATGCTTCTTGAATGACCTAGGGTGGACTTATACATTTGTCTCACACATGAGCACAACACGAGCTCTTATGTGTGAGTGCGAGTGTCTTGTCTTAATTGCACGTGTACAGAATGAAAGGGTCTTCCCGCGTGTACCATAACAGGTGTTTCTGACATTCAACTCCATTGTGTTTGCGCATTTGGGAGACAGCGGTGCTCTTGTTTTTGTTCCAACATTGACTTTACAGCTAGTTGAGACAAAGTGTGTGAATGTTCTTTCAGATCTCACAACACTCCCCCCTTCGTGAGAATAAATCTTCGAAATAGCATGCAGCTGCTGTTTTGTTGCTCTTGTCTTTTGTCCGGCGGGTTGGTAGAAGTGAATTTCGAAAGACCTTCTTTTGTACACTGGCACTGTTTCTGCCTGGGTCGCGGCTCTGATCTCACGGCCAGAGATTAAAAAAAATGGACAGGTCAGTGACTTCCATGTAAAACAGCGAAATGTAAAAATACTGATTCATGACGGTGTCTGAGGCGTTTCCAAATCACTCCTCTAGTTGGCGCTGTTATGCCAAGTTGGACTTCATGGCAACCTAAATTGCTATTTCTGTTGGCAGTTTGTCGAACCATATAAACCCGAGATTCCAAACTACTGTGCTGCGCCACATAGCTGTTTCATGAGAGATAGTTGAGTTGAAAAGACTAAAATAAAATACGTACCAGTGAGCTTCAGATACACCACAGCTCAGTGATCTGCCAATTTACACTGAATGTGCAAAACCACCATCGCAGCAGTAGCACCGATGTCAGTGTCAGCCCAGGAGGATGCAGTTTAGATGATGTACTTGCATGTGACTGGTGAGTACATACCATACCATTTTCTGTCACGTATCCGGCATTGAGTCGCGGAGGCAGCAGTTTGAGTAGGGAAGCGAACACTTTTCTCTCCCCAGCCACATCTTCCTACTCTTCATCCCAATGCATTCCCAGACCAGCCGGGAGACATAGTCTCTCCAGTGTGTCCTGGGTCATCCCCGGGGCCTCCTGCTGGTGGAACATGCCCGAAACACCTCACCAGGGCGGCGTCCAGGAAGCATCCTAATCACATGCCTGAGCCACCTCATCTGGCTCCTCTCCATTGTGGAGAAGTAGCTCGACTCGGAGTCCCTCCTCGACGATTGAGCGTCATACCCTATCTCCCAAGGGAGAGCCCAGACACCCTGCGGAGGAAACTCATTTCGGCCACTTATATTCAGGATCTCGTTCTTTTGATCATGAACCACAGCTCGTGACCAGAGAGTAGGAACGTAGATTTTTTTTTGTCTTGTCCCTCACCTCAGACCTGTTTGCCGTGGGTGACCCTGCCAGGGCCCCAAAGCCCCAGATGACTTCGGATCACTGGGACACACGCTTCCACTATGGTAAGGTGACGGCTCATGGAGGCGCTAATTAAAAAAACACTTCTAATTTTTGAGTTCATACTGTATACTGCAATCCATATCATTTTCCAAAAGTAGTGATTGTGGTCTGTTCTGGGTCTGTGAGCTGCTTAGTTACAGCATTTGACGCCTCCAGACGCGGGGCCAGCTCGCGTGCATTCACAGGGAGGCTGGACGGGGAGGAGACTTGACAAGCTGGGTGGTGCAATGTGGCGCTGCAAAGTCTTCCAGAACTCACGGGGCGCATGAAGGTGGAAGACAGTCGCAGCACATTGAGCCAAAGCTTTGGTAAGTGGACACTCTTTGCCTCCTTTATAGTTTTTTTTTTTTTCCTCATCTGCATGCAGTACTTGACTTAGCTGAGGCTTGAAAAATGAATCGACCAATGATTACATTTAATGCACTTCAACTTTACATTCTGCAACTGTGCACGGAGGTGTTGAGGTCATGTGGCCCTATGTTTTCACTAGGGGGGGGTGTAGGGAGGAGGAATTACGGTTAAGCCCCAGCAGTAATTGCAGGGAGATTGCCAACGGGGGAAACTGCCAGACAAGGGGGTCAGTGAGGGCAAAAACGGGAGGGGGAGTTGAATCAGACTTGAATTTATTTCATTAGAAAACAGAAAAGCTTCATTTTAAGTCCGGAGCATTTGTGGTTTGTGTCTCGAGAATCTAGTTCATAAGTGTATGTGGGGGGTGTGTATTGTGGGGGTCTCTGGTGAGGAAAAGGGGTGGGGGTGGGGGGGGTGGGGGGTTAATAGCTCCCAGATGTGTGCTGTGAAAACATATGGCCTTTGATGCCACTGTGATGCACCATTGGAATTGGTCCGTGTGTGTGTGTGTGTTTTCCTATGCTGGTGCACCCAAAACGTGAGATTTTACTTAACCTGATGTCCATAATTACAATCCAGCCCCCCGCCCCCCAAAAAAACCATCATGCCGATATGCCTGGTGCATTTTTTGAGTCCCCTTGGAGTCATTTACAGTTAGTCTCCAAAAACTTGGCAATAAGCATCCAAAAACGTGGGGAAAAAAAAGCCCAAATGCCGTCATGCTTTGTGTTGTGTGGATGATGGTCGAGTAGAGTGGAGAAGCTGTAGGAGGAGCGTTAACATTTTTCCACAGAGTAGAAAAACATCATCATGAATGTTAGAGGGCGACTGCTTTCGATTGATTTCAATGATGTCATTCACGTGGACAGAAGGTTGATGCTGTCTTTAGGGCCCTTTACTCAACCAGGAGCCCATTTGCTTCGAGGAAGAAAATAGGGGGACTAAAGCAAGGGGGGTGGGGGGCGGCAAAAGGGAAATGAGGGATGTGGACGCAGACGGCTACAAGGAGGGGAGGGAGTGGGGGATGAGAGAGTGGGTGCCGGGGTCCGCCGTTTCTTTTCCTGGAATGCAGCCACAGACTGTCTGCTGCAGAGGGGAAAAGTGGGAAAACAGAGCAATTGTTCTTAGGAAGGAGAGACTTTCCACATTCTTGCTGTCATACTCCCCCCCCCCCCCTGCCCCCCACTTAATTTTCTTTGACTGGGGCCAGTAGAGGGGGTGAAGGGGTTTTGTGTGTGGGGTGGGTTGAGAGGTTACAAAGGACATGCACCATAAAAAAAAAAAAGCCTTGATGCTGCTCTCATTTAGCCATTTTTTTCCCCCTTGTCGATTTTCTCCACAGTGAGAGTGTCACTACCTCCGAGAGCAACCATGAGAGCCCTCCTTTTGATCTGCATGCCAGGTAACACCACCTTGTCACTAAGAAAGTGAAACGGCCCTCAGGAAGAACTCGAAAGACAGTTGGCACACTTGCAAAATTGACATGAGAACCAAAATAAGCGCTTGTCAAAGATCATTTTGATGGACACTTATGACCTTTGGTTCGATGCTATTTTAACCCTTTTAGGGACAGCGCTAACTACAGTGGACAGCTTATCAGGTTACAGGGTGCGTGAAGGGGTTCAATTATATTTATTCATGTTAAGACATTGATTATGGGAAAGATTGAAGTCCAGTCTGATTTATTTCAATAGCCCTTAATTACATAAAGTCTCAATCCTCACAATATTAATCGACAATCATTTATCAAGGTAGGACACATAAATACTAATAAGAGACACTTCTACATGAGGATACATTTTCAAATGTATCACAACGTTGCATTACAGAGGAATTATTTTTAGAATAGGCTCGCAGACTACACATGTTGTCGTACACTGGAACCATGTTGGTGACTGGAGAGATTAGTATATATATATATATATATATATATATTATTATTATTATTTTTTTTAATTGTTATTATAGCTAACCGTAAACATCCATCCATCCATTTTCCGATCCGCTTTATCCTCACGAGGGTAGCGGGGGGTGCTGGAGCCTATCCCAGCCGTCTTCGGGCAGTAGGTGGGGGACACCCTGTTCCGGTTGCCAGCCAATCGCAGGGCACACAGAGACAGACAACCATCCGCGCTCAAACTCACCCCTAGGGATGATTTTGAGTGTTCAATCAGCCTGCCATGCATGTTTTTGGAATGTGGGAGGACACCGGAGTACCCGGAGAAAACCCACGCAGGCCCGCGGAGAACATGCAAACTCCACTCAGAAAGGCTGGACCCACGACCTCTGCACGACCTCATCGTGAACAATAACCACAAATGATCTGTCTCAAGAAATAAGCATATTTCATTCGAATTAATCAAGATGATCTATCAACTATCATTTAAAAAAAAAAATAGAAGTACTGAAATAAAGCTTTTCTCTGCCATTCCCATTTAGAGATGCGTCTTTCTGTAGATGAACCGCCACAGCGAGCAACTGATTCAGGAATATTAAAACGACCTTTGATTTCAACCAAATATCCATAAAACATGCAGCATTTTTGATCGGGATAACCCGAATGCGCGTCTGACCCAAATTTGAATACATACTCATAAAAGGTGACAGAAATACGGGCGAGTGTGCTTATCACGTCTTGTTATTTCTCCCAACAGTTGTGCTGCTCGCCCAGGCTCAGTACCAGGAGCAATTTCCTTTTCTTGGTAAGTTGATGAAACCGGTGTTGTTCTTCACTTGGCCATGGAATAGAAACTTCATCTCCATGGATGACATCAGCGGTGTTGATCTATGTATTGTTTTCTTTTCTAGAGGACTATGGGCCCGATTATTTGCCAGGTAAAGCATATTTTGATTCATCTATAGAGCGTACGGTGCGTATTATACTGTATGTGAAATTATGCTTAACCACCGGCCACAATGCCCACTGGGTATAGCCGCACGTGTATTTGCACTTTTCAAATGTGCAAATCTGGCAGAGCGGTTCAGCACATGCGCCGCAAAGTTGTGAAGTTGTGGGTTTGAATCCAGACTATGGCCTTCCAGTGTGAGGTCTGCACGTTCGCCCCATGCTTGGGGGTTTCGTGAACGCCCTCCCGCTTCCTCCCACATTTACAAAAACACTCATGTCAAGTTAGTTGATGACTGTTAATTGCCTTCGGTGTGAATGTGAGACTGAATGGTTGGTTGTCCATATGTGGTTTGCAATTGGTTGGTGAGCAGTACAGGGCGGGCGCCGCCATTTGTCTTGGGCAAGAGCTGGGTTAGGCTGCCGCAACGCTAATAAGGATAAGTAGCACAGAAAATGATTGAATGGATGGAAGTGTTAAATTGAAAGAGTTAGACTAATTTTTTAATTGTTGATTCATTACATGGATGGAAAGCTATGTTTCAGGAGGACAGTGTTGTGTTTTCTTACCATTTTATCGGCATGCTTATTAGGACCTGTAAACACTTTATTTGTAGAGATGAACTATTACTGTTGTTGATGTAGCTGTTGTTGTGCCCATTGTTCTCTAATTTCATTAATGACATAAATCCTGCACAGTGAGCTTGTGTAACTCGGCGCAGAGGTGGATTTTATTTGGTGTTGATAACACTGGTCAACAAATGTTTCCATTTAAAAAAAAAAATCAGAGATGAATAATATAATATCGTCGCTGTCCTGTGAAAAACACGTTTGTCAATTACTCTAATTAAATTTTTGGGGCATTAACGGGGTGTCCGAAATGTCGACATTTAGTACTACAGTATTTATGTATTAGGGGTTAGGTTCACCAACAGGCGAATTTTTTTTTTCCCCCAAAACCCCATAGCTAATAGATAATGCATGATCAAATCCATATTGCGCAAACTTAAAAACTAAAATTGAAAATATCTCAAAAACCTGATGTACTCCCAAACAAATAAAGACAGTTTTCAAATCAAAAAGAAATTTTGGGACACATAAAACCATCTCTGATTAAAAGTGGCTGTTGGCCTTTGTAATTTAGCGAACGTATGCAAGAACAGCCGGCGGATCTGAGAGAGGGAGGTCCCTGCCACTGTGAGAGTGATCACAGCTGACGCCATTTAAAAGTGAGAGTCACTGACAGTCACGACATGACAAAGCACAGACGACATGAGCAAAGGGGGCACGTAGGGGTCCAAAACATCAGCATCATGAAATGGGCACTTGGACCCTTACCCCTGACGAAGTAGCTCTTTTTTTCAAAATGGTCCTTGACCCCTGACCTAATGTTTGAGTTTGACATTTTCGTGAGATTTTGCAGTTACAGTACAAATGCTTATTCCTGTGTCCAAAAAAAAATGTTTCCCCCCCCCCTGTTCAGAGAATCCGGATTCTGAGAATCATTTTTCTGGTCCTGGAAATTTCCAGCAGCAGGTTCGAGTCGATCCCGCGATCCGCCCAGAAAAACCAGGTACGTCTGCTAAAAGCTTTACATTTTCATCTGGAAAAATAAGTCTTGAATTTTCTTTTCTTTTCATATGAATATCAGAGACTGATTTGGAGACGGAGCCCACAGAGCCCGGTCCTCTCGGTAAGAAAATGGAGCCGTTGACTTCTCGTCGAGAGATTCTTCTTTGTAAGCGTTGGTTGCCTGTGTCTCGGGACTTCCAGATTGCAGAGAGGAGCAGTATCCCTGCACCAGACTCTACTCCGTGCACAAACCATGCAAGCAGTGCCTGAACAGTCTCTGCTTTTACAGGTAGGTCGCACGTGGAACCGCTTACACGCGATGAGCTATTTACCCGAGCATCCCCGAACCATGTCATCATCTATTTTCTATTTATTAGTCAGAAAGCCCATCTGAACTCAGTCAGCCAACATGGCCTCAAGGATTTCAGTTTGGGGGGAAATTAAATACTCACAGATGCAAACATGCACACACTCAGACTTATTTCATTAAAGACCTCGGTCGGGCTCTGTAATCAGAGGAAGAATGCCCTTTTATTTTTTCTTTCTTTCTCTCTTTCTTTTTTTTTTTTTTTAAACACAAGTCCTTTTCTAGACAATGGTTTGTATAGTACAAGTGAAATCTGATACGAATGCATCTGCTATTTAATCTATCCCTCGTATTTAACTCGAAAATGATCACTTTTGATCATATTTTAAGTTATAAAAGCATGCGCTAATGACATAAATACAATATAATACAGCCAAGGAGGGACACGCAAAGAGTATCAGTCTCAGTAAGCCACAGTAGTATTAGTCATTTTTCACAGAGGAAAAAGAATATCGACTGTATGCCAGCGAGTATTGTCGGTTTTGTTCAAAGAGCCGTTGCTTCGAGGGTTGTATCACCACGCAACGCCGATGCTATTCGTTAGCCCGTCTGTAGCATTTTGCATTGTTTGTTAGCATACGAGCGTTGACTAAGCAGACTATCATAAGGCGAACTTAAGTGGCTTTTTTTTCTCATATGCCAAATTTTTAGTTTGATGTTTACTTTGACACTAAGGTCAAACCGGGAGAGGCAATAAACATCTTGAAGCCTTTTTTTTTTTCCCCACTATCTGCCAAATGACCCAAACAATTTCTTGTAACTCAAAGAACTCACGATCACTTTGTATCTGAGGGCATCACTGTACTCAAAGACCACTTTAAGACCCCTAAATTCCTAGACCACAACAAGTGTGGAATTTGGACTCCATAGTCTGTCACCATATTTGAAGAAATAATAATTTCTCTCATTTGAGAGGTTCTGTGTTCAAATACTCTTCTGGCTTACAACGAGGGGTTCATTTTTCCTAAACGTAGATGGATATGCTTCCTCTCCCCATAAAGCAGCGGCGCCTGCGTTGTGTTGTTTTGTTTGTTCGCCACAGGACGAGATACAATTGACACAACCGGAACCACATTAAAGAGAATGGACTTGGAGCATGTGAATCATCAGATGTGATGAAGACGATTGGTATTTTCTTTGAAAGGCAATGTTGTTTTCATTGAAAACCACAAAGGCCATTTTCCCTCCTTTTCAAAGGAGTTTGTTTATTCCAGCAATGCTACTTGGTGGGCTTAATGGAGCATGAAAAAAAAAAGCAACAGGGACGTGTGTGGGAAAGAGGTGCACACCAAAGAGGTGGGAAAAAAAATAGTACGGGGGATTACAAAAAAGTTATCTTCTTTGTGTCTATCCTTGTTCCAAGCAATCCACAGATTCTCAAAGTAATAAATGAGTGCCGGATTTAATAATCTTCAAAAATGACCCAATTCTTTAACAAGTCGTTGAAAGATCTCAAAATGCCTCACGCTTATCCTTAAGTGATGCGGGTGAGCTGGAACCATTTTGGATGTCCTGAACACTAGTAAAAGTGTGGTTTTATTCACTTATTTATTTTAGCATTCATAATGTGCTATTGGGAAAACACAAAAGCACATGCTGGCAGGGGAGACCCTTGGGAGTTATTAAAAATGAGCTTTTCAGTCCGTTGGCATCACAGAAGTCCAAAATGAAGCCAAAAAATCTGGGGTCTGGCAGCCTTGGTTATGTAGAATTCATGGTCATCACAAAACAGGGGAAAAAATGTGAAGACACTGAATTACAGTGAGCAAGCACAGGTTTACATTATATACACAATATGGTGTTTTTTTGGACTTTCCCCTTTTTACTTTATTAAGCTATTCCGCTCTACTGTAGGTAATTTCCAATTTGTGGCATTAAGTGAACAAAAATTATACTTATACTTTCCATTTTGTCTCCAGGGTAGGCGCTTTTACGTATGTCCCTTGCCTGACCGCTTTTTATTTGGCGTTATTATAATTTGATGTTTGCAACCTTCCTAGGCCCACGGGAGGATCTTCAGATGAAATTGTGAACACTAATTTGTTCTACGCATGACTTTTTTTTTTTCTTTAAACTGCGCGGACTACTTGGAAGGGGTCAGATTTATCTGGTTAGAGACAAAAACCTCGAGTACTACATGATGGGTTGGATTATGCAGTGGTGCCTTGAAATACGAATGACGTGCGGAAGGTTATTTGTTGTTGTTGGTAGATTACGATTCTTCAAAAAAGAGGCTTCACGCTGTTTCATGCCACTATGGGAGGTTTAGTGTCAGTTTACTGTCAAACTAAGCGGAAATAAGAATTACACATGTTGCAAAATGTAATGAAACTTTGTGTCAGTTAGCTTGACCCAAACACAACATGGGAGTGGCCGTCGACAGGCTAATTATGTTATTTGTCATGACTGTAACACATTAAGAAACTAATTTTGAACACAAATATCGCAGCAACACATGGTTAAGATAACAATACTTACAGGCTTGTATTCTTTGCGGAAAATTATATGTTGTGAATGTTCTTCATCGGTTTCTGTTATTTTGCAGTCTGAGGCGTGTGTACGTCATCAACAAGGAAGTGTGTGTGAGGACCGTGTGTGCACATGAAGAGCTGCTTAGAGGTGAGTCCACTACTTTTTATGTTATTTTTTTTTGACCCAGCCTCTGTGCTCTGACCGGGAACTCGCCTGTCTGTAGCGGACTTGTGTCGAGACCAGTTCTCGCGCTGCGGTGTGGCGGCGTTGAGCGGCCACTGCGCGTCTGTGGGGGCAAGCTGCGGGAAGAGCTGCGGTGGTGGCTGCTGATGGATGCCCCCAACACCTCCTTGAGACACTACAACCACCTGCAACTCTTCTCTTTCCTCACCGATATGTCCTGTCATGCAGTGTTTACCAAACCTTTATTAAGCCAAGGCACATATTTTACGCTAGAGTCACCTCACAGCAAACGACCAAACAAAAATAACACAAAAAGTATAGATTGTGGATACTCTCATATTCAAGGTTCGTCATTTAGGGGGAAAAAATGAAAGCGATTCACTTTTTTTGTGCCGAAAGCGCAATCTGGTGCCTTCTTGGTGCTAAGGAGTCATGTTTTTGTTTTTTAAGGACATTTACACAAAAGTAGTCCTTTAAGCAGTTAGATCGGTGCCTTGAGATAAGAGTCTAATTTGCTCTGTGACCATGCCTGTCTCCTACTCTTATCTCAAATCATCTGGCCCCAATAAAGCCTCCTCCATCGCATGGATTACATTCCAGACCACCTCCGCAAAACGTGAACTCCGCAATATAGAATCGAAATAATAATAATAATACATTTGATTTATAAGCGCCTTTCAAAATACCCAAGGACACTTTACAATCAAAAAGAGCAATAAAACCACAGATAAAATTATAAATAATAAAAGCGATGACTTTAAACTGTATATGCAATTTTAAATAGGTGGAATACTCTCTCTGCATGTTTTTAGAGCATTCGGGATTTTTTTTTAAAACGTCTTTAAACACACTTTAAAACAAGAGAAACACATTTCATATATTGTGAGAGAGGGATCCATAAGCGCAGTGTATAAAATTTAAATATTGTACAGTGAAACACTGTATCGAGCCATGTTTACAATTAAACAAATCACGTTTTTTTTTTTCAAACTAGCAAAGATATTATCCCACTGCATACATCACGCGAAAAGATGTATGTTATAAAATTAACCTACAAGCATTGCTTTCTGTAGGTGTAAAATGCAGGATGTTTGAGACAATCAATCTCTTTCCAATCTCTTCTGCAACAATGAGGTAGAGACTTCGTATATTCTCTTCTTTCGAATGTACAGTTATACACAATATTGTGCCACTTCCTAGTGTCATAACACCCTAAAATAACGAACACAAGTACGGTGCAACTGAAAGGAAAACCAAAAAAATCCACAAAACTAGCATAACCGCTAACCACGATGGAGGAGGGCTTGCTGTAATCTATTCCAAACTCCCGACGAAACAGAAAAAAATTATACTCAAGAGTATCACAGTAGTAGTTCATTATTTCCCAGGGCTCACTGGATGAGCTAATAGTTGGAAATCACCGCTATAATGTCATCTCTTTCTATTTCTCATGCACAGCTGTTTGCCTTTCCCCCCCACATGTATGATGAGCCTGTGCGTTTGGATCCGTATAATCCAAAGAAGCGGGATGACTGTAACAAATCACTGGTGCTATAAACTCATCACACTGGTGCTGTATTAAGAGATGCGACTGGCTGCGGAGACCCCTCAGTTTGTTTTGCATACTGTACCGTATTAATCACGCGCTTTGTACGTTGTTTTTTTTTTTCTTATACTGTACCTAAAACAAAAGTCATTCAGTCAAAGCAGGCACTGACATCAGCCAAGAAGATGACCTCAGCTTTTTGAGCAGCAAGCGGGTAACAAAATGCTTTGAGAAGACTTCTCCCAAAGTGCGACTGCTGCTTTGTAAAACTATCATCATTAACAGATAATAAAATGTTTTTGTTTTTTTACAACAGCTTTATAGCATGTGACTGACTCATTTATTCAGGTTTCACAAATGGTTCGACGTTACAAACATACTGTACATGTGCCATTGTTAATCATTTAATCCCCTGGCAGAGTTCCCCAAAAACTTAATGCTACAACTCAAAATGTCTCCTTGTTTTATTAGCAAAAGGCTTTTGGATTCATGTTTTTTGGCATTGGCATTTGATGTTATTTGTCATGACTTAACGTACAGTATATGTTCTCATTCTGAGAAAACAAACCAAAAAAAAAAGATATCTTTTTTTGTGTACGAGAGAGGAACCATATCCGGGTAAAAGTTTGGGAAACCCTTGCAGCATTTACACAGTGAGCCAATACTATTGAAATAATTAGCATTTAAAAAAAAATAGGACTTTTCCGTCACATATGACCTTTTATGGTTAGTACTAAAATAGCGTTTAGTATTGTAAATATTGCCTTTTCACTTTTCCTAGCAATTGTATTGCAGCTCTTCCTCCTGTTAACAAAATCGTTGGAATGTGGACGATAAATAGTTAATACTTCATTCAAATGACAGGCAGGCTAAAATCCACTTAGTGGCCACTACATTAGGTACACCAGCCCAGTTTACAAGAACCAGTTTTGCATCACACCGAGGGCGGCGTTTAGTAGTATGTTCCCCAATGTAGCTGAAGAAGGCCACCAAAATTTAAGAGACATCTCACAGTATGGTGGAGTACTAAAACGAACGTCTTTATAAAAAACAGAATTGTTTATACAGATCATTCAATTGTGCAGATAATACCTAATACCGAGGCGTGTGAGTTCACATTTTTGCTTTTCGGCCACCGGTGATGTCATTTTTCCCTGATGGTGGCGCGGCTGCTGCTGCTGCTGCTGCTGCTGCTGCTGCTGCTGCAGTTGGCCGTGGAAAGAAATGAGGACGGAAGTGACGGCTGTCGCCGTTTCATCTCCTGTTGTAGCTGCTCCTTCAGGGTCGACACCTGCGCACAGAACAACAATTTTCACAGAGATGATTCAATCTATTGAGTCACATGCTTCATTTATTTGACACATTTAACAAATACAACATAAAACAAATGACATTTAAACATCCTGCCAAAATGGACTGTCAATTGGTTAATTTTTGTCCATTTTGCCTTCTGTTGTGAAGTTAAACAATTACTAAAGGACAAAGTACAGTCAAACCTCGGTTTTCAAACGTCTCGGTTTTCGACCAAAAATTTCGAGTTTTTTATGCCTCGGATGACGAACAAATTTTGGTTCTCGAACAAACTGAGCGCACTTGAATGCACCATTTGACTCCTCTCGCCTTCCTTACACGAGGAAGTGACGCTTCCTCGTGTCGCTTTCCATTGTGAGCAGACGTGTTCGGTAAACATTTTTATTTTAAAAAGAGCGTGGTTTCGGTTTTCGAACAATTTCGGTTTTGGAACAGCCTTCTGGAACGGATTATTGACGAAAACCGAGGTTTGACTGTACTATAAAATAGTCAAATGTCCTGCTTGTCATTCATATTTCTATTGTTTTATTATAAGCATTAAGGGAGCCAAAAATAAGTTCTTTTATTAATTTGATATTTTTTGGGCTGTACTTATTTGTCCAATTGCTATAAACAGTTATCGGAATTTTCATTGAAGCCATGCTGCCTGCATAAAAAAAAAATCAGGCTACCGAACCACGACGTGGTCACACAAGAAAATGTTATTTCGTGTTCCCGACACACTGAGAAGTTGCAAGTCTTTGACGTGTCTACCTGCTCCTCCAGACCTTTGACCCGGTGCCGGTGCGTGCGCTCCCTGGAGCCCAGAGTCCTCTCCAGGTCCCTGAAGCTGGCCCTCAGCCTCTCCGCCTCCTGCTGGGTCTCATCACGCTGCCTGACCAAACTCTCACACACGCTGTGGGACTGCTCCATGTCAGCCATCTGCGTCTACTCATGACACACACACACACACACACTGTGAGAGAGGAAGCGTGGGCTGACCATTAAGCATGTTCCGAGTCTATAAAGCAAAAACGGGACGGATGACATCATGCTTAATGATAGTTTAGGAGATTCAGAGCGAAGCTTAAAAAGAAGAAGAAAAAAAATCCTGTGACAATCTCGCCATCGTGAACCACCTAGAGCACAAATCAGACAGACAAATTATCCATCGGTCCAGCGTCGATGTGTGTATCTTACCTGCAGAATGAGAATCTGCTGCTGGGCTTCCTGCAGCTCCTGTTCCGCCGTGTTCAGGGAGCGATCCAATCGGTTTCTCTGGGCCGAAAGACGCATGCTGCCCTCTTCGCTCTTCAGCTTCTGACGCTCGACCTGAGCACGGATGCATTTGATTTCCATGTCATGTATAGCCAGAAATAGTGACTGTTGCTGTGGTAGGGCAAGCATCTCTTTTGTTGTGTGGCTCTTATTTATTTATTTATTTATTTATTGCGCAACACCCAGGGTTCGGTGAGCCATAGCTTGGAGGTCAGGAGACGATACCTTATCAAGCGTATTCCTCAAGGCATTTTTATCCTTCTCCAACCGCACGGCTTGCCTCTCGGCATCCTTCTTCTCCGTTTCCAGCATGGCCACAGCTTTCTGCAGACCACGCAGACGCTCCTCCACCATGGCCCGCTCCATCTGAGCCGCCTGGGCGCCGCGCTGGGCCTCAGCGAGGGTGGTCGAACGCTGCCGCAAAGCCTGCCGCACAATGAACGACAACACAAGAGTGGTAGGCAACATCTGAGACGCTAGCGCGCTGCGATGAAACATGGAGGTCACAAGTGGTCTCTCCACCTCCTGGCTCTTGGTGACCTCGGCCTCCACTTGCTCTCGTTGGAGCTGGCTCTGGTGCAGCTCACTCTGCAGGCTGTGCATGCGCTCGTTGATGGTAGCCATGTTGCGCCTGGCCTCGCTTAACGACGAGCGGGATTCATCGATTCGCTCCTGATGGATTGAAGGTTCCATGAAATGATCATTTTAGCGCATCCGCAGCCTCGTTTGTCTCACGCTGATTTTATTTGCCCCCCCCCCCCCCCCCCCCCCACCTGGAGGTGTTGTTTCTCCTGCTCGGTCATACTCAAGGCCTTCTGCAAGGCAGTTAGGCGGCTCTGAGCGCTGCCGTGAGCAGCCGCCAACTCCTGCAGGCTTTGGTTGAGGGAGGCGTTCTTCTCCCGCAGGACTGCTTCGTTTTCCTCGGCTTTGAGCAGAGCCTGACTCAGTTGCTCCACTTCCGTCTGAAGCAGGGACACTCGGCCTTCCCAGTCTGTTACCTGTGATGTTTACCCCCAAAATAACAGCAGAGATGTTGCAGTGTCAATAATTTCGACTCAGTAAGTTTGACCCTGGAGAACCCACGGGGTCAAATTTGGCCCTATAAATTCTGCTACTACAGTACTTAAATGCTATCCTTAAATCCCAAAGGGTCAAATTTGGCCCTAATCCTAAATTAGGATTAAAGCATTAAATATTTGAAAAAACATATATTTTGGTGTTCAGTGAACATATAGGAGTCATTTAATGTAAAAGTCATCATTTGCCAAAGAAGAAAAGGGTTCTTAGGTTCTCCAGGATTAAAAAAAAAGCACAGTTACGATCAACCCAGTCAGTGAGGTGTTAATTTAAGAATAACGTTTAATAATGTGTCTTTTTTGGGGGTGGGGGGCACCCAAAATTTTGGCTGCCTCATTTTTCTACATGAGTGTACTTTGCGCGCTTCGATCTCCCGCATGGACTCCAACGAGTTGATTTATGCTTCCATCATGTTACCATGCGCATCTCCTGCACTGAATTGAAAGGGAATGAGATGTGCCCACAACGGCGCAAACGCCCCTTTCTAAACATGCGCATCTATGAAAAGCTGAAAAGAAGGATAGCTCCACCCATGTGAGACATGAAAATATGGGAAAATATGAGAAACTCCTCTCATCATGAAACACTGCAGTTGGAAGCCACTACAACCACATTATTGAATTTCATGAAACATAAGCATAAAATAATAATGTCGCTCAGAGGACCAACAAGCGACATATGATTTGACTGTACCTGTTTAAGCAGAGCTTCATGGCGATCATGGGAGGCCTGGCTCTCGGCCTCCCGGTCTCCGAGGCTCAGTCTGAGTCTCTGCAGTTCGCCTTCCAGACTCCGCCGACCCACCTCAACCCGGGTGGCCCGCGCTTCGGACGCCTCCAGCGCCTCCCGCAGGCGCCTCCTCTCTGCTTCCAGTCGCACCTCTGCAGCTCGCTGCTTATCCAGTTGTTCCTGGAGAAGTGGCGAGAGGGCAGAGGTGGCAGAAGAATGCATTTGTTTGACGGTAGGCTCATAATGGAGGCTTGGAAATGTCAGCTTGACACATTTCTAAAGCTCTCGTTCTAATTTTTGCTCTCTCATAGGTGGCCATGTTTTCAAAAGGTAGCACATGTTGTACTTAAATATACAATGGAAGTACAGTCAAACCTCGGTTTTCGAACGTCTCAGTTCTCGTCCAATTCGGTTTTCGACCAAAAATGTCGTTTTTTATGCCTCGGATGACCAACAAATTTCGGTTCTCGAACAAACTGAGCGCACTTGAATGCACCATTTGACTCCTCTCGCCTTCCTTACACGAGGAAGTGACGCTTCCTCGTGTCGCTTTCCATTGTGAGCAGACGTGTTCAGTAAACATTTTTATTTTAAAAAGAGCGTGGTTTCGGTTTTCGAACAATTTCGGTTTTCGAACAGCCTTCTGGAATGGATTACGGACGAAAACTGAGGTTTGACTGCAATTCTTTTTGTTGTGTGTTTAGTTATTCCAAGTGGGATGTCAATAAATGTCTTCAAGCACGATGTGGGGGAGAGCAAAATAACTTACATAGCGTGCTTGTTGCAAGCACCGATTTTCCTGGATTCTAATTTTTTTATGATCATCACAAGCCAAAATTCAAATCATGATACATTTTTGATGAAGCAATGTTTGATGATGTGCTAATTTAATTTGGAACATGATCTCTATTTCCATTCTTCCCTATGTTTTTGGATCTTCGAGGCTAGATTAGATTTTTTTTCAATGTAGAATCCCTCCGAAAAGAAACATTCATACATAATACTTTGCTTAGTTTGGCTGTTTTCTGGCATCACAAGCAGACATAAGGAAAGCTTGGCATGAGACGGCACAGCCGGTGAAAGCCCATCTGCTGTTTATTGTACTATCCCGCTCAGATATTGTTGCCGAGTGTCGTGCGGCGTTCATCGGCTGCCACAAGTTGTGTAGCAGTAGCGTGTGTGTGCGTACCTGTGTGTGCTTCTTGTCCGCTTCACAGGCCTGCAGCACACGCTCCAGCTCCTTCACCCTGTCGGCGAGCGTCCTCCTCTCTCTGTCGCCTCTCCTCGCCGCCTCCTCCTGCTGATGGAGCTGAAGCTGGGCGTGCGTCAGACGCTCGTCCAGGCCTCGCTTGCCTACGCACACGCAGGGGCAACATTTGTTCGTGTTGCAGGCGCGATGATAAAGCGGTAGGCATGATGCATACCTTCTTGGTAGTCTTGTAAGTTTTTTTGCAGATGAGCAAGGCGACTCTGAGCCAAGTCTCGATCGGCCCTCAGCTCGTCCACCTCCCGCTTGACGGCTCCCAACTGACACAAAGCATCGTCCTTGAAAATAAGACATGTATTATGAAAATGCGAGCATTGGCAATTCTTGGAGTAATTGCAGTGAACCCCGCGTAGTCACAGTTCGGCATTTGTGAATTCACGTATTCTCTGCATTATTTTTAACCTATTTTCCGGTATTAAGGTTGCTGTTTCGGTGCTCAGGCCAAAGCTGTGAATGGATTTCTTTGACGCCATCTAGTGGCAATATGTTGAAGTGAGTTGCAAAAGTTTTATTTATACAAAAATAGTGCTTTGTTGCGGTATCTAAAGGCAGTTAACCCTTTTTTCAAGGGGCATCGATTTAGTCCTGGACCATAACTTCTCACAGCACGGCTCAGCCTCTGACATCAACAGCGGGGAAACACTGTATAAGATTCATTTTTATTCTTTTACCCGCTCTCGGTGTGCTTCACGGAGTTCCAGGAGGAATTCCTTCAGACCACTTCGTAGAGTGTCAGGATCTAGCTCTGATTGGGAGAGTGGGAGAGGCGTGCCTCCCCTCTCAGGAGAAACAGCTCTGGAGCCCAGAGTATTGTCAGGGGTGCTTGTGTGAAATTCTGTAAGACATTAAGACAGCATCTGAATAGCTGAAAGTGATACTGGGGCAAAAAAATGCTCACATAGGACAGATATAATTTACATTTCAGAAAAATGTACCATTGGAGATTAATAACTCAAAAAGATAGATAAGGTAAACTTTTATCCAGCTCCAGAATGTAAACAAACCAAATAATAAGATAAATATAAAATCTAATTGAATGAGATTTGTTCAGATATAAGCATCCGAACATATTTAAGGGATTGTGTCTTCTAGAGCAGTCAGGGAATGTTAAATTTGTGGGGGTTTTTCTTCATCCGATCCAGATTTAACATGATTAATTGTGTTCAAATTGATTGGTGCGTCTCAATAAATTTGAATAGCCTAGAAAAGTTCATTTCAGGAGTTCAATTCAAAAATTGAGACTTCACACAATCGAAAGACAGACGGACAGCTAGCTGGCTAGACAGACAGCTAGCTAGCTAGCTAGACAGCTAGCTAGACACACAGATAGACAGACAGACAGACAGACAGACCTATCGTTTTTATGAAATATTTAGTAATACTTCGGAGCAATCATTGTTGTACTACCTCAAGAATGAGAATTTAATGTCATCAGTCGTTACCATGTCTTAGATTAGCTTAATTTACTGTATTTTAGCAACAAACATGCAAAACACGATTTAGTAAAAGGCGGCACTGCTTTTTTTCATTTATTCTCATGAAAAATGAAAAAAAAGGGGAATGTAGTCAGAAAGTTAGGGTTCATCTGGTTTCTACCTTTAGGAGGCGAGAGAGAAGAGCGTAGCGGTGAGATGCTGGGATGGCGTGACATGGGGCTGGGAGACGCGGAGCTGCCCCCGGGGCTCCTCCCTCTGACCCCTCTTCCTCCAGCCCCGATGCCAAGTGTTCTGGTCAGCGCCGACTGGAGGCCGCTCAGACGAAACTCCAGGTCCCTCCTGGAAGCCTCGGCTCGCGTTAGCTCGGCCTCAGTAGCGGCCAGTCGGCCCTGGGCCTCGCTCAGCTGCAGGCTGTACACGCCGGCCGAGTCCTGGGCTGCCTGCGCGCGAAGCGTCAAGTTCTTGGCTTCGTCCTGCAGCTTCTTCTCGCAACCTCGGGCCTCTTGAAGCTGAGCGGTCAGTTCTCTTTCGCAAAGCCGCCAGCAAGACTCAGACTCGGCCAGACGTTTCTGAAACAGGTTGACCTGAGAGAAACAAAAGGGACAATTGAAGCTAGATGTAGCGACATCTAGCTTCAATTGTCCCTTTTGCTCTGGAGCCGCGTGTTGCCGACCCCCGAGCTAGCCTATCTCAAGGGAATAACTCCGAAGAGAAAATAATTTACGTATCCTCACCTCTCTCTTCAGGAAGTCTTGAACACCTTCGGCTTCAGTTAACTTGTGCTTGAGGGTAAAAACCTCCTTCCCTCTTTCTTCCTCACGCTGCTCCTCCAAGGACAAGCGGGTCTGCAGCTCCGCGACATCCCTGCCTTTCTGATCCTTCTCTGCATCCAGGACCTTCAACTGGAACACACAAACGCCGTTTATTATGTTCTCATCTACAAAACTACACAATTGTTTAAGCCTTTTCCCATATTTTTTATAGCCATTCAAAAAAAGAATCAAATAATCCAAAGAATCTACACGACGGTCCGTCTCACCTGTCTGCGCATTTCCTGCAGCTCTCGTCGGGCCTCCAATCGCGACTTTTCAACTTCCCGAAGACAGCTGCGCAGCTCCGTCACCTCCTTCTGAGAGGATGAAAAATTCTCCTGCAGCACCATCAGTCTCTGCTCCTTCTCCTCGCACTGTCGCTTCACACTGAACAACACACACTCACGCTGTCGAAAGTATCCTAAACGGTACTTAAAATTCTGTCTTTGAGAGCGCCCACCTGATTCTCTCGGTTTCGGCCCCCCGTAGAGTTTCCCTCAGCTGGCAGTTGGACTGGCTGAGGGTGTCTCGCTCCTTGAGGGCGTCGCTCAGACTGCGACGCAATTCCGTGCCTTCCCTTCTGTAGTTTTCCGCTTCGTCTTGCGTTTGGTTGAGACGACGCTCGGCCTCCAGCGTGTCTCGCCTGAGCTCATCTCGACTCTCCTCGCTGACTGCCAGAGAAGCTTTGCACTTGTTAAGCTGAAGAGAGAGCACATTAGTTAGAAATGAACAGCTGGAATGAAAAACAATACTGCTGCCATTTTTCCGCAGACTTAGAAAAAAAATGTACTGGCCGGGTTGGAAAATATTATATCTATTTTTTCCACTATGATGCAATTTTGACACTTGAGAGCACAATGTACAGCAATGTAAATTCCGCTTGACTGAAATTCTGACTCGTGCGCGTTGAACATTGCTCCAGAATCGGTTCACCTCTTTGACAGCACCATCAGCACGTGACTGAAAGTCGCTCAGAGTCTCTCGCAGAGTTTGAAGATCCTTTTCGTGAAGGGCAGAAACGCCCTCGAGCTGAGACCGAACCTCTTGCAGCTCACTGGTTAGAGCACTAACCCTGGCCTGGAAAATAAATGGATTTTTGTAAATATTTCAAAGTAAGGATACATTGGCAGCGATAAAACTTAAATATTGTATTTCTTTATTTATTTTTTTACAATCGTATGTTGTACTTCTTCTGTTTCACCTGATCCTGCTCTTTGCAAAGAGCCGCTGTTCGGGCCTTGCGCTCGGCCTCCAGAGTCAAGGCTGACAACTCGGCCTGCAGTCTGGACACTCTGTCACACAGCGCTGTTTTCTCGGCCTCCTTCAGGGACAGAGCCTGGAAAGTTGAAAATACAGCCGTGCCTTGACTCAAGAGTTTGATTTACACTGTGGCCATGCTCGTAACTCAAAGCACTCATATCTCAAAACATTCGTATCGCAAAGCACTTCCCCCCCAATGGAATGAAACCAAATGGATTCATCCGGCGATGGTGTTTTTGCATTGTGCGTTAGCATTTAGCTAGCGGACTTATGGTTTGGTTAAATGCACATTGTGCATTTATTATTGTTTTATGTTTACTTTTACAGTCAACTGGGATTGGCAATAAACAGCTTGATGAAAGTTCATGCATATATTTGGAAGAATGGATTGATATCTGGGCGGCCCGGTCAAGCCTGATGCTTGATAGCTCCGGCCTCCCTGTGTGGAATGATTCTCCCGGGCACATTCCAAAAACATGCACAGCTTTAGCATATGAACGTGGAACTGGCAGTAACTTCCGGTTTTTCAAATGATGGATGGATGGATTGATATCCACACATGCTGTAAAGATTGCAGACAGCTTTAGCATGAACTGGAACAGTAACTTCCGGTTTTCAAATGTCAGACTCATACGCTCAACATCAAAATTTCTTCCATTTTCCGACATGCGTTTGTTTTTCCATTCAAAATGTTTGCAGTCATCATCATGTGTCCGAGTGAGATGCTAACCTGTTGTTTCTCCGCTTCCGCCTGCAGCAGACTCTGATCTCGATCATGCATTAGAGTCGTCAGATTGCTCTGCAGCTCCTCCTTCTCTTTTTGTGCTTTGTGAAGCTCTTCCTCCACCTCGTGCCTCAGCTTTTTCAGAGCGCTGTCATGGGCCACCGTGAGACTCTGCCGCAGGGCTTCCTGTAGATGGGATGTAGATGCCACAACCGCAAATAATGATGATGACGTGCTCCGATACTGATTTGTGACGTTATTTATTGCCATCTGGAACCAAGCGGCTAATGACCTCACCTTTTCTGTGACAAGTTTCTCCACCTCCTCCTGATGTTCGCAGCTGGCCTTGCGCAAAGCTTGCTGGGCCTCCAGATGCGCCGTGTTCAGCGTCTGAGTCAGAATGTGTTTTTCCCGCTCGACTTGGGCCAGTGCGCTCTCCGCCTCAGAACGAGCACGCCTCAACTCAGCTGGAAATCATGGAAATAAAACAGAAAAAAAGGGGGCGGGGTGGGGAGGGGTTGTGGGGCGGGGGGGGGGTCACGTTTATCTCTGTTGAGAGCAAAAAAATCATCCTTCCGTATTGTTCACCTGTTGCCGTGTCAATGCGCACTCGAAGGTTTTGGTTGTCCACGCCGAGCTGCTCCCTGCAAGACTCCACCTGAGCAAGTTGATGCTGCACCTCAAAGAGGGCGGTCTCCAGAGACTCACGCTCCGACCTGCGCGGGTTAGAACCCAGACGTTACAAAAGGCATGCGATGGTGTAAGAATGATTCCCCGGCTTTAGACACGCGCCTGTAAGTGGAGAGTTCTTCCGTCAGCGCGCTGTTTTCTCTCTCGGATGCCGTCAGCTGGACTACAAGAGACGCTTTGTCTCTGGCCAGTTCCGCCCGACTGCGCCCGACTTCCTCCAAGGCCGCTTCGTTTTGTTGGCTAACTCCTCTGGCGAGGCTTAATTCAGAACCCAAGGAGGTCACCTCAGTACAGAGCTGACAAGGAAGGCCAAAAGAGATCATGTCATATCGATAAATGAAGTCGAATTTATCAATATGACAGACAACACCTGTACCTGTGTGACTTTCTCCTGCAGCTTAAGTCTCTCAGCCCTGAGACTCTGGAGCTCAGCCTCCATCCCCACACGTGTCAGCTCAGTATCCTGCAGGGACTGGCGCAGAGTAATGCGGGCGGAGTCCAGCTCCATTCGGTCCTGCTCCAACCGGACCAGCTCATCTCTGATGGTCATCTTCTCCTGCTCGGCCTCACGTTTCTGAGTGTGCAGCAGGGCCTTCTCGTCCTCCAGCTGGTCACAGAGTTCATGTGAGAGGATACAAGAGATATTGCCCCCCAAAAAATAAATAATTATGATCTACCTGAAGTATGTAGGCATTAAGATCGGTTTTATCTTGGGACAGCGCCTCGTTCATGCTGCCCATTTTGGCCAAAGAGTCCCTGAGTGCCGCATCCTCAGACTGGAGCTTATTGATCAATAGAGAGAGTTCCGCATTGCTGCTCTCAGCCTAAAAGAGAAAAACAAAAGTCAGAGTTCGGGTCGCTAAATACGACGAGATGGTCCACTCGTGTACATACCCGAGTGAGCGCTTCAGAAAGTTGGGCTCGCTCTTTCTCGAGCAACTGCCTCGCAGCTTCCGCCTGCTGCTGAGTCTCCCTCACTGTAGAAAGCTCACCGCGCTGGGCAGATGCTCGGCTTTCACTCTGGTCCCACTGCTTCTGACTGAAAGCACACACAGACACACACACACACACACACACACCCATTAAAAAAAAAGGAAAAAAAAGATTGTGAATGGCATTTAGGATATGGTTCAGTTAGCCCAGGGGGTCGGCAACACACGGCTCCAGAGCAGCATGCGGCTCTTTAGCGACATCTAGTGGCTCCCTGGAGCCTTATAAAAAATGTTTGGAAATGGAAAAAGATTTTGATAGTAGGCTAATATAGCTCAAATAGATATGCCTTCTTTCTTCTCGTTCAACTCGAGAGGCATTCAAAGACAGCCTCCGAAAAACAGAAATTCATGATCACTTCACTGACACTAAGAAAAGCGAAAATAATGTACCAAAACAAAAAAATCAAGCGAGGAAATCACAAAATAAATTCTATGGGGGCGTTTGTGAACACACAACAAAGGAATGAATAACATGAACAATTCTGAGACAGTCCAGTCTCCTACATACATACAGCATGTGTTTCCTTCATTGTAAGTTTTATAGAAGGCTTTTATTTTTTTGCGGCTCCAGACATATTTGTTTTTGGGGTTTTTTTTGTCCTATATGGCTCTTTCAACATTTTGGGTTGCCGACCCCTGAGTTAGCCAGTGGTGGCTTTGTGCTAGATAAGCAACATGCATTGAATGTTGGTGGTTGTCCAAATTAGCATTAGCTAACAGCTACATGATTGTTCAGTGAAGTTGTCCGCGATGTGGTGGTGCCACAAATACACGCCAGTTAGTTGTGGCAGTGTTTTACAAAGTCAATTTCCCAGTCAAGCTGGGCGAAACCCTCTTTTGCGGTTGCCCGTTGAAAACGTACTTGATGTAAAGGTCTGCGATGATCATTTACATCGCGATACAGGTAATTTTATTACGCAATATACCATAGTATTTTTTTATTTATTACATGAAATCAATGGCAATTATCTGGGATCTTTTCAATGAAAAAATTGATTAATAAAAGATTTTTTTAAATAATAAGATCAAACAAATATCCATTGACCAAATAAATACCATTGACAATATCTGGTAATATCACCACCTTTTAAGGAATGCAGTTAAGTGCAAAGAATTCAAATAAATGGAACACGGTGCTTTACGTATCGGTCATTAAATTCCATTTATTCACCCTTCTACTAATCTCCCCACACATCTCCCTGCTCATTATCAACTTACAAGAAGCTGGCGAGCCAAAGAGGATCGAATCAAACTGTCCTGAATGACTTCCAGTCGGCGTATGTGTGCTGCCTGGGCGAGACTTTGCGGATTAGAGTGCGAGTAGGCAACGCTGATGACTCACTTTCAATTAGCCTACTTACATCCTCTGAACCTCAGCCTTGGCCCGGTCCCTCTCCAGGACCGCGGCCTCCTTCTCCTCCCTCTGGTGGTCTTTCTCCCGCTGTGCGGATGTCAGAAGCAGCTGCAGCTTGTCACAGTCCGTCTGCAGAGTCTGATTGCTGTTCTGAGCTGCCTTCATGCCCTGCTCCAAGCTCACTTTCTCACTACAGCAGGGATGATAGATTGAAATGTTACATTTTCAGGACAAAAAGAGACACTTGGTCAAAATATATGATGATAGAAAATACAATCAAACCTCGGTTTTCGAACGTCTCGGTTCTCGACCAACAATTTAGAGTTTTTTATGCCTCGGATGACGAACAAATTTCGGTTCTCGAACAAACTGAGCGCACTTGAATGCACCATTTGACTCCTCTCGCCTTCCTTACACGAGGAAGTGACGCTGGGCAGCTCCTCGGGTAGACGAGGAAGTGACGCTTCCTCGAAAGAAAAAAAAAAAAAAAAAAAAAACGGACTGTTGTTTATCCTGTACTGTGTGCTCTAGTTCAGTGCATGCGTGTGCTGAAGACTGCAGTGCGGGAAAATAAAGGTTTTCTTATTCTTATTCTTATTTTAATTCCTCGTGTTGTTTTCCATTGTGAGCAGAGCAGTGGTTTTCGGTTTTCGAACAATTTCGGTTTTCAAACAGCCTTCTGGAACGGATTATGGCGAAAACCGAGGTTTGACCTGTATAGGAGAAATAGAAAAAACCCATAAACATTTTGCATGTGATGTAAGCGGAAATTCCACTAAACCCGCTAATGCAACGCTATTGTCGCATTTTTTGATAATCAGATTCGGACGACGTGGTGAATTGGCGTGCGTTTTACTGTAATTGCGAACGATGTCCTGTTGCTCGCGGCACTAGCGTAAAAAGCAACGCCCACTCAACACAACTGGAGAAGATAAAAACGTGTTTGCTTCGCCGTTTAGTCATCGAATTCGAAACGACTTTCAGTGACATTTGCGTTTTACTGTAATTGCGAACGATTTTAACTTTATTTACTTTCGTCCTGTAGATCATGGCATAGAAAACGAGGAAGTAGACTCATTACAAATCAACGTACATACTATACTGTGTTGTGGTTTTTTAAATCTACACCTGCAATACTGTACTGCTGCAACAGTGCATTTTATTACTTGTGTTGTTACACATGCAGTTTTCATCATACTTGCAGGTTCATAAAGGACATGTACCATGCTCATTTCCCAAAAGAGGAATTTCTGTTATAAGGACAGATTGGACAGCGCAAACATGAGTCCGTACTAGAGAATATTTACTGTATAGAGAAATAGAAATAAATGCATGTGATGTTTTAAAGCTAATGTATTGCATATTGTGGTGCGAGAGGTGTGATGCGACGTGGGTAAAGGAGTGTGTTTTCCATTTCCGTCTTTCACACATTATAGAAACAAGTTAATTACAAATACGGAACCTGGCAAGTGTGTCTCGCCTCTCTTTTCTCGCAGCGTGAGATGTCGTTGATCCGCTTCTCTTCTGGCCGAATCGGCCTCAGCGAGCTGTTTTCGTAACTGCTGTATGGAGGACTGGGCAGACAGCAAACGCCCTCGGGCATCCTGTCGACAAAACAGAGATGTAGGAGGGTTGGAAGAGAGTATTTTATTTATCAATGTGCAAGTGCAGGTTGATACAGTCCTCTTTTTGAATCTTGTACAATTCTGATTGTGTGCGTAATGTGGGCAGTGAGCATATATATGTCACCTGCAGCAGGAGTGTCTTGTGCGTGACTGCCGAGCGAAGAGCAGACAAGGTTGCCTCCGGGGGAGCTGAGAGCGTTGTCAGCCTTGAGGGGGAGGATGACCTGCGTGATGGAGCAGCAGGGGAGGAGCTGTGGATAAAGGCCAATAGTGGGGCCGCAGTGTTGTCCTGATCTGCCTCAGACGACTCTGCGTCTGTCAAGACCGTCTAAGAAAGAAAAAGAAAAAAATCAAAAGCACGATGAACTTCCATCCCAACAGTGTGAAGACATGGCCATATATGCATCATGTTCACCTGAGCGATATCACGCAGCGTGTCCAATAACGTCTCAGTGTGAGCTCTCATCAGCTGCATGTCACTGCTATCATTGTTGCTCTGCTCCTGGAGGCAAAGTACTGTACTCAATAGAATACATAATCATAATCTAAATTGATCCTGTATCAGATATTATGCCGTTTCAAAGATAGCAATGCTCAGTTTTGATTCCCAAAGAGACATATGTTGAAGAACATGTCTGCTATGGATTGTACTTTGTAGAACTAAGGAACTGCACAACAATATACTAGAAGGTGTTTGTGACATTTTAGTGACATAAGAAAGCTACACAAAGGTATTGAATATATTTGACGGATTTAAAACATCTAATATGATCTTCTTCTTTTACTTTCGGCTTTTCCCGACTTGATGAAACATCAAATATGATGGAGACCAAAATATTAAAGATCTTCAATTACTGTATTTTGTACGGTGATTTTTGCTGTAATAGAAACTGTGGACCAATTTATACTCAAATTAGTTTAAAATGCTGCACTTCACATTAGATAGTTAGCTAGCGAGCTAACTATCTAGCTAACTATCTAATCTAACTAGCCAGCTAGCTAGATAGATGTTTTCTTATACATTCACATGGTACATTATTATTTACTGCATTGTAATTGACCTTAGTTTAACTGTGGATTAATTGTGTAAAAGTATTTATAAAAAAAAAAAAAAGAACATTTTTTGATTTAACATTAAAAAAAATTTGAAAAAATGTTTCGATGCATTTCGACTTATATAGATAGACCCAACCCCTAATAGATGCCTAGATCTACTATAACGTTTTTGAATGACAGGAGCAATCCTGTACTGAGTCTCCACTCACCTCAAGCTTCCTGGAAAGAAGAACGAGTTCTCTCTCTTTCTCCTCAATTTTGCCTTTCAGTCTTTCCTCCTCACGGACAGAGTCCGACAACCTATTGATTGGCACACCAAAGACCATAATTGCTCATTTAATCATCTAAATCCATGATAGGTTCTTCTCTTTTGCTCGCACTGGGAAGCAGCCTCTGACCTGAGGTTGAGTTCGCTTCTCTCTGCGTCCGTCCTGGCCTGAAGGTTCATCATCTCAGACACTCGTTCCCTGAGTTGCCGCTCCAGTTGGACCCTGAGAGCCTTCTCGCTCTCCAGGGCCAACGCGACTCCTCCCTCTCTGGTGTTCAGTGTTACAGAAAGACCCGCGCAGGACACCTGTGCAGAGTGCGACGCCTGAGCCAGCTCATTACGCATCTCTGACAAGTCTCTGGAGGGTAGAGAGTGGGGCAGAAATGGGCTTTGAGGGAAATTTACATCTTCACAAAGTCAGTCCATCTACCCAGGTATCAATGATCACACGCATCATCGTTCCATCCATCGTGTGTTCATCCATCTACCCATCCATTTATCTATCAGTGTATCCATCCATGCCTAGATCAATCCATCCATCTGTACAGCTTTTATCTTCCCATCCATCCATCCATCCATGCCCATCTACATACCTTTCAGTGGCATTTTTCAATTCACAGATGTGCCGACGGAACCCGACCACTTGGCGCCACAGCGACAGCAGGCGGCTGTGCTCGCTGCTGAAATGACTGTGGAAAGACTGAGGGGAGAATCACAGACCATGAAAAAAAAATGGTCACAATCGCAAATGCAAACAGGCACGGTAAGCATCCCTGTGGCACCTCTTCCTCTCTCCTCCAGTCGGACTCCTTTTGTTCCAGTTCTTCTCGGGCTTTCGTCCAGTCGGCAGTGAGCCTGCGGATGTCCTGGCTGAGACCTTCGTTGGCCAAACTGGCCTGCTCCAGCTGCTCCCTCAGCATGGCGTTCACCGCAGACAGACTGCTGCTCCTGAAAATAGAACAAGCTCGATATTGTTGATCGAGGGTTGAAAAGGCAAAGAACGCCTCCGTTGAGTTTTCAGTCAACACCAACCGCTGTTGTTCTTCTTCAAGACGGATTAAAGCATCCTCAAGGTTGTTGTTCGATTCACCTGGACAGCGACCATTTGACGTTTCACTGGATTCCTAATTGGGAAAACACAATTTAACTCTTGCTCTATGTCTCTTATATTTATTAAAAAAACTAAAAAAACTAAAAAGATTTATGTCAAACATGCTGCTCACACTCAGCCTGGGTTTTTCAAACTCTGCCGACTTCTGCTGCAACATTTGTTCCAGATCTCCGCACCTCTTCTTGTACTGAAGCACCTAAAGTCACAGCGTATTCATCAGCAACGCCTTCACAACTACATCCCATGTAAAGGTGCAGCTGGATAATACAAACTTTAGCCTGCAATCTCTGCACGAGCTGGGCTTGCCTCTGCTGCCCCTCCTGATACGCGGTAAGTTTTCTCTTGTAGGCCGCCTGCTCTTCATCCAGCCGCCTGCGCAGATCCACGTTCTGCTGAGCCAGGCTGCGAGACTCCGGAGAGTCATGGTCGCCGTCCCCGGAATCGAAACGTAGCGTCTGCTCCAACTGTATGGAGCGAGGAAGAAATAAGAAATGCGCAAATATGCAATTCGTTGGGCACAGTTGTCCAATCAAATAACATCCGATACTATAGCAATTGAAACAAATCAAAGATGAATCGCAAGATAACCCACTCCTACTTCAGGCATACGCCTGATTTTTACAACTATGATTCATGTATAATTCACAATGATTAGGACGATGTCGGTATGGGTGGATCATTTTGTGGGTGCTAACCTAAATGTCAAAATATTGTGGAGCACTATATTGTTGGTCAACTACATTAAAGGCAAGCTGTGGTTTCTTCAGCAGCGGATGCTTTGCTCATGATGAGACAGAATAAGATAATGAATGTGAAGCCCAAGAAAGCCAAGAAGCAAACAAAATGTTATCAATGTCGTTTTTGTCTCTTTCCCATAGCTAAATGTGGTAACCAAAATACAGTCAAACCTCGGTTTTCAAACGTCTCGGTTCTCGACCAATTCGGTTTTCAACCAAAAATTCCGAGTTTTTTATGCCTCGAATGACGAACAAATTTCGGTTCTCGAACAAACTGAGCGCACTTGAATGCACCATTTGACTCCTCTCGCCTTCCTTACACGAGGAAGTGACGCTTCCTCGTGTTGCTTTCCATTGTGAGCAGACGTGTTCAGTAAACATTTTTATTTTAAAAAGAGCGTGGTTTCGGTTTTCGAACAATTTCGGTTTTCGAACAGCCTTCTGGAACGGATTATGGACGAAAACCGAGGTTTGATGATAGTAGATACAGTTCTCAGTATCAGTGCTGAACGATTCTGAAATATAATCTATTGTGTCTATCTATTGGGGGGTGTTCGAGTTGTTTTTCCCCCCCAAACTGCAGCCTTTAAAGTTTTGAAAACTGTATTTTAAAACATTGCAGTGTTGATATGAATTTGATGAATTGTTTAGCCCTACTCAGTCTGATGCAGTCCAGTCCTCCATCACTGTTAACCGCAGCCACATTAAAAATCATATTATTAAAAACACTTACCATGCCAATCCATAAATATAATTTTGAGATGAACCAAATTCGATTGTCCAAGTTGCTTGTTCGTACATTTTATTTTGAACAGTGTTTGTTGGAATGCTCTTTTTTAAATTCAAAACTGCCCGCTGTGCCCCGCCCACCAAGAGACCCTCATCAAAACGACTTCAAGCCCCTGTTTGCAGTCTCCCCTGGTAACAAATGCCATGGCAACAGTGCACTTCAGTTCATTCCAGGCACTATCACCTGGGAAACCACTAAATCTCAGACAAAGAAAGAGAACCCCCCCCCCCCCCCCAAAAAAAAAAAACACTGAACAATGTCCTACAGAGAATGTTATTTTCACATATGGCACTTGCCGAGTCAGGCACAGGCATCTTCCGGGCTCCTTACCCTCTCGCTGATAGCGCTGTACTTGATGGCCAGCTCGTCGCGGTCTGCTCTGCTGTGTGCCAGCAGGTCCTCCAGCTTGGCCAGCTCTCCCTGAAGGACCCGATTCTCCTCCTGGAGGGACATTACTGAGGACATGGCCCCTGTAGCTGCAACGACCAGAACGAGAGCATTGAGAGGACAGAAAGGGTACTGAATATACTGTACTCAATATTTTATTTTCATTGAGACCACTCACAGTTTTCGTTGAGGTTCTTTGTGACAATTTCACGAACTCTTGCCGGTAGACATGTAGGGGGGGCATCCGGTGAGGGGCCCCGGACAGTCAGCTTCTTCTCCTCGGATAAAACACTCTCCTCCAGCCTCTGACAAGCAAAGTGGACATTTGCGCATGAAACTGTGAAGTGCACAGCCGACACTCGGTGAACATTGTGCCATGTAGCTCAGGGCGACGCAAAGACAACACAAAAAAGTGATGATGACAGTGGAATGTGTTTTCAGGCTGCAATAAAACGACAAATGCAATCAGATATACGTCTGAAGCCATGTTTGCCGGTTAGTGTGTGTGTGTGTGTGTGTGTGTGTGTGTGCGGTTCCGGTGGCGATCACCTGTATCACCGACTCCAGTTTGTTGGAGTCGCTGGCCTTGTTTTCTGCTACATTCATCGGAGCAGACATGTTTCAACCCCCCCAAAGTAATGAACTCCAATGAATTTAAGAAAGAACAACAAAAAAATGATTTGAATCTGGTGTTTAAGGCGAGCCGATAGCCTCGGAGGCAGACGCGTAGTATGCGTCCTCCTCGCCTCCTCCTCACAGATTGAGGGCAGCAGGATTAGCAGGTTTAAAGACACACAGACCTCCACCTCCACCCACCCTCCCACTTCCCATCTACTCCCGCACACAGACGAGCCCACACACTCACTACAAAGGGTTGCACTAGAATGAAAATGACTTCATATGTTAGGGTTAGCAGACAGTCCTTTAGTGGAAAAATAAGGTTTTGTTTCGAAACTCAGTCTGTGATTGTCTTGTTTTGTCACTTATTCTGCAGTTGCTTCTGCTGCTACCAATTTTATTTTGAATTGATGAACATAAAATATAATACATGGGAAGAATGAAGGGAAGTGAGCTACTTTCTCAGCGCAATTATGTATCTCAGAGCACGTGACGTAATATTGAGACTTTTTCTGTGAGACGATCATTTCGTATGTTATATTCTTAATGGACTTAAGTGATGCTCTCATATGTTTTTTTTAAGTGACTTTTTTATTGCACGGTATTTTTTCTTCTGTGCATTTTGTAACCTTTTTGTGCCTATTGTCCTCATGGCTCTTAATTTGTGTTCATTGTTCAAATACGACTTCAATGTGCAATATCATTCACACACATTATCCATATAACACATTTTTCATGGGATGTAGGCCTATCATAATTCGTCAACATGTCATTATAAATCACTGTCAACATTGCACTAATTGTATAACTATTGCTTAAGCATATTTTGACAACAATTATTACTTACCACACACCAACAGGCAACACCTTAATCCCTTTTTTTTTTCTATCTGCTCTTCTCGCAAATGCCGCTCTTGCATTTGCTTTGTCATATTGTTGGTTGCTTGTATATGTGTTTATTTACCAGTACTGCTGCTGTGACAATTTCATTGCCCCCAAGGGATGAATAAAGTATCAATCTAGCCATTTATAAATGGTGAAATACTTGTGTCCACAACGTTCCAACAATTTTCTGTAAAAGGAACTTGAATGTAACATTAAGAGGATTTCTGCACAACTTTGTTAGGATTGTCATAGTGACCAACAGAGGATCATTGTGTCAATACCAGCCACCCCCTACCAAGACCCCCGCTTGCCCTTAACACTTGCATTCATTTGAATTTCCTGATTGTGACACTTAACATTTTCATGTTAACTTCGCCATCACAACTACCTGCACCCATTCTAAGCATTCTACGGTTAAAGAGGCCACCCTCAATCTGACCCGAGAATGCAAAGGATCCAAACAAAGACGAGTCCATTGTCCATATCAACGATAAAACATTTTAAAAAGCAAATAAAGTGGTTAAAGTAGACGGTGTAACGCGGTACACAGTCACACACTTGCAGAGAAAATATCAAAGGCTCCAAAACACAGCCCTGGAGCACACGGTTGAGGCAACCTAAGCATCCGTGGTCCCCATTTCAAAAGATTGGGTAGCGAATAAAAAGATCTTGAAGCATCAACTGTGAAGATACTGTAATTTTATTTTTTCTCGCCATTGAGTGACAGTCATCTGACTTCCACGACAAATGTAGGTGCGAGAAATGATGGATTTTTGTGTACCTAATGAAGTGTCCCGGGCATGAGTGACGTCACTTGTGCCCGTGTATCACTTTGAGTTGTGCAGGCGTCCCCAAAAGTGTTTGTTCCTCTATTTGCATAAACTTAACATCCCACCTGTTGATCTACCATCGCATGCGTTTTATATTAACCACATTTGCACTTCAGATTCAAGTTCCCATTCATCATCACATTGCATCGGGCGTGTACTTCCCATAATGTGAAAAATGGCACAAAAGGGAACAACATTGCGGGTTCCATCTCTCTTCAACGCCCACAATAAACTCAGCGCGTTTATAGAGATTTAGCGCAAAAGGTGCGTGAGCTTGTTTGATTATTAAACCGTGTAGCATCCACCCAACTTCACGCTAACTACTTTTCTCCGGCTGCCAACGATGGGCGGTTCGATTCTCGAAATGAAATTGACAGCTAAAACAGAAGCAGCGTGGAAACGCGCTCGAGAATGCGCACGTGTAGGTCGCAGACATCACCTTTGCTCACCTCACGAGACGATTCAAACGTTGTCGTTCGGAATTTCTTGGGAGTGAACCGCAGCAAATCACATCCAGTCAGCGAACGTAACATCCGCAGTGGAATTGCAGCAGCCACTCACTCACGAATTAGGGCACCACGCATCTTTTTCCGGGGAGGGACTTCCACAGGACACATGCACGGAGGTGGAGGAGTCATGAGACTCAAAAGCATCCACATTCGAAAGAAAGCCAGTGGTGAACGAAGAGTATTGCACTAACAATCGAGATTAAAAATAAAAAAAATGTTTTGTTTACCATGTTTTCGCTTTACTAACACTGCACATTGAGCCCTCACAATGTCAGCGAATTGTCAACAGTTCAAACTTTCTACACAGCAGATCAAGAAGCATCCTTTAGCAGAGTCAGTGGTACCTCCCTGTTCGCTGGAGAAAGGGACCGGGCCGGCCCGCGAATAGCAAAAATGCGTGTAAAACCCCAACCCTGAAAATAATCTTGAAAAAACAGGGGCCGTGGTTTTACATGCCCCCCCCCCCAATAACAAATAAACACTTAAAATGTATGTATTAAAATGGTGAAAAAAATATAGATATACAGTATAACATTAATGACAAAGTATGTTTAACAAATGTAATTGTAAGAAATACATGTAAATATATGTATCAATAATACACCTGTCAAATTAAAGCATTTTATTAACGAGAGACAAACAGAACATGAAATATACTGTTTATTTACAAAGAGGTTCACATTTTATGCATTTTTTTTTTCAGAGAGGCACTTAATTAAATAGTGCAACTTTGAATACGATTGAGGACATTTTGGGGGGTAAAAGGCACATTAAAAGGACAAAAACATATGGGGTAAACAAAGACAAACTTGAAAACATGAAATAGTAATCACGCTTAAAAGTCTTCTATATTGATGTTAAAGGGGGGCCATGCAAAACTATTCATCAAAATAGCAATTTAGCCACTAATGAGCTCAGTGTTGCAGGTCCCCGTTCATACAATCCCAGTAATAAACAAGAATTCAACAAAAACAAAATAATAATTCAAGAAAAACTGGTTACCTCTCCTGATCGGAAAAGTAAAGTGTGACAGGAAAAGTATGAATGCAGGAAAAATACATCGGATTGGATTCTGCACAGATTATCAAGGGCAACCGTGAAATGGTCCTAAAAAACAAGATGGTGATTGATTTAACGCAAAAAATGGAGGGAAGTAACTCCAATCATCACATATTTTGTGATTACCCGACAACTAAAAGCGCAGAGAGGGATCCTACTCCATAGAGGAGTGAAAAAGGATGATTGTAAATTTACATAATGACCTTTTTTTCCCCCTCTGGAGCAAGTTGGTACGTGACCTTCACAGGGTGTGTGCTGTGAGTTCATCGGACCAGTTTCCTCCGAATCCCACTTCTTCTTTTTCTTCCCCACACAATGATCCCTTCCGTGGAATGTATGCAACCGGAGTGCATGCACATTTGTCTCACTCAGCTGAACTGCACCCAGCCTGATTTTACAGCATCTTTACTGGAGCTGTGGACGTGAAAAAAACATGAGGGTGACAGAGGAGAACCATGACCAAAATACACATGAAGGGAATGAATATGATATAATCAAATTAATATTTAATTCCCACAAGTCCATTTTTTTAACCGTAATATAGCAATTATGCCATATACATGCTATAAAAAAAAAAACTTACTTAGAACCTGCAGATGTAAAATCCCCCCACAAGTCAGCGCTGGGTTGGGTTTCAGAGACAGTGGACCCAAAATCTAAAACAGGGGCTAAAATAAGGACAGATCAAATAAATGAAGTAAGCATCTGGTGATATACGCAGGAGCATGGAAATGGGTGAGCATCTACGTTAGTCGGTATCGTATTTATGAAGGAATAACAAAGGCAATGAATGTAAAATGGAAAGTCAATCCAAAATGTTGACAATACAATTGCAGCAGCCAAAGAAAGCAAGCTTTCCGAAAGAGTAGTTGGGGAAATGGAAAACCTGCTCACCTGCGACCCTTATGAGGAGAAGCACTACAGAAAATAGATGACTGGAAGTTGCAATCTTACAAGAATATATGTACGGTACTTGTAATCCAAACTGGATGATGTCAATGCAGTCAAACCTTGGTTTTCATCCATAATCCGTTCCAGAAGGCTGTTTGAAAACCGAAATTGTTCGATAACCAAAACCACGCCCTTTTTCAAATAAAAATGTTTACTGAACACGTCTGCTCACAATGGAAAGCAACACGAAGAAGCGTCACTCCCTAGTCTACCCGAAGAAGCGTCACTTCCTTGTGTAAGGAAGGCGAGAGGAGTCAAATGGTGCATTCAAGTGCGCTCAGTTTGTTCGAGAACCGAAATTTGTTCGTCATCCGAGGCATAAAAAACTCAAACATTTTGGTCGAAAAAAAAACCAAGGTTTGACTTCATTCGCACACAAATCAAAACACAACCACCCTCATCCCAACCCGGGTAAACATTTGCCCTCAAAATATCACGTACCATAATTTTTTTTTCCAGGGGCCCGAGACTCCTTCACAACGATTGTCATCGTAGGAATAGAAATGTAGTTACCAGAGTTTGTTTGCTGTTGCGCAGGTGTGACTGTGTGCTGGCTGCCAGGAGGTGGGATGACGCCTCCGGCCTTGATGCCCGGCGGTGGTGGGAGCAGACCTCCAGCCACGGGGCGCGGTTTAGTTCCAGATGCATCCTTCTTCTTGATGTTCTGTCAAAAGACACATGACATTTTACCAATGTATCTACGGCTGTCTATTCAATTTGTTGAAATTGCAAGAGAAATATATTCACCCCGATGCTGATCTTGATGGTCTGCCCCTCCTTGAAACTAAGGTCAAGCTTTGGCGCGTCACTCTGGGTTGCTTCCATTTTGGCCAGCTCGCCTTCTTGCTTCACCCACCTTTCAAAATAAGAGCACGTACTTGTAGAACTCTAGAGGAACAACTAAGCTGTCTGGTGCAGCTTAGCTCCTAATTCTACCTTGAAGTAAACAATTCATTCCATTTTCAGCTTGAAAAAATATATTTGACAGGATAACAGCTTATGGCCCAAGAAAAAAAAAAAAAGAGAGCCATCTTCACCTACTTAAAATGGTCTTGCAAAGCAACGTTGAAGTCAAAGGAGTCTCCCCGATCAGCAAAGCCCAGACCGATAAAAGCGTGACGGCCTACGATGAAAACATTGATGTGAAGGATTTTGTGTCACATACTTGAGGAGATGAACATATGACTGCTGGAAGAAATGTGACATGTTGTATTATTGCAAAGCAAGATTCCTTTTAAAATGTCTTACCATTTCCATCCTCTATCCGGATCACAAAGTACCTGCTGGAGTCTGTGACGGCTTCAACTACACTGCCTGGATATTGTTCAACTGGAGCTTGGGCAAAAAGCTCTCCTGCAAACACAAACAGGATACAGTAGTACCTCAAAATGGAACTACACCAAAAATTGTACCATCTGGCTTCATGAAAAATATGGCTGGAAACGTGTGACATTACGGGAAGAAGTAGCATAGCAGTTAAGAATGTAAAAAAAATGATAATTGCCAGCAGTTAAGAAAGGTTGTACAATGGTGACAGTTTTACTCTCAATTCCATTTCCATAATTTCGATTAGGGAATTGGTGCTGGAATCTGAACTGAAAAACCTGTCGCGTCCATTTTCTCCAAAAGTGTAATAAAAAATGAAAGCTACAGGAGACCCAACCACAATGTCTGTCAAGGAGAAACTGGCCTCAATACACAAGCATGACTGTGTGCAAGTTTCGTTTACCTGTGTTTTTATCCTCCAACTTGATGTAGGCAAGCTTTCCTTTTGCAGTGATTTTCATTCTCCCACTCCAAGCAGGTTCTTCCAGCTTCCAGTCAGCAGCGCTGTAAACAATGGACGGAGGGGAAAAAAAGTCAATTTTTTCATCTCAGAAGTTTTCCCAATCTCCAGAGCTGTTCCTCACAATGAATTGATCAGAGGCAACACCCTGTAGATCGTTCTGGGTTATCATGTGACAGAAATGAGATGTTCTTGACTATAAAAGGAGCAGACCATTCAATCATAATACTTAAACACGGATGGGGTTTTTTCTGTACCAAATTATGCATGTTTACCCTTTTGTGATAAAGGGCCAATGCACAAAGACTCCAAACGCATTAGGGGCCAATCAGCCTCGGTTTCCATCCAGAGAAAGATCTTCACTGAGCACTTGAGTGGAGCAAAAGTAGGTTTGGATTTTATTTCTAGAAAGAGTACATTACCATTTTAACACGAGCAGCTGCTGCTTCAACCAGCGAGAGCAAGTGAAATCAATGGTTCTCAATAAGTCAGAACAGAAGCATTAATCCTGCCAGCTGGATAAAACAAATCCTATAAAGAGAAGTCATTTCTGTGCCAATTGGCAGGAAGCGAAACAACCTGTTGAAATGTTGTCTTCTTTGGTTTGCAGTTCTTGTTTCATGTTGGTTTCTTTTGACCTCACATTTTAATGCGCACAAACAGAAGCAAGCTGGGTCTCAAGTTTCCATATGTCGAGAGAATACCTGAGCAATTTTGAGCAATAATTTTAAAGTTTGGATATTAAGTAGTGATAACTGTGTACGCTAAAGCACAAGGCAGAACGTCAACAGATATTCATAGTAAAAACAAAACAAGGTTTGTCCAAAAACGATGACCGACTTGTCAATGAAGCAGGGCTGGAAAATACAGCTTTACACAACCAAGAGGTAAGTTTGTGAATCAACCTTACATTTGGGCTCATTAACTTTCACGTAGTGTAGAATTTGAAAGGCAGATTTATCATTTGAAAGGCGGATACGTCACTTATGGAGAAAAAATTGTGTTGACGCGAAGTGGGTGTTCGATAACATTCAGCGAGCGACTTGACAGTTCCGGACGTCTCGTGAATATTTTTCTTACCGATATCCACGGTTGGATGCCCGTGGCGGAATCTGGTATACGTGAACCTCTTGCTTCACACAGAGCATCGATTCATAACTGTTGTCTTCAGCCATTTCGTCAAGTGTCACTGAGTAAAACTCCCAACTTCCCTGCACACCTCAGCCGCTCTTGGTTGAAACGGAGTAGACGTCGAAAAAAGCTCTTCGCGCTTTCTACAGCGCCGCCACTGTACAGGCGGCGTAATGCAAGTTTTGGTTTGTAAACCAAGTGAGTACGGTAGGTACGTTCTGCATTTTACTCACACTTTTATTTATCGATCATTAAAAAAACCACCCTCAGCTATAACAAAGAATCAGAAAACTAGAATATTATTTTTAATCAAAATACAGTTCACAAAAACAATCCCCTACGGCAAGATTAAAGTACTGTATCGACAGCCAGATGCCACACAGCGATTTCTTAATTTTTTTTCATTAGTTAGTTTTTATTTTCTTATGACTTTTGTTTTCTTTAAGACGCGGTATAGTTTTAATTAGTTTTTGGAGTGGAATTGTTAGTTCTTATGTATTTATTTACTTCGAAAATGTTTTCTTTTAATTATGTTACTAGTCTTAGCATTAGTTTTATTTATATATAGATTGTTTGTTGAATGCTAGATGTAAAACAGTCGCAATCATTGTTGTGTAATAAATTAAGCTACAATTCACAAACAGCTGTTCTACCTTCCTTCGTCTGTACGGGTGAACAGTACTGCTGAAATAAATACGTACATACATTTTTGCAATCATTATTTTCCATAGGTGCCAATTCATACATCCCTGTTGTCTATGTGCTATGTAACGTGTACTACATTGAGGCCATAAGAAGCATATTACAGTTAAGTGTGAGTCAAAACAATCCCGTGTTGGCCTAACAACCAAGACCCTGGGATATGTGACCTTGATGGCCTGGTGGCTGGAACACAGTACAGTTGCATGTTCATGTAATCTTGTGAACCTCGAAGTTGGAACATGAATATTAAAAAATCTTGAAAAGACAATGAATAAATTCCATTTACAATACATAAACATCTGTCAAAAGATCACTGTAGGACTGAATCTGTGAAGTCATCGTATTCGTCTCTTGGGATGATGCGCACCTTACATTAATACAAACGTTCACCTAAGGAACAAATTAATTGACATTAAAAAAAACAAGACGTTTTATTTTATTGTATGTTTATTAAAGGGACTTTTTTTTCCATCAGCGTTTTCAGGATTCTAAATATGACATCTAGGAAGCCTCACACTACTGACGCTGAGATAGAACAGAACTGAGCTTCATGAGAAAACAATCACAAAATATTTATGACAGATGCAGATAATGTGAGCACTACTTTAAAATCAAAATGTCCTTTTTTTTTATTGGCTTCCCATTTGTAACAATGACTGAATCTAATCTTTTCGGAATTTATCAGGAGTATCCACGTTTGTGCCTTATTCAAAGATGAACTGAACGAGTTTCCAAGCAAGCAATAGTGCCAACTCAATGACATTGCAGCAAAGATGCAGTTCTGGGTTTTGAAAATGAATATGCTACCCTGAGTTTTGCGATAGCAATAGAGCTTTAGTAGCATGTGCTATGACCGTTCCCAAGTTTAAATGCAACTACCCCGCAGAACAGAAATCTGATGAGAACCATGCAATCAAATATTAAAATTGAGACATTGATTGCACCTACTTGTCTTTTGTGGAAAAATATTTTCATTGCACCTAAATGACTTCTAAGCGAGGTCATAATCTTAGACTTAGAAAATGTACAGCAAATTTAACCTTTTGACTTGAAGTGAATAATTGTAATATTGCAGCATTAAGTTCTTTTCATTGTAGTGTGATATTTATTTCATGAATCATGGCCTAATTTTTCTGAAATTGAGAATAAAATTGTGAGCTATTTTTTTTGATGGTTTATCAAGAGAATAAAACATACCATTTCATCAGTTCTTTTAAAAGTAAAACATTGTAGTGGATATATGGTTATGGAGTGCTTCTAAGACTTGTCGGAACCAGTTGCATTGTTTTTTTTTTCTATTTGCCTAAAACTTATGCTACATTCATGAGTGCAATGAACACCAGTTGAAGAAGCATGTTGGTCATTTCGCATTTAAGGCGTAAATGGGTCAAACGTTTAAAAACAATGCTCTGAATGGATATAGCTGATTTGAAAATGTTTATGATTTGCAAACTTTTGTTGGGAGGGGATGTGGAGATCTGTCAATAGTGTAAAAATGTGAGACAAAAACAAATCATAGAAATACAAAATAGTTAAATTCCAAAAGTCAGACAGAATTCCTGATTATATCACATCTTCGTGGACACTCCTCCTTTGTAAATCAATCATTGGCCATCAATCAATGTTAATGGCAGTGTTTGTGAATATGCTGCAATCGTTGGCTTACATTGACCAACTTGCTGCAGATCACGCAAACCAATGAACATGTGTTTTGCTAATACAATTCATAAACAACTTGGACTGTTTCAAAGCCTCTACAATTTGATGTGGTAATTCATAGAAATATTCAAATAAAGTATAATCAACTGTGTATTGAATTCCTTGACAACAACAAAAACCTGAAACAAAAAACCGGATGTAGTTTCAAGAATTCAAAACAAAATACTGTACCGTTTGAACTAAAGCACAATACAGACAATGGGCCGAAAACAAAATTAGGAGGGGATACACTTGTTATTGCTTCAATAATGAAACCTTTGAATATTTTGTCTGGGTGACCAATGGGCAGTTACTCCCACCCCATGGAGGACTGTGCACTGATTTGACTCCTTTCAGTATTAAAACACAAAAAACTAAGTGCGCGATGAAGGGCGACACCAGGTTGACTTTCTGTCCAGTGCCTAATACCAGAGTTACTGAAATGAAAATACTTAACCGCCTGTACCCGTCTTACCGGAGAGCACGCAGCCATGCCCGTTCCAACTTCCCAGGGAACGGCCAGCTCATTCGTTCACGTTTGCAGGGGTTGTTCCGAGACTGACTTAAATCACCTTGAAGGGACTGACATCGGCCAGCCTGACACTCGCCTGCGAAGGAGTGAGAGGCAAAGGGCACCTCATGGTATAGCAAAGTATCACAGTGATCAGGGATGGGAGGCAAAAGCCTCCTTATAGCGTAGAAGTGCCGACCGAGGGTGTAGCTAATCTCTGCCAGCCTCTCCTATTCTTCCACATAAGTAAAAGGCAAGGCGGATGGCAAAGACTGCGCCAGTAAGTTGGGTAGCGAGAGGGTGGATGAGTGCATTATTATCTTCATGTTTCACACACCACTCTGCTCTTGATACCACACACCCTTTCACTGCTCTCGGCAAAACGTTTGACCCATTAAAAGCAGGAGGCTCTGGTTTATCTGCCAAGTCGGAAGCCTGAAGTGCCATCAGGCCCGCTTGGCTGGCGGACCACATGACTGTTGGGACGAGCTGGTTCTGATGGCTGCGCAGTCATACGAACTGGCCTTGAGAAAAGAAGAGAGCCAAGTGAATAATTGTGACAAGAACAAAATTGTCATTTCTTTTGCTGAAAAGACTTACCTGTCTTGGCCTGGATTCTCCTGAGGTGTATCATCTGATGAAGCACTACCCAGAATCCTCCGACGAGCCTCCGCATACTCTGCCTCCCGCTGTGCCAAAGACTTCATCTGCTGGGAAGGTCGAGACGAGGATGCAGAATTTCCTGCAGTACCATTATTTGACGGACGCTTTAAAATTCTAATTTGTGGGGGTGGTGCTGCAGGAAGAGAGTCATCCTGGATTACAATCGCAGTTCTCACAGGTGAATTTGAACTGGACTTCCTGCACAGATAGCAAGGTTTCCAATAAAACAATATTAATATTGATATTTAAAATCCATTTAAATGTATTTTAATTTATTTGCAAGTATTAATTACTGCGCTTACTTTGTCTGCTGGTTTATTTTCAGCTTTGCTTCAAGTCTTCTCTCAATTTCCTAAAGAGATACAGTACATGCATTTTTTTTTAACATATGTGGTATATGTAAGAAATATTTTCAGACATCATGAAAGAAATGTAAATCAAACCTGACTCAAAATAGGTTAACACTTCATTGGAATGTACAATGTAATTTCTTAAGAGTATTGAACGGACATTAGAACTATAATAAACCCAATTCAATTGAGCTTGTTTGTGCAGTACTGTGCAAATGTCGTAGACGACATAGACCATTACCAGGCTTATTTTTGTAACAAATCCTTTTCGCAGTATTCATTTAGATATTTTAAATCAGTAAATAGGACACATACTGTTTGGAGGTCACACACAAAATTTAAAACAAATTCCCACAAAACATTATGGCAAGTGCATCAGCCTACAAAGAACAAAAATAATGGTGATCTGGGTTTTTGGTTCCAATAAAACCATGTAGCCTGATAACTGACAAACAGATGACCCCCCCCCCCCCCAGCTCCCCACACCTCACATTAAAAAAAAAAAAAAAGTATTTTCGTATTTATCTATTTATTTACTGTCTGCACTCTACTTATTGGCCTTGTTGCAAATGAGGTTTATGGCATTGCTAAAACAACGCATCCAATGACGGCATTAGCGTTTTGGACAAGTGTATAAAATACAGTGTAATGCTAAATTGTTGACAAGTATTGACATCGAGGGTTAACTTGGTAAGGGCAACCCCAAAGTCTGTAATACGTTGCCTCCAGTTCGGCAAGAGAATTGGCTATTATTTTAAAATTGGTGGAGAGATTGTTGTACCCAGGACTCCTTAGGCAAGAAAAGCAAAAGCTGGAAACAAACAATTGCGTGGACACATTACAGGAAGTATCCATCTTGGATTTCCGACTCAACGGGAACCACGGAAGTGACGTCACCCCTAGCACCACGGGGCTCATGACAAAAATGATCAAATTCTCTCAAAACTACGAACTCGTATGTACGTATACAGTCATAAAGTTCTAAGTAATAACAAAGACTCTAAGATTAAAATGACGAAAACTTGATGTGACTAGTTATAGCCACATTATCATGACGTTCCATTGCAGCCCTTATTTCCGCCAAGTGTATCTCTTCATGAAAAGGTTATTTTTGCACAAAGCAAACTGAAAGCAAAGTAAACGGGAACTGAAAAGTACATACTAAAAAAAAATCACGATTGTGCTAGTGGAATATTACATTTCCTTTGGGCCCAGGTAGTCGCAAGACAGCAAGGCCTGTTAGGGAGTCATGGGCTGGTTATTTATAACGCACGATTTTGACCGAACCAAATTTATCCAGACGCTGCATTATCACCGGAACTTACTAAATTCACATCAAGCTTAACGAGACAAGGTTGCTCGACCTGTGCTTCTTACCCCGCTGTCTGCCGCTTCCTCCCAGCTCTCTGCAACCTCTTCATCCTCCATTTTAACAACTCACAACCGCCCAGCTTTGGCTTCCCCACACCAGCTAACTGCTACTTCGCATACGCGCAGTGTGGCTCCGGGGCGGGTAAGGCTCAGTAGCAGCGTCTAATCGCAACAACCGAGATTTCTGACGACGTTAAGAAGGGCATGGACTTCACAGGACTGCCAACCAGTTTTTATTTGGCCAGCGATCGTAATGCTAAACTGAAGGAACCCTTCCTGGTTACGGTCCTACCTCGGCTCTTACTATGTTTGGCGTCACGTCCACTCGGCATTGTTCTCCCAAGCACCTCTCACACCTAATTCTCCATAATGTGGTTGCAAACAGACATAACAAAGATTTATTGCATTTATTTGTTTAAAAAAAGAAGCAGAGTGATCGCATGAACGGTATGACTAACTTTGCCAACACCACAATGGTTAGTAAGTGTTTTTTTTTAATTCAAGATTTGTTTAATTCAGATTGTCTTTAAATAGACTTGTGCAGTCAAACACATCGCAGAGGTTAACGGAGAAGAAGTTCTAAGGGTGACACATGTTCTGACAGGCACCGGTGGAAATGGTACTGGAACGTACACTTTTGTCACGATGAGGAAAAAACCAATGGCTTTGAACGCAACATCTCAGTCATCGAAACTGCAGCCTGGAGTTGACTCCGCCTGCATAGTCCAGTCTTTTTATAAACCAAGGCCGAATTACTCTATCCCAATGAAGGCCAATGTGCAGCAGATGAGATTTGTTTTGGCAAAAGTCCTAGCCTAGAGACTTGAGATTTGGACTATAGCTCATAATAATAGTTATAATAATAATACATTCAAATTCCACTAAATGCAGTTCACAGCAATAGCCCTCTTGGAAGTGCAATCGCCTCCAAAAGTATTGAACGCCGAGGTCAATGCCTTTGTTTTTGTTGAATCCTGTAAACCTTTGGGTTTCCAATCAAAAGATGAATATCACACAAAAGTTCAGAATTCCAGCTTTTATTTCATGGTATTTACATTTAGATGTGTTAACAACTCAGGACAGAGCACCTTTTGTTTGAAGCCACCTACTTTTCAAGTGAGCACATTTTAAAATTTACTTTAAGGGAATAACATTTAATATTTGGTGCCATTAACTCTTACTTAAATAACTCCCCTCACCAATATTTTAAAAAGTTATGGGGGAGATTTTTTTGTGGGGGGGGGCACACTGGAAGAGTCACTGAAAATCACAAGTAGACTTCCTTACCTCTTGCCCCCCCCCCCACCCTACCTGTTATATTTCCCAAGAATGGCTAGTTGTGCTGAAAGTACTGAAACGTCGAACATTTGGAGACACTTAGAGAAGGTGACATTAAGTTCAAGTGTTTAGGTTAAAGTGCTTTTTTTTTTTTTAAACTGCTCTCGAAATAAAGTAGGGTTAAATTGAGTTCAAAATAATTCAGCGAAAGGGGTTGTACTGTACTGTACTGTACAGTACGGTACTCCACTGTACTGTACTGTAGTCGGAGCTACCTCGGACCACCCCCAACCAGCAGACCCACCCAGCCAGTGGAGCGGACCCGTGGCTGCTGCTGCTGCTCCTGCTGCCGCCGCAGGAGTGTCGCTGCGCGCACAGTTACCACTGCCGAGGACGCTGATGGTACATGGGAGATGGCGACCGCTCGGAGGCTGCTGAGGACACGCCAGAGCTGATACTCGGGGACAAGCGAGGCTTTAAAACACAGTCACGGAAGAGCACGTCTTAAACGACGGTACTGTCGAAGCTCCCACTGTAGAAAGGCCTGAAAGTGACAGCGTCATTCACAGAAAGCCTGACCAAAAGATGTGTCCTGTCGGAGCAGCTAGTTATCGTAGATTCTTTCGAAGCTAACGTTAGCGCAGATTATCAACAGTGCACAAACAATTTAGCTCCCGTTTTCTAATATAACGGAGACTGTTGAGTAGTTGGAACATTGCACCATGAAGTGATTGCAAGGTTTTTTATTTATTTGTTGGTTGTGTCTTGAATGGAAACGCTGTTCGTACCTTTGACTATCCAAACAGTCCTCGGCGTTAGCCAAGCTGCTAGTGTTACGTTAGCCAGCTCTAGTCGGTGTGAGCATAACATTCAGCGGAACGAGCGTTAAAACACATGATTTGAAAGACACTCTCCAAAATGCTGCTTTTGAACGTCCACAGTAGTCGCTGATCATGCCGGTCGCTTTGCTTTATTTGCCCTAAACGGGAGTACCACAACAAACCCGTTATGATGTGATGGCTAAGGTAATGTTGTTGCTAACGACATAGTGGGATGATGTTGTTGGGGGTCTAGATCGGCGAAGGGGACTACCCTTCTCAAACAACAATGAAAACAATTAAAACCTGCGCATGTCCAAGGGGCAAAGAGAAACGTGTTCAAAGTTCAAGCCAGTTACTGTTAGTTAGTGGGTTCATTTGAATGGACTTGCCACAAGGTGCCTTTACATCTGACTGCGGTAGATACCTTAAAATAGTAAACCAGATTGATTACCATTGCGAACCTCAGTGAAAGTGCTGTAAATGTAGCACATTTGCTGTCCTGTCCTTAAATAATTGACATGGACACAATTCTAATCCCTTTGGCTCTAAACACCACCACAATGGAACTGAAATGTAACAAGTTTTGCTTTAACTGCAGATTTTGAGGCTATTTACATGTGAATAATGTAAGTGGCATAGGGATTATAACAGTTTGTCGAAAGATTCCAAATTCAAATATGTTTTGGTCCCTAAAAAGTTGGAGGCACATATAAATCGTTTTAATTCCTGCGTTGTTCATCAATTAAAGCTGGACGTCTGCAGTTAAAGCATATTTCAGAATACTTATGGACCTACATATACATTGTGTCCTATAATAATCATATACTTTATGAATCCCTGTAGGTACATATGCATTTTTGACTGCATGAAACATCCATTGCAATTCCACTAGGGTATTTCTCTTACTGAACATCACGCACATGTATCACCATTACATGTCCTCTGTCTCTACAGCCCATAATGTCCCAAACGACCAACCATGATGACAGATGCTTTGTTGCCATGGACACAGAGGACGATAGTACCGACCCCGCTAGAATAATAGAGGCCCTTGAAGCAAAGATAGGGTCCTATCGGGAAGAAGGGGACGTGGACACTTGTGCCAAAGCTGGAGGGAGAACCATGATGGAGCTGCCAGAGGAAGTCCTTGAATACATTCTGTCCTTCCTGTCACCTTACCAGGAGCACAAAACGGCCGCACTTGTATGCAAGCAATGGTATCGCCTCATTAAAGGTAAATGTTTTTTTATTTTAATGATGCAGTTTGCAAGCAAGGCCAGTTAAATGTTGAAGGAACTTCTGTTGCAAATCATTTATTTTATCCAGGTGTCGCTTACCAGTGCTATCATGGTTTCATGAGAGCCGTCCAGGAAGGAAACATTCAATGGGAAAGTCGAACATACCCGTATCCAGGAACGCCGATTACGCAGCGCTTTTCACACAGTCAGTATACACACCTCCATGCTTATGCTTCTTCTTTGCTGAATACTATGGTTATGCGGCGAAATATTGAAACTCTCTCTTGCACATCTTCTTTGTTTCCGTTTCAAGTTTCTTAAAATGCTCACTATTGTTGCAGGTGCATGTTATTACGACTCAAACCAATCCATGTATGTGTTTGGGGGCTGTACCCAAAGTAGCTGCAATGCTGCCTTTAATGATTTATGGAGACTGGACTTGAACAGCAAGGAGTGGATTCGGCCTCTCGCTTCAGGTAGGACAACCGGAGATACATAAAAAAAAAAAAGTTCCCATGCGAAATGAGACGGACTGCAGTTTGAAAATAAATGAAAGAAAGGTTGTGGTCTATGATCCTAAATGAAATTTGTCACATGCTTGACCAATGGTGTTAAGTCAGGAGTCTGGAAAAACTGTACTGTGCGTTTTATCTGCTGCGTTGGGGGGGAAAAAAAAACGGATGTTGGAATTTTAATGATTTACACACATCAAGCAATTGACCGCCGTCACAGATTGCGCGATTGAGATCAGGCGCTTTTGTCTGTGGCTCACAAGTCTTACTTTCTCCTCTGTAACCAGTGGAAAGAATAGAAAAACGGGTTCATGTGATGTTTTTCAATGACCATGCAATAACCGTGTGTTTCTAAATACATTATGCATGATTGAAGAACGGGGTTGGAGGTATGCTTAAACTGTGCTTAATGACGCACTTGCGTCCTGACATGACTTGCGACATTGAAACTGGCCGTCTTTGTTCACACCAGCGGCGCAATATTAAGATATTAAGTTGTAATTACGTGGCCCATTTCAACCACTACAGCATGCAATTAGCGATGCTTACACTCCCAAAAAAATGGATCTTCCCTGGATGCCATAATTCACTAAACACATCTGTGTAATTTAAATTCCTAAGTGTTATGTATCCTGTTATTCAGGCTGCCATACTACATTGGAATGTAAAGCATTTGGGGTGTATAACTTGAAGGATGTTGTTGTTCAAGTGCCTGTCATGGAATTTGAGCCACAGGCTGAATAACTTGTGCTGTCGTGTCTGGTTAACAGTTAACAATCTCCTCCCGTGTCTTTGTTATCTGGACCCATACGCCAAATCGGAAGATAAGTTGAATTCATCAACGCTCTCTTCTCTCCAGGCTCATATCCATCACCGAAAGCTGGAGCAACTCTGGTGATGCATAAAGACCTCTTAGTGCTCTTTGGAGGCTGGACTAGACCAAGTCCTTACCCATTGCACCAACCAGAGAGATTTTTTGATGAAATCCACACCTACTCCCCTTCAAAGAACTGGTGAGGGGGAAGAAATTGACTGTGTGGACTATTTTATATTTCTTCTTTTATTTACAGTACAGTCAAACCTCGGTTTTCGTCCAGAATCCGCTCCAGGAGGCTGTTCGAAAACCGAAATCGTTCGAAAACCGAAACCACGCTCTTTTTAAAATAAAAATGTTTACTGAACACGTCTGCACACAATGGAAAGCAACACGAGGAAGCGTCACTTCCTCGTCTACCCGAGGAAGCGTCACTTCCTCGTGTAAGGAAGGCGAGAGGAGTCAAATGGTGCATTCAAGTGCGCTCAGTTTGTTCGAGAACCCGAAATTTGTTCGTCATCCGAGGCATAAAAAACTTGACATTTTTGGTCGAAAACCAAATTGGTTGAGAACCGAGACATTTGAAAACCGAGGTTTGACTGTATATCCATTCCTTCTGTCTTAGGTGGAACTGCATTGTGACAACACAAGGCCCGCCGCCCATGGCTGGCCACTCTTCATCTGTAATTGGAAGTGTCATGGTGGTGTTTGGAGGCTCCTTAGGAGCACGGCAAATGTATGATTCTTATACTGGGTTTATTTATGCATCGTACAATACAAAGCATATATTTTACAGGTTTTGACACCGAATTTTGTGGCTATTAACCTCTGTTTGTTCTCACCAGGAGTAATGAGGTGTGGGTTTTGGATCTGGAACAGTGGTCCTGGTCTAAACCAGCTATATCTGGCCCATGCCCCCACCCACGAGGTGGGCAGTCACAGGTAGGAGAACCATATCAAATTAAAGTTTTTGTTGTTGTTTTTTTTTTGTTCTTTTTGGGGGGGGGGGTTTAAGACAGTAGTTTTTTGACTCCTTGAAAGTAGTATTGTTGGCAATGCAAACTATTTCTGACTTGGTGTTTTCCCGACAGATTGTGATTGATGATCACACGCTGCTCATCTTGGGAGGTTGTGGAGGCCCCAATGCCGTAAGTGTAATGCAGTTGCAATTCGGCCACGTGTCATCTTTCCATCCAGAAGCTATTATGATTTAATATTTTTAATTACTGGACAATAATGATGGAAATGATATCCATTGGCGGTGTTTGCAACCTCACACATCGCGTTACCTGTCTGTGTGTTACCATATGTTAAAGCTCCTCAAGGATGCCTGGCTGCTTCATATAAACGCACCCACCTGGAGGTGGCAGCAGCTGCAGGTGGAAAACGAGGAGCATGGTGCCCCGGAGCTTTGGTGCCACCCAGCTTGCAGAGTAATTCTTGCTAATTAATATTGATGTTCATACAGTTTTTCCCCGGCTATATCATTGCTTACCACCCCACTAAATTGCTTTTTTGAAAAATTGTTTTTTATGGCTTTTTATAACTATTGTAATGATCTAGCATGTGGGAAATGAGAGCCATAGTCTTTTTTTTTTCTGTCTCATGGTATTTGTATCTATGATTGTTACCTATTTTGGGTGGGTCTGCAATGGGTATACAGCGATGAATGAGGGTTCACTGAAATTCTCCAAAAAAATGGTTCTAATGTGTGTTGTTCAACCCTCCCTCAAGGTGGGCCAGTGTGTGGTGGTCTTCTCACAGGCTCCGTCTGGACGCGCACCACTCAGCCCAAGTCTTAACTCTCGGCCCTCCCCCATAAGTGCCATACCCTCCCCTCTGGGCCCGGAACCACCTTCTTTGCGCTCTCAGTCTCCCGTGCGCAGCGGCGCGGCCGGCGTCGTTCTCGGCGCTGTCGAAGAGGCTCCGTGCGTGAACGGCCGATGGGGCACACTGAGGCCCCGACCTTCAGCCCGAGGAAGTGCCAGAGACGGTAGCCCATCCTCTTCCCAGCATCCGTCTCCTTCACAATGTCCCGACAGCCCCCCTCCGCATCCGCCGTTACTGAATGGCTCCTCCCCTTCGCCGCGGACCAGTCCGGCCCAGGCTGCTTCCCCGCCTCTTCGCCCCCATCCGCCTGCCTCGACAGACTATAGCTGGGAGGCCGCACACCATCCCGAAGTGCCAAGCGCTAACGGCCTGCACACACCTCCTGCGGGTTCCCCACGCACTCCACCGGGAGCGGTGTCCCCCGCTGCCTTACGACGAGGCCTGGAGGCAGTCAAAAACACATCTTCCTCATCTTTACCCTCTTCGTTATCGGCACCTTCCCTTCAATCGCAGGGAGTTCCTCTTGGAGGAGGAAGCGGCGGAGCAGGAGCGGGCCCCCCCGGTACTGCCCCGGCTTCCTCCTCCAGCCCCCCGCAGGTTGTCGGAGCAGACGGACATGCTATCCCGCCGATTGCCCGGCGCCTCGGCCATCATCCTCCCCAGAGTCTGAACGTAGGTAAACCTCTGTATCAGTCAGTCTGTATCAATTGCAAGCCAATGCAGATGTACGTGTTGGATGTGTCACGCGCAAAAGCCGCTGGCACCGTTGCTTGGAGAGTTTATGGAAACGGGACCCCAGCTGCCGTTACGGGGCCACCAGAGACCAGCCTCCACACTGTAGTTCAAGGCAGGGGGGAGCTTATTATATTCGGGGGCCTCATGGACAAGAAACAGAATGTCAAGTACTACCCTAAAACAAATGCCTTGTACTTTGTCCGTGCAAAGAGGTAATAATGGAGGTCAACGCCAGGGTTGGGAGTACAGGGGTTCAGCCCGTAACCACACAAGGGAACTAACACTTTCGGCCTTTTTCTGTTGGAAGAATTAATTATCGGGCAATCAGATGTTTCACGTCACCATTTTTTCCCTCCTGGCTTCTGCAAAATCTTAGCCACACTTGGATTAAAACTGCGGACAGGTCGTTTTTGACTGCATCGATCCTACATAACATTCTTAGCTCCTGTTAAGGCTGATCACCCGGACCATAACATTTCCACTTTTGTCGTCTTCTGGACTTTTATGCTGTTGACAGAAATGTGTGACAACCTTGCATTTGGCATCAATCTTTAAGCCTGCAATGTTTACATTGAAAACTGTATGTATGTGTATGCGCGCGTTTCTGCACAGTGGTGGTCAAAAGTTGTGAGAGATGTGGCACTATACTATAAACTTAGTAAACAATAAAGGCCTCGAAGTCTCCTGTTTGTCCCTGTCTGCTGTGTTCGAGCACAGATTTTTTTTGTTTGTTTACGTGAGAAATGCCTCTCCAATTTCTTTGCATAAACCATGGATCTCAAGACATTGTGCCCACACAAAAAAAGTTATGTTAGCGTGTGCCAAGTACAGTACTGCTTGGATGGTCAATCAGTGAATTGCATCCTTGTGAATGTACGTCCTCTAGTGGCTCCAGAAAATAACCTCACCATTAATAATTGACGTTTTTTGTGGTTTTCAGTGCATTTAGACTTTGAGAAATTGCCCATATTTTTGATTTATGGATATCATTACAGTACAGAACTGCGCATATTGACAATTAAATTGTTTACAAAATCTTATGTCAGGTTGACCTCGATTCAGGAGCAGTGTGCTACCCCCATTCACCCGAGACCCTCCACTCGGCCCCCCAACTCCAGCTAAGGGTCACCTTTAACCCACAGAACTTCCAATTGTCAGACCGTGCGAGCCTCTTGATTGGTGGAGATTCGCAAACTGGTGAGGTGGCAGTATGAGTCGCGTGCCTATTGGCCGCGGCCTGGTCGGTGGGCGGAGTCATTGACAATGAACGCGCTCCAGGCACATGTTTACGTTGAGAGAAGGGAAGAATGGAGCCGGACATGCTCCCCTAACACTCAGCAAAGTCCGACGGAAGTTAATGCGAAGAGCGACACTTTGTCATGTGAGTGTAATTAATTTATCCGTTTGTTCGCTAGTTTGAATAACTTTGACCACATCATCACTGTTGTGTATTTACTGCTAGTGTCATTCATTGCTTTAAATGAGCGGACTCATAAAAAAATAATGTTTTTTCAAGCGGTCAGGGCAGCAACTTGCATACAATGCACGAACTTTAAACAGGACAGCTTTCTGTGTAATTTGCAGCAATTAAACATTTGGTCAATTAAAAAGCCGGGCCCGTTTTTAAAAATTTGTTGTTAATTTGAATTCCTTTGACCGTATCAGCACAGTGGATGCTTACGTGGGTTTGAAATGATTTTGGACTGATTTGCGTAAGTGTTTTTATGGAATTCAATATGCACGCAAGCAACAAAAATTCCACTGTCCACTTTGAACAAAACAAAACCTATCAATGTCATTCTGCACTAAAATCATGTAATCGTCTGGTGTCAGAAACTTTGGTTGAACCCAAGGCCCTGTTCCCATATCTGTCTATCATTTTAAGTGCCCTTCTAAAGCAAATCATATATGTCTATTTCATGTTTTTTACTAAAACATTTAGCAAAATTACACGTTGTTTTCATTTTTGATAAATGTGAAGTAAAGTGAGCATTTAAAGTAATTAATTCAACAATAGTTGAACAAACTCTATTTTAATTGACTTCTGATATAAAGACGACCGGTAATTATGGATCCACCAATTTATTGAGTCTATCTAATTATAGGGTGAAATAATTATGGTTTTATATGGATTCACAGTTATAAGAATACACTGAGGAAAATCATGACTAAAAGCTCTGAGTTGGACATTAAAAGCATTCTCTTGTTGCAGACGATGCCTCCCTGGATAGAAGAAAAGGGAGCCGTTTACACAGCAGAGTGGCTTGTGACATGTCAGACATGCAAAAAAGGTTGATAACATTTCTTTCTGGCTTTCGTGTTCTAGCGACTTATTGACGAAGACAATTTTCATGTCAAAGGGCAAAGTGTGACAATCCTCTGAGACATGACAAGTGATCTCCTGCAGGTTTCCTAACAGTTTAGTAGCCTTTCCACATGATGGCGTCCACGGCGTCACCTGTGCCCCGTGCCATTTTCGCCCCCTCACCAACCCCACCTCTGGACTTCGCCCTGGGTGCCCTGGCCTGCTGCGCTGCTTGTGTCTTCACCAACCCTTTAGAAGTGGTCAAGACCCGACTGCAGCTTCAAGGAGAGCTGCGTGCACGGGGCACCTACCAGAGGCACTACCGTGGGGTCCTCCACGCCCTATGGGTGGTGGGCCGCACAGATGGGCTCCGAGGCCTTCAGAAGGGGCTTTCCGTCGGCTTGATCTACCAAGGAGTGATGAACGGAGTGAGGCTGGGCTGCTTTTCCTACTGTGAAGCTCTAGGCATCACGTCATACCATGGAGGAAGTGCCCTATCAGGGGCGGGGGCCGGGGCGCTTGGGGCATTCATTGCCTCTCCTGCCTACCTGGTAAGCAAAGAAACTTTATTTCCCTATTCGCATACTGTACAAGATGTTGGTCATTGTGTCGTGTGTGCTGCTCTGTGTTGAAACGTGACCCCAAGTAGGTCGCTGAATCCCAACCTTGTTGAGATTGCACATTCGTCCTCATATGTTTCACAGATGCAACAAGTCAATGATTGGCCAAAGGTCAGGTCAGTCAAGATAATTAAAAAAAAAACAAACGCTTATGTGACACAATGATGTGCTTAAATCCTTTTTTTGGACAATTATCTAACAAGTGAATCCTCTACATGCTTTTACTGTAATTGCTAAGAACATTCAGCAATATCGAATATAGTTGACCATTTTGAGCGCTTTAATCCTCACATCTCTGTGATGAAAAGGAACACTCGTGTATAGCTTTCCAGTTCGCTTCCTCCTCGGCTGACACTGACAGCAACGCTACATTTTTAAGTGTGTGAATTTAGATACAAACAATCATTTAAATGGATGAAAGCTCGAGAATAGAAACCCAAAAGTAACTCAGTAGTGACACATGTTTTACGAAGCAGAACCTTATTCTGATTCAATGCAATTCCATACACCCCAAGTATTTAAATGATATATTTTTCAAATGTTTTTTATTGACAGTGCTGTGTCAGTGCTGGCTTCTCATCCTTGTTGAATTGGATGGATTTCCTGCAGCAGTATCACAAGCCAGAACAGTTTTGACCACATCAAACCAAAGTGATGTTAGGTAGCCAAAATGGAATAGTAAACTGTTACACACTTTCTACAATGGAATGTAATACAACTGCTTCCACAAAGACTTCTAAACATTTGACAGTGAGTGTTACCATGGAAGATGACATGTCTTCTGCGGCACGAGAAGATGCGCCATGCAGGAGGCTTCAGGGTACTCTCCACGCAAACTGATCACACTTCCTCAACAGATTATGTAATGGTGTTTATTAAGGAACAGGAAAGAGGAGTTCATCCACAGAGGCGAACAAAACATCGTGGACCAAACTGGGTCAAATGTGAATGAAGACGATTATGTGCAACTGATATAAAGACAAACAAAAAATAACGTCATCATTAAGTATCAGAACAAGTTATCCTCTCAGTCAGCACAAATGTTGACAAGAAGACATTCATGCATTTGAATGTCCAACATCAATTTGATTCCAACAACTTTAAGGCACCGTGTAATTCTTTTTTTTTTTGAGGCAAATTCTGGCTTGAAGGCCGAAACAACATATTGTGTGCAAACTATGAAAGCACAAAAGGTTGGATTTGTGTGGACGTCACTCGTGGAATTACAGTACTGAGCATGTTATTTTTCTGCTTCACTTGCTGCTCATTTGGCATTTGCACTATGATGGAAAGAGAATACGGTGATGACATGTTGTTATATCGATGTTGATGTGCGTGCGTGTGAATGAATATGTGCTTTATATATAGCCAGTACGTTGCTTCAACCCTCCCATTGCCCTAATATACGTGACAACATATAGAGTAGGGGTGTCAAACTCAATTTTGTTGCGGGCCGCCCACTAAACCAATCAAACTTTATTTAGGCTTAATCAAGTCATTGTAAATAGTGGCTAGTGTGTGTCGACTCCCTTTTAACATGGGTTGGAATGTGATTGGTTGATTCTGAGCACAGCCACATCAGTTACAGGAGGGTGTGTACACTTCTGCAACCATATTATTTCAGTTGTGTATTTTTTACCTACCCTCTTTTTGGGAAAAAAAAAGTTTTGATAATGATTGACTGTTTCTTTGATTATTATTTTTTTTCCATTTGAACAGCGTGTGCAGACTTTTAAAGTCACTGCATCGAGTTGTGGCAAAAAGTTATAGCGTTTTTCATTTCCCTAAATAACTTTGCTATCTTCAGTACCCTGCTTCAGAAATTCTGCTATTTGCACAGGAATGTCGAGAGGTAATTAGAGATGCTTATTGCTCACTAAGACAAGAAACAATATGAATCACAAACAAGCCAACTGCCCGAACTTTTGACCACATCCGTCTACCTCAATTACCTATCGAGAGCTAGATAACTATGTTTGATATTTGATTGTCCTCTCAATTCGTAAAATACAGTACAGTGATACAACCTTAAAGTGAATCTGTTTTCAAAAGTGAATAAAGGCTGATGTTTTCGGTCTCCTTTATAGGTGAAGACACATCTGCAGGCTCAAACAGTAGAAGCCATCGCAGTGGGCCATCAGCATAACCATGTGGTATGACCCAACATATTCAAGTATCTCATTCCACTGTGTTTCACTTGCCAGATTTACACGGAGCCTCGTGTTCTTATTCGAAATGGTACTCCTTTACATGTAGACTGACAATATAACAATACTCACAGGCATGAATTCTTTATCCTCTGTGAAAAATGACTCCTATTACAGCAGCCAATGAGTCACTTTCGGTACTGTAGTTGTGAAACTCTTCTTCATTTGCATTCATATTTGTAATTACTGAAGATGCTTTTTTTTTTTTCATGAGGTAGCATGATGTGATTGCGGTTAGAATGTCTGCCTCAGAGTTAGGAACTCTTGGTTGGAACCTCTCGGTGTTGCGTTTGCATGTACTCCCTTGCTTGCGTGGGTCCTTCCACCCATATCTCAAAATATGCTTCTTAGTCCAGCTGGACTCTAACTTGTCTGTGGATATGAATGTGAAAACGCCAATCACTGTTTGATTTTAGATGATGGAATGTGCGTCCTTATCACCTATTGTGTGATTTTTTTCTTTCATTCCAGGGTGTGTCTGATGCTTTTGTCACCATCTATAGGAAAGAGGGTTTAATTGGACTATGGAGGGGCGTGAATGGGGCCGTGCCCCGCGTCATGGTTGGTTCAGCTGCTCAACTGGCAACCTTCACCTCGGCCAAGGAACGGGTGTTACATTCCCAGGTGCAGTAGTCGCAGCTATAAACAGCTGCCATTTTCGGATGCACGTCAATGAGCACCTGCTGCAAACCTTTCCCATTTCGTCTTCACAGTGGTTTAGTCCGGGAGCCAACTGGCTCGTGGCTTTAATCGCAGCCAGCATCAGCGGGGTTGCTGTGGCGATCACCATGACACCCTTTGATGTCATTAGTACGCGGCTCTACAACCAGCCAGTGGATGAGTTTCACAGGGTGGGTTCAAGATTTGACATTTGCAGTCGAACCTCCGGGTTTAAACTTAAACCATTCTTGGACGACGGCGTGTCTCTGATTTCTGTTAAGTCTCTTGTATTATTATATGATTTGTATGACTATTTTTATCACCCATTCCAATTTTCAACGTCAAGGAACGTGTTGACAGTCATGTTGTCAAATAACGTGATGACGTTCATGAACTGCCACTGGCTGGGATTGGCTTTAACTCACCTGTGATATAATGAGAATGTATGGATGCACCATGAAACATGAGGGTTGCCCAAATTTTACATTTTATACAATTATACATTGTACTTACTATTGTGAGTTGTTGTACAAATTTAAATAGAATTTAAACGCTCCATATTAGAGCACAAAATATATTGAACAAGCTCATGCACAGCTATAACTTTGATGTGTGACACATTGGTACACTTGCAGAGGAAGAGTACTTGTGGTGATAGGAGGTCCCGTTCTTCATTTTAGCACAACGCAGTCTGACTTCCTGGTGTACACGACATTCTTCTTTCATTATTGATCTCAACTTATTGTCAGAACAGAGACGCGTGTACAACTTCCCACATCACAATCAAGCTCCATTTCTTGTTCTTTGGTTGTCATTTCACTTTACCATCACTGGGATACTTTTGGTGACTTCATAGATATTCAGCTTTGGAGGTTCGACTGGATTTGTGAGATTCCACTTCCTGCACACAGATTCTGCGAAAACATAAGCTTTGAGTGATGTTTTATTTTTCTCTCCCAATGTTCCTTTTAGGGACGACTCTACAATGGCTTTTCAGATTGTATGCTGAAAGTGTGCCAAGCTGAAGGACTGCTCGGTCTGTACAAAGGCATGGGCCCAGTTTTTCTGCGCTTGGCTCCACACACAGTTCTCAGCATGCTATTCTGGGATCTGATGAGGCAACAAGCCGTGAAAAACAGGCAGACCCACGGGCAGGGCTGAATCCTTGAAAATACACACAGCAAGAATTACAAGATTGTGCAAACTCTGAACTTGTAACTCCTTTACTGTAAAGAAGAACAACCATCCCCATGAAGATGGTACGACTGATTTATAAAGAACTACTTGACCAACGATGAACACATGCTGCTCGGACGTGAAGCTCCTGTCAAATGTTTGAAGTGTGATGGTTTGTTTTGTGGCCCTTGTAAATGTTAATACGCGAGCAGTAGTCGTTAAAGCAATCCCCGAATTATTCAGATCCTGACTAAATTTGGTTTTAGTGTTTTTTATTTATTTTTTTGTAGAATGGGCGTCTTTTGACTGGAAATGACACAAGACGGTATAAGATGTAAGTAAAGACATGAAGTTCCAGTAGCTAGCTAGCTGTACATGCACCATGAAAATAGTGTGTGCTCCATTAACCTGCCGTGCATGTTTTTGGAATGTGGGAGGAAGCCGGAGGACCCGGAGAAAACCCACGCAAGCACGGGGACAACTTGCAAACTCCACACAGGAAGGCCGTAGCTGAAATCGAATGCTGCACCTCTGCACTGCGAGGCGGACATGCTAACCAGTTGATCACCATGCCACCTTTTGAAGCCTCATTTTATGCTTTTTTTCCAGCTTGTCAAATTTGTCAGGGTTGTTGTCAAATTTACAAAACCTGTATTTATTTTCACTTTACATGGATTTTAAATGTTATATTAATATATTATACTATATTTAAATGGAATAATTGTTATTCAGATTTTTTAGGAAATTAATACTGTAGTTTTTGAAAGGATCTTGTTAATTGCATAATTCTAATCAAATGTAACTTCACGTCTAAAATAATTATAATCAAGTATACATTTACAACATGGGCTATGCATTTGTTGACCAGAGTATAAGTAATTGTGGAACCTTTTCACAAAAGTGTAAAAATGCTACTTTAACTCAAAATTTGGCCAGATTGTCAACAGCTTTGGGCTCAAGTCCCCTTTGTTTCTAAAACACATTCCAATTGTTTTAAGAATATCAAGGTGACCTACTAACACTTGCGCTGTAGTTGGATTTGTTTTGAACAGATATCTTGTGGAGGAATTTTTTTTAACGAATGTAAGTAATTCACTGTTCAATTCATGTTTCTTTGTTGCAAAAAAAAAAAAGATCTGCACAACATTTTGGATTAAACATTATTTTGCGTGACACAGTCTGAGTCTCTCTGATTGCTTTCTATTGATATTCCGCCTTGTTTTATTTGAGGGGATTTTCAGCCTCTTTCATCAAGCAGTGATTACACTGACAATCACCGTTAAATCACTTTTGACCTTTGGAACTCTGTGTCAGTAGTGTTCGCGATGATCAGCAGACACCAGGGGAGATCCACTTAATCTTTAGCCAGAGGCTTGGCTTTCGGGAATCCACCATAAACAGGCGTGGAGTTTGTCAGACTAATGTCGCCGTTGCTGTAATAATACACCAGGAAGAACACAAGAATGTTTTTCCCCTTTTCTTGGATCCCGGAGATCCTTCCTCTTGAATCCAATCCAATTGACTGCTTTTTTCAAGGTGAGTTGATCCTGAGGGAATTGTGGGTAAATAATGTCGCTCAAGTGTTTCATGGAAAATATATGTATAAACAACTGTGGTTTTGTCTGCGTTTTAAAGGTGTTGTTGCTGCATGTGGAGTATCAGTGCTGTGCAGCCTGATGAGAGTGTACTACTTCACTGAAATATGCGGGTGAGGTTTTTGCCATGGAGTACAATACATCAGGGATGTCCAAACTACTGCCTGGGGCCTTTTGGAGCTTGTGCGGGCTAGCATATACCGTACTAAAAAGAGCAATTGACATGTACGGCCCCCGCCAATGCCTGCCTTGTAGTACTTACTTTCTACACTGGGTGGCGCGGCAGGAGACCGGAAGGTCTGATTTTCACTTCCTTGTTTTCCACCAATCACATCATTAAACCCCGATGACTTCACGTCCGAATGGAAACTGCAAAGAAATCGAATAAAAAGTTTATGTACAGTTTTGGGACACCCAGTATAGAAATGATATACAAATGCTTTGAGTATATTTCGCTAGACTGGTGAATTGGTTTTCGTGTATGAAGTAAATTTAAAAAAGAATGTCAAAATAGCCCTTGAATCTTTTTTTTTTGCAGCCCTAGGAGTAAAAGTTTGGACATCCCTGCTGTACATGATCAGATGCAGCAAAGTTATTTTCTTCTACATCTTTCTGAGCAGTGATTCTGAAACAGAGAGCAAGGAGAAGACACTGTCGTCAAAAAGCCCCCTTAGCGGCCATTGGAGATCATTAGTCCACTTTTGGGCTTTGACTGGCATCCTGTCTTTGATTGGCCCACGGGTTTCTTCTCTGGTAGTTCTGGAATTTTCCCTGCGAGCCGTTTCTGCCTGGATATCCGCACGCCTGGTGAGTCAAGACACTGTCTTCCCAGTTAAGACTAGTTTCTAATGTGATTTTCTTTTGCCGTAGGATGCTGGCGGCAGAGGCCTAGGACTTGTCCTCATCCAGAGTCACTTTTCCCTGGGTTGCAGCATTACCTGTACTCTGTACTTTCTCCATCAGGGAGCGCCACACAGCTCCATAAGCTTGTTCCTGGCCGCCGCCTTCAGTTGGGCGCTGGCAGGCTGTTGCAATTCTCTGTGGAGTCACGTGGCCCGACTCTTCCCATTGCACAGTACTGAGCGCTACTGTGGGAGGTGCATCACTCTCCTGTCCTCAGGACACACCCTGCTGGCCTTTCTGCAGAGACTGGTTGTCTTGGTCTTTGCCGTGGGGGTGGTGGCCTCCTTCTCCACAGTTTATGACCACTTCCTTTCCCAGAAGGAAGCGCTTAAGTTTTGGATTCCCCTCACACTTTGTTACACAATGTTGGTGGTATATAATCAAGGTGAGGCTCCGTCAAGAAGGATTTCACTCTTTAAGAATAAGGTTTTCAAAGTTTTTGGCTCTCTGTTCAATTGAACATAATGGCCATATGCACCCTGAAATGTAATGGGAATTGTTTAATAGATAGCAACTGCATCCTTCCATCCACTGTCGCAAGCTGACATGCAGTGCTTCTACTACCAACATGGCTGTGAACAGAGGGGAGAAACGTTAGCATTTTAGCAACTTGGTCACTAAATAAACTCAAGTTTTCCATCCACTCTGCCAACTATTTTTTTCCAAAAAGGAACCTGCAATTTTAAATCCTGCTATGAAACAGACAAAATGAGAAGAATCATTTTCACAATGTGTTCGAGGCTGGAAGGCAATCTTAGAGTGCATAGTGCTGAATGAAAATTTATACACTCCAAAAGTTGGGATTTATTGACATATTGCAGACTTTTGACCTGATATTTGTGCTTCACGTTTCCTCCCATTTTACCCAGAGGATCAACAACGTCAGATGGGCGCAGACACCCTGTTGCACACTGTCGTGCTGCGCTTGGGGTCCCTGCTGGTGCTAATGCTGACAATGGGAAACTGGTCCGATGTACTCCATGTCCTCGTCACTTTCCTGGGAGAAGCCGTCTGCCTCCTGTTCTCTCAAGACCTGCTGCAGTTTGCGTTAATGGTCTGTGCGTAAAAGCTGCGATCACTACAATCTAATATTTATCCGAACGAGCAAAAGTGTTGTTGATTCAGTCTCAACTAGTTTGCAGTCTAAAGAAGGCCAATATCAGCTATTGTTATTTTTCCCCATTGCATACAAGGAAAATATACCCAAATGTCAATCCTTAACATGGACATGTCTCCTTTTTATAGGAAGAAGAGGACACCAACATGACCAAATATGGACAAGGCTCCAGCTACAAAAAGAGGGAGCGTCCAACTAACACACCATCAAAAAGTAGATGATAATTGAAGTCTCATTCCAATACAACTCATGTTTATTATAAATGACAATACTTATTCCCACATTATGGCTAGCTTCTCGTTTTTACTTACATCAATTATTAGGACAAAAAATAAGTTTACTTTTGGTTCTGCTGCTATGTGTGGGTCGGTCCATGCGGTATTCAAAACACCCATCCATCCAATTTCATGAATGCTCATCCTCATTGGGATTACGAATGAGCACAACTGACTGTGTGATATATGGGAAACAATAAGCGCAATCTTAAAACTGCTGAGTTGCAAGTAACCCAAATTGGGTGAAATAGCTAACCCAGCCCTGGGTCCAAAAGGGACAGCGCCAATGCTGAGCTAGTTATACTCAACGCATTTAGTTGAGCACGTTGGGTCAAGATTTGGATCCAACAAGTGGTAAAAACTACCCATTGTGATGAGTTAAAACTACTGAGAAATGGTTTACAACGTTATCAATATGGCTGTGTTAATGATAATACTCAATAATTTTTTTACCAACATTTTCTAAGAAGAGCAAGCAAGTTTCCCATGTCAGGAGTCACCTCAGCAATAATGATATGGTTTCCACGGGTGGGTCATTTAACCTGACTGGAACTTGAACCCCAATTTCTGTTTCCAAAGTGGTGGTACCCAATGAGCCATTCTAGCTCAACCAATGTTTATATATTTATTTATTGTAAAAGAATGTTGCATTATATTTGCACACCCATCGATAATGGCGACCAGCTCCAGCCCGTCCAAATCCAATCGTCAACGCACATCTGCTGGGTCCAAACAATTAACCCAATCTACTCAAAATACAAAGCTACCCAGCAAGTGGGTTAAGAAAACAACCCATCTTTTTTTCTTTCCACGTGCAGATTATGTTCTGCTCTGTATTTGCATGAACCAAATGGACGTGACAAGACATGTGCTGATACCATGTCCAATTGAAAATACTGTGTAATGAGAAAGAGGAGAAGAAAAGAAAGGTAGTATAAAGTGCTGACGTGATGCAAGGAAATGATTATAAAGTTACTGAAAAAGCATTGGGGATGAACCGAAAGATAGCATAAGTATCTGACGTGGTGTCTTTCTGATGAAAACGTCATATACTTTATGGCACTAGCTTTCATAAAAATCTGGAAGTATGAATTGCACAAGCATTGTCTGACTTTCTGTTTCAATATATCCATCTCATGCATCTTGGCTCAAATGCCGAACCTGCTTTTTTTTTTTCAGCAGCATTATATGATACCATCTACATCGTGTGAAATAAATTGAAAAATATGTAAAGCCTGCAACATGTGGTTAAAACATGTTTTCGTGGTGCACCAATACTGTACATCATGCCTTGCGACTGACAGGTGATCAGTCCAAAGTGAACTCCGCCTCTGGCCAAGTTTGCTTGCATAGGCTCCACCTTTCCCATGACCGTGAATGCGATAAGCAGTAAGAATGGATGGACAGACAAGTACATCATATTTCCCCCCTAAGACTGACAGTTTACCTTTTACGGTTAGTACGGAAGTGATATTTCCAGCCAGAGAGAAAAAAGGGAGGAGGAGGCGTGCAGGGACAAGAGTAACAGGTTGGAAGTTGACAAGGAGTGGCCTTCTGTCGATATAAGCGCAATCTTTAGCGTAAAGTCCACCAAGAAAAATCGAGAAGTGACACAGTGCTGTTGGGACGCCAACGAAGGAAGCAGGCAGAAAACTACCATCACGTCACCTCTCAGGTACTAAGCACTGACTGTTTATTTATTTATTTTGCAATGATATATAGTGTGGTTGAAATGCCAATGGTGAAATGACATTCTTCCTCGGGGCATCTCTTCCCTGGGTGCCAATGGCAACCCTAGGTCCAGAAACAATAGTTTTATCTAATAATTCCTGTCGTGTTGGTTGGGGAATAACTGCAAGCTCTCTGTCCACGTTTTCATTCAAACAACCGAGTGAACATGACTGGCTGAGAGTGGTGTAAAAGTCAGAAAGCATAAATTACTTTGTTAGTGTACCAAAGTAGGATTGTCACATATCTGTACTTTACGTCAGGATTAACTTGTTTTTTTTAATGATTTTTTTACTTTTACATTAAAAAACGGACATCTTAACTTTCTAATCTCTACTTCTCAAAATAGTCTTGGGACTTTTTTCAACCCCCGCGGATGATGACACAACGTAATAAAGATATAGAATAAATCAAATAGAGAGTGCGTTAATAGGTTTTATTAAAAAAGACATCTCATATTCAATTATAATGATTGAATCATTCTTCGGGCAGTTATCATATTCAGTACCATCAGCCTGCCATGCATGCCAGTTCCACACAGCCGGAGCTTCGATGCACTGTGAAGCCGACGTGCTAACCACTGGACAATTATAATGATAATCAAATTTAATTCCAGTAGGTTTTTCCACAGCCATGGCGTCGGGAGATTCAAGCAAGAAAGTGTCCAGTGTCTTCATCACCTTGGCAACTCCTCACCAAGCGAAAGCTAAGCAACACAGTGGCAACAAAAAGGGATGGGTGCATGCAGGACCTTCCCAAAGAAGCTCAGGATCTCACAGCTCTGCAACTGAAGAGCTTTCTCAAATGTCCTTGAGCTATGAGAGCCGTGCATCCGTCCAGTCGGGACATAACATGGGAATGTTGTGGGAAAACGACAATAAGGATGTTGCAGGTATTTATGACAAAATGATATTGTCATTTATATTTACTCTTAAGATATATGCAGGTTACACGCATGTTTCTCTGTGTTCAAATGAACCATTAATTAATATAAAAGAGTTTATCTACTTCATTTAGAGTTCTTAACTTACTCAACACTTTCTCTTGCAATCTTTATACTGTATTTCTATCACACACATAAAGCTTATTGGTCCAAAAATAGGAGGCAGAGTTTTGTTTTATTATTTTTGAAATTGCAGCCTCTGCGATTTGAAAATTGCATTCTACTACATTGCGATGTTGATTCGAATGTTCAGCCCTAATTTACAGTAGAATATATTTATTTACCTCATATGTGCATTTTTCCTATGAACCTACAGGAAGTGAACATGGAAACAAAAATATGGAGTTACCTTTCTTTGTGCACGGGGTCACAGTTAGTGTCAGCATCATGGAAGAGCAGTCGCGGGCAAAGCCGTACAATGAGTCATTGTTCGCCACGCACTGCAGCCAGCGCATCCTTTTTCCGCGAAACTCCGTAATTAATGTTTTTAAATAATGTGTGATGTGACTTATTTTGGGCCACAAACATTGAAATTAAAATAAAAACGAAGCAGGGTAAAAAAAAGAAAAGAAAACCAAGTGATGATCATTTGCATATACGCCACATCACTTCCTGTCGATGTCCCGTATCAAGTGGCCTTGCCAAGTACAGTATAAAGTGACTTGACGGCTTTAAATTTAGTCTAAAATTTGACGCCTCTATGGGAGTGTTTATTGAGCAACAGAATGTGCCCCCCCCCCTCCAAGATGTGTTACGATCTCCACAGTGGTCACAGATTCTTGAACAGAACAGAACCCCAAACTGTTCCCATAAAGTCTGAAGCATGCAATGGGTGACAATGAAAAATGAAGAACCTTAGGTATTCGAGTGTTTAATTTATGTTGTGAAAAATATTCTATTTTACCTTTCAGGATCATCAGATGTCTTTTCACCGCCCGCTCTTCTTCTTTCTCCTCCCTCTTTGCTGCATTCATATCCCCCGGATCCGGTGTCCACACCGTCACCTCCTCCTGCCCAGAAACCTGTCTCACGCCCTCCGTCTTCCCCCCGACCCATACCGTCACCTTCTCCCGCCCAGAAACCTGTCTCACGCCCTCCGTCTTCACCCCGACCCACACCGCCACCTTCTCCCGCCCAGAAACCTGTCTCACGCCCTCCGTCTTGGCCCCAGCCGCCATCTCCTAACAAAGAGGTAAACGTTAATGTTAAGTCGCTAAAAATTCCATGCCTCCGCTTATCACTTAAAGTAGACCAATAAAATACCAAGGAGGAAGGCCTTTTTTCCCCTGCAAATAAAGAACATTCCGAGACATTCATACGAGGATTAGATGAGGAATTACTTGTTCCATCAATGACGTAATGCTACGAAGTTGGCAGAAGGCATCAGTTCAAACATTAGAACAGCTCTCAGCATGTTGCAACACGGTTTTAGACCAGTATACAGACAAAAGAATAAACATCTACTAGAATTAAATCAGTACTGCGGGTAAAGGTAAGCACATATTTGTAGAACATGCAGGTGTCCAGGCTTTGTTTCTGCCATTTTTGTTCACAAACTATTTGCTTTGCATTTAAGGTGGCGCCATCTAGTGGAACGAATGCAAAAACACCGCCAAATGAGATCCATCAAGATGATCCCAGTGAGAGCAGAGGTAATATTTTTCTGACTTCTATTAACATCTCTCAGACATTGATGATGTATGCAATCTAACCTGTTCTTAATTTGTATGCAATGCAGGCTTGTGTGGTTTCCTGTCGGAAGCCCATACTTTTTTCTGAACCAGCGGTAACCGCTTTGAAGCGGATTTACCATAAAGGCTGCTTCACGTGCAGGACCTGTAGTAGCCCTCTGGATGGAAAACAGTTCTACCACAGTGCCGAAATCCCTGAATGTGAAGCGTGCTATGAGGTAAAGTCTTCACGACATATAGTTGAACCTGCAAGTTTCAAAATTGGAATGGATTCCCCCCCCGACCCCCCCCCCCCCCCCCCCCCCCCCCGACTGCCATCAACACCAAATTTTGGGATGCTCAAATTTTGGAGAGTCCACAAAAACGCATTCTGACCTTTTAGCTATATTAGATCAAATTGGGTAACATTTCTTGCCTTTTGGATACCTTTCATTAGAAATATATTTTCCTGCACTTTACCTAAGAAGTGAATCGAAAGCCTGCGGGACTTGTAGGGAATAATTGTTGCTTTCCAGATACAAAAAAAAAAAAAGAGCCAATTCAAACAACAACTCTTGTACATATCTGTTCTTTTCATTCTTGCAGAACAGTCTTGAGCGTTGCTGGTCATGTGGCGAAAGGATAAGAGGGCAACTCGTTCGGGCACTCCAGCGAGCATATCATGCTTCTTGTTTTACTTGTGCAACATGTAAACAACCACTGGAAAACTTCATGCAGGCCGACAGTGGAGAAGTCTATTGCTATCTGGACTACAGCAAGTATGACAATAACAGCCAATGATTGTAGCATTCCGATATTTAATATGCTGACTCAGCATATTTCCGAGCTGTCACATTTTCCTAGTTTGATGTCAGACTTACCTTGTCTAACATTTCCTCTTGATTTCTATGAATTTAGGAAGTTTGCTAAGAAGTGCAGCGCCTGCCACCAGCTAATTATAGCCAGTGATGGGAGTCTTCCGGGACATATCGAAAGTGATGGACGCATCTTCCACAAAGAATGCTTCAGATGTGAGGTATGGGCATAACCAATTGACAAAGTTGATTCAAAGATGTGCGCATGACCAAGCTGGAGTCAATTATGATATTTCTTTCCCCCCTCAGATTTGTCATTTCAAGTTCTCTCTGGAGAAAGAGGAGCATGGCTGCTATCCTGTGAATGGGAAAAGGCTTTGTCTCACATGCCGTCAAAAGCAATGAGCAACACACAAGAGAATCGCTCTGGCTTCTCTGTCAAGCAACAAACCAAAGTGATGAGAGACTAAACTGGCACATGCAACATACGTTTGAATCAAATGTTTTCAACGCGTAGTTTGTTTAGTAGCAAGACTGTGTTGTTCGTTCGTAGAAGGTGGGTGTGGGAATCACACAAATCAATATTTTGCTTTCATACTAATAATATCACAACACAGCAATTGGATGACAATGTAGTTGTTTAATCTTTAAACGAGTAGTATGTAATTACTATGTAATAAAACATGGATTCATTGGTTGTTTAATTACCCAGTCAGGAGAATACTGGGACTCACATCCCATTGGGAAAATCAAAATCATCATAAAGTACTTGCTCATCCAATAGCCATAATTTCAATATTTTGATGATTATGTATACTGTAGGGTGGCCCGGTAGTCCAGTGCTTAGCACGTCGACTTCACAGTGCAGAGGTACCGGGTTCAATTCCAGCTCTGGCCTCCCTGTGTGGAGTTTGCATGTTCTCCCCGGGCCTGTGTGGGTTTTCTCCGGGGTACTCCGGTTTCCTCCCACATTCCAAAAACATGCATAGCAGGCTGATTGAACACTCAAAATTGTCCCTAGGTGTGAGTGTGGGCGTGGGTGGTTGGTCGTCTCTGTGTGCCCTGCGATTGGCTGGCAACCGATTCAGGGTGTCTTGGGCATTGTAAATTATTCCCACTGTGCTTCTCCCTGACCATGAGTTCAACATTCAAAATAAAATGACAATGTGAAGTTTTTTTTAACCACACAGGAATGATGTCAAAATGCCCTGTTTTGTTATCCAAATGAATTCTATCTACACTCCTATGTAATCAACTTTGTATTAAAACAGTCTCGTTGGGTCCTTTATGTACTTTTTGGTATGACTGTGAAAAAAATATGGAATCCGCACACAGCTGACAAAAAAAATATGCAACATTAGTGATACAGTTGAATGTGAATCTGTTGGGGTTGCGCACTATGTTGATCTCCACAAAAAGACAGTCACTGTTCTTGACATTAGAAAAAAGTAAGCATATGTGGTAGTTCTGGAGGATGTTTGGGTGTCGATGCACGAAAAATTGGAGATACAGTACATGAAAACAAATTGGCCTCATCTACTTCTATTCATGTACACTTACAAAAATGTTGCGTTTAATTAATTCAATTTTAATCGATTAAGTGGCTGCACCAAATAAAATTATCTGGTTCCAGACACGTTTTGTAAGTAGATATATACCCTACTTAAAAAACATACTAGGAAATAAAATGGAGTAAATTCAACAAAAACTTCTTTCAGTGTAGAGCAAATGTGCTCAGTTAATATTTTTGTTTTCAATACGCAGTGAGCTAGTGATGCCACGAAAGACAATAAAGTGTGTCGCAGCAAATAATAATAATAATAATACATTTTATTTAAAAGCGCCTTTTAGCTCCGGCCTCCCTGTGTGGAGTTTGCATGTTCACTCCAATTCCAAAACATGCATGGCGGGCTGATTGAACACTCTAGTTGTCCCTGGGTGTGAGTGTGGGCAGCGTGGTTGTTTGTCTCTGTGTGCCCTGCGACTGGCAACCGATAAGGATGGGCTCCGGCGCCCCCCGCGAATACGGTTCGGAATGTAATGAAAATGGCGCCTTTTATGCCACCTAAGGACACTGTACAGACAATAAGGAAATACAATGTAAAAAAGGATAAGATAAATATTATATGATGATCCACTTTCGCTTAATTGGTCCAAAAATAATAATTCATTTACTTCAAATAATGTATCTTTGTTCATCTATCTATGCCAGTGATGCACAGTGACAGGCAGAACACTTCAATTCCCTTCCACAAGATGGCAGAAGCTACATTATTAATTTGTGTATCCACTTGCGAGTTTGGTTTAGTTGTGTGCCGAAATTTTGAAATCTGATGGGTTAAAGAAGCAATTAATTGCTCATAGCTAAAGTTACATCTGCCCATACCATCAATTCTGGAGGCTCCGAGTAGATTAGATTGACATGGTAACACAGGAAGCCCGAAGCTGGAAACTCAAACCCTGCACCTCTGCACTGTGAGGTGGACATGCTAACCAGTCAAGACTGTTCCACCCACCAGAAATGTCAATAATTTATATTTTAAAGTTGTTCCAATTTAAATGACAGCTCCCCTCCCTCCCAAAAAATACAAGTGCTCCCTGTGCACTTGCTCTAGTAAAAATGACATTAGACGGCTCAGTTTGCAAACGTCACATGCCCAAACCCACAAAACAGGTTAGCTATGACGGTTGTCACCTGAGGCCTTCAGCCCTGTCACTTGTATGGAATATTTTTATTTGACTCCCTATTAATGACTATTGGATGATATGGGGGCTTCTGATTTGAAGTTGTCAATAACCTCTAATGTAGCCCTTATCATGTCTTTAGCTAATTTATTAGCCTCTCGCCAAGACGCTTGCTTGATTACTTCAGATTGATTTTTTTATCAGTTTGAACTGGCATTAAAAAAAGTAAAATTATGTTAATTTGTTTTAGAAAATAATTATTAGAAGTGGAGGCGGTTTGTAATGATCAAACCTGTCACCTGTATTAGTCCATAGATAAAATGTGTGCTGAAGTAAAATAATTTTGAGACTATTTTTGTTCAAATGAACACTGTCATTAGATCAAAATGTACAATATGTTAATGTCTAGGTGAAAGGGATACAAGACTAGTGACGAACTAATTATGTGGATTATGTTACAATTTACATGGGACAGGAGAAGAGAGCCAATCTCTTTTTCGTTAATGGATGCTACAGCTTCTTGTTGCTTTCAAGCCTAGCTTGTAGCAGACGAGTGCACATTTAAGTATGATGTCTTTGATCCACTGGTGAGAAGGACACTTTTCGCTCCTCTTTCATCTATTGCTGCTTCAAACCACAAAGTGAATGGAGGAAAAGTGGTTAAGATGGCACGACTGTCTGTTTTATGTGTTGTGTTGTACTATTTTGTCTTTTTATCTTTTGATGGCGGCGCGGGCACCCACAGCGGCTCCTCTTGTTGTCTGTTGTCTGTTTAAGAGGGAGGAAATTTCATCTGTGCTGTATGTTCCACGTCCAGCACATTTGACAATAAAGTTGTACTTGATACTTTAATTCATCGTAATACAGAAAAGCCACAGAAATGCATCAGCGACTGCGTCATCCGACCATATACGAGGCCATTATTACAATATTTTAGCATTGAACTAGTTAGGCTCCGCTGTTTGGTTCTCTTGAATACACAATGTGTAATTCTCCTGTATTTACAGTAGTTTGACAGTAAACTTTAGCTGGGAGTGGAGTTTGTGTTTTATCTGTGGTGTACTGGTCAATAGATTGTGTGTGTGTGGGGGGGGGGGGCTTTGTTGCAAAGGGGCAAGCAAGGACCGCCACTGACTAGTCCACACTTGGCTGAAACGTGTGGGCCCTCCCCAAGGGTGCGCGCAGCCTGTGCCCGCGCAGCTCGCACTCTGAAGCGCGCTCTCGTGCCTGACTCGAGGACGCAGCGGCTAAAGCTAAAAGAGCAGCGGGCGAGCAGGCCCGCGTCTGCTTGGCATAAAAAAATACGTCGTCGTTCATTTTGTTCCGACGGACCCTTCGACCAACTGGGATTTCAAACGCGCCCGATCATATGTGCGTGAAGGGGCAAAGGATAGCGCAAGATGGTTCGGGAAACCAGACACCTTTGGGTGGGAAATTTGCCCGAACACGTTCGAGAGGAGAAAATTGTGGAGCATTTTAAACGGTAGGTTACGCAAGAGGGGGATTCTGTGGTGGCGGAGCAGCGCGCCATATACAACACTGAGCCGCCTCTGGCTAGCCCATCGTCGATGCTAACGCTAGCGTGTGCAAACTATGAGAAGGGGGCTTTTCAAGTTCTGCTCGAGTTGGACTACACAACCTCGTGATTTCTAAGGGCACGCGGTACCAAACGGGCCCACCCTAGCGCCGTTGTTGACGGTATTTGCCGAATTAGCTAACTTGTGCTACGAGTGATAAGCAAGGCGCTAGCCACAAGCTACCTACCACCCAGCCAACCATTTTGTGGCAAGTCAATACGTTTTAATGATCGTTAAAAGACACGATCGCACACGTTTAACGGGCACATTACATAAAACTTGCACTGCATCGTTGTTTTGTTATTTGTATGTGTGTATATCAAATAAATGTTCATTCCCGCTAGGGCGTTAGAGTCGTGCGTTTAGAAAACACTCCAGCTCGAATTTGCGAAAAAATCAGACAGCCGACCGGGCCCATCTTCAAATATTAGCTGGTTGTTGGACTGCTCAAACGCACTTTAATCACAATTCTCGGTCTAGATGTTACTTCTGGTGTATGCACTCGGCTAAAACGAGAGCTTGGCGGCCGACTGGTTTATGCTCCAAAGGTTGGAAAAGGTTAAAACGCAACATGTCGTTTTCGCGTGCCGGGGGGGAGGGGGGGCATTCGAGGAACTCAACAAACGCATCTCCAAGAAAACAATTATCCATATTTTAGCAGCAGTTACTGCAAATAATCTCAATTTAATCTCTTTTCTCAATTATTTCCTCAGATTAGATTATATTTCCCCAATTTGATAATGCTGGATGCTTGACAATTTACTGTACAGCTGCTTGTTTTCCCCTCCACTTTCGGAAATATTTACTGCCTGCTGTATTTGCACGAAGTATACATTACTCTCTTATCTTGAGTTAATCAATTCCATCTGATTTCATCCATTCTCAGGTATGGACGTGTGGAGAGTGTTAAGGTCCTGCGGAAGCGAGGGTCAGAGGGCGGCGTTGCAGCCTTTGTGGATTTTGTGGATATCAAAAGCGCTCAGAAGGCACACAATGCCGTCAACAAGATGGGAGACAGGGACCTTCGGACTGACTACAATGAACCTGGGTCAGTCCCAAGTGCTGTTCGGGGCCTTGATGACAGCTCCCCCTCGAGCAGTCGAGACGTTACAGGATTCTCTAGGGGAACAGTTGGACCTGTCTTTGGCCCCCCTGTGTCCCTTCACACCAGAGAGGGGCGTTATGAACGGAGAATAGATGGGTAAGTGGACATGGTCACCAATCCGTGGAAATCTCGGTATGAGATAGGTGTAATCACATAGTTGGTTTATTCCGAAGGGATGTATGCCTCACGGGGGTCTCACAAAGGTAATTTAGGGATCGGTCCGCTTTTCATCATAATTGACTTGCCATGCCCATGGGAATTAAGTAAATTTATCACACATTATGATTTCTTAAGGTTACATTAATATCAGATCTGTTTATGGATATTACACCCAAAAGGAATATCCTGGCGAGTTCTGGATTTATTTTGTTGGAAATTACCCTTTCCTGGGAGCTTTTGGATACTTGAAAGCCATTTTTTCCCCAGGATATGGATCTAAGTTTTTATTTTGACACAAAAAATGAAATCTGGAAGTATGTCCATGATGCAAGCAACCCATGGTGGATTCACGGGTATTGGGTATTTTATCATAACCTTTTTCAGGACTACCTACATCTGGTTATCCTTTTGTCTGTCTTGGCAATTGCTGATAGCTGGATTACTATTTTTTTTTCTTCCCCCAAATATTTTTCAATCCATGGATACAGCCTGTTCTGAACCTGGAATTTAATCATGATGCAATCCAAGGCCCAAAAAATTTAATGCTGTTTTTGTTTTGTTTTGTATTTTTTTAAGCCAATTTTAGCACACGATGAAATAGAGTAGCTACATTTCCGACGAAATATGGAAGACGATCCCATCTATTATCCAGGGAGGTTTATGGAGCTATTCCTGAAGATACCAGAATTCTGCACCATTGGATGTACCCTCCTGGATGTATGCTTTGGATGTACTCATTTGAATCCCTAGTGTGGATTGGTGTAGCTGCCATTCAGTTGGATTACTTGAATGTGGATGTAGCTGTGTGAGGTTGCCCAATCTGCAGTGAAAAGAGATCCGAAGACAACTTTTCCAAAGTAATACCACAACCTCAAGCCAGCCAGCAGGCACATCGGATACGATCCGTGGAGTGTGGAATTATGCCATATCCAACAACTGGGATTTTATAGCTTGTTATTACGGAGTTTAATTATCGACAAAGTGTGTTCCGTTTTACATAGCCCAAGGAATACGTTTTTTACTCCTTTAAAGTGGAATTTTTGGAAAGTACTTTTTGCTTAGATGAGCCATTTGGATGTTCTGTTTAAGCGACATGGACTTGTCTGAATTATCCTGAAGTTCATCATCTTTATTTTATTTTTTAGAGCTTTATGTTCCTTTGTTTTTTTTCCCCTGCTCTACATGTTCAGAAATCCATTAATTCTGTGGTTGTTTTATTTTTCTTTTTTCCTCCCCTCATCCCGTGAAGGAAATTCCATTGCCTAACAGTGGATTATCTGATGGCCTCATGCTCCACAGTAATTGAAGATTACTTGCAGTCTGATCGAAGAGAGCCATTTTTGGCACATTAGAATAACAGATTTTTCCTGTTGGTTTTTCATTCCGGCTCTCACATTCTGACCACCTAGATTTTATTTGGATTAGTTACAGTAACTTCTTACGAAAAAGGTTGGTATTTCTCTGTCCCTTGCTTTTTCATCTTCCATTGTGTTTGTCTGACATTGCATCACATTTAGATTTGAAAAAAAGTTATACAGAGAGAATACTTACTCTTTAAATCAAATCAAATATTTGTGTAGGTGTTGTAATTTTATATGTATGCATCTACTTGGGGTAAGCGATAGCACATCTGCCTCACAGTGGAGTGGTTCGAATCGCTGCTCAGGCCCCCCTGTGAGAAATTAGCATGTTCTCACCCTGCATGCATGGGTTCTGTCGAGCTCCTCAGAGTTTCTCCCACATTCCAAAAACATGAGTTGTTGTTTAGCTATGCCTGCCCTTCCATTGACTGGTAACCAGGCTAGTGCTTATGACACTTTTAACCCACTGTTGTCATGCAGCGTGAAACTCTAGAAATCCGTCAAATGTTACACTGTCAATTGGGATATTAACTGCAACATATTGATTGTGAATGATTCGTATTTTTAGGACATTACTGGTTATGGTCAAAAGCTTTGTCATGTTGGCATCCATTCATTTTCTGTAGTGATTAGCTTCACTAAGGTCACGGCTGGCTGGAGCCTATCCTATCCTATTTTTGGGCAGTCGCCGGGCTATACTGTATGTATACACAAAATAATTTCATGCCCATATTTAAACCTTTGCACTATTTAGGGTGTGTTTGAATGTTTTTGGAATGTTGGAGGAAGCCGGTGTACCAAGAGAAACTAACTCAAGCGTAGGGAGAACATGCAGGCCCCACACTGGAAGGACAGAGCCCGGTTGCGAACCCCTTAGCCTCAAACTGTGAATTAGATGGCGTAACCGCTCAGACACAGTGCTGCTCTGTTGCTGTCCAATACGAAACATAACTGGAGATTTTTGTTGTTGTTGTTGTTGTTGTATTTTACATGTAGAAGAATGGTTTTAAATTTTCAGATTTAAACGGCTTCAATTTGGACAAAGGCTTGTTTGGCTGACGACGATACACAATACAGAATGGAAAGCTGAATGTCAAGGATCCTATTGACCCGCTTCTCTTCTCTATCCTCTTGTCATTTTGCAGTAGCTCAGAAACCCGCGAACGTGCGTATGACCACAGCCCATATGGACACCATGAGCGCAGTGGCACTTTTGACCGACAGCGGCACTACAATGCGGACTATTACAGGGAGCGCTCTTTGTTTGCTGCTGCTGGTCCAGGGAGCAGTGCCATCAGCGGGACCTTTGAGGCATCAGACCCTCATTTTGACTCTAGAATTCGAGACCCCTTCTCTCTTGCGACTGCGACACGACGCGACCTCTACAGAGACGACAGAGGACGACGTGTTGATAGAACGTACCATCACCGCCGGAGTCGATCGTCCCATTCCTCACAGTCTCGACACCCTTCCCCCCAGCGGACAACTGGACAGACCTCCAAAACTGCTCATTCCCCTAAACGCGCCCCTCTGTCCCCTGGAAGAGGCCCCCGATCTCAATCCCGCAGCAGATCTTCAGCTCTGATTCCGTGAGCAGCACCAGCAGTACAGGCAGTGGCAGGTGGGACACATTTGGGGCGTGGGGGCAGTGATGCCGTGTTCATATCTTTTTATCTGTCTCATCGGTTTGCCACTCAGACGAGCAAATGTGACATAGTGTACTCTTTTGACGACAGTGACTCCAACAGCAGCTCAAGTGATGGATCACGAGCGCGTTCTGTTCAGTCGTCAGCTGCTCACGCGCCACCTCAGTCATCAATGGTGCTTGACTCGGATGAGCCACGTAGAAGCTTTGGGATTAAAGTGCAAAACCTCCCGGCGCGATCGACAGGTGAGCTTTGTCCCTGGTGTTGAAGTTTCATAAACCGGAATAGGCCAAACTACACTGAACGGGTGACCACTTGTGTTTGTTAAAATTTAAACACTATATGGAGACATTGTTGGTTTCTGAGGTCATGTAGATTGTAATCAGTAAGACTTTTTAGAAGATATGCTTTTGGGATTGTGTATATGATTGCGCACACTTACGAAATGTAATCATTTTCTCTTCAGACACAAGCTTAAAAGACGGACTATTCCATGAGTTCAAGAAACATGGCAAAGTGACCTCCGTGCAGATCCATGGAGCATCAGAAGACCGCTATGGTCTGGTGTTCTTTAGACAGCAAGAGGATCAAGAGAAAGCCCTTAGTGTCCCTAAAGGAAAACTGTTCTTTGGCATGCTGATTGAAGTCACTGCATGGAATGGTCCTGGTAAGTGATGTTTAATATAATCGAACCTTTCGATCAAATTATGAATGTATCTTGTTGCTGTCCATTTGACATTGTATATTATAAACTATGATGCCAAAACACTTTCATAGCGTTTGAAATCTACAAACATTGCTTTGCTCTTAAACTTTGTGGTATAAGTCATGCTTGCGTTCAAATATAAGAAAGGACAGTGCATTTTTAGGAACATATCACAGCAAAGCTAATATCAATGGAGTGGATTAAAAACAACACCACAGTCTTTTTAACATTCTTTATTCTTAATTACCCCACGATGAGTTAACAACCGGTCCAAAATACAGTACTGTATATCCTGCTTCTTGCCCAGATTGGATATGCTCCAGCTCATCGTGACCCGAATGAGGCTAAGTGTTATCAAAAATGGAAGCCAGTTGACCTTAAAAGATGAATGAGCACTGCCCCTGCATCCCATGGCATCGATCAACAATCGAGATAAGATGTAATTCACAGGTGTTATTTGCATTTGTTTGCAAACGCGGCATTGCAAATTCCTGCAGGCCTAAATGTAAAAAGCTAACCGCAGGAAAAATAAAACGTTTGATCACAAAAGACAAGCTTATGGCAGCTAGCCAGTCTGTGGTTAGCGCAGCAAGCCAGTGTAGCAGTCGGCAGTGAAATTGCACAAACAGATGTGACTCAGACACCACCAGAATAGGAAAATTGCTTGCCGTTTAGTTTTAAAACTGCAAGTTTTGAATGAAGCCTCACTTAACCCCCGCCGTGTCTCTGACCAAGAGCCTCACCCATCAACTAAGCTTCTTATGTCTATAACGTCCACCCATTATCCAAGGCGTTTAATAACGTTTCTTTATTTTTAAAACTGCAAACTTTTCATTTAGTCTGTCCTGCTCAGAACTTTAATCACTGTATTTGACTGAGGTTTGAATGTTGAGTGGTCTAACAAGTTGATTGGATTACAATTGTCTAATTTGATTCAATGTCACCACATGTTTATATATGACAGCAATTTTCTTTATGGTTTCTATATTACTACTGTTTGGTTTTCATCATTAAATATAAGCAGTCGTCGGCAAACTTCCCTTTTTCTGTTTAAAATAAGTTCAACAGAACGTTTGACAATAACAGAAATATTGTCATTTTAGTCCACATGCATTGTGAACACGGTCAAGTTTTATTTAAATTATCATTATTATAAAGGTAGCTAGCCCTCACCCCAGTTTTTTTCATAGAGTGGCTACGCGGAGGGATGTTAAGCTGCTGATCCAATCTTCGGAACCAGTCTTGAAAAGCTGTGTTGTCCGCTCGAGAATACAGTCAAACCTCGGTTTTCGGACGTCTCGGTTCTTGTACAATTCGGTTTTCGAACTAAAATTTCGAGTTTTTCATGCCTCGGGTGACGAACACATTTCGGTTCTCGAACTAACTGAGCGCACTTGAATGCGTCACTTCACTCCTCTCTGCTTCGCTTCCTCGTGTTGCGTCGCTCCTACACGAGGAAGCGAAGCCGAGAGGAGTGAAGTGACGCTACCTCGTGTAGCCGCGCCCCCTTGTGAAGCGGCGCTCCATCGTGTAGTCGCGCTCCCTTGTTTCGCGTCGCAACACAGGAAGCGACCATTGTGAGCAGACGTTTTTGTATTGTTCAATAGCTTTTTTTAAAAAGCAGACGTGTTTGGTGAAACGCTTCCTAGTGTAGCGTCCATTGCAAGCAGACGAGTTTGTATTGTTCAATTAAAAAAAAGCAGACGTGTTTGGTGAGACGCTTCTGTTAGGTTGAGTGAAATCCCCCTCTTTTCATAATGGTTTGCCCTAGCAGCACTGGGGGAGTGCCTGCGTTTCGTTTACGGCCATCCGTTTTCAATGCAGCGGCACATAATGAACACTCTGGTGTCCGGTGTCTCATTATTATGCAATAATCATACAGAAACAGCTTGTGAGCAGACGAGTTTGTATTGTTCGATGAAATTTGTTTTTTTTTTTAAAGCAGACGTGTTTGGTGAGAACTATGTCATATTGGACTGTTATTTTTGCATGGTGTATCAGCCCCTAATCATGGCACCAAAGAAAGCAAGTGGAAGTGGTGAACCTGGTGAAGAAAAGAGGAAAATAGTGCGCAAAACTATAGAATTTAAGAAAGATTTGATCGTGAAATATGAGTCAGGTGTGTCTGTGTTGGCGAAGAAGTTCGGGATGCCGAAATGCCCTGCCTGCTGACAGCTGGGATAGGCGCACGCCCCACGACAGATAGAGAGAGAGATGTTCCTTCAATTTTTATGTTACTATGTTAATGTTAAAATTGGTGAAAATAAAGTATATTACAGTTTGTACAGTATTTTACATATTACCTGCCCCTCCTATTACATTTGTACAGTTTATGGTGTGAAATTGTAAAAAAAAGTGCTTTAAAAAGTTGTTTTCTTGACTTGGAGCGGATTAAAACATTTTACATTGATTTCAATGGGAAACATGGTTTCGGTTTCCGAACAATTCGGTTTCCGAACAGTCTTCTGGAACAGATTAAGTACGAAAACCGAGGTTTGACTGTACGACCATAAATCCTTGGCTGTAAAGGCTCCCACAGTCTAGGATGTCTAGGATTATCTAGGATAAACTCACGTCGTTTCTTTGGCTGGCGTAGTTGTCAATTCAGGGTGTAAATGGCTAACATGATTTATTAAATTGCTGGTGTTCCCAACATTTAATTTTTGTGCGAAAGGCTTGCAAATGGTGTCCAAATTTCAGCATGCCTCGAAAGAGGCATAGTATTAGAAATGGCTCTCAGTATGCAAATGAGTGCACATAACTTTTTGGGAGTCAGGTTGTTAGGGGTCTCAGGAATTTTTCTTCACAAGCTCAAAAAGGGAATTTGTGAGATTTTCAGGTCTATTTAAAAGTTTTTATCGAAAGTAGATACACTCAAAATAACATGGCAGGTTTACATTAGTTTGGCGTGTTCACACGTTTGCAAAAAATACTGATTCATCGCTCGGTTCCTTTGTAAAGCTGAATCAGACCAATTGTGCACCGATTAAAGCTGAAGTGCGCGTCACCGAATACTGCAGTATACTTTTTAATTCCAACTGTTTTATTAAGACATTTGTCCGAAAGTTAACATTTCTTGTTATTGTCCAGCCATCTCGTTACCTCTGTGTCTTAGACACATCATTTTCCCTCGGCACACACAGTTCCAAATAATGTGCGTTTTTGGGACGCAGGGAAATTTCTCAGTCAAAAAAAAAAAAACTACGGTAAATCTTTTTTCCAGCAACGATCGCAGTTTGACCATTGCCGCCATTGTTGTTTTGATCTCGCGTTAAGTAATCTCGCGTGTTTGTGTTATCATATGGAATTGAATAAGTAGACCATTTCAGAATTTGAAATTTGGAACTCCCTAAATGCATAATGGGACTCATACTTTTCTCATCAGCGAGTCCCTGGGACTCGCAGGGCTCAAACTGTACAATTATCACTGCTTGTCCAAAAGTTAAAATTTCTCTGCCGGTGCTTGTCATAATTTCATTTCTTTTCTTAGAAACGGAGAGTGAAAATGAGTTCAGGCCGCTGGATGGTAGGATAGATGAATTCCACCCAAAAGCCACCAGAACATTATTCATTGGCAACCTTGAGAAGACGACCAGCCGTGAACAACTTTTTGAAATTTTTCAACGCTTTGGAGAAATTGTCGTAAGATACCATCTTCCTGTGAAAATTTGTTCTGTGTGTCTTTTCTAGCCCTCCAAATGTGTGTTTTGTTCTCCACTAGGACATTGACATCAAGAAGATAAATGGAGTTCCCCAATATGCGTTTGTACAGTATTCTGATATTGCCAGTGTTTGCAAGGCCATCAAAAAGATGGATGGCGAGTATCTTGGCAGTAACAGACTAAAGGTAATACATTCATTTTTTTATGTTTGCCAGTCAAATGCATACTTTTTGTGTAATGTTCTTACTGTCTTTTTTTTCCCCTCTCCCATTTTCTTAGCTTGGTTTTGGGAAAAGTATGCCCACAGCTTGTGTTTGGCTTGATGGGCTAACAACCAATATCACAGAGCAATACCTCACACGCCATTTTTGTCGTTACGGTCATGTCGTCAAGGTAAGGTGTTGTAGATTCCTTTTTTTTTTTTTTTTTTTAAGATACTTTCATCAAACTGTCTTAAGCAGTCTTGCTTTTTTTCTTGTTTTTCTTAGGTTTTATTTGACAGAATGAAAGGGATGGCCCTCATCTTTTACAACAACACAGATTTTGCTCAAACCGCTGTAAGAGAGACCAAAGGCTGGAAGATTGGAGGCAACAAAATTAAGGTGACCTAATTTGTTTAATGTGGCGTTTTTATGAATCGAATAGATTTAAGTTTAATGTGATCATTTGTTTATGACAGGTGGACTTTGCAAGTCAAGAGAGTCAGTTGGCATTCTTCAGAGCTATGCAGACATCTGGGCAAGACATCAGAGAACTTTATGAAATTCCTCCTGAACGACGGTAAATGGGTTACATTGTTAATTGCATACATGTAATAAAATTGAGTTAAGTTGTTAACAAGATATTAATCCAGAGGGTGTCCCATAAGGTCTCCATACATAGGAGAAATAATGTTCTTGACAAACCGTACGAGCGCTTGCTGAACCGGCCATCAGGATGATGTCAAATTGTTGCTCTTTATTCAAATGCATTCTTTCGGTTGTCTGAAATATAAAGACATAAATGTTGGGACCATATATATATATATATGGAATGTATTATTTCTCCGATGTATGGAGACTTATGGGACACGCTGTAGATAACATGGGGCGAGTTTACATAATAATGAATCAGGTTTAGAATTTAAAAATGAATTTTGCTTAAACTCGTACTTTGGCATCCGTTCACTGCCTCCCTATACATTTTAGTTATTTTCAAGCTCCTATTATTTGTTTTCAAATCTCTAAATGACCTCGCGCCACCTTACCTCTCTGAGCTCATCACACCTGCTCGGCGCCTCAGGTCTGCGGACCAGACATTATTAGAAGTACCAAGAACTAAACTGAGGCTCAGAGGGATTGAGCCTTTTCCATTGCTGGTCCCTCTCTCTGGAATGACCTCCCACTGAACATTCGGCAAGCATCCTCGTTGCCCATCTTTAAAACCCGCCTCAAAACTCACTTGTATTCTTTGGCATTTGACTCAGTATGACCCAAATTGTGATCTTAGTTATGCTGTTTCGTGCGCTCTACCGTCTTTGTTACTGATTTGTTGCTTTACTGTTGTATATGTTAGTTGCTGCATTTAGAGCACTTTGTGTGCAGCGAAGGCTGTTTGAAAGTGCTCTATAAATACAGTTGAGTTGAGAAACAAAGGAAAAGTTTGGTGAACACTGTTAATTAGGTTTCCTTCTGTTCCCTATTCATGCAACAGGGAGGATCGCAGGCCGCTCTACCATGAATTTACAGCAGAGAGAGCTTACTATGAAACTATACGGACACCTGGCCTTTACCCGGAAGATGCCCGGAGAGAATACGCCGCTCGCAGTCGGGACCGTTTCCCTGAATTGGAACATTTTCAGGGAGAACATTTTGACCCACGATACCATGAAGATCCACGGGACTACAGGGAATACAGAGATCCCTTTGAGCAAGACATTAGAAAATACACATATATTCAAAGAGAACGGGAACGTTTTGAAGCTGACCGGAACAGGTGGAGTCCTTCTCACCATCGGCGGCCTATTACCCCAGCAGTGTCGCCATCGCCATCTGAGCGAGCTCCCAGAGAATCAGAGCGACAAGTTTATAGCCAGTCCTCAGAGAGAAGTGGTAGTGTAAGCTCACTCTCACCCCCACACTTCGAAAAATCTGAAAAGACTTTACTTGAACATGCCTCAAAGAGTGACAAGAGTGAAAAGAGCAGTCAACCCGATCGAGTGGTGGGGCCCGAAAAGACCAAGCGGCCCAAACGAAAAGAGAGAGGTGAAAAAGCAGAGAGAGTCAAATCCAGGAAAGTAAAGGGGCAATCTCCATCCAATACACTACCAGACACAGAGCTCGATGCTGCTCTTGAGGTAGGCCCTGGACGAGGAAAGGGAGCGGAACCAGATGCCCAAGATAGGCAGAAATATAAGGGCGATAATGACTCTACAACAGGAAGTCAATTCTCAGCTGCCCACCTCGAGTCGGTAAAAAGCGAAAGATCTGAAACGGTTAAAGGGGATAATTCTGATATGGATGGAAAAAATCGACTCAAGAAACATATTAAAACTGAGATTGGAAATGATGGGAAAGACTCATCGGTGGATTCAGATCGACTTGCAGCAAGAAAAAGGCGCTTTGCGGAGTCAGGTGGAAGGACTATTCACCAAAAGCGAAGCAGGCTTGATGAAGAGGATTCTAATCAATCGCAAGAAGCGAGTGTGATTGCACCATATGGGAAAGAGATAGACTCTGATAAACACAAAGATGCTCTACGGAGAGATTCAAGATTTAAAAGTGGAATCCCAAAGGATGTTCAAGAGGACATAAAAGTACTCAGAGAGAAATCTGAGGGATCGTTGGACCGTTCTGAGTCTAAGCGACTCCCCGCCCACACGACATCCCGAAGATTTTCACTAGAGGGTAATTCAGACCAAGGCTCTTCGAGAGAACAGGAACACAGTGCAATTTTCAAAAGTAGTGGTCAGGTGCCTGAAATTTCCAAAAGCATCAAGATTAAAGAGGAGCCTGTAGACATTGACCTGTCTCAGAGTTACCGCAAGCAAATGGAGCAAAATAGACGGTTGCATCAGCAGCAACATCGAGAGTCTGACAAACCTGGAAAACTGGACAAACCAGGAAGTCCACACGAAAGTGAAAGCGATGACTTGGAACACCGAAGTCTCGTGCATGAAGTTGGCAAACCACCTGAGGATGTCACCGATAATTTCCCCTCTCACAAACAAAAGAAACTTGACCAATATGACGCTGAAGGAATTAAGAGAGAGCGTGTCTATAGGAGCTTCAGGCAAAAAAGTGAAGATCCTGACTGGAACAACACTTCCTCTCCGGGACACCAGTTTTCCCACCATACAGAAGAGGACTTTGATCGTTTGCAGAAAGAACTTGCCAAAAATGAAAAAATTAACCCCGATTTGGAGCTGCTTGTCAAAAGCACACACAATACACAAGTAAACAAATCCAACACACTTAATCCAGAAGAGGAGCAACAAAAGCGATGGGAGAGTAGAGTAAAGCGAAACATGTTACCTGAACTAAAGTTTTCTAGGACTCTCAACAAAAATATTCATACCCGCAAACATTTGGAATATGGGGTTTGGCATGATATCGAGCCAGGGGAGGTAAGATCAGACTCCGAAGAGGATCGAGAAGCCAAACCCTGTTCTCCTGTGGCATCTACTTCAAAGTCTTTTTCAGAGAGGCCGAGGGGGGAGAGATTTTCTGACCCCAAAACAGCACATCTTGAAAGAAATAAATTCTACTCTTTTGCACTTGACCAGACGATCACACCAGATACAAAGGCTCTGCTTGAGCGGGCAAAATCCCTCTCATCTTCCAGAGACGATAACTGGTCCTTCTTAGATTATGATACTCACTTTGCAAGTTTGCGCAACCGGAAGGATACTGAGAAGATAGAAACAACACCACGGCCTACACCATCGTGGGTCATTAAAAAGAAAAAGATCCGAAGTGGATCTGAAGATAAACTTGATGATCGAAAAGAGGAGCCAAAGCCAGTGGAGCAAGAACGAAGGGAGTTGTTTGCCTCCCGCTTCCTTCACAGCCCTATTTTTGAGTTGGACACCAGACGGCTTCAGCATCTGGAGCGAAAATATGAAGAAGCTGAGCAAGCTCAAAATCAGCAAAGTAATCAGCATGGACCTACAGATGGTGAACTCGACTCGGGTCCAGTGGTGCTTTTCCATAGTCGTTTTTTGGAATTTACAAGATTGGAACAACAAAAGAATAAAACCCAATCACAAGAAATAATAGCAGAGATAAACATTGAAAAAACATCAACGGAAGAGCCACAGATGTTGCAATCACCTGAAACGAAAGACTCTATCAGTGAGCCAGAAATAAAGCCCATCAGTCCTGCTGAAGAGTTGGTTTCTGAGCCCAGAGTAACACCCCCTATCCCACATACGGAACTAAAAGACCTTCCTCCTGTAGAACAGACGTCTCCATTACCCACTGAGCCTTCTCCTCCTGTGGTTTTCATAAAACAGGAAAAAGAAATTGAACATCTGCCAGTGCATTGTGCACCAACCCAACCTACTGCTGAGTCAGAAGCTCTATGTGTCAAACAAGAAGCCAGTTATTTAGAGGCTCCTTTTAAACTCTCTCCACCTGAAATTAAACTGGATGATGTTACAGATACCAAACCTGGTATAGAGGAGCCGAGCAGCTGCAATTTGCATGAGTCTGGAAGTAATTCAGAACCAGAGGTTGTTTCTTTGTCAATGCAGACCGAAGTCTCCCAAGCCACAAGTTTCACACTACCTTCTCACGAAGAGTGTCTAGTGAACAAAGAGACGTACTGCACAGTTTCAGAGCCCGAAGAAGAAAAACCGCTCAAAGTCAGTAAAGAGCCCAGCGCTGAAACTAACACAGGGGGAAACTCTGCCCATAAGGAACATAAAACAAAAGAACTGAAAGCTAAGAAGAGCAAACCATCCCCAGCTGAAGTTGCCTCAACTCTTGTGCCTGCGTCAGCTCCTGAAAAACAAGCCACGCGAAAGAGTGAACGTATTGACAAAGAGAAACTGAAACGTGGGTCCTCTCCAAGGGCGGAATTTAAGTCTACCGGCAAATCTCCCCTTCATGGCTCGGATGCTGATGTCTCTGAACAGAGCATATCATCAGGCAGAGCAAGACGTAGGAATGTGAAGTCTGTGTATGCGACCCCAGTTGAAGACGAAACCCCGTGTCGCACTGCAAAGGATATTCAAGAGTCCCCACGTTCTGCAAGAAAACGTGGCACTGATAAGGATCCTACACAGCAGCAAAACAATGAGCAGGATTTACCGGCTCCCGCTCCCACTCCTCCAGTGAAACGGGGCCGCCCTCCCAAGAATCGTAGGCAGGGCGAAGATGCAGCTAAAACGGACAAGAAAATAGAAAACAAAGACGTAGATCCAAGTGAATCTGAGAGTTCTGAAAGAAACCCAAGAAATTTGAAGGGAAAATTCTCCCCCAGTGCCACAAAAAGTTCAACAGGTCAGTTGTCGGCAGCACAACTATGTGGATCCACAAAGAAGGGAGACAAATCAGAGCTGATTGAGGGAAATGATCAGGAAATGGATTGCACTGAGGAGGGTACCTTGGCTTTGCCAGACTCCTCTAAAGAAGCTCTATCGCCTCAAGTCGACCAAATGAAAGGAGAAAAAAGAGAAATGGTCAAAGACAACCAGGCTCTGAATGAAAAGATTTGTGAAGGTAAATCAAACAGCAAAGAGGATTATCCCCCTGTGTTGGAAGAAAAAAGCACCACAGAAAAAGATAAGCCTGTGAAAGGAAAAAACAAGTTGCCAAGGACCCCGAAGTCTCCGGTTCTGAAGAACCTCAAGATCAGGTTAAATGTCAAAGAGGTGAAAGATCATGTTTCAAAGTGCACCATCAAAGGGGTTAACAATGACGACTGTGAAACGTCATCTTTGGAAAAAAAGGAACATCTGGAAACAGCAAAAAGTTTAAGTTCACATGAGATGGAATTGGAACAGGCCGTGGAGAACATTGCCAAACTCACAGATCCGTCTTTTCCAAGTGAACCTCAAACGTCAACTGGCCCAATCACAGACGTGAAAAGTTTCTCAGATGAAGAAAAACCTAATCCAGCAAGTGAAACAGAACTCATTGCCGCCATCGACTCTATTACTGCTGAGGATTTAGCAGTCTCTTTATCCCAAGCACCATCTTTAAGTGTCGACATAAATTCAGAACCAGAGATTCAAGATCCGGTTCAGCCCGCCAAGGAACCGGAACTTGAATCGAGTTCTGTTAATACACAACAGGAGCCTCCCCCACCTGCCACACCCAAAAAAGGCCAGAAGGGAAGACCTAAATCTATTAAACGTACTAAAAGCCAAAAGCAAGCACGGAAAGATTCAAAAGAACCTCCCCTAAGTGACGAGACATCGACTCTTTCAGTTCAGAACACCGCGTCCACTGTAAAGATTGTCCCAGAAATTGCTCCATCAGCAGCTACTGCTGCTGTTATCACCCCCACCGCATGGAAGCCAGAACAAGAGCCTCCAGCTGTCAAGGCACCTGAGGTGAAAGAGTCAGAATCGCCTACCGAAGAGCAGATTCCACATATCAAAACTGTTTACCCCCAGTCTAAAAGTCCAGTGGGTCCAAAGCCACATTCTCCCTCCCTGTCGCCACTAGCATGCAGACCAAATATTAAACCGCCTCAGAACAGTAGAGCGCCTGTCTCGCCACCAGATTGGATCCGCCACTCTGTAGGTACAGTGGTTGCTTCTGCACCGGCCTTGCCGTTGGCTCCCAAGGATAAACAACCTTCACCTGACTCTGAAAGTATGGATATCGATCGTGGCTCAAGCGATCTGAGGCAGATTCTTTTGAAACACAAAACCATTTCGCTGCCTGGGAGCAGTTATGTACCTACTAATCTACCTGCAGTCCAAGATCAGATCCTCACTGAGCACAATACTACTACTTTAACACTTGTGCCAAATAAATCGCCACTACCCGAATGCCGGATGTCATCTCAGTCTGTTCGAACACCCGCCACACAACCTTCTCCTGAGACCAAGTCTGTGATTTCTGTCATTGCGTCCACTGCATTGCACTCCTCCGTTATTAGTCGTCTTTGCATTCCTCCTGAACCTGAAGACAAAGTAAACCTCAACATTGGTAATCAGGCTGCGGACATGGCTCTACCGAAACACAACTACAGGCCCAGCAAAGATGATACTGGACCCTACCATGGACCCACGATTGGTGATGATGGGGGAACTGCGACACGCTTTATTGTTGAAAGTTCCACTCTCAGTACAGGATCTTGCCCAGGTCTCAGGGTCAACACATCCGAAGGAGTAGTGGTACTCAGCCACTCGGGACAAAAAACGGAGGGACCCCAACGGATAAGTGCAAAAATAAGTCAAATTCCCCAAGCAACAGCAGGTGACATGGAATCTCAGCAGCTGGTATCCATGCCGCAAATCAAACCGGACATATACAGTCATTCGCAGTCAGGCCTTCCGAAAGGGTCTTTCCAGACAGATCATGGCCACTCTGGTAAGACGCAGTCGAGTTTTTCTTCTAATAAACAAGAAGGCACGGGTTTAGAGAAAATGGAGCCTGCCTATCACCCGGGTCCTCAAGGAGTGGTGAAGCGTCTTGCGCAGGGAGTTGGCAATCAGAGTATGAGCTCGATGTACCACCAGGAGTACCTGCCTACCAAACATCAAAAGAAAATCGACAGTGGAGATTCACATAGTTCAGATGGCTCGAAGACGCAATGGGCCTCTGCCATAAGTCCCGCCATCAGTCCACATTTGCCGTCTCCCCCTGGAAATCATGTGGGTTTTGTCACGGCCGCCGGTGACAGAACTCCTTCGCATCTCAGCGGCAACAAGCAAGAACCGCGATCCCCACGCAAGTCAAGTCATCCCCATTCTCCGTTTACCAAAGTGTCCTCGCCCATTGGGTCTTCCTCACCTAAGGGCATACCAGTGATGTTACCCACCGGGCTTCCCGCCATGCAACAGTTTATCACGGGCGTGCATCATCCGGAGCAATCCGTTATCATGCCGCCTCATAGTGTGCCTGGCGGTTTGGGACGAATGTCACCTCATCCCGCTACCCAGTCGATTCCAGTGGGACATCTCGTCCAGGGGGATGCTCGGGTCAATACTCCTCCACTCTCCGTGATGAGTTACGGGATGCATAGCGAGTCTCTTACGTCTCCCTGGCCCGGTTCCATGCAGCAACGACCGACTTCACCCCAAACTGTTGGCAGAGACAAGGTCCTCAAGGTGAACCCGAGTGCTTTGAGGAGTCACGACGTCGACCAAGACGATTCGAGACGCTTCCACCAGCAAGGACGGCAACCTGCCGCACAGTTGAAACCGGAGACGATGCAGTCAGATCCTCGTGGGGGATTCCGAAGCGGCGTGCCAATCGACGCGTTTAGGACACAGAGAGACATGCGTGCACTACTCCACCAACAAGGCGAGCGTTCGTCCACAGACGCTCATTCAGGGCACCTTCAAGAGACTCATCCCCCCGCCTCTGCACCTTCCACTTTACCGATGTCTTTGTCTCCAAGGGCGCATATTCTGCCTAAAGGTGTTTCTGAGAAGGATGTCGCAAAGCCATTGGAGGCTAAAAGGCCCCACTCCCCTCTTTCTAAAGATGGACTAATGGGAATCCGGCAGCCAGGACCTACAATTTCATCTCCCCAGAGAGCTCCACTCATGCCACCAGGACTAAGTGGCGCCTTCCCAGAGTACACTCAGATGTACTCAAACCCAAGAGGCGTCCATTCCCAGATGGCTGACACAACACATGTTGTTCCTGATGAGAAGATTTCACAGCCTGTTAATATGGTGCAGTTGCTCACAGTAAGAGAAGACCCCTCTACAAAATGTCTTTTTTTTTTTTTAAGTCATTGAGTTCTTGTTGAACACATTGTTGTCTTTCTCCCTCTCCTCTCTAAACTTTAACAGAAATACCCGATTGTTTGGCAAGGGCTACTTGCGCTAAAAAACGACACAGCAGCAGTCCAGTTGCATTTTGTGTGCGGCAACAAAGGTTTGGCTCATCGATCACTGCCCCTCCAAGAAGGCGGCTCCTTCCTCAGAATTGTCCAGAGGATGAGACTCGAGGCATCTCAGCTGGAGAGCGTCGCCAGACGAATGACAGTATGTGCTCACAGCTTCCTTGCCAGTTGCTGCCCAATCCCTGCCATGTCCTCGTTTCATTGAGTCATTGTTGTTTGTGTTACTGCAGGGGGAGTGTGACTTCTGTCTTCTGCTTGCTTTGCCTTGTGGGCGAGATCAAGATGATGTTCTGAACCAGACGCAAGCTCTTAAGTCCGCCTTTATAAACTACTTGCAGACAAAGTTGGCGGCTGGCATTATTAACATCCCAAATCCAGGTTCCAATCAGGTGAAGCCTAGTTAATAAGTTTTTGTTGTTGTTTGTTTTTAACCTTGACGTAAGAATGTGTAATAGGTTTAATATTTAACCTTTCTCACATTGGGAAAATGCTTTAAGAGGCGCTTAAAATGTTAAACACCCTATTAAGCTTGCACTCTCTCTCTCTCTCTCACACACACACGTCTACATATTTTTGCACATTTTCTTTTTAAATGTGCGGGCAATTTTAGCATTATTTTGGTGCTTGGGTTGTAGCATGACAAATTTGAATTACATATACAGTATAGAATCCTCAAATTGAAGACATTATTGCTTTCACCATGTATAGTTTTCTATTCTTAATTTACAGAAATATTTTCGGTTGAGTAATTTTGTGTATTCCTGCCCCTCTCTCCCCAGCCTGCCTACGTGCTACAGATTTTCCCACCATGTGAATTTTCAGAGAGCCACTTATCTCAGCTGGCGCCCGACCTTCTCAATGGGATTTCCAGTATCTCTCCTCACCTCATGATTGTCATCACCTCTGTGTGACCTTCGCTGCGAGGGACTCTGCCTCATGGATAGATCAAAGAACCACAGATGAGCCTCAGGAAACCAGAGGAATGCGAGACTTTTTTTCGTCTTTTCGTCAGTCTTTTAACCTCCCAACCTTTTGTCATCCCACGTCTGGTCTTTTTGTCCTTCTCAAAAGAACTCAGGGATGGACCAAACCAGAATCACGTCTCTCTTTTTTTTCGGAGCATTTCTGCTGTATTTCTATTTATTGGAGTTTGACTTTTCTGTGAAGAAAAAAATTAGAATGCTTGAGGAACAAGAATGATTGACTGAGCTTTTTATTGATTTTCTGCCCACACAAGAGGATCATGGATGTCAAAAAAAAAAAAAAAAAGACATTTCATTGTGTAATTTTAAATATGTACAGACTGCCTCTATTGTGCTTTTCTTTAAGGGGAGGACTAATAAAACAGAGACCCTGCAGAGGACCACAGATTTTAATTCCACCAGCTTGGTTCACCCCACGCCCCCGCCCTCACCCCACTACTGAAACATTTTACACCTCTAGCACCTGCATTTGCATTGCTCCAGCAACATTTTCCTTTGGACGTTTTGGAGTATGGGACACTGTAAATATTTTAAATATTTAAACTTTGACCATGGAACTTGGAAAACCTGGCAGAGACTTGAACTCCGGGACTGTACCAGAACACAGTATGGAACTAGATGGCTATTTGTTTGTTTGTTTTTTTCTTTGGTGTAAATACTTGTAACACAAGAAGTTTAGCAAACTCCCTGTGGAGTCTGCCATGGCACTTCATATTTTGTAACTCAAATAAAAAAAAATACAGAAATCTGAGAATACAAAAGTTATACTCCTCTTTTTCTTTAGTTATTGTTTTGAGGGACTTATGCCTAAAACAAATTTCCTCCTTCCTCCTTTATAAATCTTTGCCAATGTGCACGTTTTAAATGGAAAAAAATATAACAATCCTTTGAGAAATCCCTAATATTGACATTTTATCAGCAGTTCCATGTTCAAAATGATTCATTCATTTTTTTTTTAACATTTTGATGAGTTTATTAAACTTGTGCATTTTGCTCAAAGTTAGTGATACGTTATATTGTGAAACATTTTCATAAAACTAGCCAATAAGCTTTGGGATAGGGTTACTACTACAAAATAAATGCAATTATAATGGCAATTCAACATTTTAATGCATTGTTAATTGTCATTTGCAGGTGAAAGGGCAACAAATGGAAAGTTTGACCAAGCTATGAATAAATCTGAGCGGAACTCTATATCAAAACAACAAATTAAAACAGTTTTTTTTTCCAGGAAAGGAAATTGATCTAATTAAGGAAATTGTTTTTATTGTAGAGAACAAATCTGATCGTAATAGTTAAAACCATTAGGGGATATTTCTGTGGGCCATGTTTTTTTTTTTAAGCTTTGTTTGCATTTCATCTGATCAACACTCTTAATAAAAATGGGCGGAGGAGGGGAGAACGTACTGTACAGTACATGCTAGTGTTTTAAGTCCACGCTAGAGCCAAATAATGCCACAAGCTGATCTTCATACTGGGAGATGTTCCTCTTCATGATTTCCTTACAAGGGCCCAACAAGCGTTCAAACGCCTGGATGTCAATTTCTGCAACAAATGGGAAATTCATGTCAGCATGTCTTGTAAAAATATGTGGCACAAGAAGGCATGCTGGCTTGTATATCTACACATATTAAATATACATCTAGATTTTGTAGACTTAAGATACAAACATACAAAGATGGTATTTTTGTGCCAACCTTTAATTTGTCAATTTTATGCTGAATGTTTTTTTAAAATTGTTATACATTTATGGCTTAGCAATTTTTTATACAAATATTTCCTGTTACATAATTATAATTTTACTACGACATTAGCGAAGGTTAGTGATTGGCTGCAGTGTGTTATGACAAATTTGGTTTTAAGTTCACCAAAAAAAAAGGTCAACATTAAAAAAATAATAGAAGAGGTCAGTAGCTGGGTAATAATTCAAAAACATTACCTATACATTTGGTTTCTCCAATAGCATAAACGGACGCTGCTCGAGGTTTGTTGGTGACGAGTGCGAGCTCTCCAAAGTATTGTCCTCGAGAGCAACGGGCCACCTCAATCTCTGTGTCGTCCTGCTGGCCTACCTTCGTCTGGTATCAAACATATAAGTTGTGAGAACTGCTTATTAATTCTGTCTCACAAGTGAAAGGAAAATAACAAAAATGCGTATCTCAAAGCACCATCGTACATAAAAGAATACATGCCTGAAAAAAATCTACAGCAGTACAGTAATGACGTTTGCATTTAGTTACTTTCCACCACCGCTTTTTATGATGCAAGAAGTGCAATGTGGACGCTCATAAGACTTACTTTGCTTTTGATCATGATCCTGACTTGTCCTGATTCCACGATGTAAAAACATTCAGCTGTGTCTCCCTGTGGCAACGCGAGTTCGACACGTTTAGTCCGTTCAACCTGTCTGTGCGCAGGTAGGCAGTCACGTCGCGTACGGTATGTTACCTGCGCTATAATACGCTCTCCATCTTTGAAGCATCGCGCTCCTAGCACATCCACAATCTTCATCCTCTCCGAGAGCTGTTAAACATAGGAAAACATCAGCAATTGGAAGTCATACAAGTCTCAAGTCAACCCAAATTTCGAAGAAAATGAGGTCTCTAAAGTTGCGCAAAATTTGCGCAAAACCTGCGCAACTTTAGACAACCGTCGCATATTATGTCATAGGATTAATTCCCAAAGATGTCTTTTCAGATTTGGTTTTGAATTGGCTGGTACTGAATGAGTTAAACCTTAGGCGTTTTTTCCCTCTGCGGGTTTTTGTAACATTTATTTAAGAAGATCAGCCTAAAAAAACATCAAAATATGGGATGGGCTAAAGAACATAGTGTGGTTGATCGATCCATGTTCCCCGTTGACGACACATAAGGGCGTTCCAATACACAAAGTCACGCGAAATAAGCAGACCACTTCTTAAAATGTTGCGATTGGCAGTGCAGGTGTAATCTTATGTTAAATTATTATTTTCATTTTATATTTGAGCATTATATTATTTTATGTTATAGTTACCTAAATTATATTCTGTTTAAAATAATTGTTGAAACATTCTTATGTTGTTTGCTTCTGATTGGCTAAAGAGAAGCAGGAAGTGTTTTAGTTACTGAAAGGGGGTGTTCTCGTTCATCCGTTCGGAGGTGCAGACGTCCCCCCCCCCCCCCCTTTGATAAACTGATTCCATCTCTCTTTTTGTCATTCGTAAAGTAGAGCTATCCACCAAAAACAACGAACCCCTCAACTTACACAGGCTTCAAATAGTTGTTTTTTTTGTGTGTGTAAATTGGGTTACGCATTTTAACGCACCCTTGTAATTTGTTCATTTCTCTGTATGTTATCGTTAAAAGTGCACTAAGAGTGTTCCTAATATTTGTGATACAAACCTCCAGAGACTTCAGAAGGGGAACGCATTCAACAAAGGCCTCATACATCCTCCTCTTCTTGGCGTTATTTTTCACAATGAGCCTGTGGAACGTGGCCCGGTCCTGCAAGGGCACCAAACATAGCATTCATGTCTCGTTTCTACACGACAAAATTCAGCGTGTACGCGCACGCAGCAGTTACCCACCAGGCCCCACAAGGCGCCTTCCTGTGCCGCCACGATGGTGGCAGCTCGCGGCGTGTTGTACATGAGAGCGAGCTCGCCAAAACTGCCCTTGTTGTCGTATTTTCCCACGCACACGCTCACCCCGTCCTTCGCCACCACGATATCGTAAACGCCCCTGAGAGGAGACAAAACCTTATTCGACCGTTTTTATTTTTTCTTCTAACTTCTGAACATAAATCAAACCACTCACCTCTCGATGACATAAAAATTATCTCCATCCTCTCCTTGGTCAATGATGTGCTCTTGAGGTTTGACCTGCACCTCGAACATGCCGTCCAAAACCTCAGAGAACTGCTCCTACAGCACGTAACACTCATTAGAGCAGGGGTCGGCAACCCAAAATGTTTAAAGAGCCATATAGGACAAAAAAATAATAAAACAAATATGTCTGGAGCCGCAAAAAAAATAAAAGTCTTCTATAATACTTACAATGAAGGAAACACATGCTGGATGTATGTAGGAGACTGGACTGTCTCAGAATTGTTTGTTATTCATTCCTTTGTTGTGTGTTCACAAACGCCCTCATAGAACTTATTTTGTGATTACATCGCTTGATTTATTTATTTATTTTGGTGCATTATTTTCACTTTTCTTGGTGTCAGTGAGGCCATCATGAATTTCCGTTTTTCTGAGGCTGTCTTTGAACGCCTCTCGAATCGAGCGAGAAGAGAGAAGGCACGGAGTCGGACGCAGACGTGTCTGTGTTTGTCGAGACTGTAAAAGCATAAATAAAGTGTACGTTTTAAAAAACCAACATCACAGCTCTCCTTTTTCGGAGCTGCAACATGTATCTATATCTATTTGAGCTATATTAGCCTACTATCAAATTTTTTCCCCATTTTCAAACATTTTTTATAAAGCTCCAGGTAGCCACTAGATGTCGCCAAAGAGCCGCATGCGGCTCTGGAGCCGCGTGTTGCCGACCCCTGCATTAGAGGACTGCACATAATCAATGCACTCACACTCACTCGGGGAAAAAAATGCAGCGTTTTTACCCCAAGGTTGGGTTAATTATTTTGATCGGTTTGAAGAGGGCTGAAGAGCTGAAGCTCGCTCCTGCTTTTGTGTACTGAAGTTGAAGTAAATTTACTGTGACGTTGGTGGAAAACATTAGTGGTGGCTGGATGGCTTTGTGGGATTGGTGTTGAAAGCCTGGTCAGATTTTATTTTGGCTTTACGTGACTTCAAGTATGGCATATTGATTGTTTTTCTGTTTCCTCCCTTGTTAAATTATTGTTGATAATTATTGCGAGAAATAAGATGATCAGTGTCTTCACAGAGCTGAATTAATTACTACTACCCATAATACATCACGGTAATATGATTTTTTTAAGGTCCCTGAAGTAGCTCTTCAGTTGGTGACTCTTGACGCAATGCATATAAAGGTCAAGCATGTCTTTTCACGCGCGTGTGCACCTGCTCCAGTGTCTTGAAGAGTAAAATGTCCTTGCAGGCATCCTGAAGTCTGCGACGCTGCTCATCCGTTTTGGGGTGCACAACTCGAGGTTCGGCGTCATCATCATCGTCGTCGTCGGGGTTGTAGGCCTCTGCGCAAACTGCATCAGCACACACACACGCATTAAACTTTTTTTTTGTAAAAAAGGTACTCATGAAAATCACATGTGGGACGATCAGGTTTTGGAATCCAAAGACCCAGGTAAGCATATGGAGAAAATGGAGACTTCACAGTTAGGCCAGATGTGACCGTTGACCTCAGAACTTTGGGGCTGATTTGGTAAACACTTCTCCACCATGCTGCCTAGGCTCATGCTAAGGAATTAATTGTAACAGACCTGAAACTCTGCGGTTGTATTTACCAGCGGTGGGTTCTGCAGACATGTTATGACACATTTTAGAGAACATCTTGACAATCAAACTTAAGTACGCTAAGATTGTAATACTCGCCAACAAGCTTCTCTTCCTCCTCTTCTTTGTCATCCTGGGCACTGTCATCAAAGATTGTTGCAAAAGTGACCCCTTTCCGTGCTGCTTTGCCGCCACGCTTCTTAGCTGGCTTGTCATTCTTTCGCTTCTCTAGAATTTGCGTAAAATGCTGCACGGCAAATTCCACCAAGTCCGGCGGCCTGTTGCGAAGAACCTGCACCGTATATCCCTGTAGCAGCTCCTTGAGACCCGCCGGAATCTCGGAATTGCTCATCTTTGGAAGTCCAGCCGGTTGTCAAAAGGTTTCGGGTGTCGTTTCCATAAAGCAAAGCATCGGACGGCCCGCTTTGCCCCCGCATGTGAACACGCGTAGAAAATCAAGCAGACTCCACCCTGATGCATCCGTCACATTCGCTTTATTGATTTCTTTATTGAACTCAGCCGTTGGAAAGTATCGACCTCAACTTTTCCCTATTACGCGTAATGCACGCCTGTCCGGTGGACACATCACAGTGAAACGAATGGCCATCGAAAGGACACAGGGAAAGCACTTTTCACACGGCAAGTAAATGTACCCGAGTGCACAAAAAGTACCATTCAACATTTTTTTTTTTTATTATTTGCACATTTCTAAACAGCAACATTCATATACAGGTCAATCCCTCTCATTGGGCGTCTTTACTGCAGCAATGAGAGCGGGCGACGACTATTGTTGAGACGTTGACGCAAACGTGTGGACGCACACTATAAAAACAAATGGACCTTTTCCCTGATATGTTCACTTAAGGCAGAAGGGGTAAGGCACAACATGTCCAGTTCACTCCATCACTGCCTTTCACAAAAACACCGCCAAAAAAAAATCAACTTTTCAAAATAAGAGCAAGACTGTATTTCCTCAAAGAGTGGCTAGACGGTGATTGAAAACATTTAAGTACATTTGCCTGGTCAACTATGGATAATATAAACAATTCATATATATTTTAGACAAGCGTTTTTAATGGGCTGGGACAATATCTGCAGTGTTCTGAACTCCTGTTTCAATGCCAGCAAGGAGCTGTGGCGTATTGTAGATGTATATGGAAAACTGTTTTGCATTTAGCAGTTGGCAAGGAGTAATTTCCTTTTATCTCGGCGGAATGATGACATGGACAACTCCGGATGGGATTATGATGAGCTCATAAATATGATGTTGTGGATATCGCAAACTGGAGTTACAAGTATCTATAATTCAGTCGCAGATATACCATAATTCACAACCTGAAATCTGAAACCGAATGCCAGTCAAGAAATGTAATTACAAATAATCAGAACGACATCGTTGAGATTTACAATGTTAATTCTGGAGTATGAAAGTTAGCTTCTAAATGTAGTGCACTACATTTCATCTAAAATATGGCAGACATGCTTCGCAAGAGTCACAATCATTTGATCATCCATCCATTTTCTCATCCTCTAATCCTCACAAGGGTCGCAGGCATGGTGGAGCCGATCCCAGCTGTCTTCGGGCAGCATGCGGGGGTACACCCTGAACCGGTTGCCAGCCAATCGTAGGACACGCATAGACCGACCGACAACTATCCTTGCTCCCACTCACACCTTAAGGACAATTTAGAGTATCCCATTTACCTGCCATGCACCTCTGCACTGTGAGGCGGACGTGCTAACCAGTCGACCACCAAGCCGCCTCATTTGATCATATTTTTTTTCATAAATTATGTTGAATTAAAATATATATTCATATATACATCAAGTGATGCGGGATCTTAAAAAAACAACAACAAAGTATTGTGGATAAAATAAAGAAAAACCAAGGCAAGCTGGACACAAGCAAACTCGCTGTAAAATGGACGCGCGCACACACACGCTGTCGCGGGAGCACGGAGGGGACTGAGAAAAGACACCGTCTCAATTTAACGCAAGATCATTTGAGGTACGGTACAGTGACCTCGCTTGACAGCCACATCGTCGCAGCCAAGAAAAGTTGACATGCTTTGGTAGGCGTGACAGATTACTTGAGCGATTAGGTTCTTCAATGCTTCTGTGTGTAGACGTTAATTACAGTTGCTTCTCCTTTTTCCCCAAAAAGGAAAAAAAAAGCGGAATTATGGAGAAGAGCATAAATGACGAACCGTGACACTAATTGAGACGTGGCGCTTATTAGCGTGGAGGCCACAATTTGAGGAAATACGATTTGCTCCAAATTTCCACTAAGTACAAGTTTTCAGACACAATCAAGCCGAGAAGTGGAGATCTGTTCAAAATGATAAAAGTCCGAGTGGATGTGCGCATACTTATTATTCATGTTGTAAGAGTGGTTCCCCATCACAGGTTGGGTGCAGCCCAGTTCAGGAATTTCATTGCGAGTTCAAATCCCAAGAAGCAAGCCTGAGGACACCGATAAAAGAAGCTTCGTTAGAATGACTCAGAATCTCAGTCACATACGTGCAGGATGTTGTTGACGACCAATGTGGCTGTCAGGTGTAGCTTCGATTTGCATGCTAACAATTAAAAAAAAAAAATAATAATAAAAAAAAAAACTCCCTGTAAATATTATGCTGCTAGAACTACATCATCAGCGTTAGCATGTGCCTCAAAGCTACATGCTAACATGTGCACACTATCATCTCTCGCTCTCAGGAGCTTAGCAAACAAACACAACAAGCTTGCACTATCCGCAACACCGAGAACTTTTGTAAAATATATAATATGATAAAATATATGGACTCACAGCATTTGCGGGAAAAGCTCGCAGCATGACTGCGTTGAAACCTTTATATAAGGAGCCGATGCCTTCCTCTCGGATCAGCTCGCGCAGAACATCCCGGAAGCCATTGGGATACTTTCCCTCGGGAGCTACAGTTGATTGACACAAACGATGAGTCGATTTTTACATGTCATATTTTCAATGTAGATTACGAACACCAAGAATTGCGCTAACATCATTGTGAGAGGTCAAATAGGAACAGGGTCAATATTGCTAATTCAAACTGTATTCGTTCAACAGTACGCAGTCGGCTTGCTAACTGCACCATGTTGCCCGATGAATGCTAACATTAGCCAAAAACAAAATGATTGAAAACGTGTGGGAGCTTCACTAATATACAGTATATGCATAACAACTACATACAAAACAAAAAAATGGAACCTAATACTGACTATATTATATTGATGAAGAATTTCATTTCAAGGGGAGATTTGAATATGTTCAACTAAAGATGTAGCCAATTTTTACAGAGGTGGCAAGCATCCGGAGTCGAGGTTGAAGTCCCCCAAAAATATATTTTGTCAAAATAGTGAAATTGGGATCTCTCAAAAGGCACCTTATGATGATATTGACTCAAGTTCTAATTTGACTGTCGCAGTTGTGTACAATAAACATTTTTTTAAAAAAAGGTTCTTGCCAAGAAGTTATGCTAACGGCACGTGCTTTAAGCTAGCAATGTGTTTGCTTTTTTTTAGGCTAGCTATGTTTACTTGTTTAAATTAAATAATATATTCTGTATTGTTCTTTTTTTTTTTCATTCCCAGATTTTGATTACCAGTCTCTGGTGGATTTCTTTAACCGGTAGGTAGCTATGTTGGTACCTGTTTGGAAGCGAGATTTGAGCACGTCAGCGGGAATCGCCACGGCCCAATTAAATATTCCTGCCATCCCTCCGGCGAACAGCACACTCGGAATACTGAGTTCGCCGTGACTGGACGGGTGGGCGAGTGATTGAGAGAGAGAGAAGCAGACAGAGAGAGCATGTTTCAGGTTACGTCTTGTTCGTATCCAAGACCTTAAATGAAGCTGTCGAGAGTCTGCACCTCTTTCCTGCCGGCGTGAGGAGATTCTTCAACCACTCGTACGACATAAAGTACATGCCACTTGCAGGAACATCTGAATCACACACACACACACACACAAAAGGTCGGAGTTTTTACACACCTGATCATTGGAAATGCAATGCAGATCAATCATTAAAGGCCCGACAAGTGAATGCGGACATACGAGCACAGCTTAGTTGAAAAGCAAAATAGAGCAGCACCTCTCATGAGAGTCAGCGCGGTGCCTTTGTAGATTCCTCTGATGCCGGACTCCTTGTAGAGCTGCTTGACGCAATCAAGTGGCCCGTCGTACTTCACGGTCCCAGAGGAAGCCTGGATCTACACACGCACACACACCACTTGCAACATCTTTTGATATATGCAGATCCTAATCTTAAACTTTTATTCTTTCTTTTGACTGCAATCATGCATAGTGTGATGATGCCTTTGAGTCACTCTAGGTTTGAACGATTTTGGAAACATCTAATTGTAATTATCCCCCGCCCCTCCAAATTACGTTTGCGATTTCATACGCAATAACCTCAGATAATTGACATGATTTTGGGAACATATTCTCCGGGTTTTGCCCGTTTCTGTGCAAAGCAATTGGAGTGTTATTTTGGCACCATCTGGTAGAATCTTGACGGACGGTGTTGTCAGACTTTGTTGATTGTTAGTGTTTTTTTCATCTGCGTTCGAGATGTCCTGTTTTATCGGTGGTCCTTGAATGCACCTGGAGCACCATCAAAAGGGGAAGTTGAAAGTATGTTTGTGCTTCTCTCCTGATGGAGCTTTCGAATAGCCCGTGAAAAAAAAAATTTTGCATGAATCTGCGCTAGTGCGCATATTCCTCAGTTTGTGGTAGCATGTTATTTAGTCAAGTATGTTAGCTATTGACGAGCTTGGTGGTTATGCTTTATTATCTTGTTTCAGGTTTTTTGTTTGTTTGTTTGTTTATTTTACATAGTCTATGTAGAATATAAAATTTCAAATTTTTTTTGTGGGTCTGGAACATATTGCCCGCAATCAACAGGGCTTCACTGTGAAACAAAAGGAGGAATAAGAGGTTTGCTAACCTGCAGTAGACATTTGATGCGCTCGCCAGGAGTCATAATGGCTGTGGTGAAGACGCCGGACAACATGCCTGCAGCAAAAAGCTGTGGATACCTGAAGGAAGGAGGCAAAAACCATCAACCGCAGTGCTGGTAATGACCATATCACCACCGGAGCAAAGCAGTGACCTACGTGAGGATATCATCGGGACTTTTCTGCTGCATTTTCTTGCCCAAACCGAAGCCAAAGAAGCAGACCGCAAACATGGGGGTGACTCCGATGACGGGGGCTGCCATACCTTTGTACAGCCCCTTCACTCCCTGCAAAGAGCATGAAAGGTGTGATCACTGTCAAGCAACTCACTGTGGATAACATTTCCGATAATAGTGGCTCCTAATAAACGCCAGGTCTAGTCCAGTATAAAAAAAAAAGCAACTCCAGAAACCTTGAATGTGGTTTGTGGTTACACATGTCATATTGGTTTAAGAAAATTATATATCGGTACATGTAGATGTATTCAACTTTCATCCGGAGACACCAGCCATAACGAATCCATATCCTCCCCAAGTACGGCTTCAAACAATCATGTAATGAAACAATCATTAGCGTAGCATGCACAGGAAGTCAGCTATCACGTTTTCCGTTTTTCCATTTTTAGTCGCACCGTTGCGCATCCACTTAAATAAACAACAAAGCTCAATTAGATTGATATACAGTAATTTCCATTTCTGATGATAACCGACACACTGCCAACTTTAAAAAAAAAATTTTTTTTATATCACATTGCTACTCTATATACATATTGTACCGTATATATGCGTATATATAGGGATTTTCCACCTTCAGGGTCAGTGATAATATCCTAAGAGGCAAAAGCAGCCTCGTTTTTTTCTGCCTTGACGTTTCAGAGTTTTAACACTTATTTTAGCGTTTGATTCCAAAGTGTGCTTTTGTGCCCTGAAAAGCACCTTTATAAAAGAAACAAAAAAATATGGTTAATATTGTATCTACGCATTTCTACAAATACATTACTCACCTCTTTTGATACCTGATAATTTATGCTCTTGACCACTGTTCAAGCAAATACGGTATTCAACCTCAAGATCAAGTTGCATGACTGCTTACCTCTTTAGCTAAAGTCTTTTTGAAGCAATCAATGGTCCCCGCATACAAGAGGCTCTCTCCCGGTTTGGGTTTTGGTTGAGTCTGGAGACGCACCTGGGGGAACAATTTTGCACCAAAACAGAAAAATCTCAAAGTCAGTGCCTTCACAAAGAGAAATAGGCTTGCATTTGATTGACAGAGGATGTGGAATTCGGTGTCAGACTGTGAATTTGCTGCGTGGGCCTTAAATTGGAACTACCCAACTGATTAATCTCTATCATGTGATAATTACAGAATCACCAAAACTATACAAAAAATGAATATATTACAGGATGGTGAGTGAGTGAGTCTGCAGTGTGCTGGGAAGAGACACGCAGGGAGGAATACACGTGAATGTGGGTCAAAGTACTACACTGCATTTTACTCAGGTCAATTTCTTAGCAACATGGACATTTTTAGCCAGAGAGGGGTTGTTCCGGATCCTTCAGCTGTCTCTAGTGTCAACCATGAAGCGAATGTTTCACCGCATCCACACATGATTTACTTTAATAGTGTCGAGGGGGTGACCCGCAAAGACGAGGCAGACTCCACCGAAACCGCCAGCGAAGAAGTTCTTCACTGGGCTGATCGGCTGTGGCTGTTTGGCCATTTTGACTTTCCGCTTTGAAGAAAACAAAGACAATTAGAAAGGGAAATTGGGTATACATGCAGGGGTTAAAAGAGGGGAAAAAATAGCTCACCTGGTCGGCTGCAGCTACAAGAAGAATTATTGCAAGTGAGTAGCTGTCGAGCCGCTGGACCTTTCACCCATATGTTAACCCGAACGGATTTGACTGCAACACAGCATGTCTGGTGCGTCAGCGTTTGTTGTCCGGCTTTTAACTTGCGCACCAACTTCAGCATCCGAAATTTTAAAATCTATCTATACGTACCAGGGTTCACCAACCGTTTTGAGAGTGAGAGCGACTTCATGTGTCCTGATTGTGTGATGGGCTACCAAATTGATACACGTCTGAAATAACATTTGTACAAATTACATTTAATAATATTAGAATGTGTTATTTTTAATACTTAATGATTTAAATTTTCAGGCTCTGATCATCTTAAAGATATCTCACAATACTGCCCGTGTTTGCATTTTTAAAATCATAATTTCTACTCGCAAATCACAATGTCCTAGCACTGGCGGGCTATTGGTGTGGTCCTCACGGGCTACCTGGTGCCTGCGGGCACCACATTGGTGACCCGATTTATACAATGCACACACTTAAGTAATTTGTTTACAAATATGTATATACATATATATTTTTGCGGTTCAAGGCAAAAAGTGAAACTCATACATTATATAGTATTCACAAAACAGTGAAATATTTCATTTTGACTTGACTTGATATATGTGTGTATGTGTGTGAGTGTGTCACTGTATTCTATAAACATGACCATCTCAACATCTTCCACTTTTAAAAATATCTTTATTAGTCTCTTTGAGCATGTTACTTTAGTTAAGGGGAGATGTTCATCTCACTAACGCTGGCTGTAAACAAACAGAACTGATGAATGAGTGTTGGAACGCAATACAAAAAAAAAAATATTAGGTATCATTTCAGGATTACGTTTACCGTTCAAGAGATGTTTCCAGACAAAGAAACCACAGACATATATTAACATGTAATATGACAGGACACCACCAATGACAACACAATGTAAATAAATCAAGGACATTTCTGTTAAATTATTCGATATGAATTTCAGTAAATGGAACGCAGCAGATCTACAAAGCTCTATTGCTTGTGAAATGCAGCACTGTGGACTGAAATGCTCCCATTTTGTTCAGATATAACGTCAACTACCCTGATGCTTGTGGCGCTTTGAGTAAGTGAGCGCACAAGACAAGGTACTTGTCTAGAAGCTTATATGTGTCAGGAACACTCAACCTGTTTATCTTGTTTTACTTTTTTCCCCAATGGCGTTTGATGGAAGTGATGAAGCACCTCGGGCTGGGTGGGGTGCAGCACGTAAAGTCAGTTTCAAGAGAATATACTCTATTATTATTTTTGTAAGGAAAATACTGCTCTGAGCGCCGACACCGTCATTACATGGCACGATTGCAAATGGTTGAATGCATTTTGGTTAGAATATGTTCAAAACATGGTTTCTATTACTTTGATAGAAGAAAACTGGATGCATTTACTGAGGCTCATTATTGCTTACGAGTCAAACTATGTTAATTTGGCCTATATTTCGGTATCTCAAACTTTAAACTCGCCGTTGTTGTGCATTTGCCATGCTTTTCCCTCATTCGATCATAGAAACACACCAGTCTCAAATAATAGTAACAAATTCTACCACATCCCATGCATGCTGCAGCAGTGGACATCAAGTCCAAGGAAACACCGGCATATACCTGCATAAGTGATTACGCCTTCCACCATTCAGGGTATCACTTTTCACTACCGCACCTCCTTGCAGTGGACTACACTGTGTGATATGAGTAATACTGAACAGGGCCATAGAAAGTAGCATTTTCCATTTGCGGCATTTAAGCAACAGGGCCCAAAGTGATATTCCCCCCCCCCCTGGCAGCAACCCTTGCAATGCTGCTATGATGAGTTAGTATTGACCCGTGCTGATCTGTGGGAATTCCTTGTAGATTTGTTGCACAATGAGCTTATCCATCTGTTTGGCCGTAGCGCTCCCTTCATCCTCCCCAGGGTCTTCCTCCTCCTTGAGTATCCTATGCAGCGCCCCCTGCAGGTCAGAGAGCCGGTGCTGGTGCTCCAGGTAATCTGTTGAGCGCACGATGGAGTGCATGAGGGAGAGGTACTCCATCCGGAGCTTTGGATAGAGAGAGTGAGAAAGAGGAAAAATGGAGGAAAACTGTTTATATGGCAATTTGCACAGAAAAATATGAACACATTCGACAGGGTTCTTCCAATGCAAGTATGAGACCATAATTTAAACATATTTTTGCTAAAAAGAAAATCTGTGAATTCTAAGCTTTAAAAAAAACTTTAGCAGTCATTATTGTTTGTGTATCAATATCCATAAAAATTCCATAAGTGCGTCACATTTTATGATATTTGATTCTGAATATCAACGACTGTCTTTGCTGATTCGGTTTCACTACTTTTCCATCTCTTTATTTTCTATGCTGACTGTCCTGGTAATGGTCACAGGGAGCCGTCAGTGATTATATATTATCATTATTTTTATGATGATGATGATGATGATGATTATTATAGTGAGGTATGCAGGATCCATTTTGATTGTTTTTACACAAAGATGACTTTGAAGCTTGAGATTGACTAATGGCCCAAATATAAGACGGCCCTGATTATAAGACGACCCACTCTTTTCCAAGACTCAAGTTTGAAAAAAACCTTTTTGAACACCAAATAAATTTTTATACAGAAAATAATTACAGTACATCTGAAACAAATGATGATAACAATATATTTGAGAGAAAAGCATGTTATTTTGCCTCATTCAAATCTTAATATCTGAACATTTTAATATGTAAACTAAAGTGCAATCACATTCATAAATGAATGGCTTCTGGTTTTTGAAATTACATCATAACTTCTCCTCAGCTGCCGGTTAACCTGGCCGATCTTCAACCCACCTTTTCTCCAGATTGTCGCTACGTTTCTCCATTTTCTGTTATCTCTTCTATTATTTTCTTCTCTTTTCTTTCTTACTGCTATTTTTTTATTTTTCTTCTTCGTGCTCCCGCTATTTTTATTTTTCGTGACAGGGGTTCGCTTTGGCCTGGGGAGTCAAGTTCAGCATTCGCTTCAATGGTATCTGGCGCCATCTAGCGTTGTGAATGGGTATAATGTCTAGACCCCGAATATAAGACGACCCCCACTTTTTCAGTCTTATTTCAATGCAAAAAACACCGTCTTATATTCGGGCCAATACGGTAAGTCACTGGCTTGGCATGAGACAAAAACTTTTTATCTTGTTCAAATAGCATAAAATTCCTGAGTCGATTTTAAGACACAGGGCCCGGGACTTATCATAGTGATTTTATGCAACTGTTAATGTCTCCCCAGCTCACCTTATCTCCGGGTGAAAGGTCAGAGATCTGCCGCACCGCTATGTCAATCATCACCATCATGTCGGTGCGGTAAAAGATGTCGGCCGTCTCTTGACTGGCGAAGACATCCTGCAGGAACTTGAGCACGGCGTGAGGCGCAGGTGGCATGTGCTTGAACATACACACGGGGTCGTCTGCAGAGGAGTGAATATATAATGATGTTGTGTGGTGTGTAAGACAGCAGGACGGACGCCAGTAAAACAATCGGGTACCTCCTCGGTTGAGGAGCAGCAGCACTTTTTCGGTCAGAACCTTGACGTTCTTCTCCCTCAGCTGCTGCATGATGGCGTTGTTGCTCGGTGCTGCGTGACAAAGACACGCCGGGAAATGAGTCAGAGAGATGTAGGCAGAGAGAGAACCTAACGGAGTGAAAACTGAATTCCGAGCTGTACGATCCTCGAGGGGTATCTGAATTTGGTTCCACTCCGATGATGAGCAATTCCGGGGCCAATAAAACGCAGACCCCAATTGTCAATGTTGATGCGCACAAAATGTGCACGCTGTCGGTGGTCACCTGTATGGTGGAGATTGAAGGCCAGCAGCAGGTTGAGGAAGAGGTCAGGCAACTGCTCCGTGGGATCCGAGGGATGTCCGTCCTCCACCACATCCAGTAGGAACTGAACAAAGTCGCCATTCAAGTGCTCTGAACGCGTGGAGCGAGATGACCATGTCAAAACGGCAGCACACAAACTGCATATTGCAACACTGTCACGCATCAGCAGCGGCCAGATGCCACTGAGACAATTTTAAGTACTGTATTTTCCGCACTAAAAGACACACTGGATTATTAGGCGCACCTTCAATGAATGGGCTATTTAAAAAAAAAATGCATGTATTGCACGCACTGGACTATAAGGCGCAATCTAAAATGCATCCACTAGATGGAGCCACAGCCCTTCATTTGACTCAAGAGGCGTTCATGACCGCCTCCAAAAACCGTAAAATAACGATTACTTCAATGAAACTATTCATCTTCCGAACCGCTTTATCCTCACTAGGGTCGCGGGGGGTGCCGGAGCCCATCCCAGCTGTCTTCGGGCAGTAGGCGGGGGACACCCTGAATCGGTTGCCAGCCAATCGCAGGGCACACAGAGACAAACAACCATGCGCGCTCACACTCACACCTAGGGACAATTTGGAGTGTCCAATTAGCCTGCCATGCATGTTTTTGAAATGTGGGAGGAAATCGGAGCACCCGGAGAAAACCCACGCAGGCCCGGGGGGAACATGCAAACTCCACACAGGAAGGCCAGAGCTGGAATACCTCTGCACTGTGAAGCCGACGTGGTAACCACTGGACTACCGGGCCGCCCTCAATGAAACTACGAAAATTTAAAATACATCCATCCATCCATCCATTTTCCGAACCGCTTCATCCTCACTAGGGTCGCGGGGGGCGCTGGAGCCCATCCCAGCAGTCTTCGGGCAGTAGGCGGGGGACACCATGAATCGGCTGCCAGCCAATCGCAGGGCACACAGAGACGAACAACCATCCACGCTCACACTCATACCTAGGGACAATTTAGAGTGCCCAACGAGCCTGCCATGCATGTTTTTGGAATGTGGGAGGAAACCGGAGCACCCGGAGAAAACCCACGCAAGCCCGGGGAGAACATGCAAACTCCACACAGGGAGGCCGGAGCTGGGATCGAACCCGGTACCTCAGCACTGTGAAGCCGACGTGCTAACCACTGGACTACCGGGCCGCCCTCAATGAAACTACGAAAATTTAAAATACAGTAATGCATCAAAACAGAAAATCACAAAATAAATTCTATAGCCTCCCCCGACAGAATTTATTTTTGCATTTCTTTGAGCGTAGCTGCAACAGAACGATCAGATGTCAGTAAATTGTAGGAGACTGGACTGTCTCAGAAGTGTTTGTTATTTATTCTTTTGTTGTGTATTCACAAACAAGGAAATCAGAAAATAAATTCTGTAGGGGGGCTATTGAATTTATTTGGTGATATCCTTGCTTGATTTTCTGTTTTGCTGCATTATTTTCCATGTTCGTAGTTTCAATGAAAGAATCGTTAATTTACGTTTTTCTGAGGCGGTCATGAACGCCTCTCGAGTCCAAGGAAGAAGAGAAGGCACGGAGATAGACCTAACTGTATTTGTTGAGACTGTGAAAAACATTCATAAAGTGTGCGTTTTTAAAAAAAACAACACCACAGCTCTCCTTTTTTCGGAGCTGCAACAAAAACGTATTTAACAAAGCAGCGACACAGTTCACTGAACCATCATTGTAAGCATGTGCCATCTTGGGGTCGACATATTACCATACAAAAGGCGCACCGGATTTTAAGGCGCGCATGAGTTTTTAAGAAAATTGAAGACTTTTCAGTGTGCCTTGTAGTGCAGAAAATACGGTACCTTGGCACACATAGTGCCCTTGTTTTTATAATGCATGCTATATATACAGTTTTAACAGTGTAAATGAGCAAAAACAACTCTTCTGTCAGTGTAAAGCCCTCACGTACATTCTTATCATACTTCTCATAAACAAGACTCTTACCATAGTGATGATATGGCACCTGTTCCCCCATTGAGAAAATCATAGTAAGTACCAAGGCTGTGTAACACATCTTCTGGTGCTCTGAGCAATATGATACGGACAACTCATATTAGTAATTGAATATGTTGTATACGCTGCAACACAAAAGGAATAATCGCCCACCCACCTTGCGCGTTGGTCTGCAAGTCCCTGGCGAGCTCCATCGGGAGGATGGAGTTGAGGAGGGCGGAGATGAGAGAAGCGTCAAGGCTGCACATGGCGCCAAACACTTTCAGCAGCAGCAGCCGCAAAGACACGCGGAGCTCCTAAACGGCGATGCGAAATCAATCGTGAACCAAGGGTGTGCATATACCGTTGCCATGACGACTGAGTTTTCACTGGTGGTTCTCCAACATGATTACTGAAGATGTTATTCGTACCATCTGATAATAGGAAACAAGGGAGTGCACATTCTCGTAGTCGCTGGACTTGCACATCCTCTTACACACCTCGGGATCTGCATCAGTCTAAAAAAAAAGAGATTTTATTTGTACAAGCAATAATACGCAGCACTTACTTCCCTTCCCGCTGTAATCTGTTCATTGGTTGAAGTCCCCAAGCATGCCCGAAGTTCTTTGGATGCATTAAAATGCTCGTCTGCATCATCCCAGCTTGATTGTGGGTTTTAGTCGGTAGGAAAATGCCAACGCAAAAGATTTGGCAGGCTCTCAAAGTTGACTGAGTCAGCCTTTAATAACATAGTCGGATCTGTAAACTGGCCTGTCTGATCCCATCAGTCATGTCTGGTATTTCCAGCAGGATGTGTGTCCCGTGTGCGGATTATACGTTCATCGGACCGAAACTCTTTCATTAGACCGTACGAGGGAATAAGCGGTTGTGGAGTAGCTTTCCTGGGCTTTGCTTCCTTTGAAACTTCAACACTGCACTTCACCAGAAGAACACCATATACACAACGGAGCTTGTTGGTGGCCGCGTCATGCTTTGCTCATGGCGCAAATTAAACATCAAGACACTTATCTACTTAGACGGTGCTCTTGTGCCCAATTGATGGCATCTTTGGCTGTTTCAGAAATCAGTTCCACAGAAAAAAAGTGATAAAGTGAATTTGTGAATACTGTAGTGAATTAATTACTGTCCTCCCATACAGTCATTTAGCCGTCTAAGAGTACAGTCAAACCTCGGTTTTCGTCCATAATCCGTTCCAGAAGGCTGTTCGAAAACCAACATTGTTCGAAAACCGAAACCACGCTTTTTTAAAAATAAAAATGTTTACTGAACACGTCTGCTCACAATGGAAAGCAACACGAGGAAACGTCACTTTCTCGTCTACCCGAGGAAGCGTCACTTCCTCGTGTAAGGAAGGCGAGAGGAGTCAAATGGTGCATTCAAGTGCGCTCAATTTGTTCGAGAACCGAAATTTGTTCGTCATCCGAGGCACAAAAAACTCTACATTTTTGGTCGAAAACCGAATTGGTCGAGAACCGAGACGTTCGAAAACCGAGGTTTGACTGTAAGTGACAATCACACGCTGGTGTTCATGCATCTTACCAGTATCTTGAGAAGCTCCTCGAGGTAACACGCAATGAGGGCGTGGTCTTCGTGGAGCGCCCAGCTGCGCTGCTGGGAATCGTCCCGGTGGCGGGCCAGGTCGCCGAAGATGACTTCTAGCCGTTGCTCATCGTGACACAGCTGACCTCGTGGCAACGCAGCCCCCAGGTCCTGCAAGGATATGAGAGGGAGTCACATGATGAGGCCTTGACCACATTTTGCAGCCCTTTTTTCATCAACAATGTTTTTTAGGAGTCATTAAAGCTGAAGGGCTTCTGGGGTACAGGTGAAAAGCTTTTCGTCGATGCATACGTTTAAACTTGGAATGTGGAATTTTCGTTGGCAAAATCCCTCAAAACAGGGCAAACAGCATGGATGGATTTAGTTCTGCCTTAAAGGTTTCCAGTGCATTTCTGTCTGTCAGTCATACAGTATCTCTTTCTAAGTAACTATCCTCTTAATTTGTTTAGATACTCTTGTCAAATGTCATTAGATCCAGTTGTAATGTGTTGTGCTTATGTACGATCTTGTTACATCTTGTTCCTCTGGAACGGCAGTTGACAAATATTTAAGCCTTGGTGCGGGTCAAATGTCTCATGTGTCAACTTTGACACAGGAGAGCAGGGGGAACGAGTGGCTGACATGATAAACACCCCACAAAGTTCTCACAGCTAAAAGCAGCTTCAGCTGAAATCCTAAACGGCTGCAGTGTTCTCTTTTGAGCGTACAAGGGGGGGCCGCGACATCGAGCGCACGTGACGCAAAGAAAACAAGTCTAACCTTGCTCTCCACCAGCGACAGGAGAACTTGCTCCAGGGCGGAGGAGGAATGAGGCAGGGTGGTCTGGAGGTGGCCCACCACCACCCCGACGGCGACTCGTGACAGCTCGTAACTTAAGCCCGTGTTCTTCCGGACCAGCTCGATCAGTTCGGCCCCGATGCTTGGTGGAACCGGTTCCTCAGAGGAAATGGGGCTGTCGGGGTGGATTTCGGCAACTGATGGTGGGGCGACCGGCCACTCGTTCTCCGGATGCTCCTCCTCTGTGGCGGGGGGCTGAGGAGGCTGTGGGGCCGGGCTCTTCTTGGCTGGGGCTGACTGAGCGGGAGACTCTGAAGGCGCGGCAGGCTTGACGCGGGATGGTATGGGGGGAGGTGGGGTGCTGGAAACGCTTGGCAGGCTGACGTCGGATGACACCGCAGACTCTAAAGAGGTGCTGCTGATTGTGAGGGAGGGGACCGGGGATGGGGGGAGAGAAGACAATCTGGAAGGGATGTCCAGTTCTGCAGAAGAGGAGAGAGCAAGCAACACTTTGACAACAGTAATAATAATAATAATACATTTTGTGATGGTTATTATACAAAGTAGTCAATGAAAAATACCCCCGCCCCCCCAAAAATGTATATTTTATATATATATATATATATATATATATATACACACACACACACACACACACACACACAGTCAAACCTCGGTTTTCGAACATCTCGGTTCTCATCCAATTCAGTTTTCGACCAAAGATTTCGAGTTTTTTATGCCTCGGATGACGAACAAATTTCGGTTCTCAAACAAACTGAGCGCACTCGAATGCACCATTTGACTCCTCTCGCCTTCCTTACACGAGGAAGTGACGTTTCCTCGTGTTGCTTTCCATTATGAGCAGACGTGTTCAGTAAACATTTTTATTTTTTTTTAAATGTAGTTTCGGTTTTCGAACAATTTCGGTTTTCGAACAGCCTTTTGGAATGGATTATGGACGAAAACCGAGGTTTGACTGTACTCTTAGATGGCTAAATGTGTATGTATATGTATGTATATGTATATGTATGTATATATATATATATATAAGTGGAAAAATAATGACCAAAAATCGCACCAATAAATAAAAACTAATAAAACTAATACTAAAACTAATTAAAATATTTTTGAAAAAAAATCAAACAAATGAAAACAAGCAAACCCACTCCACAAATGTATTAAAGCTAACTACATTCCAAAAACAAAAGTCAAAATAAACGAAAAACTCGATGGGGAAAAATCTATTATAAACCTGCCGAGAACAGAGTGTTTTGCAGCAGGGCCTGGTTATTCTAATCGTCGGTGAGAAACGTATGCCGACGCCCCACTGACCTGGACGCCGGCTGTTGCGCTGTTTCTCAGGTGGCGGTGGCGTGATTGGAGCGGCGCGGCGGGGCTGCGGGGGCACCTGCAGGGACGGATGCAGGCAAGAGTGAATCAACACAAAGTCCCATCAGTTTCATTTTGAAGCGGGAATTCAACTGTATAGTTCAACAAACGTGGTTGTAAAAACAGTGAGCCAGATTTGTTCTAAACAGGGGTCCACCAACATGTGCTTTGACGCCAAAGCCACCATAATATTTCTATTATGACAAAATTAATCTTACCTGATAAAAGCCCGGCTCTCCTTGCATGTTGTCCATGCTTCCTGATAAGGGAATGCCTCCCTGTCTTACGTAGTCTCGATGAAGGCCGTTGTGCACGGTAGGAGTTTGGCTGAGAGATATTTCACTGTTGGATGCCGGGAGGCCTTGCGAGTGTCCTGCTATGCTCCGCCGTGCAAGCGTCTCCTTTCTGTGATGGATCAACTTTCTAGAACAGAAGGACAAACTTGGTTGGAATTCCAATTCAACGCGTCGGGCGACGTGGAAATGTCATTGGCACTATTCTGCAATCGTTGAAATTGGTGTAGTAGCATTGCAATTCCTCAATGGATTCAAACTTAAGCATGAACTTTGTATGGGGTTCATCAGAAGCACTTCTAATGGTGCAAAGTGTGTGCTGACTCACATTTAACATGACTTTGAATGTGACTAGTTAATTCTGCTCACGTCTGATTACGTCCCCTCTCTAAATAATTTATTTTTGCTATCAACTGAATTGTTCAGGTTGTAGGTCACATTAATAGAGGAAAATGTGTCTTATTGTGGATCTCTTTTTTTTTTTTTTACATCACAAAAACCTGGCACTTCAACAGGGGTGTGTGCACTTTTTATGGCCACTTTTGCTTGTTTAACAGGTAAACATGTTAAACTGTGCCTGTACTGTAGAACATTTTTACTCACTGGAGGACATCCCGCTGTTCCAGATTGTATTTTCCTCCATTTTTTAAGGCAATATTGTGGATGCCTTCAATGGCTCTGTCAATGGACTGCAACACTTCATCTTGCTCTGGCGCCTGGCGACCAGAAGGAAAAAAAATAAAAGAAATCGAAAACGATGAGCTGCAGGAATTAAATATTGACTCATGTTTGCATAAAACTTTAAACACAACAGAGCAAAATTCTCGCCTTCGGCGGTGTGTGTGTGTGTGTGGGGGGGGGGGGGGGGGGTGGAGGAAAGAGAAACTGGGTCAGTTATCCAACAAAAAAAGCAGCCTTTCAGCGAGTGTCACACGTGCTCAGCAAGATTCCAAATTGGAGTTCATTGAAGCTCCACAGCAAATGCGGAGGAAGCATTCATTCCTGAGTGGCGCAGGTCACATGCTGGGGCTAGTTCACTGATGAATGCATCCCTGGAAGAAGGCACATATGGGAAGGACTGACTGTATGGAAAACATACTATTTAGGAGAAGAATGCGAGTTGGCTGGGATCAACAGATGAAGGGATATTTTTTTTAAATATTCCAGTCATCCATTTTTTATAGTTCTTGTCCTCATTAGAGTCGCGGCTGAGCTGGAGCCGATCCCACCTCACTTGGGTTGAGGGGCAGTGTATGCCCTAATGTGTTTTTTTTTTTTTTAAAAGTCAGTGTATCTTCTTATTATTCTCTCTTCTTCTCTAATTATGCTCTTATTGTAATTCTCTCTTGAATGCCTTATTTTTTTCATGTGTTTGTTATCAGACTTTGATTTTTTAACTAGTATACAATGTGAACATCAATAACAATGGAAAGAATCACAGCAAAAACAAAATACTGTTCATATATTTCATGACATTTACCTAATATGAACAATATTTTCCAGTACTACCTTTTACCCACCAGTCTGTAAACAATACTGCACGACTCTCTATCTGGACATTATTTCGGACACATTTTCGTCGTCTTGGAGTGGAGTTTAGTCGAGAATCAGATGTCTAACAATTGTGACTTTACTGCGCATTTATGACGATACTGAAACTAGTCCTGATGAATCCCAACCCCTCCCCGTAAACGATCCACAGGGATCTGTCGTCTGTGCTTCATTCAGCAGATTCATCCGAGGGTGGGACGTGGTGTCTACCTGAATCTTTTCGATGTACGAGGAGGGGATGTAACCGGTTTCCCCCGAGCTGCAGCGTGATCCAAGCCACCAGTGTTTGTTGCTCCTCTCCAGGATTAGGAAGCTCTCTCCCGCCGCAAAGTGCAGCGAGTTGGGCTCCGCCGATCGGAAGGCGTACAGGGACCGGTACATGTTGTTGGTCAGCACTTGGACGCCACTAAACGAAGCCGAACTGTATGGAAACCTTGGTGGGGTGATAAAAAGTCCCTGAGAGGGAATGAGTGACCTTTTCGGAGTGTTCTTGAAGAGACTACGAAGGCGGCATGGCCCCCATGGATCTCTCCTGTCTATTTACAATGCGGTTTAAGATCTGATCACCTGACCTGAGGCTGTTACCGTTCAACGTCGCTAGGAGCGCTCTTGAGATAAGAAACGCCCTTAGTCTTATTAATCAAAAGCAGAGCCACTCGTCTTTTTTCATAGTTTTGTTTGTGGACCTGATTAGTTGTACAGTATACATATATAGATTTGTATCTTCTAAGTATTATAAATCAAAGTATTCAAACACACATTTTGCAAAGATACTTTGTACCGAAAAATAAACACAAAAAACACATACATAAACGTGAATTGATCGATTTGTAGGCCTTACCCAGTACCGGGAGAGATTTGTGGTGTCACACTGATTATCGTCCCCCGCTGCTGTCAACATGACCGGTGTGGTTTGTGCCAAAATCCTCCTTCAGAGATCATTACCAAGGTTAATCTTCTCTTCCAGAACAACACCGACTTTCCTCAGGTACGACTCAATTTATTTAAACGATTTTGTTGCGATTTTAAGTCACACGGAAGAAGAATTAAACTCCGCGGTGTCATTTTGTCCTTCCTCTGTGGGAACTTGTCTCGTTATAAAACTCAGTGGTCGACTTCAAAATACATATACGTATCTTCTTTTCCATTATTGGCGATTTAAAATATAATAAAATGCTGTCAAATATTTAAATAATTATCAGATATTAAATAGACTATTGGGTGAATTTGGACGCTTTCTCGTGCCATTGGCATGCCATAACATATACAGTATTCACATATTTTGCTGTGTAGGATCAATGCGAATTGTCAGTTGTGTGCAGTAAAATGACTAAACCTAAATTTCTAACACCCAATATTACCTCAAATCAAATTTGTATGAATGAAAAACAATTGTTATTATGACATAACTACGTTCAATTCTGCTCTTTGACACATATTGTGCGCTGTATCTTTTTTGTAGACCTTGCCGTCCCGCTGTATTTAAGTGGATCTTAAGTAGTTATTTATTTTAGTAAATGTGGAATCATCCATACGCGTTTGAATACAGTATATGCTATAACAGATCACAGTCGCAGTCATTAATTACAGCAGTGTTTTTTAAACTTTTTTGTGCCAAGACACACTTCTTTCATTGAAAAAATCTCACGGCATACCACTAACTGAAAATGTAAACTAACAACGTGTTTTATTGTTACTATAACCGTTTTTAACATTGAAGAATGACGCTATAACAGCTTGAATTGGAATCAAATGAACTCAAAGAAAAAAGTATTTTATCATCTTTCATATTTATTGTTTCACCGTCGTGCTGCATTCATGCGTCACACATTCGCTTGTCTCTGGTGTAAACACAAGGCAATTGGCTAGCTGTTGCTGCTCCCTAGCGGTATGGAAGGGTACTTACACGATTACTTTCCGGGTGATAGACCGCACAGGCATACAAATTGGTTATTTTCCCGCGGCACACCTGACAATGTCTCGCGGCACAGGGTTTGAAAAACACTGAATTATAGTATACTGTATACTGTACTGGACTTTGATACCTGCATTGTGTCTGGCTCTACCTAGTGGAAACCAAAGTAACGATGTTTTCTGCCCAGTTAATCCAAGGTTCAGGTGTACTCAGAAAAGTAGCCTGATTTGTATCATGCCAGTAAAAATGATCAGTGCATTCAATCCAGAGTACGTCTGTCTGCAAAAGACACAAAGTGGTGACTAAGGGAATAAATAATATTACAACCATGTTCTTATGTATGTAAGGGGGCTGTTGTCACCACGTTTCTTGCAGTCCATCTCTGTCGCGGGGACACCGTTTGGGTCCGAGTGATGACGAGATGTATCAGCGTACCACAGTGTCAGTTATGAAAAAGGAGCCAGGAAGCGGTATCATGATCCTCAGCTACAGCCCCCAAGGATTCAACATCGATGGCAACAAAGTGTTTGGGCCCTGTGCAGTGCTCCCTCCTTCCATCCTGCAATGGAAGGTGCATTAAAATCCACATTGTACTCAATGTAATATATCATATTATCAAAAAATATTTCCTACTTTGCAGGTTGGGAATGTGAAAGATATCACAGAAGAAAGTGTGTCACTTTTCCATATGATCGTACCCCAAATAGGTAAAAATTCAAGTTCATCAGTTCACAAGAACTCCTAAGAAACTGTGCGTCATGTGTGGTATTTTACTTTTGTAGAGATTCTGGTCCTGGGTACGGGCACACGAATGGAACGCATTCATCCCTCGGTTCTGGCTCTTCTTCAGAGCAAGGGCATCGCAGTGGAGGTGCAAGACACGGTAAAGTTCACCCACCACAACAGTGTTAGTGTCAACAAGGTTTAGCAACATTCACAGTCAAACTTTCCATCTTAACTGTTTTTCAGCCAAACGCATGTGCAACCTTCAACTTCCTGATAAACGAAAATAGGATAGCAGCTGCCGGTCTGATCCCTCCGTCCACCCGCACAGCACCGGAGATGAAGCAGGAGTAGGTGACCTTGCGTGAAGCGCACTTGAGAACTGTTCCCAAATGATCAAGGTTCATCAATCCTTTTGGGCCTGTCTCATTTACTCACCAAGCTTCTCAAAGTGAAATTCGCCAATCTGGCGACGAAACTCGAACTGAAATGTGGCTGCTTGAAAAACTCGCTTGAAAAACTCACTTGAAATCCGTTGAACGTTTGCAAGACTGGGATTTTACTTTCTGCTTGTAAATAAACCATGTGTTACATGTCTAAATTATACACTTAAAACATGTTGTATGTGTGAGATTAATTTACAGTGTGTGGACTGTATTGTGCTTGTTGCCATGTCACCATTCGGCAGCATTGGTCACGAATGTGCTCAGTGTATTTCCACTTACCCCTCCACTATGCCAGGCAATCGCAAGGCTGCCCGAATGACTCATAGCGAAATTGTTCGCAACAAGCCCATACAAGACTTGAGCACTTTTGCTTGAACTTTTGTTTCTGACTCTGACCTCACTACCTCGTCCTCCCACAAATTGTCCTCGTCCTGCCCCCAACTAGGAATTCCGCCATAACCCATTTGGCTGCCCCTTTGGCTATTTGGTGTTGTGCTACAAACCACAGCAAAGTGAGTTTTCCTGTCAGTACATTACAGAGCATTACAAGACAGAGGTCGCGACCCCTTACCAATCTTCCCAAAAAGACTGATTTTAAAAGTTAGTCGCATTGCCGCCTCTCTGTTTGTTGCTGGACTTGTCGCAGTTATTTAAAGTCAATTCCAACTTTGTGGTCCCACATAATGCATCTGGATTCTACGCCCGCCTTTGTCAGTATTTCCAAGATATCACATAAATTATATTTGTGGATAAAATTGACCTCACACATAATGGATAGCGCTATAAATGTATGCTGTACCACTTGACAGTGTTGATATTTTTTAGAAAAAGTTGATTCATTTTGTTATTTAGTTTGACACCATTATACTAAATGGCTACAAATCATTAGGAAAGAACAGTGAGGGTCATCCCTGCTCGCCAAATAGTGAGCCATTTGTTACAAACTACCACAATAGAGCAGTATAAAGTGCGATGTCCGCGTGTTGCCAAATAGTGAGCCAACAATACAAAAGAATTTCTCACATAAAAGGAATGTATTTTTGAACAATTTATAGGCCATTCATCAGGATAACATGATTGAAAAGAAGCTACAACATATCTATTTAAAAAGGTCTCCGGAGAAGAGACAGAAATAAGAATCACGTGAAAAAGGACAACAGAGACTAAACCCACTGATGCTTCATCAAAGGTTTCGTCCACCTTTCTACCTCGGTCGCTACTCAGTCGATCGCGTCGACTGTCCTTGACTTGCCTAAGCCTCTTACGCTTGCCCTGCGGCACCACTGTGTGTGTGAAGCACATGACACCATTCAACGGCTTTGTCCTTGTCACACATAAGCTGCGACAGAATCTATTAATCCTCCGCATTCATCTCATCGCCAGACGCCAGGCTTTGTGCGCTGAGCCCAAGTCGGCAGGGAGGCCTTTTTCAATCCCTTTTGTGTCCCCTTGGCTGCAGAGATGGTGACACCCACTGAAACCATTTCCCCCTCCGCTGTCTACCTGAAAAGCATGTTTGAGTTCATTTGCTTTTTGCAGTAAAAGTGGGCTGCAGAAAATCGGCAATTTTACCTTAAAATAGGAGCTTTATATTCTATAATGCCTAACAATAGGGGGAAAAAAATCGCCTCTCAAATGTTGTTCTGGCGACTGCAGATTTGTGATCTTGTGGACACACCTCGACTGTTGCACAAGGATTGCCATATTTATAGTATTTTAAGATAATATCTTGATCCCAAAATGTTCTGTTGATCATGTTTTTTTTATTCTGCATTCCACAAAATTGGAAATAATAATAATATTCATAATAAATAACAACCTTATCGATGAAGAGGTCAGTCTTCATCTGAGCTGCGCGGCGGATGCCTGTGTGAGGTGAAGCAGAAGTCGGTGCCAGTGATACGACGGTACATGTCCTTAATGTCCTCACACTCGCTCTCAAAGTGGTTGGTTTCATCATATGAGCGAGACACAAAAATCTGAGCGGGGGAAAAAACAACGTTGTTGTCAACAAACTCCCTCCCCCCCCCCCCCACCTCCTTGTAACTAAGAGGCTTCTAACTGTACCTGACTCCTGTTTCCATCATCATTGGGAACAAGCAGTTTCTTGACTGAAACAAATCTTGAGTTTAAAAAAAAAAACAGGAAATCACATCACGAGAAGACAGATAATTTACACATGGAGCTAAATGAGATTGGAAATTGTCCAATTCAATTGCTCAAGTCAATTATTATTATAATGATCCATGACGTCTGCAGCAAAATTGCGTATGAATTCAATGCGATAAACGACGCCTCTATCAACCCACACAATCACCCAATAGACAGTTTAACTATCTCTTACACAGTCACTTGAATTCTGACCCACTTTTGCATGATGGGCTCCAGAAGGTCCAAGCCTGGTTGCACTTCTTTCTCTGGTTGGGTGGTTTCAACAGCTGTGCTCACTGTAGCGATATAAAACCCATCCGAGGCCACGTTGTGCGCATAGGACACGACAGATATGAAGATGTCTGCATCGGGTCACAGGGGATTATTGCGGTCATGAGAGATGATTTTTTTTTTTTTTTTTAATGAAGTGCATGCGATTTTTGGAAGACAACACACCAGACTTTCTGCTGAGTTGTGTTTGAGGGATGACGATCCGGCATGATTTGGCCTCCTGTGTGTTTTTCACAGGATGATTTAATAAACAGATGACCCTGATGACTCGCCCCACTTTCCTCACTCGGTGGGGGACGTAGCTGGGGTCGCAGATAAGTTGTTTGCATTGGAATAACTGGAGAACAACAAAAAGAAGAAGAAGTAAATTATTATCGTTATGGGCGAATGGGCGATTCCCAATCCGGGGCACACTTGCCTTCCCTTCAGATTTCACGGCTGTCACTTTGCCGTCGTCCAACACAATCTCATCCACCGTTTGGTGAGGCAGGAAAGTTCCTCCGTACTCTGCACTCAATCTGAAGTGCAAATTTATAAATACATTTGTGACACCTAGAGGCCATGTAGGGGCACAAGTTTTAGGACAACACCTGCGTTGTAAAAATATTATTTGTATTTTGGGGAATTAAATCAGTCATTTAATTGATAAGTTGTTGCTATTTATGGCAACAATGAAAGTTCACGCAACAAAGTAGGCGAGTTGTTCGCTCTAAAACAATTTGATGAGTTGTTTTTATCTTATATTTTTAAATGGGAGGAGAAATACTACGGAGCCCGTAAGGGGACATGGAAGAAAACAAAACAAAACAACACTTTGCGTTCCCTCGTAAAACATTGCATTCCCTTGCAAAGATCGCGATATCCCGCAATCTTTTTTTTAATGGCGTTGATGTACTTCCGGGTCATCGTCCGGGTAACTGAAAACAACAAACATGGCGTGTTTCACCCATTGGCGAGTTTCATTGACTTTTACTTTGATAATCGGCTTGAAATACAAATACATTAAATCTGTTCTTAATTCTCCTCCATGAGTCTCTCCTTTTCGAAGTAGTGTCGTCTCTCAATCAGCCGTGCATGAGAGTGAAGCGGACATTAGCTAAACTGACCCGGAAGTACAAAATCGCGCATTTAAAAAAAAGGGTCCCCTTCCCCACCCAAAAAAAGATTGCGAAATCTTGCATTCTTTGCAAGGGAACGCAGTCACTGCGAAGGAATGCAAAACGTTGCGAGGCAATGCAAAGTTTTTCGAGGCAATGCAAAACCTTGCGAGGAACGCAAAGTTTTTTCTTTTCTTCCACGTCCCCTTAGGGACTCCGTAAAATACAAAGGGCAGCCTTTTTCGAAACTCTTATTTATTTGTTGTGAAATGCTGGAAAGTCATGTTTCACAAAAGCAAAACATAAAATATTTCGATGAACTGCCATTCTTAAAATGTTATCAACATTTGTGTTCTTTAAATTTCGAGTTCACCCAACTGTTTTATTTTCTTTCCAGTTACATGGGAAGAAATTTGCAGTTTGTGTCAGTGGGAATTTAGTTTTTCCATTCCAGTAGAACAGTTGACGCTGCCTCACGATCTGCTTTCTAGTTCAACCCAAAGATTGTTTGTTGTGGTTCAGGTCTCCCAATAGTTTTGTCCATACCACGAAACATTACGTCAAAGTGTTACCTCGCAAATCCTTGCGGTAGTTCTGCCAATCCAAACACAGGGTAGAGGTAGGGGCTGGTGTTGTGGCGAGCCAGAGACTCAGCATACAATCTGATCCGCTTAATGGTCTCCACACAGGGTTGGTCCAGATAACTACCAAATACACAACGATACATTTGATTTTAAGAAAATAAATAAATAAAAATTTGGTCCCGCCATGTGTGACCAACCTCTCGCTACTGTGCAAGGCTATGGCATGACCTATGAACTCCACAACGTCCAGTCCGAGATCAAAGTGACAGAAGAGATCTCGGGTTGTGGTTTGGTCCGGGTCTATGTCCTGATGTGTGCGAGGTTTTCTCACGTCAAAGTTCTGGACGAAAAGCAACAACTTCCTGAACCTCCTCTTGTCAAACATGCCCATCAGATCTGAAAAATATGTTTAAGACATTTAATGCCAATACTGTACAGTTACGAAAAGCACTTTATGTTTATCAGCCATTCATTTTTGCACACTATATTTTTTTTAGCTCTTTGTTAGTGGTGCTTTCGTTCGTGTACAGTATATAGTACTCAAGACTACTGTGACTGTGTTTAGAAATGATGCCTCTCCAGCATCTAGTCCCAGTTTCTATATTCTTTTACAGACAAAGGTTAATCATGAACCAGCGGCTCGATGCTCACCCAGCGTCCCTGGCATGCCAGTAAGGAGTGCCTCAACTCACCTGAAGTATGCGTGTCTTCCTCAGTAGCGGGGACCTTGTGCAGTTTCCCTGCTTTGTACACATAATTCCCTTCCACCACTCTGAAGTCCAGATAGCGAGTCACGTCAGTCAGTACCAACATTTTCACCAGGTCACCTAATGCATCCGCACACACAGCATGAAATGATGACATGATTAAAAAAAAAAAAGCCCAAAAGCCTCTTCTCTGTCACAACAGACCATTACCATTGGCAAGGAAAAACTTGGGGATAAGATCAACATTCCATTCTTTACCCCGAACAGAAGTGACAGAACACGGAAGCTTGAACCTCCTGTACAGCTGTAAAGTCAATTTGACACGTAAGTAACAGAAATAATGTAAAAATGCATGCGCTTCTGTTTGGGTGGACACACCTCCTCAAGGGGAGAGATTGACGCACTCTCTCCTCCGCAGTAAGCATTCTTGTCAATATGAAGGACTTTTTTGCCATTGAGTGACATTAAACCTGAAAGGACACATTCCTGCGAGAGACAGGCCGGGGACAAAAGAAGTCAAATAATGCACTCATGGTTAAAACTTGGATTATTGCACATTGAGTGACTGTATGTATTTCCATTGTCACGGTCGGATGCATATTTAACATCTCCGGTTCAACAAAACTCCTGGACTTTACCTCCTCTTACAGCTCAAGTTGAAACATAAAATAATCCATGTCGAAACCTACAAAACTGACCCATGTATTTGATATCTATCAGAAAATTCTCCTACCTTCAGCCCAGTTCCAAGCACTATGATGTCATACTCCTGCATCTTAACAGTCTCGCTCTTTCTGAGTGAATGATATCAGGATGGTTAGTGGCAGTAATTGCTTTGCAGTAATCTGCTTATATGGGGCACATCCATGTATGAATTTGTGTGTGTGTGTGTGTGTGTGTGTGTGTGTGTGTGTGTGTGAATGTGTCTGAGTGTTTTGAAAGGCGCTTATAAATAAAATCTATTATTATTATTATTAGTAGTAGTAGTAGTAGTATTAATTATTTTCTAAATTTAATTCAACTCTTAGATAAATTAAAATCACGTTTCTGACCTCATCACAGTGCAGAAACAGCTCTGATTAAAATGAGAAATGATTGAGCGATGCAAGGAAGGTGCTATCTGTGCTAGTCTTATCCGATCTCAGTGCAGCGTTTGATCCGATTCATCATGAGAACTGCTGAACAGACCAGAAAGTTAAATTGAACAGTCTAAAAAACTCTTTCCTCCAACTCTTACTTGGAGGAAAGGGTTGTTTTGTGATGGCCATGACTTGCGCTGCAGAATATCACCGACTCTTGGGGTCTTGTTGAAGCGTTCTACTGGCCAAGTCCGCTAGGTGGCGGTAATCTGTTTACTGGTTTCCAAACGTGCTTAAAATAAGGCAAGAAGAAGCAGCAGTGCAATTATGTCATTGAATAGAGTAGTTGAAGTTTGTTGCCTCTGGTTGTTTCGTGATCATCCCGATCTTTTTTCTCGACTGTTACTAAAATGTCTTCGGCGAAGACAGTAAGTTGTTCAAATACTAACTGTGATTTACGTTATTTATCGATAACGACAGTTTACCGTGTTGTATTTGCTTTTTGTCAACATACGAGCTTGCTACTTGCATGCCTATGAGAAGACGTATCAATGTATGACGCAAGCATGCCCTCGATACACACACATTTTGTTTCATGTCACTTGCGAGAGATCTTAAGAATCAATATTTTAGCCGTACATATTTCTTCTTTCTGGCGCTTTCTGATTTAGTTTGTCTCGGGATTCAGGATTTTTCTGCGTACGTAATAGGAATGTAGCCTATACACTTGCCCTGACACAAATCGAGAAAATTCGTTTTTTTGTTGTTGTTTTTTTGCATAAAAAAACATAACTGAGCAAACATGGTTTTGGCAAAGGTTCACTAAAAATCCAAGCTGTCTTCTTTTTCAATGCATAACGTGCGAAATGAATTTTAGAGTGCAAACTGTCGTTAATCTACAATTTTAGTCCGTTTAATCTGGAGTCATCTTTTTGACTCATCGTATTTCTTCATTTAGAGTGGCGTTGACATAGTGTGTTTCAGTTTTCAGGTAAAGACTCACACAAGAATGTAAGGACTAAGACCAACCAGGATTCTTGCAACGATTAAGTGACACGGCAGGAGGAACGTTTGTTGGCATTGGACTGTTTTTCCTTTCCATATATATTCTCTTCACCAATGAGGTGAGAATCACACATGGTTGATTATACCAGATTTGCTTTGGTGTATCTTAGTGTATTAGTGGTTTGTACGTTTCCCAAACAAACAGCTTGGAGTTGAATGACCAGTCTCCCGATGTACCCCACCTCTTGCCTAACCTGCTATCCTAATGAGTACAAGCTCGAGGAAATGGATAGATGTGCTTTGCATTATTGTGGTAAACACTGTTTGTTCCTCCTTTCAGGGACGGGCTGTGCAGACTGCGTCCTCCCTGAACGAAGGACTCGCTCAAGTTGTGTCGCTGGACACTTTGGCCAGCCTCGACCTGCAGAACGACAACAGCTTGGTTCATTTATCTGCACCTTTGCGTCCCTCAAAGGTACACCTGACTCCATCACTCTTCATTATTATTACTATTAAACCTCCAACATCAGTTCGGCCAGTCATTCTCACAATGAGGTACAAGTCAAGTACATTAAATACACTCTAAAATGAATACCTCTCGATCACTTAAAAAAAACAAAATAAGCATTATTTCCTTTGTAAAGGCAAATCAATCAATGGTTTTGTCATTAGCTTGTGTAGTGGTAAAGTGGCCATGGTGCGTGTGTTTTTGTTATGTAATATATTGTGTGTGTGTGTGTGTGTGTGTGTGTGTGTGTGTGTGTGTGTGTGTGTGTGTGTGTGTGTGTGTGTGTGTGTGTGTGTGTGTGTTTGTGTTTGTGTTTTCATGCGCAGCCTTTACATGACCCCAACTACAGAGTAACTGTGCAGGCTGTCAAGTTAAAGAGGCAGGTGGAGATGTATCAGTGGGTGGAGTACCAGGAGAGCAAGTGAGTGTTGTCAACACGTTTGGCAGGGTGAGGCCTCAACATTCTTTTTTTTTTAATCTTCAATCTAGATGAGTAATCCAAATTCTTTCTTGTATGATTCATTTCAGAGACTACGAAGAGAATGGCAGTACCAAAACCGAGACCGCATACACCTACAGTAAGTAGTCGGAAATACAGTTCAGTGCAGAAATATTTAGATTATAACAATGCGTGTTTATGATGTGGAGTTGATGTAAAAAAAAAAAAAAAGGATATGATTTTAAGTGTAAGGTTTCACGAAAATACGGCATTTATGCACAGTTCATCCAGGAATTCCACTGTGGTGCTGCATGAAGGAAACATTGTCCATATACTTTTGGCCCACCTAACCATTTCCTTTCTGTAGACACGGAGTGGAAAGCAGAGCTGATCAACAGTCGCAATTTTGATCGAGAAATTGGTCACCAGAACCCGAGGTGCTTCAGTCTTGACATTGCAAATATTTCTTATCACAAGAGAAATGTAACCAAATCTTTTCTTTTCAGTGCCATGGCGGTGGAGAGCGTGACAGTTGTGGCTCCTCAAGTGCAAGTCGGACCTTTCGCTCTGTCGAATGGTAATCAGGAAGAACCACGTGGCATCAACACAGCGCCGAAATACAACGAGGATTATTGCACCGCATGTGTCACATGATGACGACTCATATACGTTTGCTCCTCCCCAGGATTGGTGGAACAGATCAATAACTTCCGGACACTGAGCCTGAAGGATTTGACGGCCTCCGACTCGGACCCTTTCCTTACCGTCCGTGATGATTATTTCTATCATACTCAGCAGCCACAGAGGCCAGAGGTGAGCGAGCGCCTTGATGACAACATCTGGCAAATTTTGTTTGCGTACTATTTCCTTTATGTCTATTTTTTTGTACACTTCGGAAGGTCGGAGATGTCCGCGTGAGATTCTCCTTCGCGGGACTCAGTGGTGAAACTGTGAGTTCTGAACATGTGAACTCGTCAAAATGAAAAGTAGATTTTATTTGAGTTCCCATTTTTTATTGTTTTGAATGAGGATATTTTCATTTGAATATTCCTTTATATATGGCACGTGGCCAAATAAATTGACCTTGGCATCTTTGAAATTTTTTTTCTTCAGGTTAGCATTGTTGCCAAGCAGAGTGGAGAGAAGCTTTTACCCTTCAAAACTAAGTCAGGAGACATTCTTGAGGTCTTGTATCTGGAGGAGCTCTCAGCAGAGGTTTGTCGGACAATTTTTTTATTTTATTTTTGCACGTCAAAATAACTTGTGACGTGTTCTGCTTGTGGCGTGCAGGAAGTGTTTGCGAGAGAGCAGCAGCATAATAGCATGAAGACGTGGGGGCTCCGAGCTGCGGGATGGGCCCTCATGTTTCTCGCCATTCAGCTGACCATGCGCATCATCTACACGCTGGGTAAACACCCGCTCACACAATATTTTTGGGCTTCGCAATCCACTAAATTAATCATGATTTAGATTTTTTTTTTTTAATCATAAAAACATTCTGGCGGCGTGGTGGTCCAATGGTTAGCGCGTCAACCTCACAGTGCAGAGGTTCTGGGTTCAATTCCAGCACAGGCCTCCCTCCCTGTGTGGAGTTTGCATATTCTCCCCAGGTCTGCGTGGGTTTTCTCCGGGTACTCTGGGTTCCTCCCACATTCCAAAAAACATGCATGGCAGCCTGATTAAACACTCTAAATTACTACACAATTGAACCCTGCACCATAACTTTTTAAAAATTTATTTTCTGGTTCTTTTTTTTTTTTCCAAGTTGCATTTAAAATATAGCACTGATGTATTTCTCTACTTGTGTGCCCACAGTGGACTGGGTTCCTCTCCTGAGGGACCTCGTTTCTGTGGGGCTGAAGATCTTCGCCTTGTGCGTGTCCTCCTCGCTCTCTCTCCTCACCATCGCAGCGGGGTGGTTCTTTCATCGACCCCTGATGGCGATTGCTTTGGGGGCTTTAGCTCTTCTTCCCGTGCTTCTCGCACGCACGCGACTCCCAGCCAAAAAGCATCTGTGACTTAAGAAACTGGATGTGAAGCTCACTGGAGCAGCAAGACAGTTCTGGGTGCCTCGGAATGACTCTCCACAGCAGGATAAAATCTGCAATTTAGACAATCATCCTCATTTGCAGTATTTTAAGACAAGTAAAGTTGATGTATTGCACTGACTTGTTGCTAATGTAGTCCTGCAGTTGGACATCAGCTGTTGTGGAGGCATGTTTTAGTTTTCATGCATTGTTTTGTCCTTTGTATTTTTTCATGCGCCACTGATGGATTATCTCTGAAACTGTTGAGTTTCCAATTACCCCCCCCCCCCCAAAAAAATACCCAGACCGTCGTCGTACGCACAAGAGATCTCTGTTGTGTGTTGGGTTCTACCGGTACTTGAAGATAAAAAAAAAAAGAATCATCAATCTCTTGTGCAACTCATTTGTGTTGAACTTGCAACAAAGTGTATGCTCATCTTTCAAAAATCCTAATCAAAGGTTTTTTATGTGTGTGTCAAAGCAGCACATGACATCAGTGGCTAGAAGCAAGATTCTTACAAAGTAATTTATTACACAAAACACTAAGTTTCCATTTTGCGTGTTAACAAAAATTGAGTTTCCAGTCTCATATCGTGCACGTTGTCACGATGCACACGTGGATTCGTCAATGGAGCACACCAAACAAACGTTGACTAGGCGTGTGCGTTAGTTTTGTCGAAGAAGTCACAGTGATCAGGTACTTTTTACCCTAGTTGACTGTGGAAACATTCGTCGGGTCAGCAGGCCGGGCTTCAGCACTGGACTGCAGTTGGCAGGTTTGCTGACTTCTCATGACACTACATGCTGATAGAGGAGGTTTTATTATGGCTGATTGACTGATGCTTTAGTAGGGGGAAAAAATGACTTCCAATACTGACAGAACCTATTTCAGCTTAATACATAAAACAAGTAAAAGCGTTGCACCTTTTGTAAAAACTGGTGAGAACAGTCTTTTGCGTGGGTGTACTTTTTTTTTGGGGGGGGGGGGATTTGACCCTCTGCTTCTTCCCCCCCCCCCCCAAACAGGAAGCAGTCCCGTGCCACCCGTTTTCACAGGACGGTGCATTTATTGCTCTTCTTTCCCCGCCGGGCCTGTAGTGCCGCCCTGGTGGCCATTTCAAATACTTCCCTCACGCCATCCTTTGTTTTGGCTGAGCACTCCATGTATCCAAAGGCACAGATCCTGTTGGCCATGTCCCGTGCATCCTCCTGCTTCACGGGTTCCTAGGAGGGAGGGGAAAAAAAAAAAAGACGCATGGGTTATGAAACATCGACACGGTTTCGAGAATATAGCTGGTAACAAATCCAAATTTATTTTTTCCACGAGCTCTCTCAAAATCTCGTTGCCAAGAAGAAAAGGAATCTTCCACAACGTAATCGTTTGCTCTTGATGGAAGTCTGCACTCCACATGGTTGCCGCTCCACTTTCGCACGTGTACCTGCTTCATTTTGGCAAGCTCCCTGCGGGTGTGCTCATCGTTGCGCAGGTCCTTTTTGTTTCCCACCAGGATAATGGGGACGTTGGGGCAAAAGTGTTTCACCTCTGGGGTCCACTTCTCTGGGATGTTCTCTGAAAACGACACAACACGTGATCCAGTATATGACCGTGTAAACTAAACCTGAGGCGTTCGCACCGTGAGCAGCTCACCGAGACTGTCAGGACTGTCGATGGAGAAGCACATAAGAATGACATCGGTGTCTGGATATGAGAGCGGGCGCAGGCGGTCGTAGTCTTCTTGACCTGCTGTGTCCCACAGCGCTAACTCCACCTGCCAACGCAATCCCAAATTATCAATGTGGGAACTTTTGACAAAAATCACTTTTGATGTTATAGTACGAAAACTGTACAAGGCATAGGCATAAAAAAAAAAAAAGACCATTCGGAAATCTTTGTGTTCTTGGTTGTTGATTAATCGTGTCTTGAAAAAAATAATGTACACAATTTAGTGGGCTCAAAGAGAATTTGACATCAACTATGTTAAATTAAAATTTATCATCAGCATTATTCTACTCAATTTTGCACCGGCATCCAAACAGGAGTTTAACACAATCAGAGGGAGTCCCCCATTCATCCCCCCTCCCCCATTGTCAGCCAAGGAAATGTAGCCAAATTCTCTGGATTACACAGAATGTTCTTAAGCAACTTCCATGAAACTATGTAAACATTTCCTCTCTTTATTATACATTTTCCTTGATGAAGCACAGACTCGGAGAATGTCTGCCCTCTAATGAATGCCATTGTAGTTAATGTTGGGATACTGAACAATAGGTCGTTTTTTTTAAATCAGAAAAATAAATGGTCTTAAACTGTTTCCTTGCTGGTGTAAAAAACGTCAGCCACTTCAAATTTATGATGTATAACATCACCTTTATTATTGGGAAATTTGGACAAATTTTCATCACAGCATGAATTTTGATGACATCATTTGACATTTGAATGTCGGAGTACCTATCTGCCCTAACAAAAAAGTATATTTTTAATCAAAATTCCAACAAAATATTCAAACTGATACAGATTTTATGCTTCATTTCACAAAGCTTCACAAATGTTCAACATGGGAACATAAGTCACTAATACGCAATGTACGGTAAGCATGTCACAAACATGCAACTGAGACTGATGTGTCTCCTAACGACTCCTTTAAACTTGTTTCTATACATCCTGTTAAATGTTTCGACCTCCTGAGCGAGAATGTTATATTAATGTTATTTAACTATGAAAGGACATTATGTGTATTTTAAATGGAACACACCTTTTTGTTTTGAAGACACCATACTGGAAAAAATACTGTACAGTATTTGTGTATGCTGACTAATTCATCAAAATTCTTGTTTGTTGTGGCTGTGGCATTTTTAAATGCTTCAACAATGGGTCTCAAGAAGAGAAGAGTGAAAGGCTCCATACCTGTTTGCTGTCCACTTCGATGTCCGCCACATAGTTCTCAAACACGGTGGGCACGTAGACCTCGGGAAACTGGTCCTTGCTGAACACAATCAGCAGGCATGTCTTGCCACACGCACCATCTCCCACTATGACCAGCTTTTTTCTGATTGCCGCCATAGCTGCAGATGAGAGGCAGGGGAGCAGGTTGTGTTAAGACAGGCTGTCCGCCTGCTGTTAGAGGTGTCACTAAAGCAAAAGCATTAGCATCCAAGTCTCTGTTTTGCTTGATATTTTTGTTTACACAAAAAGCTATTTTTCTCCAGGTTTTGGGCAAAGTGGCTGCATTTCTTAAAACTTACCAACGTTCTCCTACTAATTACTGGAGAACAAAAAATTATAGAATCAAACTTTTATTTTTTCAGGTGAAAGAAAATATGAATACAGAGTAGAATTTTATGTAGGTCTTGTGGGGGGGATTACTGCAAACGGCTGGCTTTGAATGAGAATATTAGCTTTATTTTGGTAAACATCAACACCACAAGTGTTTACAACATGGTAGCGAGACGTTTTAAAGTTGTAGGGTTGTTAACAGCCATGCTCTGTTGGCTTTAATACAATTCAAGCCATCTTCCGTCATCATTTCCTCTTCTTCACCTTAGCCGACAGCTATCTTGGGACACTTCATTAGACGTTCATTAGACCCCAAATCACATTTAAAAGCACTACTGGTGTAAGGTAAAGGTATGAGTAAAAGAATATCGTTGGCGTTCAACTGCCTTTTCGGATGACGGTGGGCCCTATTTGACCAAAGGAGGAAGTTGTTGTTATGTTTACTAAAGGATCGACGCCAGCGCCATCGGAGTTAGCCGGATAGAAGACAAACAAGCTTACATTTCTTCTTTAATCCGTGTACTGAAAGGAACAACATTATTGAAATAATGTTCCCGCAAAAAAAACCAACAAAAAAAATCACATTTCTCAGTGCAAGAGCAGTTAGCTGGTCTTAGCTTAGCATAACGGAAGTCAATGCGACTTAATGGGTCCGTTAGCTTTTCGGCTAGCATTAGCCGAGTAACGGGCAGAAAATGCAACTTGACGCAACATCGGCGAAGCGGACCCGTAACATTACATCAATCCGAAAAAAACTAGCAGCGATTGATTTCTAGTTGGAACGTGCTTACCCAGTGATTGTTTGCCAATATTTCCAAAAGATTTTCAAGTTGTGCTTTGTTGGCCTCCGTCGCTGAGTGCGCAGCTGGAGGATGAAGGGAAGGGAAGTGCAGTGAGGCGGTGGGGAGGGGAAAGCACACCACACGATGGTCTGCCCACACAAATCGTTTCGGCCTTACAGATTTTTTCACTTGCTGTCACAATATCAGTTCAAAACTGTTTCCCTTTATAACTGTGTAGATTCGCAGTCATCCGGCTCTTGATCATCTGCAAAGGTTGAATCAGTCAACTGCGCTGTTAGCTGAATTTGTTGTGTTTTCTTGTTTTCTTAAAACGTTTAAAAATGATTGCCAGAGCTATTCGCTATATTAGGCAAACGAAATAATGCCAATATACAGGTATGGCTAGCTGTAATTTAAATCAGTGACTCTCAAAGTGCGGCACAAGTACCACTGGTGCAGGGATGGGCAATTTCAATGCTGGACGGTGACACTATTTGAATGGTGATTTACGGCACAAAGCTGCAGAACAAGAAGCCAAAATTAAAGTTAAAGAGCTCATTTTGGACATTTTTGTTCACAAAAAAATAATTTCACGCAAATTTGTAATATTATTGAGGTACTATGTTGGTCCTTTATATCATTCAAAATCCACAAAAAAATTAAGCCTACTGACACTGTAGTATATCAGGATAAGACCCAGTGTAGATGCAACTAACACATGTCTGCCCTCTAGTGGTGTTTGGTGACATTCAAATTTAAAACTACAGTCGACCCCTTGGGCACCCACCGTCTCGTATATTTGCACATCTTTTTTTGTGATTCTAGAATGGCTTCAGCTCTGTCTTGGCCAATTTGCTCCTGGCCCAGAAACACTTTTGTTGTGCTCTGGCAGACTGACCACTAAAAAAGATGGTTGAATACTGTGAAATGTGTTTCCTCTAAAATAATGATTAATGATATTATATATATTATTTTCAACCTTTGGGAATTGCTTGCAAACCTGGCCTTAAATTGAAAAACCTCCTTTATTTAGTTTAGGCGCTTGAAGTGATTTAAATTGTTTGGGCTGACTCAGGTCATGGCTTGTTCACAGCTGGTGAAGCAATTTGCTTATAACTACCGGTCACTAATCCCGATAAGAGGCTTTCTCAGAACTGCTAGGTTTTGTACTCGGAAGGCTAACACAAATACATCAGTAGTTTCCTCACACTTAGCTGCAGTTCAACAGCAGTCGTGAAAAAAAAAAACGTGTCACGGAACCCTACTACTAGGAAATCACAGTGATGTCCACATGATGACTTCGGGTTTGTGTCTGTTTCATGTCCGCTGCTAGTTTCAGGTATTAGACTCTTAGTTATGATTAAGAACTGAATTCTGACTCATTTTTAAAATGTAAAAAAAAAAAAAAAAAATGGAGTGAGGTCATCTTTCTTTGTGAGCAGTCTTTTATTTTCTTAAGAAAAGGTGACATTTCCATTTTCCTCAGGAAATCGCTTACATGTATGAATACAATATCTCCTTGATTTCCTTGTCAAAAAGGCAAAGGACAAAGACTGTACAGTATGTTGTATCATTTTAGACTCTTCCCAACCCATTGATGGTCTGAACATTTTTTTGACAAACACAAGCCTGGGGATGATGAATATAGAAGTCTTGTGTATCATAATGAAAGAAGACTATTGTGGAGGACAACAGTAGTAAGACATACTTTTTCATGAGCAGATTATTACAACGGTCTCTCAACACCTGCGAGTTGCTGACCCCGCCCATATCCCGATCGCAGCCTCCTGTGACCCTCATATGTGAAAAGGGTAATCGTGCAAGTAGTCCAAGAGAGGCTTTGGGAGGGGCAGTTGGTCAAGGCAGTTTGCATTTCTGTTGATGGTGAGGCGTGCCAGGTGCTGTAAACGAGGGAAGATCTCCGGCCTGTGAAGGGGACGTAACAGCTTCAGAATCACGCCGCTGTCCTTGGCGAGGTCGGGGGAGTGGACATGATTGGGTTTTATTTTGGAGAGTCGACCGACCTCTGTCGACATCGCCGGGCCATGTGGCGTGTGTGCCGAGCCAATGTAGCGCTGGATGAGACTGATGACGTCAGGGAAGGACTGCAGGTGAGGCAGTTCAGGACTGAGGGAGTCCAGCCAGAAAGAACCCCTCTTGTACTGTATTCGGACGCTGGTCGGTCCACAGTGGGTCATCACCGACAGCGCCACCATGTACTGAGGGTGACTGCTGTCCCGCACCAGGAACGTGCCTTCAGATTTTGCCAGGAGTTTGTCCCGAGCCTGACTCGCCGAGATGGAACCCCAGTACCAGCCTGCAATGAATGACAAGGTTGCATTTAAAAGCAGACCTTTAATCACCAGCCGGATTGGTAATCGTAATGTCACGCTTTCTGGTCTTGCCAAAATCTGACAAAAATCAGAATGCTGCCCCTGTAATTCAGGATCACTTTTAAAGACCCTATAATGTGACTTCAGAGATTTCAAGATAACCGCTGAAAGCATGTGCAAGTTGTATGCATGAGTTTTATTTATTTTGTGATCATGCAGGTAAAGGAAAATCCTCATATTTCAAATTACAGTCAAACCTCGGTTTTCGTCCATAATCCGTTCCAGAAGGCTGTTCGAAAACCGAAATTGTTCGGAAAAACGAAACCACGCTCTTTTTAAAATAAAAATGTTTACTGAACACGTCTGCACACAATGGAAAGCAACCCGAGGAAGTGTCACTTCCTCGTGTAAGGAAGGCGAGAGGAGTCAAATGGTGCATTCACGTACGCTCAGTTTGTTCGTCATCCGAGGCATAAAAAACTCAACATTTTTGGTCGAAAACCGAATTGGTCGAGAACCGAGACGTTCGAAAACCGAGGTTTGACTGTATCTTTCTCCATTGGATGGACGGAAAATGCCATTCATCTGTTTCAGCCTACCCCAAAATTAAGCAAAAAAACCCATGTTTTTCTATATGAAAAAATAACACTCTTTAATATTAATTACCGTACACTTACATATGGAGAAGTGACACATTTTAAAATAATCCAATAAAGCAGTCAGGGGTGCACTGGCCATCTGTCATACAGGGCAGATGGCCGTTGGGCTAGGGTCTTTTTTTCTCTCCCTCATTTTACCTCAAGAGACCATCCTACAATTACACCATTTACAATACAGACAGCAAAGCTGACTAATCAATATTGGTAGCAGAGCTACATGGTAGCCAGCAGTGGTCTGGAGTCATGTCTGAATATGGATTTTATAGGAATGTGTCTTCAGAATAGAATATTTGATTCTCATGGTGAATTACAGTAATCCCTCGTTTATCGCGGATAATGGGGACCAAAACCACCCGCGATAAATGAAAATCCACGAAGTAGCGACCAATTAACATATATATATTAAAAAAATTGCGCTTGAGTGTTAGTGGCCTTTGCGCTTGAGCAGAGCCACTAACACACACACACACACACACACACCCGCGCGCTCGCGCGCACACACACACACACACACACACACACACACACACACACACACACACGCGCCCTCAATGGCCCTGCAGTCCTCCAGCTCTAAAGTCAGGACACACACTCATCATCATAATTTTATGGCACCAGTCTGTGGGAAAGGTCTACCGAAGCACCTCAGGGCTTTATAATTATTTTATTTTTTTTAGCAGCTAAAACAAACCTTCTTAAACTAATATTGAATTATTTTATTTGATTACTTTGACTGAGGGCGGCCCGGTAGTCCAGTGGTTAGCACGTCGGCTTCACAGTGCAGAGGTACCGGGTTTGATCCCAGCTCCGGCCTCCCTGTGTGGAGTTTGCATGTTCTCCCCGGGCTTGCGTGGGTTTTCTCCGGGTGCTCCGGTTTCCTCCCACATTCCAAAAAACATGCATGGCAGGCTCATTGGGCACTCTAAATTGTCCCTAGGTATGAGTGTGAGCGTGGATGGTTGTTCGTCTCTGTGCGCCCTGCGATTGGCTGGCAACCAATTCAGGGTGTCCCCCCGCCTACTGCCCGAAGACTGCTGGGATAGGCTCCAGCGACCCTAGTGAGGATGAAGCGGTTCGGAAAATGGATGGATGGATGGATACTTTGACTGAACTGAACGATATTAGGCTATGCTCCCTGCACTCTAAATGAGTAATTTATGATACAAATCGAGCTAATGCCAGAAGTACCTGAGGTTTGTAAATACTGGAAGGTGGTGGCGATGCAGGACAGATCCTCATCTCTATCGGAGGGGGTCTGGGGTGGATGTGGGCAGAATGGATCCGGGTCCACACGATGGCTCGCGGTCACAGCCGGGGCAACCATGTCTGACAGGACACCCGGACATGTTATCAGAGATTATTTGGTTTGCTGGAGGGAAATGATCCAATTTCACTTTACTGCAAGTTATGTATCTTTGTTCATCAACTACCAGCGACGTGTAGTGACAGAAAGAGCATTTAAATACTCTTCTGCTATCCTACAATTCCTTGTGCAACCACTTTTTGTGACATTTTTGTTTGACGGTGTGCCGTGAGGTTTTTAATCGCGTAAACTATGTGCCTCACGTGAGTCGTGAAAGTGTTCAATGATTTAAAGGACCCGCGTTAGCACCACAAACGCAATCAATAACAGAAACTACACAGATAAACAGGAAAACCACCGCAGAATAGAATAACAAAGATCCACGTCTCATAATCTCGTCAATAAAGCTCGACTGTATAGTTGAATACGTATAAGAAACATCTTTAAAATGTGTTAAAAGTCTCACCTTTCACCACGATTAATCATAAAGTTTGAAGAGACAATCCCGAGAAATACCTCCTCTGGAGCCTAATACACTGAAGGTCGGACCCAGAAAGCAAGTGTGTTCGCGTCAAGCTGGCAAACGTTCTAGGAATTCTGTTTGCCAGGAAAGGTTTGTGTCAGTGCGTTTACAATCGATGCAACGGTGCTCTACCTACACTTCCAGCGCACTTCAAAATAAAACATTGATACCGTGTTTCGTTTTGTTTCGGTTTTTTTTTTCAATAAACGGGACGGACTTTTTAGTGTTTTCTTCTGCGTTTTTATTGCGTGACAAATTATCGGAGCTGTCAAAATCGTATAATAACTAAACTCAGTTAAAAATTAAAGCAGTCTGTCCAGGAAAATATCTTCCATGCCGAGATCTGAAAAACCGCAAGCATGCTTAAAATTCAGGTCCAAATATTCTGTCAGTTTGACAAAATATTTGCAAATTTTATGCAAATTCATAACATCTTACAAAATTGACACCTATGTACAATTTTGCAAGAGCGCAAGACAAGACATTTATTTACACGACACAAGTATTTGGGCTTGCTTCAAAGCAACATCATGAGGATCCTCAATGGGAAGAAAACTCGTTTTCCTGTCAGGACACGGCTTTATTTTGAAAGGACGACATAATAGTACCGATGTTAGTGAGATTTAACTTGACAATATTGGATGTCATGCACTTTTTAATATTAATTCTTGGTATTTCATTCACATATCAAGTATGATCCACAACAATAATGTCACATGAGGCGGAGCCTATTAAAATATATAAATATAAACATATTGCAAATCAAAATATTTTCTTAATGTGATGAAATGATACAATATTCCTAGAAAACCCCGTGTTTATGTTTTCTGCGTATTATCTTGAGCAGGTCACAAATTGGTTTGTTGTCATATGATCCAGTGAATGGGTCAGGCAGTTTCCAACCGTGGTGCCATTATAGTTTCTGGGTAGCGAGCCTTCTTAGAATACACACGCATACACAAACGATCGCGCGGACACACACACACAAAGAGCGAGACAGAACAACTTTGAAGGAAGTTATTCATGAGTTCGACATAATTGGAATTTTTATCCCCCGAAATACACCGATGAGCAGTAGGATAACAAACATTTTATTGTAAAGAACATGGTCGCGAAACTGCAGTGTGACTGAAACAAGAACGTACACTAGCTGTGTTCAGTCATGGAGACCTGACTTCAAGTTCAAACAGGACAACCATTACTCATACAACACTTCAAAGCCATTCTTGCCGTCACCAAAACGGATTAATATGAATCATTGATTAAGAAACAAAGCAACGTATTCAACCCTTCAATTTGAACGGGACATATGGAAAATGTCTTTTGTAATTGTATACGAACAGTTGGGTTTCTGGAGTGCCCGCCCCTCATCAACTTAATTAAAGTACTGAATAGTGGAAACAATAATCCCTTTCAGCCATCACTTCAGAAAAAAACAAAAAAAACAATAACAAATGCTTTGCTACTCTGTATTTAAATTAGGAAAAATAGCACTCCATAATATTGTACTTTATAAAAACATGATATAGATTTTTTTTGTCACACTATCAATTGAATGTTCCTTGTGTTGGTCTTCCAGGTGTACTCACATTGACTATGCCGGGGCATATAAAACAGACAGAGAGATATACTGCTCATCTCAACTCCAATAAGCTCACCAGTACAGCACAAATACTGGTCGTTCTTCACAGAGGATAAAGAATACATACGATGTAATTGACTTTATTTTCTGCTTTTTGACAGTTACCTTCAACTGGGAGTAGCGATAAACAGCTTAAAGTCTCTTTTTTTGAATAACCGTTCATTATTTGCCAAAGTGATTCTCATGTTGATGTGAGTTGAGTTGACTGTGACCATGCAGTGCTTGCATCTAAAGTCTGCGCTTGCAAGCTAAAAAAAAACAAAAAAAGAAAAATCAGCTGAACAAATGCTTGGATCTCGACAAACTTGCATGTCAAGTCATTCTCACTTCAAGGCACCACTCTTTTATTTGCCTGATTTTAAGAATGTGTCTGTGAGACAGCCGCTCTGCATTTCCACCACACTGTTACATAACGTTGCTCCACATGGAGTCCGACTCAACAGTAAATGGGGCGTGATATACAGTACAACGACTCCCTTGGATGAGATAAGCAAATACCTGAATAGCTCATTTCAGCGAGACATGAAATAAGGTTACAAGTGTCCAATAATTGTTGAACTTTGGAGTACTTTGACCCAAATATGTTACTGAGACACCTTTAAAAAGTCTAATTCATAATATATCCCCTTTAAAATCCAGTCCAGTCCAGTCTTATAAGATGTTAACATTAAAACTCCCTTAGACTCATAATTTCCCTGCACATTAACGCAGGAGGCACCTGACCACGTCTTCCCCCTTTAAGATACATGTTTCATGTGTTTCATCATTTTTTGTTGTTGTTAAGTGATGCTTTGCTCTGGCTTTGTATCCATATTTTATCTGGGGTCAAAAATGATATATATCACGTTTGTACGGTTGTGTAGTGTGTGTGTGTGTTTGTGTGTGCGTGTGTGCATCTTTTTTACATTTCTTCGCCGTTCTCTCCTTTGCCCTTGATAAGGCGTTTGTTGCCCCTCTTGCCGCCAGGTCCACGGGGCTTTGCGAACGCTTGCTTTAAGGTGTGCTCCATCGGGTGCACCTCCTCGTACAGGAAGTCTTCTGTCAGGTCATCACCACTATCTATCTCCATCTGTACACACACATTAGGACACTGGCAATTTCAGATGGGCATCAGTGATTCATTTTGATGAAGTCAAGTGGAACTTCAACAGTCAAATACAACCCCTCTTAGGTGTTAAGATCTAGAATTTGATACAAAAGTCCGGGAAAAAGATGTTTATTAGTGGCGTCACGCGATATGTCAGCGATTAGTATACCCTGCAGGACATTAATTAACAACGTGGATGCTTAATTTGAGCATAAAAGGATAAACTTGTGCTTGTTTTGCCTTTTTCATTCCGATCCACTTACCCTCAAGAGGGTCGCGGGCGTACTGGAGCCTATCCCAGTTGTCTTCGAGCAATAGGCGGAGTACACCCTGAACTGAATGGATGTATGCTGTGCCAAGTGAGAATGTTAAAAAAAAAAGTACCTTTTTGGTCACTTCCAACTGATAATCTTTCTCCACCTCCTCCAGGAGCCTGTTCTTGCAGCTGGAGTACAACATCCGCTCCTTTATACTACAGGTGTACCCAGGCATGGAATAGATGAACACTGGAAGCGACATCAATTCACAGCATGTAGAATAAGTTGATAACAATCTTTCTTTGCAGTAATCCTCTCTTGCTACTTTTTCCAAAAAAAAATCTTTGTGCTATGCAGTGTGTGAAATGCTATCACGATGACTTTCATTTCTTAGTCTGAGGCTGTGAAAATTGTTAGGTGTAAACCCAGCGCATAAAGAATGAGGCTTTTGGAACCAAAGATATCCTAAAATTAAGATGGCGGCCATAAACAACACTGTTCAGCCAAAATACAATCTAGTCAACTCTGCTCCATATGGATTCATATTAAACTTCAAAGTAATAATTGTGACTTTTTTTTTATATTTCTTGCGTTAAAAACAAACAACAACAACAACAAACAAAAAACAGTCAAGTGCCCTGTGAGGCCTGCGCACTGACCCAGTGCCTCCTGAGAGCGGCCCTGGTGGGAATGTTTGAAAATGAAGAAGTGATATCTGGGGGAATCCGTGGGGATCCTATACGGCAGCTCCCGGGTTTCTGTTGGTTTGGTGTGAACCAGCTCGATGGTCTCTTTCTCCACATCCAACCTCTGCAACACGACACAAAGCGGACTTTGCTCAGTGGGCCAAAGTCGCGCAAACACAATTTTTTTTTCTCTGTATTTTGGATGAGCGGTTGCATCAGATCTGACCAGCTGGATGTAGTTGATACGTTTCTGCTTCAGCTGCTGCAGAGCTCGCTTAGCCTCTTCTTGTAAAGGGAACGCGAGACCCTGAGAGACTCTTTTGTCTATCCCGAACTCCACTGGAACCTAACCCACAAGCCACCACACAACCGCTCATGTCAGACTGTATATAGACGGTGTACAGGCAGGAAAAATAAAGAAATAATGAAATCAAACTGAGATGGAGAGGCAGTATTAGAGACTCAAAAGTCATCATTTGCATACTAGCATACACCAACGCTAGATGCATTTTTACTTACATAACACAAATTGTTATTCAGTGGTGCCAAGAGATACGACCTGTCTTAGGAATTTTTCAATATGTATAATTTCAATATATATAATATAATATAATATAATTTATATATAATATAATTGAAATTTAAATATAATATAATTGAAATTTAAATAATATAATATATATATATATATATATATGTATATGTACTGCTCACTACATGCAAAAATGCTGCTTGTCAAGAAGTACCTTGAAAAAAAAAAATATATATATATATATATATATATATATATGTAGTATCACAACTTTGCCTTAGGATTCGCTACTAGCTTAATGCTAACACACATTGCTAAACGCCAAAGACAGGCTAATGAATACAATTAATAGTCACAGTGTTGTAAACTTTTAAGGAAGAGATAATTAAATATTTGAACTCTAAAACAACCTTCGATTCTAATTATTATTTAATAATTTTATGCCTGTGTTTTTGTTCTCATATTTTTTTACTTATTTTGTCAAACTGCTGAGGTTTATTTTTGTTTAACGAAATATAACATATGCTAGGCGTATTTGTATATAATGTTACATACTCTTGCACGTGGAATCCCAATTCGTCTACGCTCGTCCTGTGAACAACAAAATAAAGGTTGTGTAGCTCAATAATTCGTAGCACACACACACACACACACACACACACACACACACACACACACACACACACACACACACACGCTCACCCACTAATACCAACATTGTATACACAAACAAATTCACACGCACAATCACTCACACCCAGACACACAAACTCGCACACAAGCAGACACACAAACACACGCATGCGCATGTGTGAAAAGATGTGAGCTTACCCATACAACTTTATCCTGTGAGGAAAAGATAAACACTCAGTTGTTTTCACATTCCCACTTGAAATTCCAAGTCACTCTCTTCCCCTTTCCAATTTCACCTCTGTGACTCGAATTTGTTGTAGTTCCTGTTCGGCTGATGTGAGAGGCGCCGGAGAACAGCAGGAGGTCATGTGACGTAAATAACCCTGGAAGCACACGTCATCCTGCCAAGACAAACAATAGGAGAAGAAGCATACCTCCAGGGGTCCACCTGCTATCTTTTTTTTGTTTTGTTTAACTAACCTCAATTGTGCCAAACAGCTCGTCTTTGATGTGACCGCCTCCGAATTCTTTCTTCAATGTGGCACGGGTGGCAGCGTACACCATCTTCTGTCTGACCTGCTCGACACATACACTATTAAATTCACTGTTGTCATGTTATACTGTTCACTGGATACTTTTAAAAATTGGTGGCGGGCATTGTGGCAGCAGTTCTTCCAATTCTTTTTATCCTATGTTAATGTTCTTCCTTCCCTATAGAAATCAGCCTTTTTCCTCCCGTTATTAAAAAAAGGTGACCTTGCAATCCTGACAATATATATAGACCAATATTCAACCTCTCATTTTTGGCAAAAATTCTTGACGCTCTTGTAAGTGAGCAAGTAAAAGAGTTTTTGTAATCAAATGACATTTTTTGGAATGGTCACCTGCTAATTACAAGGTAAGAATATTCCCGTCATTCTCACCTACAAGAATCCTTTTTAGAAAGGTAACCACATCCTCCATCATGCTGCCTATTGAATGGATCAACCAACCAAAAAAAATGTTTGGATATACAGTGGTACCTCTACTTACGAAATTAATTGGTTCTGGAAGAAATTTCTTATCTAGAAAATTTTGCAAGTAGAGACGCGTTTTGCATGTAAATGCCCTAATCCGTTCCAAGCCCCCATAAAATTCAGACATAAATCTTTTCTAAAGCATAAAAATGCATCACAATACGTCATAAATACAATGAGAATATTGCACAAGAGTTGTGCATAATATAAACAACAAAGAATAAAGAATAAAAATGGTCATTTAACTTTTAACTGAATTCTCATCGGTTTTGTCATGTTCTCTATCAGAAGTGGTTTTTGCCTTGCGTTTTGTGAAGAACTGATCCAAGGACATTTGCTTTTAACAAGCCTTCGAAAATGTCCAAGGCAAACATCATCATAGTGAGCGACGTACTGGTGACTGATCGGGCGACCAAGCGATGAATATCCACTCGTATCCCAGTGCATTCTGGGAATCAAGCCGGTAGAGGATGTAGCACGGCTGCTGTGGCATGAGCAGAGGTAACAGGAAGTGGTCGTAGTCCTTGTCCCAGCTGTTGCGCAGGCTGTCCGCACGACTCGAGCATCAACTTCTCTGCGGGTAAAAATCAAATGTCGGGCCCTATTTTGGTTGACAGAGCTCGACATAAAAACGGTCGGAACTTATTTTTTGTGTGATTTCATCCCACATCTGCACAGGCTGCAAACGCCCCGTTACGTCCATGCACACAATTAAACTGCACTACACTTGCATTGGGAAAGAAAATATGTCTCCGAATCCCATAGATGTAACCTTTGAACATGGTGTGCTTACCATTTTGGATGACAATCTTCATTATCCTGATGGCACCTCCCCTTGCTTGGGCCAAGAAGTCTTTAAGCTCTGTTGATGCTGAAATGATAAAAAGCGTAGCAGACAAAATGGAAAAGATGATGTTGTATTTAATGGTACGCCAAGGTACGGATGATTTTTTTTAATTGTTTTGACTCCAGTGAAGTTGGGGGGAAAAAAAGCAATTAAGTTGTATCTCTTAGACTACTAGAGGAACAGCAAATTTAGAAACCGGCTTCCTGACTTCAGCATGGAACACATTCGTGCTTTCTTTCACACAAAATAAACACCCAGAGAGACAGAGGGAGAGAGGCACCAGACAGACAGTCAGAGACAGACAGGCAAACAGAGCAAGACAGAGAGATGGGGAGACCTAGAGAGAGCCAAAGAAAGAAACAGAAAGAGAGAACGAGAGAGTGAAAGAATCAGAGGGAGAGAGAGAAAGCGAGCGAGCGAGCGAGCTACAAGGCACTCTTGAGGTCACACTATGTAAAGGCACAGCACAACATTGTAGCACAGTGTGTGTGTGTGTGTGTGTACATCACATTTTTTCTTCACATGACAGTTTTTTTTGTGTTGCGTTAAAAGCTAATTTGGAATACAAGTGATTTGCGTTAGAACCAATTGAACGTATAAGTCAAGGAAACCACTAAATCACCAATATATTTTATACTTAATTCAGAGAAGTGAAGCAGTTGCAAATGTGATTTGTACAAAAATAATAATAAATCTTGTAATGATGAGAAGCCAAGGGATCATCGTTTTTTTGGGTCACATCAAACCCTAACTTTGTCATTCAAAAGGTTTAGTGGCTGTGCCCGGCATAAGATATTCTTCGTGCTCTTTCTTCTTCTTTATGTTGAGATGGAAGAAATTTCATCTGTGCTATCTGTAATACAGCACAGTTGACAATAAAGTTGTCTTCAATTCAATTCAATTCATAATAATACAGTAGGTCAAAATAATAATGACAAAAAAACCCTCCTCTTCAATCCCTAAATTCCAAACCTGTAATTTTGGTGCTGAAAACTAGATTTGGTGATGTGTTATGTGTCACCATGGTTACCAAACAGCACTTTCATGATTAATGCATGATCAGGTGAGAGAGGTGTACCTCAGGTCAGCCATCCTCTCTATGCTCCTGTTACCAAATCCCATGCATAACATTCATTCTGTATATATACAAAAATCCTTAAAATGATTAATATAAATATTCTGACATTTGAATTGCTCTCGTCCGCACTGGCATTAAACTATTCTATTCCCAACGGGTAGAAAAATCTTACTTCTAGGTGATCTTAACAATTCTACAAAATTATTTTTAAATATAAGAAAGGCCTGTAGATGTGAAGTTTAATTCCTTGCAATTATATATCGGAAACAGCAGAGTATTCAATAAGGAACTAAACCGGAAACAAATATGGGGGGGAAAAAACATGCATACCATTGATCCCAGTTTGGTGTGACATGTTTTGGCAGTCAGCAGTTGCATGGAAGGAGCAGCTCCAGCTCTGTCTCTGTCCTCGCTCGTCTGGCTCTGAAGGAAGTCGACCCGTCTGCTGATGGCACACAGACGGACCCACGCACACCGAGTGACACCGACTCTCGATGGGGACGCGGGAGATTCTTCACACCTGAAATGCAATCTGCGGAACTGGGCGGCGGATGAGTAAGATTGCGCCTGTCAGTGGATATGGAAGCCTGACTACTGATCGAAACCCCCTCACCCCCCCCTGTGTGGATCACTGAACACAGCTCCAAGAGTCTGCCGACCAGGCTTGGAGATCCACAGGTGTGCCCAGGTGTTGTTCTTGTGTAGCTGATCCTTGGGGATATTTTATTGCTCGTTCATGAGCTCACATCAGCTGTATCATCTCAAATTCCAGCTCACAGAAATGTGACACCTGGCGAGAATCTGACCAATTCAACATTGCTCCTTGGACCAAGGACAGTGTGTGTATGGTGGGGGGGCAGTGTGCATTTAGTGTATTGTGGTTGGAAGCATTAATGTGAATTCTGCGATTTGTTTCTAGAAAAATGTTGGAAGATAATTGCTGCAAACATGTAAAGACTGAGAACTATATAGCACTGAAGACTGTGGAGATAGTTTCCCACCATTTCAGATTTTTGGGCCGTGGCTAAAACGGTGCCCACTGACACCAAGCATCTCGCATGAGGCGCCCTTCGCGCGCTACATAAAAACTTGAGGTACTTCATTCACATCGGTTAGTAGTTATCCAGCGGAATTGCGAGTTCCTTAACTCCTTCACTCCCAAAGACGTTTTTAAACGTCTTTTCAGACTTGGTCCAGAATTGGCTGGTACTGAATGAGTTCATTATTATGGCTAGGCACATTTGCACCAGTACAGAGTTCATTTACCTACCTTGCTCTGCCTATCCCCACCAAAAAAAAAAGAATCTTGCCACATTTTACAGAACAATTTGGTGTTATTTAACCTCTCCAATGAGGAGGTGATGGCGTGTAAATGTTGATCTAACTGTTAGATCTTTAATTCTTGTTTTAAAATTTTTTCGCGACGATAGCTCACTTTCCAGTGAACATTTTATTTTGTCATTATGAGCAACATTGTGCTGAGCAGCCAGAAAAGAGTGTTTTCTCCTTCGCCACTTAGTACAACCAGTTTTTTTTTTTTGCCATCACAAACACCTCTTGATGGTGGCATTCCCAAAAGAAGCAAGACGTGCATTTATCAAAAAACTATTGGAATACAGTATATTGCCATCTCTGTGATTTCAAAGACACCCGCCACCCCACCAAAAAAAAAGAGTTGCTGTTCAAATTCTACAAGAAATAGGTTGTAAAAAAATATAATATATATATATTGCAGAATCAACGTATACAAATGCATGTATGGTACATCATTCCGACTGATATGCACACGCCAAGGGTGCAAAGGGTAGCGCACCTCAAGAAGTTTGGAATTAAACGCCTTGCAAAGTAGCATCTCTATCCAAGAAAAAGAAACCATGGATGAACTCAATGTGGTCGTTCGCATTCAAGGGCAGATACACATGCGTGTCGTCGTGAGTTTACCTGTGACAGGGTCGTGTATTATTCATTCATGGGTGAGTACATAACCCAAGCATTCATACATTTTTTATATCAACAGCCTCCCATCCATCCTCATACACACATGCGCACACTCACGACACTTACTTTAAAAAAATTAGAGCTGATCAGATATACATAATAATTCTGTGGTGACTCCTGCACTAAAACGATCATTAAAAAATAAAAATTTGAAAATCGTTTCAGCGTTTATAAACTACCAGACTTCATAAAATGTGGCCCATGTGTTGGTACACAAGTAGAAATAATTAAGTATTTTTTTGTCCAAACTGTTAGAACCAACAGTTTACTTTTTTTTTTAAACAAATGACGTATTGTCTATTTTATCAGCATTTGTTTTTACCTATTTAAATTGAACAAATAAGTTTCTCTTAAGTCTGTGGTGAAATTAGTCACAATAATATGTATGATTTGCAGTTTTTCCAATAACAATAGACCAGGATTATAGAAAAGTAAAAAAAAAAAAAACACATTTATTTTTTCGACAATAAACATTTAAAGGCAGAAACACTATTAAAAGTGAAATCACGAACTCTGAGAGTATTAAATACTCTACGTCTTTAAATATTTTTTTAAAAAACAGGTGCTGACATTTACAATAAAAAAATATACTTTTTTGCATGAAACAGAAAAACAGTATCCACAAATTTAGCCAACATGAGTCTGAGGAGCTTAAAAACGTTTCAAAAGAAGCATTAAAATGTCTGATGTTGGCACAATCCACACACACATTACAAAGTAAATAGGTGACAAATTACAAAATTTAAAAAGTTGATGTCAAATTCTAATCTTTACACGTCATCAAAACTTGGGAGCCAAAATGTCTGCAGAAAAAAAAAAGGTGACAGTGTTAGAGAGCATTCGAATCAACTCAACTTCATTCACTATATAGCGCGCTTTCACAAATCTGCTGCAAGAACAAAAATGGAACATTACTACGGATACTAGAGGTTGGACAAACTAGTCGACGCATCGGCTTTACCACCGCGCAGGACGGCGAATTGCCAATCCCGTATTATGGCATCAACAACATGGGCCCCTCACAGACAGCAAAAGGTGGCGACTTCGCACAGCAAAGCAACAGCGGCGCCACAAGCGTGAGAAAATATTTTTTGAAAAATGTGACCGTTAGCATGATCACTGACAAAATAGCTAATATCACTCAAATACTGTATAAGAAAAGCACAGGCAAAAAAAATTTCATAAAGAAAGAAATTCATAACCAAAATTCCAAACTTCAGGATTGTGAGGTAGATGTGCCTACCACTAGAACCCCGCGCTTCACTGTTAAACCTCACTCTACCAACGTCGGCGTTTGCATACGGCACCCCTGTCAAATTAGCATGCGTACGCGAGGTGAAATACTGTGCTGTGTATTATCTCACCATGTTAGTGCAGGCAGTGGCAAAGGTCATGTATCTGGGGTTAAACTGCACAGCGCTGATGGGTCCCAGATGCTTCCCATCCAGCACAGCGACTTTCATCGCGTTCTCTGTGCTCCAAACATGGACTCTCCCGTCCTCTGAGCCTATCGTGCGGAGCAGATAGAGTTGTGTTCAAGTCTCGGGTGGATGGATGCAAAGATGGCCGGAACAATAAAGCAAAAAAAAAAGGGTTTACCGATCATGACAAACTGGGAGTCGGGGGTGAAACATGCCTCCAGGTTTAAGCCTCTGCTGTTGTTGTAGCCCTTGCAATGAGCAACGATACACGTGTTCGAATAGAATACAATGATTCACAGTGATTGCATATTTTCGTCGCAGGCGTGGAAGGCGCTTACAGTAAACTTGTGCATCACGTCTCCAGTGAAGGCGTTGAGGATGCAGATCATCCCCCCGTTGGTTGAGATGAGAATCTGTTTGCCATCATTGCTGAACTTCAGGCCAGTCCAGTCACAGGTGCGATTCAGCTTCATTTCAAATGAATTAAAAGGGCCCTTTTCCAAAAAGTAAAAATCACACAGCTGTATATTTTTGACGTTTGCATCATGAACTACCATATGGAGTAAATCCACACACACACAAATTTCTTCCCATTCATTTTTACGCCTGCATTTGCATTTGATGGCTAGCAGGAGTTTATGTTCGTGTTACACTGGAACAACAGTCACTTCCTGTTTCCAACCCAAAGAATCATGGGAAATGTAATCACATTAATGCAAACGTCTGCTGCCTTCCTTTTAACATCGACAAACGACTGCGTATAGGCATGGGCCGATTACCCGTTTGATGCTTTATGAGCCGCTTCTTTATAGTTAATGGTGCCGGCAGGTACTAGTTAGCCCCAAGAACAACATGAGCCAATGAATCTGTTCTAAAAATAGTTCACCAACTACGGGACCTTGTGACTTACTAAGAAAAATGTAAACAGAAGAAGAATGTTCACATTTATTTATTGTTCAGATGTTACACGTTTCTTAATGTATCAAATTTTCTCCATTTTGTTTGCAACGAAAACTGATTATGTTCAATGGATGAAAATCATGTTTTTATATACACAACTACAGTCAAATCTCGGTTTTCGAACGTCTCGGTTCTTGACCAATTCGGTTTTCGACCCAAAATTTCGAGTTTTTTATGCCTCGGATGACGAACAAATTTCGGTTCTTAAACAAACTGAGCGCACTTGAATGCACCATTTGACTCCTCTCACCTTCCTTACACGAGGAAGTGACGCTTCCTCGTGTTGCTTTCCATTGTGAGCAGACGTGTTCAGTAAACATTTTTATTTTGAAAAGAGCGTGGTTTCGGTTTTCAAACAATTCGGTTTTCGAACAGCCTTCTGGCACGGATTATGAACGAAAACCGAGGTTTGACTGTATTTCAAAAAATTTTAGAGCTCTAATTTTAATTTTAATATTTTTGCTCACAGTTATCATATGGTCAGAATCTAATGTCGGCCCACGCAGACTACATCTGAGCCAAAATACAATCTTAGCTATGTTAAATCAAACAAATAAACATATAATTAAAAATAACAATTTAACAGAGAATGATTCACAACAGAAGTTCAGAACAAGCTAACACATTGAACTGTTATCAAATGTACCTTGGCAAAAGCACGGACATCATACAGTTTAATGGACCGCGAATCCACTCCTACAGCGAAAATGAGCCCTTCTGGGTCATAAGAACAAATGGGTCTGTCAAGGGGCTCGGTTAGACCCTGGAACACACACACACACACACGCACACACACAAAATGTGTCATAACACAAGCTTCCAAAGTTGACACCATTGTTCAGCCTCCTTGATGATGCCTTATAATAAGAACCCATTCCCTTTTCTGTCACACTTGTCCTCATTCGGGTCACAAGTGACCATTCCAGCTGACTTTGGGTGAGAGGAAGGGTACACCCTGGACTGGTCGCCGGCCAATCACAATGCACAAACAGACAAAAAAACATTCACAATCACATTTACACCTCTAGGCTACTTGCTTTCCTACCTACTTAGATCCAAAACTGACGGCGGGTCATCAAGAAGGCTTGGAGGCAGACAGTGGTAACAATCACTTTACAACAGGTCCACATGTTCTTAAAATACTGTTCATGCCGATCATAAATTTGAGTCTGCTTTCATGTGACTCACCTGAACATTTTCAGTGCGTAGATCCCAGATCCGGATTGTCTTATCCAGTGAACCAGAGATGAACGTGTTTGCTACAGGTGACATGGAGAGAGCCGTAACTCTGTAAAGCAATTATGGAATGTGAAAGCAAGCCGGGGACCAAACAAAAGTACATAGTGGAATCAAAACGCTTGGGACAGATGCGTTCTTAATCCAGTGTAATGCTTCTATTATAATAAATATGTGGTGCCTTTACTCACCTTGCAGTGTGACCGGAGAAGTATCTGATGTACTTGCGGTCAGTCAGTGACAGATACCGTATTGTATCTACAAATCAAAAGAACAATATACATCCGTGTTTGGAGTGCAATGGAATAGTTGAGATAGGTGATTTGAAACATGAGTGATTTAAGTCACAAAATGAGTGCGGTTGAATTCGTAACGCAAGACACCAGTGTATTGGGTTCCACAGCATTTTTTCTTTCGCAGTGTTGATTTATTTACCATCCATCTTATTGGAACTGTAGATGACTTTTTGGGAATCCCCATTCGTGTAACAGATCAAGTCTGCTCCATACTTCTTGCTGTACACCGTCTGAGCGGGCCTGAGGGGAGATCATAGCAAATTTAAACACGACCAAAATGCAAACGCGCAATTTTGCTTGCGCGTCTACCTGCACAATCTAACGCGTAATAAAATGTTTTACCTGTCGCAGTGCATGCTCAGAGATCTGTATTTAACAATGATTGTTTCTTTTATTTTGCATCGCAACCATAACAAGTAACACTCGAGTACTATTGGACTTAACATTTTAAATACACCCAAGACTCAAATTACATATAAATTGTCACAAAATGTATTGCATACTTACATTCCTTCCGTGATATCATACAAAACAATGCTGTCGTCGTTGCTGCTTGAAATTGCGCTCTCACCATTGGGACTGTAGACTACACAATTGATTTTATCAGAATTTTCTCTATATTTTCTCGCAACCCTGAAACTCCTCAACACGCTGTCCGTGATTTTCATGTTTGCACCCTTGCTACACGAACCTAACTATAAAATGTACATCAAAACTAAATTCCATGCATGTAATTCGATCAATTTCATTGCATCCGATCAACGCGCATTGCAAATTATGCTGCAGTTGAAAATAACTTATTTTAAAATGGAAACGATGGACTAGCGCTAAAATGTTCAAGCAAAGGTCAAGTTTATTTTTTCACAAAACGACTTCGGGGAAAGACAATGCCTTCCGGTAACACCAGGATTTAATGACCCCGAAAAAGCCGGCTACTGAAAGGTCCTAAAACGAACGCACCAACGTTGCCGGAAATTACATCACAAACCTGAAAGTTATACGCGTTTGCAGTATTTAGGTCAGAAATTCTATCTTTCTTATTCAAATGGTACAATCGTGTTAGGATAAACTACTTCTGTGCGTTTAACACCACACACTAATTTATTCTAACGATAGATTTTAGATGTTTTTTCTTTCTGGAAAGACTAGGCGGAAACAACCAATACCCGGAAGTATTTAGATGAGACACTCTTGTGTGCGCCATGTTTTGTTGACTACACTTTAGATGTATCTTTTTAACTCCCAGTGCCACTATGAACCACTGTACAAGAAATGTATTCACTGGTGACTGGAACTTCCTTCTACGGTCTCTAAGAAAAACATGGACAAAGTGCCACCAGTCCTCGGGAACGGCTCTTATTTGCCTTACCCGGGGTCAGACCACGGCTGCAAGGCAAGCTCCGGATGCTGAGAAAGGAGAGAAACCTCCACTTCGAGCCATTGATTTGGCTCGCAAGCTCCGGCAGGAGAGGGCCAAAACTCGGACAGAGGAGCCCAATGTTTCACCCCAACAGAAGAGGGTGACAGAGTTAAAACGGTTCAGTCTTCAGCTTCAAAATATTCATCCCAACGTGCTGGCCAAGCACCTGAAGCGAGGCGTGCTGTACCAGGATCAGCGTGTGGTCGTTGTCAACAAACCGTATGGTGTTCCTGTCAGAGGTAAAACAAATTTAACGAATGCTTGTAGATACTAGCCGGTTTTTTTTTTGCTTGGCTTACGAATGATCTCTCCAACAGCTGCAGTAAAGTGAAAACGTAGATTCACAAACAACTGGAGGAATTATGCTTGGACGTTTAAAAATGTGCCTTTTGTCTTGTCAGATTCCTCTGGGGAGACGACCATCTCCTCCGTGCTTCCTGTCCTTTCCAAAATGATGGATGGTATGAGGGTCAAGTCCAATTCTCAGCTGCTGCCCTGTCTGGGCCTGGAGAAGGAGATTACAGGTGCTCTCCTGTTGGCCAGGAGTGAAGAAGCGGCCGAGCACGTACTGGAACTCAACAGAAGTAATCAAGTACAGAGAAAGTACTGGTAAATTGTCCTCACTAAGCATACTTTGACACCAGTACCTCAATTCTTAATTGAACTCTGATTTGTCCGTTTAGTTGTTCTCTTCTCTTATTAGTCACTGGAATGTAACCAGGAAGAAGTTTTACTGTATGCAACATTGAATGAAACGGCACAAGAAAACAAAATTGTGTCCTTAGGCTTGTCACAGTGGGCGTGCCGGTGCCATCTGAAGGCATGATTGACATTCCAATCATCGAGAGAGAAATCACCGGTTCTCAGCCTCACTACAAGGTAAACTTCTTGGCTTCCTATTCTGTTATTTACTGTAGCTCGTCCTTACATACATTTTAAATTGCAGATGGCTTTAAGCCCCATTTACAGAATGAACGACACCGGTAGCGGACTCACTAAAGTTCGAGCCAATCGGCAATCCCTTCCTGCCGTCACAAAGTACAAAGTCCTGGACAGTCATGCCGGATGTAGCCTTGTGGAACTGCAGCCCCTAACTGGTGAGGATTGGATCGAATTAAGCATTCAGGGGGATAAACTTTGAGTTTGTCTTGTTTCCACAGGAGTGAAGCACCAGATGAGGGTCCATATGGCATTTGCATTGACATGCGTCATTTTGGGCGACCACAAATATTCACACTGGAGCAAATTGGCACCACAGGTAGCGTGCTTTAAATGTGAACTTTAAAAAAAAAAAATTTGATTTTTGAGTCCTCTACAAAACATTAACAAAATATGCCAGATAAGCTTTTTACGCTCATAAATGCAAGGCATTCCGAATTGTGCACTGACTCATAAACTGCTGACATTTTGACCCGCAGCAATTACCAGAGCACGTGCTGAGAAAGCTTGGCCTGGAACAAAGCAAGAGCCGACATCTTCCGCTTCACTTGCACGCTCGTCAACTGACACTCCCCAAAGACGGCGACGGCATCATCAACGTGGTCTGCCCAATGCCGAAGTTCTTCACGCAAACTCTTAGTAGGCTGAATTTAACTTTCCCAAAGGAAAAAGATGAAACGGCTACTTTGTGACTTTGAGCGCGACTAAATTACATACTGTACAGTGTATTGTAATTTTAATAAATGTATCTAAACTTGTGTGAGGCATCCGAATATGAATGACAGATTGAAACCACAAATAGAAGAGTGATCAACATGACTTTCGATGCAAGGACTTGTCCTCTTGTATTTAATCCTCGGTACACAATGATGTTGAAAATGTCTTTATGAGTCTCTCCATCAATGACAATCTTTGACCTGAGAAAGTTTCTAGTCTCCCGAAATACTACAACGTAGCACTTTTACCTTGAGACAACTTAGATCACACTTTGAAAACAGGCACAGGGTCATCTTTGTACATATGAACACAATACCAAAAGAAAAAACGTGCAGTGGTCCCTGCAAGGAGATTGGCATGGTAACAAAAAGGATGAGGTTAAAGAAGAGTAAACGGTTAAATACCCTCATCTTGAAAATACTTGAAACTGGAACAGTTTCCGTTTCCCTCCCAGTCCAGTTTTACATTCCTGAAATCGACCATGGATTTGTCTGAAAACGTTAAAAGGACAATTTCTCTCAGAGCGAGCTTCAACAACTCTTTCATTGGGTTCTCCATGTGATTGCTGAGTTTTATTGAGCCAAGTGGTGGGCAGCAGAGTCAACAATCTGTGACGGAATTGTACAATCTTCCTCCGGCTTTACATCACTCGCCTCCTTTTAACTCTCGGAAGCGGCGCCAATGATCTCCTGGATCTCTCGGACCACCAGGATGCGCGCCAGCGTTTGCTCCACCTGTTTACTCGTGAGGGGCTGGGACGAGTACCACATGGGACTGTTTGGCGCCACAACGTGCTCCGGGGTCATGTAGTAGGCGTCGTTACGACCTTTGACACTTTGGGGGCTGCAACGGGGTTGGGAGGGAAGGCAGACACTGTAAAAGGAGAAATATTCCCCGCAAAATATTTGTTTTGAGTGCAACTCACCATTTAAAGAGAAAAAAGTCGTAAAGTTTGATCGGGCAACGAAGCGGATTCTCTGGATCCTCGATCTGTTCGTCATATAAGTCATCCGGTCCTGTAAATGAAGTCACACAAACAGGTAAAAACACATTTGTATTAATTTTGTTTGTTTTTTTTCCATCAAGTGGCAAAAAAGGTACCTTTATGTGAACTTTGCCCTTTCAGAAGGCGGATAGTAGTTGCTTTGTCCTTCGCGTTAGTGGGGTTCTTCCTGGTGTGTCTTAAGACCTTAGAGAAGGCCACCTTCAGGTGCTGCTCAAGTGTCAGCAGACGAAAACACCTGTGGGAAAAGCATGTGAAACCGTTACGAGTCAACGCCCTTCAGACCTGAGCCCTGCTGCGAATAGCAACCACCTGCAAATTGATCCCTCTATATTGATGCCACAAGATGGCAGCTAAGCGGTGCTTTCCTGTTAGACAGGTCAATGGACTGACCAAATAAACCTCATACCCTAAAGTCAACATAGTTCCTTGGCACCAAAGCAATACTGTACTCGTATTATACAGGGGCTTTGTCTGGCAATTAAGTGATTTTTTTTTCCCCAGGGAATGGCAGTGGATGGGGTCTGCCCCACGCACAAAAAAAAAAAAAAATGGATTGGAACAACTGCATTTGCACAGAGTAAAAGCCATCCATTAGGATTAAGGCATTTATTTGGGGGATGGTTATATTTCTGTATAAAGGAAAAAAAGGCAAATATTCTGCCTGTAAATTATATGAAGAGACTAAAAAAGAAGATATTTTAAATCATTACTTATTTTTCAAATTCGGTTCTCGGAATTTTACACTGCAGAATATCAATCGGCCTCAAAATAATCCGTATCAGTCAGCTACCAGTCATGATGGGAAAAGACATAATATAGGTCGGCAAATCCACATTGTGCTACTGCACACACACAAAAAGCAGGTGTAGATGACACACATGCAGTGTCGTAGAGCAGAAGGCCACAATATGAGGAAAATATGGTAGGGGTGGGGACAAAAAACTCACTTTGTGTTAAAGTACATCAGAGTTGTTAACAAAGTCCAAGGTGAATGTGCACCGAGCTGTTTACATTCCCAAAGCATCTCCTCTGTCACATGACTCGGAATGATGTAACCTAGCAAGAAGACAGACATAAAAAAAAAATGAATTCCACAAGTCTTAAATATATAAATAATGACAACGGTGAGTAAGGGGGAGTTTTTTTTTTTTTTTAAGTACCTAAAGGATGAACACTGGGCTTCCAACCGGTGAGGGTTTTATGTAAACTCTCACAGAATCGAATGTAGTATGGATCCGAGAAAATATCATCCACGCGTCCATTTTCAAAGAGATACTATATTAAAAAACAAAAAAACAACAACAACAGATAAAGAGTGATTCAGACAACCTCATCGAGCGTTCAGTCACCAGGTTGAAGCAAAAGAATCACAAACCTTTTGTATACATAAGAAGACATAATACAGAACATCTGGAGAGAATTCTTCCTCCTCTGATCCTCGGGCCTCCTGCGTCATGAGGGCAAGACCAAGATTCAGCTCGGCTACCGCGCTGGAGATCAAGTCCTCTTGAAAACGTAGCGGTTGGCGACCTGCACATAAAAGACATCGGCTTCTGTCGTTGCAGAATTTCTTTTCAAGGTCCACCGAATCGCTCGCTGGGAGTCTCTTAGATGACTTACGGCCAATGGGTGCGAGCTTTATCTGGTCCTGCTTGCTTAGCTCGGCATTTTTCCTCTTGACCCAAAGGCGCCACACCTCCAGGCCCTCATCTGGCTTCAGAGAGACGGGAACTAAAATTTCTGCTGACTGTTCGGCATTGGCATCGTTTTCTCCTTGTTCCTGTACAAGACAAACACCGTGAATGTTTTTTTTTTCCATTCCTCCAAACAATTACTGAATTTCAATGTAAACGTGAAATTCCATTCACTTGCCTGATCATCCACTAATTATTGAACTTGATACCAATAGTTGGCAGGAACAATGAAAGGACCACAACATCGCACAATAAATATCTGGCTTTACAAAGTCAAGAGTACAAGGGGTTGAAAACCAGTTTTTTTTTTTTTTTTAGTTTAGCGCTTACATCATTATAATTGACTTGGGTTAATCAATATTCATATATTTTTTCTTTTTTGTTGTCAACTAGTCTCCTCCAAAAGGGCTGAAAGAGCGCTGAGATCACTGTTCTCGATGTCTGTTGCTCAACACACCAGTAGATGTTTCTTTCTTTTTTTTTTCCCCAGGACTTTCCAAATTGCTTTATTGGCTATGCCCAATGTTTGTGTTATGGCTCTGCTCGATTTTCCTTCGTTTCTCAGCTCCCAAATGGTTTGCTTTTTTTTTCACACAGACAGCTCTCTGGTCTTCATGTTTGCTGAACAGAAAATGCAGTTTCATATAACCCTGAGCCAAAAACAAGCGCTAATGTTGAAGCAATCAATGTAAAAGGCGAGACCCGACCAACTACAAAAAAACCCCAAAACAAAACAAACAAAAAAACATCAGTCACATGTTCCAGAACTTTTTCCACTTGAAAAGCGGAGGGGTTCGAACAAAAGCTGCTCCGTCCTGAGTTATTTATCACTCCATTCATTTTCTATACGGCTTATCCATCTTGATCGGGGTTCTTCTGTACTCGGGGCTACACTACCTGACTTGGGGAGAAAGGCAGACCACACCCTGGAATGGTCGCTAGAGACAGACAACAACTTCCACTGACAATCACACCGCCACCGAGTGGGAACTGGCCCCACACTGCCACAGAAAAAACATTTTGTTCAAAAAAAATAGCTCCCCGACAGCGTCAATCAGAACCGTTCATTATTACCTTTGTAAAAGAGCGTTTTAAAAAAAATTTGCTCTTGCATTGGAACTCAACAGATTGTGCAGGTGTACGTCACAAGTGAACGGTGCACGCTTGTTGGGGGAATAAATAAATAGAAAAAAGTGGACAAAAATACAAAACTGACCTGAAGAATTTGTTGTTCATTTCCGTCCTCGTGGCCTTGTTGCTGACTGGGGTCCCATATGTGTACGGACTGCGTTGTATTGTACGTCCCTCCTACTGTCTGCACAGCTACCGGGATGTGAATGTTCCCATTCATGAACTGGGCGGGAAACAGCGTCTGTACGATTTCTTCCTGTGTCCCGCTCGACACAGACTGCGCATCGGCGGACCTCACCAATGAACCGGGCTTGCCGTTGGCAGCGGCGAGTTGCACCGTGTTGTATGTCTCCTGCGGTATAGTGATGTGAGTCACGCCCTGCTGCTGGGCGGTCGAATAGACGGGGATGGTCCAAGTCTCCCCCGTGGGGCCGGTGATCGTCCCTGTGGCACTGTACAACTGCGTGCTGTCGACTGTGAGCAAATCGGGCCTCAGGGACACGTAATTTTGTTGCTGCCCTTGAGGGATGGCGATGACTGTGGCCACTTGCTGCCCCTGAGGAACGGCGTAGGACACCGTCATGGGAGCGTCAACCTTGCGCTTCTTGACAGGTGGAAGAACAGATGAGGCGGAACCGGACCGCCTCTCGGTCTCCCGGGGAGAGTTCTGTTGCTGCACAGGCGATATGGCCTCGATGGTTTGGATGTGAATCTGTTGTCCGTCAGGTAATTGTATCTGTTGTCCATCTTGTAGCTGGATGTGCTGCCCTCCCATGAGTTGAATTTGCCGTCCATCTTGGAGTTGAATCTGTTGTCCACCCTGGAGCTGGATGTGTTGGCCACCCGGTAGCTGGATTTGCTGCCCGTCTTGCAGCTGGATCTGCTGTCCATCTTGAAGTTGGATCTGCTGTCCACCCTGGAGTTGGATCTGCTGTCCACCTTGGAGTTGGATCTGTTGTCCATCTTGTAGCTGTATCTGTTGCCCGCCTTGCAGCTGAATGTGCTGACCACCCGGCAGCTGAATTTGCTGTCCCCCTTGGAGCTGAATCTGTTGGCCAGCCTCCAGCTGAATATGTTGGCCATCCGCTAGTTGTATCTGCTGCGTACCTTGCAGCTGGATTTGGTGACCACTTGCCAACTGAATCTGTTGCTCCCCGCCGACAGCTGCAACCAGCTGCGCCTGAATCTGTTGACATAGAAACACGTTTTGTGACAACCAATCAGAATGACATCATGTAGGATGCGCTTGAAGGTGTACAGTGGAACTTGGAAATTTGTATCCCTCTCACAAGGCTTCCAATCAATAAGCATCTCAACGCTACAAGTGTGTTGTCTTTGGCTAGTAAGGAGAACAGTGATGGCTAAGTGAGATAATGAAATCGAACTTATTTTGTTGAAGGAAAGCGGAATATTGTCTTTGTTGTGGCCGCACTATCAATAATACAAGAAGAACTAAATGTACAGTACAAAGTCAGCTATATTTAATATTAATTTGAAAAACGATCAAATATGGATTTGAATTTTGGCTGTACCACGAACAAAGGTTTTATAATTGGGATTTATATTATGTTCGATGGGATTTATATTTCAAACTTGAAACCAATTACTCGTTTCATCTCCTCAAGATTCCACTGCATTTTCTTTTGATATGGTACCTGCTGCTGCTGCTCCTCTGTGAGCTCTTCCTGCGGCACGAGTTGAGAAGTCGACATTCCTTGCATGTCTTGTTGAGCGGACGTGGCCATCTGCAGAACTGGCTGCTCCTGGATCTGGACCTGGCACAGTGGAAGAAAATAAAACATTGACAAGCCGGACTATCACAAATGACGCTGCTGGGAATGAAGAAAAATAATGGAACACAACACACCTATACGACTTGTTCAGATAGGTCACAGTTTTAAAGAGAAGGCTATTTTTTAATTAGCTCAAAGAAATACAAACGAAACAAATTACTGGAAAAATATGTCTACATTGTGTTTAGGGCTCATTTATGATCATTGTTACTTTGGAAAAGACATGACTTCTATTATAATTGTAAGCAGCCATGCACTTTTCAACGTGAGAAATACTTTGACCTGGTAAATTCACTCTACTGGTAATGGACAATAAAATAATAACAAAACAAGTGTACAAACAAACCTGCACTTGAAGCTGCTGCTGCTGCTCCGGTTCTGAATGCATGGAAAGCTGGGGTGAAATCTCTGCTGAGGTAAGCTGTACCTGTCATGATCAGCGGAAGAAGTGATTAGGATGCATAGGACTCAATTTAACGAACGATAAGTCAATAAAAGGATGTTACCGGACAGGCCAGTTCCAACAGAGAGCCGGCCACCTCTGTGCTATCAGTGTAGACGCAGTTGTTCGTCTGGTCCTGGTAAACCATGGCTGCTGTGGTGGTGGTCGTGGTGGTGGTTGCACCTCCCTGCTGACTGAACTCCCCCTTGGAGAGGGACTCCAAGAACTCCTTCATCCTGTGCTGGGGTACAGTTCGGGCCTTCTGGCGCACGTATTCATCAAACGAGACCACACCAGCCTCCTGTTCGTTCATCGTCACTGGACCTGGAAAACAATCAAGAGGCGATCGTCTTAGTTTCATACTGTTCATTCTTGACTCTGTTTTTTATGCATGTTTTAGAGTTCAAAATTAAACCACACATCACTTGACTGTCAGATACATCACTGTTTTGATCTTGACTATTTTATCTATTATAAGCAAACCTGGACCCCTGGCTTTCTAAACTTTAATTCATTGTTATTTGTCCATTTCTCTATTTAGCAAGCTTTTAAATGAGACCGGCCTTTCAAAAATGGGCAATGATTTATGAAACCCATTCAAGTTTGAAACTCGGCTTCAAAAGTAGGTCACACCGAAAATCTCGACCCCTATTGTCTTTGTATTGAAGACATTGGCCAAATATTGGTGCGCTTTCAAAAGGTCAAAACTTTATTTGTCACAGAAAGATGTTACTTATATCGTTGGAATAGTTTTCAATTGATCTGATCATACTGCATTATGTAAATGATTAATCACTGACATTAATTTTACGCACATACTGAAACAAACTGCAACATAATTCGATATTCGAATGGCAACATACATGATGAACAGGCGCCGTCGTTGTCGTCTTTCAATAACTGCTATAATTCACCAATTTTTAACAAAGGAATTCTTGCGTATATTTTTCTTTAAAACGTTGACAATTAAGTATTAACAATAATACCCAGGCTTGAGCTCATGTACAAACCGAATGTACATAAGCTAAGCTAACTGTTAGCAAGCTAGCATAGCACAGTTCAGCTAGCCGAACTAAACATCACTGGCCCATATGGTCACCTCGGTAGATAATTCTGTTTAATATCACTTAACGTGGTCACAGTAACTCAGAAATGTATAGCCTAAAGTACACAGTTCGTCAATCTGCAACCAAACGAGTCCCCAATTTTACACCAGACAACATGACGCTAGCAACTGCTAACGTTCGGATCCTGTCATGCTACCTTAAATAAAACGAAATCGTCTCCTTTCCGCCAAGGCACGGTGTTTAAAAAACTAAAACTCCGATAATCGTCTAGCAGCTACCATCAGCATGTCGGTCGCACAGTCCATCCAGCGGCAGACGGTGCAAATCCGCCAACAATTCTACAATTAGTTTGCAACAACAATTTCACGGCGGCGGTGGTGGTGAGCAGGCAAGCACGAAGGCGAGGTCTGACGTCTGCGTGTTCTTTTTTGCACGCAGAAATCCAGGCGGCTTTAGATGTCGACAAACGAGGAAACCGGGCACCAGCAAAGAAGCGAACCTGAGTCATCCACATCCACGAGGATTGTGAAAAACACGAAAACTGCGATCTTTGTTGTTTGTCCAGTGTGATTTTAAAATGACGGAAGAATAGGCCCTGATGTGGAAAACAGGCGATTCTATTCCAACTGCCAGGCACGAACTGCAGAATCCTTATAACTACTGTAAATCACACATTTCAGTAATAATTCAATATTACAAGCATTTCAGATTTCAGCATATCGACTTTTATATGCTAAATTTCTCATCGTGTGAAGTACATTTTTGATATCATTTATTTTTATTCTGTATTCCCGAGAAGCAGCACGATACATTAATTGTAATGCAGCAGTTGGAGAACTGCACAGCATCATACAGACAACTATTCGGAACATTTATGTTAAAAGACGTTTTAGAAACAACCATCAGTACCTCATAATTTGGCAATATTTTTTTTGTTAGGGCTGAATTATTCCTACAGCTCTCATATTGGATCTGCTTAAATTGTGAGTGTCCAAAGAAATTATGGCTATCAAGAACAATAAACCTCAGTCTTTACGGTACAGCCACAGTGTTTTGGAAATATTGGATTGTAAAATATGATGTATCATAAATATTTTATATACAGCACTTTAAATGTTTTATAAATTAAAATAAAATAACGTAAAAAAATGCAAAAACTTCCAAGTGCACCATTTGTTGAATGGTGATCCAGTATTAACCTCACAGTGCAGAGGTACCGGGTTCAATTCCAGCTCCGGCCTCCCTGTATGGAGTTGGCATGTTCTCCCCTGGGGTGCGTGGGTTTTCTCCGGGTACTCCGCTTTCCTCCCACATTCCAAAAAAACATGCACAGCAGGCTGATTGAACCCTAAATTGTCCCGAGGTGTGAGTGTGAGCGTGGATGGTCGTTCGCCTATGTGTGCCACCCAGTTCAGGGTGTCCCCCGCCGACTGCCCGAAGACGGCTGGGATAGGCTCCATCACCCCCAGCGACCCTTGTGAGGATAAGCGAATCGGAAAATGGATGGATGCTGTATACTAAACTTTATTCATGACAGTTCAGCGTTGCTGGACGAACTGGAAGGCATGTCCCTTTAACAGCATCTAACTTAGCCAGTCCCCCTTAAAGAGCCCGGCGTGCGCGGTGGAGGGCGTCCCCTTGCTCGCTCCTCTTCATGCGGCCTCTCCGGTCCTCTTAAGGTGGACCCGTTTAGATGTGCCCACAGAATAGGCCCTGTGCGTTGAGCCTGGGCAGCAAATAGTTAATTCGTATCCTTGTGCTTTGCGATGCTGTGACTCTGGGTCGCCATGGACTATACAGTATGTATGATTATCTGTTTATAAGAGGAGTGTTATATTTTTCTTTTAACCAATCATCCATCAATCGTTTTATGCATTTTTGTTCAATAGTTCTACTCTAGTGTCGTATTATGTGTCCAACCTAACATTATAACAACGCTAAAGTAAAGTGAAGTGCCATTTTAGGGTTAATGCGTTTCTCCCAGTGTGTTTGTGTGTAGTGAGCTGTGCACTTTACTTCATGTGACTCTGTGCTTCCGTAAGAATCTTAATCTAATCCATTTGGGAAGGATTTACCTGACCATAACTGTTGTAGACAGTGGCAGGTGGAGCCAGGAACCTACTTTCAATATTTCATTATCTTCCAAACTTGTATTTTTATTTATTGTTATTATTTGATCTACATCTGAATATATGGCGTTTTGAGAATGCATCTGTGCATTTACGCCACGTCGGTTTTGTGCTTGTATTTGGGTTTTCTTTGCAACTGACCCATTATGGGACACCGCCAAGTAAGCAGCCGGTGCAGTAATAAGAACAGGACGCCAGCTTGGAGGCATGATGTGATGGTCCACAGTGTTGCAAGCTCACTGTGATGAACTTTATCAGGCACCACTGGACCAGCTATACTTGATGCATTAAAAGAAGACACCGAGATTCACAGGTATCCTGATAATAATTGAAAACCGTCAGTAGGTTTTTGTTGTCGTGTGAGTCAGGTAGATTCTGACATTTTAGTGTCCTCACGCTTGCAAGTACAACTTAAATGTTATGTTAGCTGTTTGAGAGTGTGAAAAAAACTTTGATTCTAAAATAGGATCTGGTACGTGCGATGCAGCGGTAATTGGTTTAATATTCCACGGGACATTGAAAATCTGCATCTTTAAAAAAAAAAAACAAAAAATTGTGTCGCAATAATTAAAGTATCTGTTGTACAGTAGCAGGCTACAAACAAATGTTATGATTTGAATGTGCGGTGTTGAATTTCTGCACAAAAATAGACAGATGTTGTGGAGCGTTTAAAGCAAGTGGATTAGAGAATGGGTCAGTAGTGAAGATCTGGTTTGTGGATATTTATTTTTTGTCCGCTTAACCACCTGTTGATGTGGTTTCAAATGTCAGAATAATCCATCCATCCATCCATTTTCCGAACATCCGGGTTGCTGGAATCCCACATTAGTAGGCGGGGGACACCCTTTGGTTGCCAGCACCAGGGCACACAGAGACGAACAACCATCCACGCTCATCATACCTAGGGACAATTTAGTAACGAGCCTGCCATGCATGTTTTTGGAATGTGGGAGGAAACCGGAGCACCCGGAGAAAACCCACGCAAGCCCGAGAACATGCAAACTCCACACAGGGAGGCCGGAGCTGGGATCGAACCCGGTACCTCTGCACTGTGAAGCACGTGCTTTGAGAATAATGCACCGTTCAAACATTACAATTAGCACCTTCATAACAGACGTATTCTATAACAGCAGTGTTTGATGAATATGCGTTACTCCAAACGGTTTTTCATCCTGCTTTATTCGACAGGTTTTGGGATTCAACTGGGAAAGAATGGAGTGTTCCTCTCTGCTCGTCATTACTCTGGCATTGTGTCACCCTTCATTCGGAAGCTTTTCAGATTCACACGGCGATCCACTTGGAAGGACTCAAAGCGCAGAGACCATCATCCATCTTGTGAGTGACGTCAAAGGGAACAGCAGCCTGCAGGGCAGTGGAAATAGAGCGGATAGCGCAATCCTTCCTAATACGGAGGAAACAAGAAAGCAAAACGAGTCGGCATCAACCGGTGCCTCGACCGTAACGCTTCCTTACTCACTGACTGGAGTAGCCGATACGAATTCTTCGGTGACAATGGTCAATCAATCCAGTGTAAAATCGCAGGACAGTCTTTCGGAAGGCAGACGCGCAAGAGTTGATCATCATCCTCAAACAGGTAAGTGATAATTGAGTCAATATCTCCACAAGGTGTCTTTGAGAACTCAATATTTCAATTTTTGTTGATCAAACTCCCACTTTTTGAATAGATAAACTAACTGCAATGTTTACGCAAAGAAATAAGTGAGCTTGTTACCAGGGTGAACAATGACAGGGTGGACTTTTTTAGGCTAATTTTTTGCACTGAAAGGACCTTCCCACTCGATAACGCGATCCAGGTAGCCAGCTGCGGTGTGTACTGTTTAACAAATACATTTCACATTTCTGAAAAGTTTATAAATCAACTTCAAGGTTTATAAATCAAGTCATATTTTTGATATTTCACTCTGTCAGAGTGGACATGTTAAGCATGACAACACCCAACTACTTTTGCTTCAGTTGCTTCAAGACATGATTAATCTGCAATTACAGTCATACCTCGGTTTTCAACCATAATCCGTTCCAGAAGGCTCTTCGAAAACCGAAACCATGCTCTTTAAAAAAAAAAAAAAATCTTTATTGAATCTGTTCACAATGGAACGCTACACGAGGAAGCGTCACTTCCTCATCTACCCGAGGAAGCTTCACTTCCTCGTGTAAGGAAGGCGAGAGGAGTCAAGTGACGCATTCAAGTGCGCTCAGTTTTTTTGAGAATCGAAATTCGGTTGTCATCCGAGGCATAAAAAACTCGAAATTTTTGGTCGAAAACCGATTTGGTCGAGAACAGAGACGTTCGAAAACCGAGTTCAATAGTATTGACAAAAAAAAAAAAAAGTACAATAAGCCTTATCCTCCCCCTCCTACAGGTGCAGACCACTCTGTCGAAACCCGTGGGTTTTCCTCGGTGACCAATTTGTCAGGATCTGGACGACCCTGCGTTCCAAGTCCATGTGTGGTTCTCACCAATTACAACGGCACCAACCTGCTGTGGGACGACATGAGGCGCACGCTGGCGTTCGCCTGGGAAATCCACGTCTTCGGCTCGGCCAGCCTCTTCATTCTGATGGCGTCCGTGGCCGTTTTAGGAATGGCCGCTGCCTCCACTCTCCCTTACCCGCACTGTGCTACGCTGATGCTGGCTAACAGCGCCCTGATCGCGAGTGGCGCTCTGCGGGCCGTTCACCTGCTGCTGGACCCTTATGGTACACGTCAGATCGTGTCTCACACTACGCTGGCAGCACTGCAGAACATTCCCATGCAGCTGTTGCTGTGGGCTCAGGTCACCCTCACACTTATCACGCCCAGGAGGTTCAAATTGTTCCTTTTCCCAGTCATGTTACAGCAGCCTCAAGTTGTTGCGGGACTGCTTGTATCACACAGCACAGTTTTGCTGGGCGCAGACTTATATTTGACCGCTTTCTTTCCACTCTTCCCTCTTTTGCTGCAGACTCTGTCACTCTGTTGGGGTCTTCCATTTTGCCTAGAAATACTCATGAAGTCCCTCTGCCATTCAAATACGTTCCTCAGGTCGTCGCTTCCTCTTGGGGTTCCTTTACAAAGGATCGAGAGGTGTGCCAAGCGAGTAATGGCCGTGTGTGCCTGCCTTGGCATTATGTGCTGCAACCTTCAGATTTGTAGTCTTCTCTGGCTCTACGGCCTGATGGGCAACTGGAGGCGTTTCGGTTGGTGCTGGTGGCTCAGCCAGTTTTGGGCCAGAATCCTGGAGTTAGCTTGGGGTTCCTCGTTGCTCGTCTTGGGATCCTGGATCTTCTGGATGCCCAGCAGGAGGTGTAGCAGGCATGAAGTGTCTAAAAGAGGGAGCAAGACGACGAGCTTGTGGGACAAGGTTTTGGCCAGTTTCCGAAAAAGGCAACTCAAAAGCACTGAGAAGAAATGGAGAAGGCTGCTGCCAAACAACCTGGCAAAGCATAACTTCTCGCTGGCAAATTTCAGCAATAGCATGATGTGTCCATATGATGATCGACCATCTGTCATCGGATCAGAATACAAGCGGGAGCCTTCTGGCAATAACAACTATGACTCGCAGGCTACACTCATGTGGCAAAGAGTTGGTGAGCGAGAATGTATTCTCTCGCTTATAGAATTCGACAGGAGGCCCCCATCTCCCATTACCCTGAGATGCAGTGCCGACAGCGCTCTTCATCACGGACAGCTTTTGGCCGGAAGCCTGTTCACACCTCCTCCTCCCTCTTGGACACATTCTGATGGGGAGAATGGCATGGCGACATTCCCCCCAGCTTATGTTGACTACGGCTGGATGATGGATACAGAGTCCATCCCTGCATCTCTGGACCACTTCCAAACCACAGAGCCAACACAGTCAAACAGGGCAGCCACTGGTCACTGTTATAATGAGGAGTCACCAAAAGGACATCAGGAAGAAGAACTTCGATCAAAGTTCTCGTCGCCCTCATATCAGAATGATTGGTCTGATGAAGATGTCACAGACCTTTAACACGTCTGTAAATCATCCATTTCCTGGGACATTTTGCACACTCGGGGGATTTCCCTTGTCATCTAAATGTTATGGATTTGTATTCCTTTGGCTTTATTGTCCATTCCGAGTTTTGCTGATCTGAACAATACGATAATTGCGTTCACTTTTCCTATTGTGCCGGAAATGACACAAGTGAATTATATGAAGTAGGGGTCAAGTACAGAGCCACTAGATTCAGATATTTTTTTCAAATTTCAAAAATATGTCGGCCTGTATTGGTGTTAGAAAATCTACGAAAGAAACACAACAGCCCCACCCGCCCCCAGACACGGAAAAGACAATTCAAAAGTTGCAAATGATTACAATTTGTATTTCAATTACAGTATTTCTATTTCTATACAAAAGATATATCATGACAGACATTTGAGTTTGCAGTATTTGTAGTTACCGTAATACTTTAATAGTAAATGTATTATTGAATGTGATGCTCTGAATAAAATGTTTTGTATAAATAGACATGATATGATTTCACACACTTGTGAAGATGACACGCTGATGGAAAGATGACTGACAACTTCGGAGTCTTTATATTTAATGTATTTAATTATTTCATGTAAATGTGTGTGTGAGCGCTGTGCGTGCGTTATTTTTTTTTTTTTACTGAATTTGAAAGCTTTCAATAAAATGCACCATAACAACTCTCCTTTTTCTTTGACAACGATGCTAAATTAACTGCACGATATTAAAAAGAAGTGTGTAAATGTATCATCCATTTTCTTGAGCGCCTTTGTCCATTCGGGTGTCACATGACCTTGGAGGCATCTCAGCTGACTTTGGGCGAGAGGCGGGGCTGAACGAACACGCGCTTGGTCACCTCCCACTCGCAGGGGAGATAAATTGTGCAATTTGCATGGTTGCTATGAAGCTGTTTGTCTTAACTTTATATACTTCTGTCTTTACTGCCATGCAAGAAGTGTATTTCAGTGGGGCACAACCAATTTGTGTTGTACTGAATAAAGTTGTTCATAAATAAGTTAAGATTTTGTTATGTTATTTGTAATGGACTGTCATGACATGAGTGTATTTGTCTCTTTGTCCTTACTATTACAGTCTAGACTTTTAAATTAGTAACTTATTGAGTATATGAATTAAAGCATGGCTGGGGGAGACATTTACCGAGATAAAACCATGGCGTCCTAAAAACAAATACATTTTTTTCCCCCGCTCAAGTGTCGGAAGTTACTTTCAGTTAATTATTTTGACCAAAGTATCGCATTCCGGTACTGTACTTAACACAAGACTGACTGGCTGTCTCGCGTGGTTCAGGCGTTGTTGTGTGTGTTGACGCCGAGCACGCTATATGACGTCATCGTGGGAGTGTTCCTTCGTCGGGAGAGATGAACGGTCATCAACACAATCCTCTCAGCGCCCATGTAAGTTGACGCTGTCAAAACCGCCGACTTTGTGAATTACTCTCTGTGTGAAATCCGCTGCCGTGTCCTGGCGTCTGTTCTGTGCGATAGTCGAAGCCGCTCGGGCTTGTTTGGGTGGTTGTCGACGCGTCTGTTCGCCCGGAGCTAGTTAGCCGCGCAGCTAACCAGCATGCTAAGTGACAGGCTGATTGGCCAGCCAGCCAAGCGCTCGGTGGGCGCCTGTTTTATCGGCCCGGCTAGTCGGGGTGGGGCGAGGCTTGTTGAGTTTTGGGTCCAAATGGGTCCGAATTGTCTTTCAAATGTACATAACTTGTGAACGTCGTGCGTAAATTCCCAGTAGTCAGTGTCCGAGGTTCTTGACTTTCAAGGCCAATGTCTGCTGCATATCCGAAATACGGTTGAGCTCACACTTGAAAAAAATGTAACACACCGGTAAGTTTGACATTTAAATACTTCAACTAGTCGTTCGCCACTCCGTGTGCGGGACATGCGCGGACGAGAAAAGCTCCTCCATACACAAGTTACATATATACAGATTTGAAAACTCATTTCTTGTAAAAGTACTGTAGTTAAATGTCTGTACTGACATTATGTCACAACATCAATTACTATCCTCGTGTGAATTTTCTCCAGGTGATGATTTAACAAGAGAAAAATGCAAGTTTTAGGGACACCAAATTCTGTTAAAAGCCGCATTTGTTGCTCTCGTGATAGTAGTACACGACGAATGACCCCAATGTGTCTTCACGTAAAGTAATGGAACACTCCAACCTCGCCCCTCGTTCCTCTGCGCTGGTGTGCGCCGTACTGTAAAATCAACGCCCTCCGGCGCAGCAAGTTAGCTTGTCCTGCTAAAGTGTCTAAAAACAAGACGTACCGATCGAAAACAGGCAGGGCAATGTACGCAACGTTCAAGTACCACGACGGTTAGCTACAAAGTCACTTGCGTTGACTAACTCGTCGGTGTTTTTGATTAAATAGGTTGTGTTTCTTTAATATACCGGCAAGGCCTACGAGCTTTAAGCTAGCAAGCTGCTTGTTTCATCCTCTTCTTAACTCTAAACCGTTGAGCTCAGGCTATTTGTAGTCAAACAGTCAGTTTGTTTATATTGGACGTGTTTGTCAGGAAGGCAGCATATGTGCTTCTCTTTACATCATCTGCCCATTTTCGACACTGGATGCACTTGTAACTTATTAATAAGCTCTTATTAACCCCCCATCCCCTTCATATAAGAATACAAAAAAAAAAAAATACATTAGTCATTGAGCTGTATTTACATCTCTCCTATGGACTGCTGTAATTTAATATTAGGCAAGTCTCCAGTGCTCCCAAAAGGGGTCACCCATCCTTTCATTAAATTAATTAACATGTGTGTAATTACTTGTGAAGGACTTTTGGGTGTCAGTGCCCTAAAATTAAACCATCCTTCTATTATCTCAAAACAGAGAGCAGGTCAGCCACAGTGCATTTTTTTGTATGCTCGCTCACGTGTAATGGACTGTTGTCCTTTTGTGTGTCCTTGTCATCATCCACCTGCCGAGTACACATCAAACGTTTGCTTTACCTTTCTGTTCTGGTTTAAATAAACAACCTTTGTACAAAAGTTTAACTTTGACAAGAGCCTTCCTGTTTTACATTAGCTTCTGACAGTTCGTGGAAATGACTGAGCACAAAAGGCACTGTTATTCACAAATGTTCACGGATATTTTTTGACATGAGAGAATAATTTTCTTCTTGTCTTTTACAAATCTTACAGCATGTGATTTTTCTAAACGCAAATGAAGACAGCTGACTAAAAACCAAGAGCCACCGTGTCAGATTTTCATTTTGGAGGACTTTACACAACGGACGTGGTGCTGAACCTTTTCTTGGGATTTTAATCCTTTCAGCCTTTCTGTTGGTGCACATATTATTTGCTGATGACATCATCTGAAGGTATGTTAATGCTTCAGTCTACTTAAATACTAATTGCTGCTGGACTCTATTTATTTATTTTTAATTCCTTTTTGTACTTTCAAAAGGTTCATAATTCATCGAATATTTTTTTCACCAGCGCAAAACAAATGTGACTACAGTATTTCAGACTGAAGGATGCTGTGCAAATTTCTGTCACAAATATGCAAGAATGCAAATTGCTTCCCGCCTGCTTAATTAATGGGTCTGCCTCATAAGTAAAAGCTTAAATGCTCCACGACACGCAAGACACTCAATGGTGTGACCTTGGAGGGCTGCAATGTGCAAAGAGAGATAGGCGGGCGGGTGTTGGCTGACCCATTTCAGCAAGATCACTTTGCCCCGAGCTTAGAGATGAACGGTGCTGTAATTTCGTTTGCCCTTGGAGGATATTTGCTCCCAGCCTCCGAGGAATGTTTGCTTCCAGTGTAACGTTTTAGGTGTGCACAAACATTTGATATAGCAGGCACAGTGATAGGATGACTGCTACGACTTAAGTCAGTAGAAATATTGATCTTCTGGATTAGTTTAAGATTCTAAACTGTCTGGAAGTGTGAATTGTTGTTTGTATATGCGTGTCTTTCGATGGCGCTGGCGACCTGTTCGGGGTCGATTGAAGCCAAGGTTGAACTTTTCTGCCGCAATTTCAAAACATGTTTGATGCAAACGCAACCAAAAGAACGCCGTACCTACAGTGAAGTGTGGTGGTCGTGGAATTAGGCTTTGGGGCTTTTTTTCTTCGGGAATGATCAAAAGTTCCAAATATAGCAGTAAGTGTGAGTATAAAACCTTCAGGCTTCTGCTAGAAAGCAAAATCCTACTAGAACATCTGAAATGGATCTGGATTCATCAGAGGCACTGTAAGTGGTAGTGGGTTCATTGGTTATTTTGGAACACGATCACATCCCAGTTTATGTTTCCAAGTGTGGAACGGAGCAGATGAAAAAGCAAAATGCGGCGGGTTAATCCTTTGATGCCCACTGAACCGCGCTCTTGTGATGCGCGCCGGTCACGTCAAGTCATCCATGATGTTCAATCTATCTCTTTGCAACAACCGTTTCAAAGAGGCCACAAAACACCATCAGGATTAATGGAATTTTTTTTTTCCCGCACTCGCTCATGCTACTGACCCATGGAAGCGGGTTTTTTTTTTTTTTCCATCTGAAAGGTGGAGGCTCGTACATGTGCGGCACACCAAAGGGGCTGCACATGCGAGTGGAAGATTCACGCACTGAAATCACGAGATTTTCTAAACGCCGCGCCAAATGGGAACATATAAAAGTGAACACCTGCTGTTTTAATCTTTCCCAAGCGAATGGGCCCACATGAGCGACCCGCTGCGCACGAGCTACGCGTGTTTATTATTGCATCAAAAAGAAGCTCAAGCAAGACGAGCAGTCGTGCAGCGAACATCAAAAAAGGACGTTCACATGTTGCATATGAAGGTTTGCGTGCACATTTCCTGTTTTTTTTTGCCTTACAGCAGTGGTATTTGACAGGCGAGCCCCCCCCCCCCCCCCCCCCCGTCATTAGATGTCACTAGTTGCACACTGACACTTCCTTAGAGCGTTTTTTTTTTTTTTTTTCTTCTGCTTGCCTTCCTGCCCTTATTTGTTGTCCTGCCATATGAGAGGTCCGACTGGTACGGCAAGCTAAATAAATGCCGTGAATCAGTTTCATTTAGTCATGAATGCTTTTCATAGGCAGCTATCCTGAACAATTGTGAGGATTATACTCGACTTCCTCCAAGAATGCCCTCTGCTCGAAGAGACTCTGATTACGCGCTTAATTGAGGGGTGTGTTTTCCACACCTTAAATAGACGCTTCCTTTTCAATGACAGACGCCACCATGTGTCTGGCAGACTTCTCTACTACAACAGACACGGCATGCATCACGACATGGCATTTGTAAAATGACACGGTCGCACACTCTTGTATGCGTCTCACTTAGCTCATCAGATGAGCACGACTTACGTTGTGGCCGGCGAGGGCGTGCGTTGATTTTTATTTCCCTGTTCTTTCTTCAGCTGGTCCTGCTTTGCGAGTCCGAAGAGGAGAGGTTGGGCCGATGGTAAGCGATCACATGTCCTTATCGTTTGTACTCTTTCCAAAATTCCGTTTGTTGTCGATTGTTTGTGAAAAAAGTGGAATTGGCCGTTTTACTGCAATTCACAAGCAGGTTTTGACCTAGAAAAGAAAAGGACATTTTTTTAAAGGCGTAAGAGGCAGCCACTGATCCCTGAATCAACCAAATCAGCTCATCACTTTTAATTTGTATCTTCTCTCTGTTTGTTCCATCCACACGGAGCCATTTGAATATTTTCTGAAATGCAACCTTTCCTCGATGGCAGAAATGTAGAAACAGATTAAGACTGAAAATTGTCATCAGCTGACAAACGTCAACATTTCAGAAACTGTTCTCATATATGCACACACATGTTTTGTTTTGAGTACAATTTTTTGGGGGGGTTGGTTTTAGCAGGTTGGTGCTGCCAGTCATGCCGCATTTTTTTATGACTCATGAAATTGTCAAAACAAAAGTCATGCACGCTTGTCTTGCATTGAGGATTTGCAATCATTCGATTTTTCACGGGGTGAAAAAAAAAAGGATGTCTCTGCACCAACTTAGTTTATTTTGCTCACTTTGTATTTTGCTATTTGTTCTGTTAATCACTCACGACTGCACGTTATGATTCATTTTCTTCTATTATTTGTTTTTTGTTTTTTTTTTGTTCATGGTAGACGAGCATTACATTGAGCCAAGCCACAGATGCATGCCTACTCGGAAAGTTCAACTGAGTGCCGTCCGACCAGCCTCACACAGGGGAGGGGTGGGGGGTTTCTACCCCGTGTAGCTCGTCCCGTGCGCCCCCCCTCCCCCCCCCCCACCCCCCCCACCCCATCCCCGAGTAGAACTGGAGGCCTCTGATGGATCAGGGTTGTAGTGAGCAGTGTCCAGAGGAAGCGGACTCGGGAGGCCGGACGGAGCTGGAGGGCGGTCGGAGGGCGTCAGAGTCCGAACATGGTCTGTCCAAAATCACCCATAACGCCCTGGAGAACATGGGAGCGTTGGGTCACGGCCTGAAGCAGCTCTTCCAGCCGCAGCGCAGACGCTCCTCCGTGTCCCCACATGACACCGCCGCTTCCTGCGCCAGCGTTCCCGAGCCCCCCGACGTCGTCTTGGAAGGCGGCGACGCTCGAGCCCCCTCGGCTCTCTCCTTGGATTCTGACGGACCTGCCGCTTCCGCCCCTCCCGCAGCTCTGAGCCGAGTGCTCCAGCAGATCCGCGGTGCTCCGCCAATGATGAAGCGAGGCACCAGCCTGCAGAGCCGCCGCAGCAAGGCGGGGGTCACCGGGGACGGCCCCCAGAAAGGGAGCCCCCAGATTCACCGGCGCAGCACCCACGAGGCCCTGATGCAGGCTGGGCGCCCTCGCTCCTCCTCCACCACGGACACGCCCAGCAGCCCCGCCCTGGCAGACATGCTTCTCACATCCGGCTACCATTCTACTGAGGAACCCGACAAGGTCAGTGGCCAGAATATCTCCTAAAGCAATAAGCGGTGGGTGTCTGTTCACTTTCGTATGGCACAGCCATCACATTTCGGACTGAAAAAATTCATTGAAGAATTTGAGTTAGAAAAACAAGAGGAAGATAAATCTGTGCTTCAAAGCTTTGCACGGCCATCTCATTTGCACATGGACTTGTCTGAGCGAGTTGAACACAGCTGACCGCCGCTAGTTAAATCCTATTGTAATACTTTCCACAAGTAGTTCAGGATAAACACAACCATCAAAATAAGCGCATATTAAGCCCATTCACACACAAGTGATGCCCAGGCATTCAACAGCCAACTCTACAATTTAATTTGCTGACTCCCACGTCACTCACCGGGAAAGGCCCCAGCTGATAAAGCCTCACACATTCCAGGTCACGTAATTATTGTCTTCAACATATTTTTTTTGTCCGATTAATAATCGATGGGCTGATGGATAGACTATTCGTAAAATCGTTGATAGCTGCAGCCCCAAAATGCAATATATTCATTTATCATTTTACGTTTCAATTAGAGCATACCAAAGGAACAGTCTACTGTGAAACTCCAGGTTAGAGTCTCATTGTATGTGGCCCGGTTTGCGAAAGCAAATGGTGCGCATATGCTTGATGATGTTTTTTTTGGGTTTTTTTTGGGACTGTAACAGGGTTCCCACGGGTCCTTAGTTATTAAAATTATTTTTTTTTTTTAAATAGAAGTTGTAAAATTATTTTCTTAATTGGCCTTAATTTTCAGGGAAAGCTTCTAAAATCGATACAAATCCTTAAAATTTATTGAAAATACATTGAAATTTAATATTTTCTACATTTAAATTTTTCTTAATATACTTTATTTGAGAATGAATTCATGTTTTTTTTTTTCATTAATGAAAATTTGACATACAGTATGTAAAATAAAGTGCTAGCTGATTGCCCCTAAACATAAAGATGTGCCCTTCCTTTGGCAGCAATGATTTGAACACCAGCTCAGTGAAATGTGGTTTTCTGTTCAGCCCGAATATTGCCGAGCGGGCATTAAATCCACTGTGAATCCCCTGCGGAATGGGAAAAAAGTCCTTTAAAAATGGCTAAATTAGCCCTCAAAAGTCCTTAAAAGGTCCATAAATAAAAAGCAAGTGGAAGAGTGGGAACCCTGTGGAACTGCAGTGACGCCCAGTTTACACTCTTGGTACTATGCACAATGGAAGGCTACATTAGTAGCAGCGGGATGCAACAGGACACATTTCTATCACTTTGCAGTCATATGAATGGAATAGTAGAAACACAAAAAGCCCCTTTTGAAAAATGCCAGTGGCGAGCCTGTCATTATATGACTCACTACTGGATCACGTTCCTGTGCTTCGTTGTTTTATTCAGCGGTGTATTTAAACTGTGTCATACTATTTACATAGCTGGCAGAGCTATCGCTATCATGTTTGCGCACCCGTGCTCGAAACAAAAAGCCAGATCAGGCTCACTGTTCCAAATCATAATACGTATTGTTGTCCAGGCTTCCTGTACCTTCTCCGTCTCTGTCAATAAAAAGCGGTTGAGCACGGGAGTTAGTATGTTTTCCTGAGCGCTCCCAAAACATCCGCGATCGGTTCATTGAAGACTCTAAACAGTGCAAAGTTGTGAACGATTGTCTGTCTGTGCTCACTCGCTACAGCCGGACCGCTACGACGGATCGGCTCCCGCCGCGTCGCCCAACGCCGTCTCCTGCGGCGCCGACGGCTACGACGCGGTCGACAGCACGCCGGACCCTCAGCGCACGAAGCAGGCCATCGCCCAACTGCAGCAGAAGATCCTCAAACTCACCGAACAAATCAAAATCGAACAGACGGCGCGAGACGACAACGTGGCCGAGTACCTGAAACTGGCCAACAATGCGGACAAGCTGCAGAGCGTGCGGATCAAGCAGGTGTTTGAGAAGAAGAACCAGAAGTCCTCTCAGACCATCCAACACCTGCAGAAGAAGCTGGAGAGCTACCACCGCAAGCTTCGCGAGGTGGAGCACAACGGCATCCCGCGTCAGCCCAAAGACGTCTTCCGAGACATGCACCAGGGCCTGAAAGATGTCGGCGCCAAGGTGTGTGTGTGTGTGTGTGTGTGTGTGTGTGTGTGTGTGTGTGTGTGTGTGTGTAAGTGTGTGTGTAAGTGTGTGTGTAAGTGTAAATTTAGTAACATGACCAACTGTAACCCACCACAGGTGACGGGCGGCCTCTCCAGCATTTCCCAAGCCACTCACTCGGCAGCCGGAGCTGTCGTGTCCAAGCCAAGAGAATTTGCTTTTCTAATCCGCAACAAGTTCGGGAGCGCCGACAACATCGCCGGCCTCAAAGATTCTCTGGACGAGACGCCGGGCGAGGAGGGAGTGGGCCCCGGGGGCATGAGGACCCTCGCCGCGGGGCACCTGCAGTCCAGTCCGAAGTTCGGCAGCGAGGACGACTGTTCCAGTGCCACGTCGGGCTCGGCGGGGGCCAACAGCACTACCGGAGGCCCCGGGGGCCCCCCCAGCTCCAGGGGGAACACGCTTGACCCTTCTCAGGCATCGGGGTTCGACGCTATGCTCCACGAGCTCCAAGAGCTGCGGGACAACCAAGGTCGACTCGAAGAGTCCTTTGAAAATTTAAAGTCGCACTATCAACGCGACTACACGATGGTCATGGAGGCCCTACAAGAGGAGCGATTCAGGTAAGGACGAGGATGCGGTTTTCCTAAAGGTATGCCAAAATTGGCATACAGTGAAACTCCTCTACAACGAAACCTACATGGGCGAAAATACCCCCTAGTGTGAAAAAATCTTGATGCATTAACACCATTCCCACTCTCCTGCCCCCCATACAACAAACAAACCCCCTGTTGCGTTATACGAAATCTTTTTCTCTGCTCTTGCCTCGCGACGAGATTCACTACAACAAAGTCTAATCCAACAACGACCTCTACTGCTTTGTTCGGAAACGCAACAGCAACCACCACATTGGTTTATACATGCGCAGTAGTCCAGGAAGTATTTGTTATTGTTAGTTTCAGACGCAGCAAGAACGTTGCATTGCTAAAATGGCTACAAAACGGACCTTTGGATGTCAAGCAGCTAAGACAAGAAGAGCTCTGACGCTGGAAGAGAGGGTAAAAGTGATCAAAATGAAAGACGGAGGAAGCAAAATAAAAGACATTATCTAAGAAATTGATGTAATTGAAAGTGAATGTTGATGATAAATTTCGCAATTTCTTTCCCTTTTTTTCTTTCTATACTGACTATATGAAGTGTCAAATAAGTGTATGCTCATACTTATGCACTATTGGAATAAAAATAAAGAGTACACATACGTTTGTGTGTGCGTGTGTGTTTACATCTGAGATTCAATTTGCGACAGTGAAAAACCCCCTGTTGTGAAAGATTTCTCGCTGCAAACATGATTTCGTTGTAGAGGATTTTCACTGTGTTTGCGAGGAAAAAGAATGTACTACTACATTGACAATGAGTCCATAAATGCACAAACGGCTTTAAATAAAGCCGTTTGAGCATTTGTTGGCTGTCCTTGGTATCCAGGTAAGGTGTTACAAGTAAGCCAAAAGTTAGTTTTGCCTCACGAGTAACATGTAGTTGTACTACTAGTGTGCAAAAAGGTCATATAATCGTGGGAAATTCATTACAAAGATTCGGTCGCTCTACTGGTGTGAAAATTCTTTTAATGGGGGACGAAGAGCATGGAACAGATTTCCATCACAGCGTGCTTATAAACTACACGTCGCGTCTACGTTTGGGACTCACTGGTGTCCGTGCTTCCGCGCAGGTGCGAGCGCTTGGAGGAGCAGCTCAACGATCTCACCGAGCTGCACCAGAATGAAATTCTCAACTTGAAACAGGAGCTGGCCAGCATGGAGGAGAAGATTGCCTACCAGTCAAACGAACGAGCCAGAGACATCCAGGTAAGCGATACTGGCCCCACCCTTGTTAAACACACACAGTGCGTCACCCGGTGTGTGCGTAGTACTCTTCTTGTGTCAGCCAACATAACACAAAAGAGGGAGCGGTGACGCCCACACTCGGAGCTCATCGACCGGAAAAGCGTGATGCATCAATGAAGTCACACTAACCAGAAAATCACACGACTTCTTGATCTGTGGTATCAGTATTTCCCAAGCTTTTGAGCACATATTTGATATCAGAAAAAAAATAAATCATATGGCCCACCATTAAAATAATGATACTATTAGACACAAACTAAAATAATTTGTCTAACACCCATAAACCAAGTTTTGAACAAAACCCTGTCTTTTAAAGCCATACACACGTCTTCACACTTATCACAGTAAGGTGTGAGGGTGGGGACCCAAAATGGACAAAAATAATACCGGACCGTCATCGGCATTTTATTTGATGTAAAATCATTAAAAAAAAAAATCTGATTAATCAATTGGATAATAGTTGAATATTCATGGTGAAAATTATTTGATGGTTGCAGCTCGGGCAGAACATTTAAAGTCAAATAAATGAACATCGCTGTGTGGTTGAATGCAATTTTCAAATGGTAAAGGCTGCAGATTTTTTTGGGGTGGGGCGGGCTGCTTCATTTTGGTTGGACAGAAGACTTGATATTTTCTTTATTTTCATGTATAATTTATTTAGTTCTATGGTGTCAAGATAAGCACTGAACTGAAGTACAGCCTGCGTTCACGTCACATTTGAAACATGAAAAGTTGAAGTGATCAAGGCACAGATTTGTTGATTTACTGACTTGTTTGCGCAATTGTTGAGTCGTCGTGGATCACTTGTCCATCGTGTCCACTTCAAAGACTGCAAGTCAAAGTGTTAGCAACTCAGCAACACTAATTGAACTAGAAAACAACAAACTGTCTGTCATGGACTTGGGCTTTCACTTTTATAGCGCTTTCCCATCAAGTAGGCACTAAACAGACTCTTCATTCGGCTTTGGCTTCAGGAGCAACTCTGGGTTCAGTATCTTGCTCAAGGACACTTCGACATGGTCATAAGGGCCAAGGAATGGACCCAAAACCTCTGGATTGGAAGCCAGCCTCTCTACCGCTGAGCTGCGTTCTTATGTCATGGTTGTCATTTTTGCGTAAACCGAAACCAAACATCTAAAAAGCTGACATTGGAATGGATTAATTAGCTTGATTTTGTTCAATATACACGAACTTGTAAAATTACTTGCGTATTAAATCTCAATGGCAATATTGAGAAAGGGGTTGGGGGGGTGTACTCAAGGCCCGTTGACCCTTTCGTCCGTGTCTGTGTGCCCCGCAGGAGGCGCTGGAGGCCTGCCAGACGCGCATCTCCAAGATGGAGCTGCAGTTGCAACAGCAGCAGCAGCAGGTGGTTCAGCTGGAGGGTCTGGAGAACGCCACGGCGCGGACGCTCCTGGGCAAGCTCATCAACGTGCTGTTGGCCGTCATGGCCGTGCTGCTGGTCTTCGTGTCCACGGTGGCCAACTGCGTGGTGCCGCTGATGAAGACGCGCAGCCGCACGTTCTCCACGCTGCTCCTCCTCATCCTGGTGGCCTTCCTCTGGAGGCACTGGCACGCTTTCTCAGAGTATCTGCATCGCTTCCTCCTGCACCCCAGATGACGCGACGGGGCACGGGGAGGCGGAGCTTTTCGAACCGCGGGCGCAACTTGACGCTAGTCGTTTCCTCACCCGAGATGGACGCTCGGCTCGCAGTCTTTGGTGCAATTGTGGATTTGAGAGAACCGCACACTTTTCTCTCTCCCAAGTCACTTTGTTTACATGTGGACCACTTTACATCGTCATCCCACACAAGACCTTTGACCTTTTTATTGCTTTTAACATGACTCCTTGATGTCATTGAAGGTATATTTTTTAACTCATCAGTGGATGCCACATTTTAAATTTGTAACCCCCCTCCCACCTGCTGTTTCCTTTTGACTTGGTTCAAATGAGCTTTTATGACCAACTCCCCACTAAAGAACTGAGCGTTTGCACAGCAGCACCATACACTGGCTCAAAATGATAATCTTGGCTTTGTATGACGTGTGCAAGTGGACGTTTAACTGCTGATGATTTATGAACTCAACATACTTGAAGAGCACTCGAAATGCTCAAAAAGAGTGCTTCCGTACTGTTTCCATTAGTGACAATGAAATAGTCCAGACCTGTTTTTTTTTTGTTTTTTTAAAGACCAATAAAGTCCCTCTTTTAAAGGTGTAATTGAAATCTCTTTTCACAATGGACGAGATGTGCAACACAACCCCAAGTAGTGAAAACGAGTTTTTCCTGCTTGAATTGTAGACTTGGAGCAACCCAATACAAGTCCAAATTCATAACCTGCCCGAAGTGAGTCAAATTCACAGCGGGTCACTTGTCACATTCAAGAATGGGGCAAAGAAGTTATTCCTGGAAAATGTAAATCCAGTTTTTTTTTGGTAACCACTTTTACTGGAGACCTTATAGAGCAGGGGTGTCAAACACATTTTTGTCATGGGTTACATTGTAGTTAGTTTCCCTTGGAGGGCAGTTACGACTATGAATTTTGGTGAAACCATATAAATGTTGAACCACCTCCACATCTTACATACACAGCAAGCAACAAATAGATGGGTGACCAGTTTTGACATCATACAGAATGATCATTTAAACCAGGGGTGTCACTCATTTCACATTGTGGGCCACATACGGCCTCGGTTGATGTCAAGTGGGCTGGACCATTAAAATTACACCATACTCTGCTATGAATAACCGAAATTACTTTGTTTTGGTCAAAACAAAGGCACAAAACTTTAAATTATTGAAAAATATAGTAAAACACTTCAAGATTAAACGATTTATAAAGAAAGGAATTTTAAAACCATTTACACATGTGCATATAAAATCCAAACGTAATCCCCATCTACACCTTAGAAACTAAGGAGTGTGCTATTAAATGTGTAAAGAATAAAGTATTCTCATGTCCTTGATAGCATTTGCTATGTTGGGTCTGGCTCAGTGACGGACTGCAACTGCTATAGTCTTCTGATCCAAACAATGTGTTCTACTCAGAGGAAAACAGTGTGCCCCTAGCGGATACTCCCCGAATTGCACCCCATTAAAAATATCCATGTCTTATGCATTTTTTTCCACTTTTAAATGATCCTGCGGTCCTGATTGAACCTCCTTGGGGGCCGGTTCCGGCTCACGGGCCGCATGTTTGACACCACTGGTTTAAACGTTCTAATTATATATGAAAATTTGACATTTTGGTTCAGACTTTAACATGGAAGTTGACATGCTTGAATTGCTTACGCGAGCCACATAAAATATGGCGGGCCAGATCTGGCCCCCGGACCTCGACACCCGTGCTATAGAGCATCCTTATCAATTGACTTGGACATACCTCTAACAAGTTTAAAAATCACATTTCCTGACTTTCAAATTCAGAAATCAATGTAAATCCAAAACCGAAGCCCAAGGAGGTCCCCAGAATTTTTTTAATTCACCCCCCTCCCCCCCCAAAGAGGAGACAGGAGCAGAATTTCTTTGTCCCTTCCAAAAAGGAGTGTACTAGCCCTCCTGTCCCAATACAGTACTTCAATTAAAATGAAGTTACTCGACCCAGGCCCAATATTATTAGTCAGGAGCTACAAAAGTTAAGATGTTTATTGACAAATGAAACAACATTTTGCATTCGCAGCATAGTTAAGTGTTACAAAAGTTAAGATGGTTTTTCCATTGACAGATAAAATTTCGTAGTACACAACATTCACTCTGCATTCTTCTTCCTTCCTTTTTTAGGAGCGCTTTTTGGTGCAGCTTTGTCAACTTTACCCTTTGCCTCCTCGGCTTTTGCTTTCGTCTTCCCATCAGCCACAGGTTGCTTGACCTCCTTGGGCTTCGCTCTGGTCCTCACAGTTCCTTTCGCTTCCTCACCAGTCTCATTTGCAGCTTTTTTACCTTTGGGATTCTTTGCTGGTGGCACCTTGGAGGGGGAAGCCTCTTCATCTTTCTTGGACTTGTCAGAACCCTTTGTAGCCTTAAAAGTGAGCAGAAACAAACTGCATCAACACCTATTTTCCAGAAAAGAGGTATTTTCTTCTAGTGGCATGTAGCCAAAATGGTGTTAAGTGACTAGCATCGAAGCTTGCCAACATGGCATTTTTTGTTGTCATCTCCATAAGTAGGCAAGTGATAGGTTATTTAAGCATGTCGTGCAGAATGATAATTTCAGTCCATTGGCAGTTTCTGAAGTTACATTTTTAATGTTAAAAATTTAAGAATCATTTTTGAACATGTGCGCCCAAATGCATTATGATTGATATCTTAAATCCACCTTCTGTCCCAAAATGTTTGTTTTTCCTCAAGCTTAGTTTTTTTGTACAGCGACTGTAAAGCGCTTTGTTATAGCTATAGCGAAAACAAAGCTTGTATAAATTAGAGGCAAAAGCTGGGTGCGGAGACATTTATCAGATGACAAACTCACATTGCAATGATTGTAGCCTTTCATTTACTTTTCTCACCTTTTTCTTTGCTGGCTTTACTCGTTTCTCTGCAGCAGCTCTCTTTGTGCCACCTTAGTGGGGGGAGAAAAAAAAATTTCAACATTATAACAATTTCAATAGATCCAATTAGTTTGACTTACCAGCTTTAGTCTTTGGTGCCTCCTTTGCAACTTTTTGGGATTTTTGCACATTCGGCTCCACGTTCTCCACTTTTGGCACACTCTGCTCCACTTTTGCAGCTTTTGGCACACTCGGCTCCACTTTTGCAGCTTTTGGCACACTCTGCTCCACTTTTGCTTTGGACTCTTTACCCTTTGGTGCAAGCTTCACAGATTTTTTGGGGAAAAAAGAAGCCATTGTTCATCAAGTGTGACGTTTTGTGACACCCTGCCCATCCCATTGAGAAACTTCTGGCTACACCCCTGTGTCTGTCCAAAATTATTCAATTAAAGGTCTTCGTTGATCAATTTATGTCTGCAACATAGTGCCAACCAAAAGAAATTCTATGGTTCACCACTAGATGGCAAAAGTTAAACTCCACCTCGTGTCATTTATTCAAAAGAATAAGCTTCGAGCTCGATGACGTAAGTCCCAGTCATTATTTCTACATTTGTAATTGTATTGTACATTTGTTAGGCGGTGTGGAGTAAGATTTTTCAATCACAAAATGGCAACTCAAGAAAAGGTTGCGAAAAACAGCGTTCCTGACTTTACCCGAAATTTGCCAGCGACGCCTGTGGTGACGGTAGAGTTGGGAGGCCGAACCAAGGTGCCGTCCTCCAGGCCTTTCGTAAGGGCTCTGCGGACGAAGTACTTGAGACGGATGTTGTCCACTGAAGGATACTTGCGCTTGATGAAGTTCTGGATGGCCGGTTTGGAGACCCCCTTTCTGGAGTCTAGCTCTTTCAGCGCCTCTACCACCATGACGCTCGTGGTCGGATGCATGGCTATTTTACGCAGAGTCACCACACCTAAAAATCAAGAATATGTTAAATCAGCCCGTCCACCCCACTGACGAAGAGCATCCATTTTGTTGCTTTTTACCGGACTTTCTCGCCACTTTTGAGAGGACTGGCGAGTTTCTGGTGGCCGTCGCTTCATTGAGAACAAACGTTCTTCTTTTAGGAGGCATACTTCCGTTCTCCAAGTAAACGTCAAATTCAAGAAGACAACCAAAAACTGTAGACTTATAGCAGCCCTTGGTGCAAATGGTGAGCATCTCTGTCTTTTTAACGAAGAGTCAGCAGGTGAGCGTCATCAAGCACCCGCTGCAAACAATTAACAGAGGATGGTTCGTTACCACGTGACCCCACTACTCGAACATCTTATAATATAAGCAAAATGATACAAATAAAACAGGAATATTTATGTGTTCGACCCAATCAACTCAACTGTATTTATAGAGCACTTTCAAACAGATTGAACAAGTTTCCTCTTTTTTTTTGTTGCGGCATCAACTTGTCATTGATGTATTTCATTGTGTTGCTTATCGACCACTCACGAGAAACTCAAACAAACACGCTCACCAAAACATGAACATATGTATTGTCAAGAAAAAAAACATGTCTTTATTCATGATCGTTTTAATCAGACTTCAGATATTCATTTAACATTCTTTGAGCACACTGTTAAAACATGCATCTGCAGTGTGTCTGACTATGACAAAATGGCTGAATAAAGCAAGTTAAAGTGCTCTTATTTCGTGTTAATATTTTTACATGTTCCACATGGATAAAAATAAAATATAGTATGAGGAAAAATAGATATGATAAGAGTGTTTCAGCAACCTGTTGCCCAAACTACTTTCTGATCTGTTGTGCATTCTTTAATACATACAGCAAAGAGAAATCTGTCCATTGCACAAATATCACCATAGTGAACTCTTAGTGGCATAATCTAGAAATACTGTACTTGCCAAATGCCGCCTATAAGTTTCCTGCATGAATGGACGCATCTCAGTGTGAGTTACAATGTTGTTCTCACTAAAGCGCTTCCTGCAGAAATGCAAAAAACTCATTTGTGGTTGGCCTTGTATCCTACGTGTTTTTAAAAAAAAATTTTTTTTTAGGTCTTTTGTTGTTAAATCCTTTCAGGGTTGCTGCAAACTTCTGCTGCTGATGGTCACCTGCTGACACTCGCTGCTATGAAGAGGAGCAAGGATGCCGTGAGAGGACTGCAGAGGCGTGAAGCCGAACCGCACTCCATGGCATTTTCCTGAGTAAAACATGAAACATATGGCATTTTATGAGATAAGCCTTCACTGTTGTTTTAAGACCCAATACGGGAGCTGTATGAACTATTTTGGCTTTTGATGTGGCATAAAAATACCTCAGGATGGAAAGGGTGACATGATTCCGGCTTCTTTCTGTCCTTCTGAAATTTCAGTCTGTCACACTTCAGGGATTCGTTATGTTCAACGTAGTCAAGGTTACAATGTATTGGAAGTTGAACAATAAATCAAATTGAAATCGACGTCACAATGTAGTAAAGCGCCATTTTGAAACTGCAGTCGCTGCAGTATGGGGAGAAAAAAAACGACTGCATTTCGGTTGGACAGGAAATTATTACAATTTTTTTTATTATTATCTGTTGTCCTAATAAGTTAGTTGCCAAGTCTAATTGAAGTAGGCGCTTATAAATGAATAAAATATATTTTTTTTGCTTATGTTGGGTAAGTGAAGAGGAAAAATAATCGCGATCACAATATTGACCCCAAAAAAAAAAAAAAAAAAGAAAGAGAAAAATGGCAATTAGATGACCATTCAGCTCTACAACGCACTGTGTGCGTTCATGCTCACAAGCAAAGTTCTCCACATGTGTGGGGTTGGCAAGGATATACATAATCTCAACGGGATCCATCGTCACTGGTGGAGTATTGCTGCAGTCGCATGTGTTGTCCACGACAACCATGAAGAGATTGCTGCTGGGGATCTGCTGTATGACAAAGGATCTGCAGCCCCGAGACATGATATCATACACAGCATATTGTACCCGTTGCCAAGAACAGCGGCATAGCGGTGGATCATTTGAGTCGTTATGATGACGATCAAGGAACGAGTGTGGTACCTGACGCAGCCGTCACATTCCATGTTTCCGGTGGTCTCTTTAATGGTGCGCTCGGAGACAAAGGCGGGGTATTCTGTATCGCATGGCACCATCGTGGCCTTACCCCGAGATCTCTGAGCTGTCACGGAGCACAAAGAACTGAACATCAGAGAAAGGCACACAATCACTCGCAATATTATATCCGGCCATCCATAATCTGAACCACTTACATCTATTTTAATTAACGTACAATAATCACATATAAAAACGCAATGGTGGTTTGTAGTTAAGCTGGAGTTCAATACTGTGTTGACACTCCAACGGGTTTTTATATTATCAAACGATGGATATTGAAAGACACTTGGTGGAGCAACGTAGAAAAACAGATCATAAAGCAATATGAACTGGCATATATTCTTTATCGTCTCTGATAACCAATTAATATTACGGAAGCTTACTGAGGAATTGTTATTGTTTCCATGTACTGCATATCTGCATGCCGGTATTTTGCTGTCCCAAATTCGCCGAGACGTGCACACCAAAAGGAGCAGTGCGATGTCAGTTGAAGTGGAAAAAAAAAGTATTGTTTTGATATGCTGCCCCTCTTCCCAGCAGCGGATTAAGGGAATCAAAGTCGGGCTACCTAATTGTAGCCAAGATTTAGACACTCAATTAGCTATTGGTACCTTTGACCGAAAGATCGACATTCCACCAGCTGTACAGGTTGAATTCCAGCAGAAAACTGAAAAGAAAAATACAAGCGTACCTTGAGCATTTTATACGTTGAACATACGTTAGAAGATTTTGTTCTGATCATGTGTGTTGGGTTATGATTGATGCAGATGATCAGCGGCCACAGCTTTTACACCTGCACATTTGAATGAAATCTACTTCATGAGCTACAGTCCGTCAAATATTCAGCTTTTACAAATAGAAAAAAATATTTTTTTGGGACCTTTTTCAACTTCTCTGCGTACATTTGAGGGACAACATATGAGGGACATTAACTTTTCGTTTTGATTCGTTTCGATCTCAAATTGATCTCTCCCAACTGTACAGGTGTGCCTAATGTTGTGGCCACTGAGCATATTGCGCCATCTCTTCATTTAAACGCAACCCCGGGTCCATTTTACAACTTGATATCGTGCTCAAGTGTTCCCACTGTGAATTATTCGCTAAAGGAGCTTTTGAGGACACATTCTATATTTAATCCTTACATGACAAGTTCGGTCAGCAGCCACTTGACAACACTGAAAGGCTGCAAGACAGAAACATCACGGTCAAGTCCTCGCGGTGAATACGTAACTCCTCTATAAGGACTTGTTTCATTTTCCATATCGCGCTTACATTTGACAAAGTGCGGGCACTGTCACTGCTCCCGGCGTACTCTCTGCAGACGGCCTGGTAGTCGTAGAGGGTGATCCTGCAGGCATAAAAGCGAAGAAGTTCCAGTGAAACCGCGGCATACATGTTACGTCACCGCATCAAACGTACGCAAATGCCATTCATGCTAGTTTAGGCGTGAGACCTTTTGAACGAGCCCATTTGGAGGAGTTTTTTCATGACGGCACCTTCCACCTCGCCAAAGAAGAGCCCTGTCTGGAAGACGGGTTTCACAGTCCACAAATAAGGAATTGCACAAGTACAGATGAACCTAGTTGAGTATAAGCAGGAGTACAAGATCTGGAGATCGCAGTTATGTCAGTTATGCATATTAAGTTCACTGTGATAAACCCGCGAGTGATTTCTTATAATTTTTGGTTCAGCACTTGTGGATGTCATCAGTTTTGTGTGCGTAATGTTTGACTGCTGAGTTGCGCTCGGACCATGTGATGACCAGTGAGCTACTTTACAAACGGTACCTGAGATTGCTCCTCCGTGACAAGAATGAAGCCGTTGTTGTCAATGAGGTAGCAGTTGATGTCCTGCCAAAAGAGACTCTTTCAGCAAATCGAGCAAGGCTTCGTCTATATCAGATTGGTGTGATTCTTCTTACCTCGCTTTCGCAGCTTATGCTGCATTTTCCATCCAGGGCTGTACACTGAGCACACAACAGAGATTTACAGGGCACATGTAATTTGTGCAGTGATTCGCAAACACTTGCCACAGCACACGATCATGTGTAACACAGGTCTGAAAATTATTTGTTATTTTACAACACATAATCAATCTTTGTTGCTCTATCTGCAATGTGACAGGACCAAAAATGAAATCTTCCACTAGATGGCAGAAGAAGAGTTTGATTGGGCCATGTATCGACATAAGGCCATTCACTACAACAGATTAAGTCATGGCCCCCTTTAAATATTTTAGTATTATGAATTGTTTTTATTTATTTAGTAATAAAAAAAAATTATGTCAGATTTATGTTTTGGTGGTGCACCATGAGATTTTTCAAATGTAAAATACATGCCATGCTCAATAAAGGTTTGGGGGAATCAAATGAGTACATTAACAGAGACTGCAGTTTGTTGAAGTACCTGTCTACAGGCGGTCCAAAACTTCCTCTGAAAGAACTCGAGCTTCATCTGAAGCCCCACAGCTGAATACAAAAATAGCAAAAAATAAACCCGTGCCACAGTCATCCCCCCAAAAATAAAAAAAAATAGCTCACATGATGTCAGTGATGACACGTGAGGTGATCAATACCTGCGACGATTGGTGATTTTCTGTCGTCAAGGAGCTGAATTGCTGTGCTTGCCAAAACAACACTTTTATTCTCCAAAGCTAGGAAGGAGGTGAAGGGCAATAAATACATATTACTGCATAACGATCGCACAGATTAACAAAACAGTTTTATTCTGTCCACTAGATGGCGCCCTTTCCCAGCTGCATTACAGTTTGACGGCACAAATTGCCAGCCAGGCGAGTTTGGCCATTCTGAAACAACAATGTGACTGAAAAAGATTGAACTTAAAAAAAGTAAATCTAGTCGAGGTATAAATGTATGCACAAATGCTTATCGGTGATATATGTGTATATTTAACTTTGGGCTTGTACGTGTATATGTGTATGCATTTTAGAGTGTAATAATTTATTGTAGGTAATTGTGAAGTGATAGGAAGTTTTTTTGTTTTTTTTTGCTTTTGTACTGGATGTTTAAAATGGAATTTCAATAAATATGGAGGGCAACATTGTGGAACAAGTGGTTAGCACTTCTGCCTAACAGTTCTGAGGTTCTTGGTTTGAATCCCTGGGTCTTCTCCACCCGCATTACAAAAACAAGCATTTTACATGGATTGAATGATCCAAACTGCCGATAAATTTGAATCTGAGTGTGAATGTTTGTCTATACTGTACATGCCCTGCGACTGACTGACAACCAGTCCGAGGTGTACCCCACCTCTCACCCAAGCGTCAACTAAGAACGGCCTCATTTCACCCGTGACTGTGATGGGGACAGATGATGTAGAAATTCGACAGATGATGGATGCACTGATCAAGTAACAACCTATAAAGATTTTATTATTATTATTATTTTTTTAGATCAAGGATGGGAATGTCTGATCTGTTCTTAATTCCTGCACAATGACACCCACATTTTGTCGGGAAATGGTACGTAGAACAAAATGCAGGAGCGTGAGGAAGAACACAGTGTGAGACACTGGAGCTTCTTTCTGTTTGAATGGAGCCTACCTGTGCTGAAGGGGATGGAGTAAACAAATGTGCCTGGGACCTGCTCCGCCGCTCGCCTGTACCACAGAGGAAAGTGATCTGCGTTAAACACACCCTCCTTGTCCTCCGCTGTCAGGAAATCTCTGAGGATACACACACAACTGACTGAGACGACGATGAGCAGAGGATGACATTGATCAAAATCCATTAGCGCCTTGCCTCATGCTGCAAACAGCGATGAGTGTCATACCGAGCAGTGACACTCACCGATTGGAGAGCTGATCTGCAGCCACAAACAGGTTGGTTCTTGACAGGCCAGTGCGCGTGCCCAGGAAGGCGATTTCGACTCCTTTGTCCGAGTTCCTGGTTGTGTTTTTTTTTTTCAGAGGAGAGGCACAGCGTCACACACTCGCATTATAAGTTGCTGATTAGACACAAATTCCAGAATGTGCAGGGCATTAAATACAACCACACCAATGAATGTGAATGAGATCCAATTAAAGAGATACTGTATATTTTATCATGTATCATTGTTGCAGACGTGTCCATTTAAGCATATGTTAGGGTAGTAAAAAAAGGGCATCAGCTTTGAAAAGGCCAAATAATTGATATTGGATGTCATTAAATTCTCCAGGCCTACCATGACTCTATTAATGCTTTTTTTATGCTCTTTTCAAGTTCAAGTTCAAGTCAACTTGATTGTCAAATATGCTCTATGTGCAACACACAGCACACTTAGAAATTTCTTTCCTCTCAACCACAGCAGAAGAGCCGCTGCGGATGACCCGCGCCGCCATCAACAGAATTATTTTACGATTACTATTTTACTGTCAATTGCCTATGCGCGCAGCTTATCGGGAACACTGCAGTACACAGTCCATAAAAAGAGCAGCACGTGTATGATGTAGCTTCGCATCATCTGGCTGTAAAAAGTTCAAATCTGTCCGTCATCCGTATGGCAACATATGTTGCGCTCCAACCTGCATGTACCTTACAGCCGTCATGGTGCCGTCACAGATGTACAAGTTGACTTTACCGCAATGCCTCAGGCCAAAATACCCCCTTCCATATGAGCACAGATGCAGAAACCTGGTCACAATCTGGATGTTTTTTTCCCCCCTCCATTCCAGCATGTCTGTATATTTCCGACGAGACAAAAGGATTCTTACTCTGATTTATTGAGAGCCAGTCCAGTCCAGTAGGCCTCGAGCGGAGCAGAGACAACAGCATCAAATAACACTTCCTTGATCAGCTCTCGGTCACCTGCAAAAGCAGTTTGGTATAAATGTACAGACAGTTACGTTGTTCACTTCCTAAACTATTAGCGGTTTATAACTATGATGAAGTCTATTTCTTACACTTGAGGTTTGGCCTGCGACCCGTCATGAAGAGCTTGATAGCTTGAATCTGAGTCAGATGACGGTGCTCGTGCTGCTCCTCGGTGTTGCAGTACGTCCTTCGGTCCGAAACGGAGACATGTTACATCACGGCCTTCGACATACCTCGTGAACAAAGAGGCATAACCTACATAACGCATGGATGCCCACTTCCCCAAACCACGCATTACATTACCATTCGTCTGCCAGGGCGACATCTGGCTGTTCCAGATCACGGAGCCCTGAAAAACAAAAGTCAGGCACGCTTCAGCTGTGTTAGCACTGCTTAACTTAAACAATAAAAATGAAATGCGTCATTATGGGAGTTTGTGCAAATAGTTTTCGCTCTTCTCCTGTAGCCAAGAAAGCAACCGCAACATGACATCAATCTCCGTATGATGCAGTGCAGATTTTCTACAACACGACAAACTACAACCAAAATAGTAAAGCGAGCGTTATGAACTTGTCACGTAAGAAATTTCGAATCCTTTTTTACCTTTTTCAACAGACACGTTTCCTCTGAAGAAAAACTTGCCGTGGCCTCTCGAGAGGGCTACTCCAACACTGCCGACAACACACACACACACACACACACGTAAATTGATCTCAGTCTGTTAACGGTTTGAGATTAGAGCTGAAATGAAGTCACTGGAGAGGAAAATGAACCCCCCCCCCCCCCGCCCCACCTGAATGGAGTCCCTTTGATATCGGTGTAGTAATAGTCATTGTGCATCTTCAATACACGCCGCTGGAACAACAGACACAGGTTGAGATTCATTAAGGAAGAGCTTTGATCTGATACGGGAGGGACGACTCATAATTCATCCGCTGGCTCACCCCTCTATCAACCGTCTTCTTCACCTCCATGGAGAAGGTCCCCGTCCTCCTGTTCACCATGGCGTTGCGTAGCTTCAAGATAAAGCACACAGCGCGGCAGACTGAGAAACCTTTCGGATGTAATCACCGAGAGCTTCGCTTCCCCGCCCGTAAATCAAAGGCTGCCGTACAATATCGTCTTTGTCCTCCCACTCCACCTCGGAGAGATCCACGCTGCTGTAGTTGGGCTTTCTCCTCTTCTGACCCTGCTGATACTGCACAGAGGAACACAATGAACACAATTACGAATCCGTTTCTTTTACAGCGAGGAAAAATGTGATCACACGGATGGAGCTGCAGCCTTGTTGTCGAAAGATGAACTGATAATACACATGATCAAATGTCATTTGTGATTCACTGGTGAATTGAATACGGATTGCTAAGTATGAAACCCCCGACACAACCCTTGAGGTGGTTAATTATTGAACACATCATCTGTGAAATTAACACTGTCAGGTAAATGAAAAATAATTAATATGACTGATAGGGAATTCACGGCTAAATAACGCGACATGAATGCATTAAATGGCGCGTGTCAAATCCTGTGACTGAACGTCATCAGTCAGTACACAAGAAACAAACAGTCAGCGACAACGATCACGGCACAGTTTGGAGCCACAGAGAGACACCAAGAAAGAGCGGAGACAAACACACGTACACAAACACCAAGTTGCACAGCGAGGAATACAGTGAAACTCCTCTACAACGAAACCTACATGGGTGAAAATACCCCCTAATGTGAAAAAATCTTCATGCATTAACCCCATTCCCACTCTGCTGCCCCCCGTACAACGAAAAAAAAACCCTGTTGCGTTATGCGAAATCTTTTTTTCTGCTCTTGCCTCGCGAAGAGATTCACTACAACGAAGTCTAATCCAACAGCGTCCTCTACTGCTTCGTTCGGAAACGGCAACAGCAACAGCAACCACCAAACTGGTTTACGCATGCGCAGTAGTCCAGAAAGTACTTGTTATAGTTAGTTTCAGACGCAGCACGAACGTTGCATTGCTAAAATGGCTACAAAATGGACCTTTGGATGTCAAGCAGTTAAGATAAGAAGCGCTCTGACGCTGGAAGATAGGGTAAAAGTGATCAAAATGAAAGACGGAGGAAGCAAAATAAAAGACATTATCCAAGAAGTTGATGTAAGTGAAAGTGAATACGCAATACGTACATTTCGCAATTTCTTTCCCTTTTTTTTCTACACTGACTATATGAAGTGTCAAATAACTGTGCACTGATACTTATGCACTACTGGAATACAAAATAAAGAATACACATACGTTTGTGTTTGCGTGTACATATTCGTTTGTGTGTGTGTGTGTTTACATCTGAGATCAAATTTGCTACAGTGAAAAACCCCCTGTTGTGAAAAATTTCTTGCTGCAAACATGATTTCGTTGTAGAGGAGTCACTGTAGCACTAACACTGGCACACACAGATCCACTAGCAAAGCCAGAGCCCCGGAGGGCCCGTCGACCCCGCCCCCGGGTGAGCGGCTGTGGTCTCTGCCAGTGAGTGTTAAGTTACCTCTGGAAACCTCAGGCCAGCCAGCCCTATGAGTGGCCTTTATCCCTGCATGCATACATCAAAGGAAAAGGTGGGGATTACAGATCATACATGCTCATTCAGCCTCCCGCCGACCACATTACACATTTGTCTCGGTGTGCCCTCGCCAACAGAGGCTACGTATACAAAAAAAAAACAAGGAGGGTCACGTCAGGCAAATTTGTGACTTGGTTTTGCGAACGCCCTTACCAAAGGCCTCAGGTCCGGATGCGTCAGGATGTAGCCATTGTTTGTGATGGCAAAGGCATACCCGTGGATCCCTAACTAGAGACGAGATGACATGATTAATCATTGGCTTTTGACGAGCATTGCAATCCATTTGTTTGACTGTAGATGCTTGTACCATATGTTTGGGAATGAGCTTCATCAGCTCCTGCAGAGGGATGTCTGTTCCGACGACCCCCAACAGAATACCCTGATTCTTCTGCATGAGGGCATCCGACACACGTGTTGAGACAGCGGCTAGTCGAGACAGATGCACAAACACTCACTCACCGTCTCGTTCTTAGTACTGAAGACAGGCATGGCGACTGTTGTCATCAGACTTGGGCCCGCTTTGTCATTTAACTGGAAAAACAAAAAGAACAAAAGGAACTTCTGATGAATGATTGGGAAGATTTGGTGTGAGGAACTCCCGACATTTGCCCTTCATTTCTCTGTCAAACAAAATTATCAAGAAATTAAAATGACACTTTGGGATATGCAGAAGGAGGTCGATATCTATGAAGGTGAGTCAAAAGTTTAGACTTTGGATCGGGGCTGTACTGAGTGCCATTCTAGTTGTATTTTTTTTCACCCTGTAAACTACACGACTCAAAACTTCAGAGAGGTTCCCCAGAGTGCCATAGTCGCCGCAGAGCTCGCAAATAAGATGGCAATACTGGCTATGAGGGGAACGCATAAAATCTCACTGCACCGAGGCAAAGAAAATAGATTTCACTTGATTCCCGGCGCAAGCTGTTTAATTGCGGACTTCAAACGATGTTAAGAGACGAATCACCACGCTCCTGTTTTCAGACAAGAGGAGCAGGATACCAGCTACTGCAAGATGAAGACTGACAACAACAACAAAAAAGTCAGTCTAATTCTTGAGCTGCGAGCGTGTGTGGTTTGTGCTTATTTGTGCGTGCGCATTGGCATGAAGCAAACGAGCTGTAACGTGCGACACGTACCGGCTCATGTGACAAAATGAAGAATGGTGGCACTGAAGATTCATCACTACACTCACTGAGGGTGGAAACTAGGATGCTTTGGGCAACACACGCACGCACGCACACACACACACACGTGCACACATACGCTCACAGGCAACTCTCCTCCAATATCAGTTTTATTATGCGCTTTTGCAGATAAAATGCAACGGTCCACACAATGATGAATGGTCTGTCCCAGCCAGTGAAAAAGGAGCACACGCATTCCGCTTTCCCCAACAGCTACCTGTCTGTTTGTGCAGATGGTCGCCATGCTCAAATACAGTAGGTGTGAGTACAGTAAACACTTCTCTGCTGCTCTGAATGCTGATGGCAAACTCTCCATGAAAAAGCAAAGAGCGGATGCTTAAAAAGTCCATGATACAAAAAGCTGTTCCATCTAAAAAAAACGGCTTTTTGTACAATTTCTCTTGCGCATGGGTGTTTTGGGTTTAATCCTACGTCCTTTTCTTTACACTTCCAGTCATGTGTAGAAGTAAATTGTTAAATAAATGATGCATGAACACTTCGTTTGGCTCGACCTGATGATAAGGGAGAACTGTATGGCGTTATATTTACCTTGTGTGCCTGGGAAAGCTGTTGAGAGAGAAAGGACACAGACAAAGTGTTACATGAATTGATGTTTGCGCGTTTTACACTGACTGTGAACGCAGCTGTGCATTGGGAGAGAAATCCGCACAACTTAATGAAGCTAATAATGAGGAATCACTCCAGCGACATCACATGTAACAAATGACAAACACTTGCGCAATTACAGTTCCTGAGCGGTATCTAATCTAGAGTATAGAATGAGTTGAATATTTCAGTCGGACAAGGTACTTTTACACCGCTGTAAACAACAACTATAAGAAATGAAAAGTAGATCGTTTTGACCACGTCAAATCCAAACTTAGATTTATTAGCTAAATGGTAAAATAAAGTGTCAGTTACACTCGTAGCATCTATTTTATATCTGTAAAAAGTGTCACCCACAATAATGGAGTAAACTACACGTACGCTAAAATAAAAGCCTATTGAAACTACCCTGTAACTGCAACCAGTTGAATTTGGCTGCATTTAAAATCACAGACTGAGCAAAGTTTACCTCCAATTTGGAGTTCATTTCACATAAATGCACGTGTTACCATACAATTATGAATGGATAGCACTAAATAGTACCGAAAAATATGCGTAGATTTGAACTCAATTTTAATGAAAAACAACAACAACAACAAAACACTTTACAAGGGAAAGCTCATTTAATACAAGTTATAAAATTTAATACACTATTCGCGATTGTACTGTCTTTATCTTTTCTTATGTGAACATCTTTCTTACTGCACATTAACCCCCATGCAGTAATTATCCCAAAATTGGACAGTTCGGTCACTTTGGACGATTTTGGACTGTTGGACAAATGGACACCACAGACAAAACAGTGAAATATAACTCCACGAAGCTGAAATTTTGCATAGGATGTATATCAATGTCTTGGCCAATTCCCACTGAACATTTTGAGGGGTTGAAAGTAAAAAAAAATTAAAAGTGAAAAAAGTTGTTGCACATTGGAAGAGGGACATTTTTGGGACAATCCTCGTGGACGTAATACCCTTCATGCAGCCGCTTAAAAATACTGCATGAGGGTTAAGGAAAACAAACAAGAATTTAAAAGGCGTACTTACTGCACTATCCACGTAAGCCTCGGTCCACACAGTGTCATGTTCATGGTCGATAACCTTGGGGCGACTCATGACATGCAGATACCTCATCACGTTCTCTTGAACATCTGCTAACGTGGAAATCTGACTGAAATATCCTGGAATAAAAACACACCAAAGAAATGTCACAATAAAGGAAATATGAAGGAAGAAAAGACAAATTGGTTCATCGTATGTCTGGATTAATCGACTCAACACAGGCGGCATTTACCGTAATTGAGTGCGTTGCTTACACTTGAGAAGTTGGGTTATTGCAAAGTGGGAAGGAAGCTAAGGCTTTTGTTACCTAACCCCCCCTCCCTTTTGGAATCATGACAATTTTTTTTTTTGACAATGACTTTGGTGACCACAGGGTGTCGACACGTGGGAACCATCAGCGGTGAGCAGTGAGGAGGGGGACACTCTGACAGGAAGAGGGATTAGAGCAGATTGACCTCTGACCCCCCCAAGTGCCACTTCATTGCCTCTTGGCAGAAAGAGTCGGCGTGTGCACACACACATGCACGCACACACACACACACACACACACACACACACACACACACTTCTCCACATATTCTATGTTAAATTCATCCTTCCATACAAACTGCAGAATTGCCTCCTCCAATTTTTGTTGGTTAGTGTCAAGAAGTCAAACCTTTGTTGGCGCACGCCATCCATTTCAGGTTATCGGCAAAGGCAGATTCCCGTCCAATCAGGTAGGGGAATATACGTACCTGGGCACAGGAAACAGTTATGAAGTTGATTAAGAAGAAGTGCTGCAAATTGTATACAGTATATATATTTTTTCAAACCATAAAATGAAAACATTTAAGGCATCTTATTCTTGTCTTTATTTCTATGTAACTCGTGATTTTTACCTGGTCAAATTCATCCTTGTTTTTTTTTTTTTAAACGAAGTTGTAATTGCTTTCATTTAGCCCATCATTCATTTCAACCCCCTTTTTTTTGGTCTCAGGTACTGAGCATGAGTGCACGTTCCACTGTCCTTTTAAAGCACACTGTGTGACATTGCCAATGCCTGCATGGCTCATTGGTCCCAGATGCTTTGCTAAGCATAAAGCTTATGGAAAAGCGAATGGTCGCCGAATAAAAGCCCCGAGGGTGCGTGAAGGGGGGTGTGGGATCCCCTGCCTAATACTACCACGCATGCTGCCAAACACTGCCAACACACATATGTTTGACAGGAGTGAAGAAAAGCCCCCAAGCTGCTGTTTTTATTGCTCTGTGAATCGCATAGCAAACAATTTCATTTCATTAAACCCAATGTGGAATCTGGGTAGAAACGTTATTGGGGGGCGGCGACCAGAGCCTTGGAGAATGAGCTGCATTGCCCTTGAAAGCAGTTAATTTCACATATTTTATTCCTCAAGGGAATAACACTGCTCTCTAATGCACCGCCAGGATGAAAAACATCATATTGATTTGGATTTCACTTGAGAGCTATATATGAAATTGATGTAAAAACCAATTCCGTAGATGTCAAAAGTTGAGCTCCACTTGGCGTGTTGTATTAAAAATGAAAAACTCATCTTTGTTGGAAGAAATGTGCTGAGCTTTGGTGTGTGTCGCCCATTTTTAGAAGTATTCTCAAAATGTATATGATATATTTATATGTTACGATTACGATCTCTTTCTCCTCATCATCAAAAATAAATGTCGGAAAAAATATGATGCTGCAAATCAGATTCCATGTGGAGCAGATGTGCGACGGGTTTCACCTTTCGTTCTGGCCAATTGTACTTCTCAAAAACATCATCATACATTTCAGTTGCCCCGTCTGTCACAAGCATTATGGCCTGGTTGCACACACTTCCATGGCCAGTCTGATTGAACTGCAGTAAAAACAGAAACACATTTTATCGGTGTTGTTCGTTACAGATTGAAAAACAGAGGCAGACAACACCAAACTGTAAATGTTGTAGCGATGGCAGCTGTGGAGCCATCGGTCAATAAAATACAGTTAACGTGTTGGTTAACACACCGAAGGAGAGTGCTGCTCTTAATTATGAATTCTGGAAAAGATGCATTGCCGTAATTAAGTAGGTTATTGACCTGTAACTGCGGAACGGCTACACAAGCTGAGGGCCCCAGAAATTACACTGCTACTCATTCATACGTTATTCCTAATGCAATCATTGCATTGTACTAAAACAACAACAAAAACAATGTTAGTGCATGGCCTTCTTGTTAGGAAATCAAGTCAAACTGCAGAAAGAATTTCTGCACTAGATGTTTGACTTAAAGCAGGCACTGCAGCAGCAGATACATTATTTGCCATTCAAACCTGAGTACAACCACACACATACACACAAACGCACGCAAACCCGCACGCACACATAGCTGTAACATGTTTTTTTTCCCCGTCTGATGCACCCCTGTAAAAGCTGTTTATTTTAAAGTTGGTTTAGCTTTTTAAAAAAATAAAAAATAAATGTACAATACATTCAGTACAGTGTTCTGCATTGTTACAAATGTATATGGGCGGTAAGCAAATGTGTAACTAAAAATGCTCCTAACAACGTTATCAGTTATTGATGCAATCAATATCACGACAGTTACGGAATAGCTGTTCATCACTCCTGAAATCTACTCGCTAGAGATCAATTTGTTCACTCCGCCAAAAGCAGTGCAATGGTCCGTAATTTAACATCTCTCCGTATGTTGCACTGCAGATCCACACCAGTGCCAACTACTATCATAATACATTTTTTAATCATGTATTTATCTAACAGAGCTGATCAAAATTAGCATGAATTTATTTGTGTATTTTTTTTCCCTCCTGTTTACCAAACACACATGTCGATAGTTTTTGTGCTATGTTGACTACGCACTCTCCCTCAACTTGAGTCTGATGTCTCGACTGGAGTGTCAACAGTGAGCAGTGCAGCAGTTGTGTGCTGCCCGCCTGATTATCATATTCATTGCACAACTCTAATTAATCTGACAATCGCGGCGGTAAAGCCACACTGGTAGTCGCCTGAAAGCGGCGAGATAAAAAGCATGTGGCGTGGCTCCTGCCCTTATCCGCTTTTTTCTTCCAATCAGGCACGATACGAATCATTGCCATTAATTACAGCCATTAATCACATTTCACAATAGATGGGATAGCCCTGGCGTCTTTTCACAAACCGTGTCCAAAGCAATCCTACAGTAATGTGCAATAACACTTGGATTATTTTTTTAAGGTCATCCGACAGTATGGTATGATATTTTGTACAAACAATTGAGGATTGCTTTCAAGTGAATCTCTGACACAAAACCAAAAAAATAAAAGAATTAAAACATCGGGGCATGACAGATAAACTGTACACTGTTCAGCAGTCAAATCAATGAAATTATATTTTTGATGTGGTAGCAGACACAATGAAAAATAATCCCAATATAAAGTCCTCTAATACAAAATGTAAAAATTCGAGTTTTATTTGTTTTTACATTGCATGGCAGGCCAGATCAAAAGCGTTCACATCCTGTATATGGCTATAAGTTTTTAAGTAAAACAACAACATCTGTTTTGTATGTTATGTAATGGTAAGTGTAGTAACCGAATCTTAATGAAAGTGACATTAGTAGTGGGTTGATGTAAAGAGGCTCACTACATAAAACTCACATCACTCAGGATTGTGAACGCTTCAGTCAATGCCTGCCCCAGGAGTCCGATCCCTTTGGCAAACAGCTTGTCCAGATGCTCACGAAAATGCTGGCAGAAGACAATAAGGAAAACACTTTAAAACATCTCTCAACTATTATATAATCATGACCTTGGCCGGAACTCACATCTTTATTGGTTCTGTCTGCCCGCACCAGCGTGCTATTCAAACAAGGCTCCACGTAATGAATGTTCTGATTATACTGCAAGCACACATACTCGACCCTGAGTCACACAAACACGCACAAAAACTGTCTTGTACGTGGCGTCACTTACGGCAATAATGTTAAAAAAGTCATCATCTCCCAGTGTGTCTAAAATTGAGGAGACTGTTTGTCTGGCGATGGTCAGTCGCAATCCTTTCATGCTTCCACTGACATCTACTAAGATGACAACATCTTTGGGAGAAGTTGCAGCCTGGATGTACCTGTCATAGGTGGCGAATGCAGTAGTGATTAAAAAAACTAAACAACAACAGCAACAACAAAAAACTGACATTTATAAATTGAACACGTTTGTGGTTGATGGTAAAACAACGTGAAAACATACCACTTCCGGTTGCGGCAGTCGAAGCCTATAACCCCGTTTTCATCTGGATGCCACTTCACCCCTACAGAAAAAAAGATCAATTATTTTCATTATAAAATAGCTATTAAGTAGCGTACTAAAAATACCAATATATGCCCATAACGTAGCATGATCATGATTGAAATACAAATATGTTCTTCTATAAAACATACAGAGCCATTGTCTGTAATACCGTATTGGCCCGAATATAAGACGGCCCTGATTATAAGACGACCCCCTCTTTTTCAAGACTCAAGTTTGAAAAAAGACTTTTCGAACACCAAATTAATTTTTATACAGAAAATATTATAGTACTGTACATCTGAAACAAATGATTATAACAATATATTTGAGAAAAAAAGCATGTTATTTTGCCTCATTCAAATCTTAATATCTGAACATTTAAATATGTAAACTAAAGTGCAATCACATTCGTAAATGAATGGCTTCTGTTTTTTGAAATGTAAATTACATCATAACTTCTCCTCAGCTGCCTTAACCTGGCCGATCTTCGACCCACTTTTCTTCAGATTGTTGCTACGTTTCTCCATTTTCTGTTATCGCTTCTATTATTTTCTTCTCTTTTCTTTCTTACCGCTATTTTTTATTTTTCCTCTTTGTGCTACCGCAATTTTTATTTTTATTCTTCGTGACAGGGGTCCACTTTGACCTGGGGAGTCAAGTTCTGCATTCGCTTCAATGATATCTGGCGCCATATAGCGTCGTGAATGGGTATAATGTCTAGACCCCGAACATAAGACGACCCCCACTTTTTCAGTCTTATTTCAATGCAAAAAACACCGTCTTATATTCGTCCAATACGGTACTTTGTCGGTACAGTATTGTTCTGATCCAACACTAGTGTGAACCAACTACACGTTTCACATCATTGAGGTCTGATCACTTAGGATCTTGGCAGCCCACAGCCTCTGGGTGTGCCTGCAGACCCTGAATGGCAAATGATAATTAATTACACTCAGTATGCGCGCACCCTCTCCGATGGTCTGTAAAATTACAACATTAGCCAAATAACCCTTTTAGCCATTTGATGTCATTTATTCTGATGCTTCTCTTGCAGTGAAGCCTGATGGCTCCCTCGAGACCCTCCCACACCAAACAAAACACACACACACTACTCACCAGGGTACTGCCTGAAGAAACCCTTTGCGCTACCAAAGTACTGCCAGATGAGAGTGGGATCTCTTTCAAAATTGTCCACAAACACTTTGTTCAGGGCTTCGGACCAGTAGACCCCGTTCACTATGTCCGGATCTGATGAGATCAAAGAAAAGACCGGGGTTGGGGGGGACACAAAGAAGGGAGAAAAAGAGTCATGCAAATGACATGGTAATGAAACTCATCATCCTGCTCGCAGAACCAAGTGTGCGCTTGACCTTTGTAACTATTGACCCCCCGCAGCGGAGGACACACAATGCCTCGGACTAAATCATGGCTTCCCCACCTCCTGTGGACAAGCTGGCGGCAGCCTCCCTTTGTGCAGTGAACACAAGACTAATGAGGAGTCCATTACAATCAAACGCAAGCAGCTCAGGAGTTACGTTTCTCTTCATGCCCCCGACTTGGTATCGATCCACCCCCCCACTGCTGTCAGCTTGAGATCGCCTCAGGCATTTTTCACATGAAGCGCTTATTTCCATCTCTTATGTCATCAGTTCAAGGTAAAACACCCGGCGCTTCCTTTTGGCTCACCTTTGTTATACATGTTGGTGGGCACCTGCACGACGCTGAGACTGAGGTTGACTGACAGATTGTTGAAGTGGTCATTTGGCTCGAGGAGGAACTCTCCGCCCAGCTCCACGTTGTTACCCTCGCTGTCCACTTCGTTGATCAACACGGCGTTGAAGTACTCGTACTGAGGACGAGTTTGGAAACAGAAGGAATGTTACGCGCACTTTGGGCGCGACCAACTTTCACTAAATTATGGCAGCAAGCCATGTACATGACACTTTATCACATCTTGCACCACCTTGACGATTTCATCTTATGTATGCAGACGGGTTACATTTCAAGGTTTCACAGAAGTGACATAAAGCGCTTTGGTGTTAGATGTTGAAATAAAACAGAAGGCCTCCATGAAAGGTTAAAATATGAAGGCTTTCTTAAATTACCCTAATCCAGGGGTCGGCAACCCAAAATGTTGAAAGAGCCATATAGGACAAAAAAAACCAAAAATGTCTGGAGCCGCAAAAAAATAAAAGCCTTTTATAAACCTTACAATGAAGGAAACACATGCTGTATGTATGGAGGAGACTGAACTGTCTCAGAATTGTTTATGTTATTCATTCCTTTGTTGTGTGTTCACAAACACCCCCATAGAATTTATTTTGTAATTTCCTCGCTTGATTTTTTTGTTTTGGTGCATTATTTTCGCTTTTCTTAGTGTCAGTGAAGTGATCATTAATTTCCGTTTTTCTGAGGCTGTCTTTGAACGCCTCTCGAGTCGAGAGAAGAGAGAAGGCACGGAGTCGGACGCAGACTTGTCTGTGTTTGTCGAGACTGTTAAAAGCATAAATAAAGTGTACATTTTTTTTAAAAACAACACAACTCTCCTTTTTCGGAGCTGCAACATGTATCTATATCTATTTCAGCTATATCAAACTCTTTTTCCATTTTCAAACATTTTTTATAAAGCTCCAGAGAGCCACTAGATGTCGCTAAAGAGCCACATGCGGCTCTGGAGCCGCGTGTTGCCGACCCCCGGCCTAATCAAACATCTGAATTTGGACACACCTGTACGCATGTATCAGTATGCATGTGGAAGAAAAGGAATTCCTTTTGTCGTGGTTAAGAAATCTCATTCCAGTCCTAACATGGCATTGTCATCGAAATACGACAACCGGGAAAGGTCTTGCTTCCCTAAAGGGAAACATTTAGTCAGTCCTGTCCTTCAGTGGCTGCTACTTCAGAAGAAAGACTACTTCTTCCTGCCTGAGTGGCCTTTTTGTGGCCTCCTGCGCTGATTGTGGACGGAGAGAAGGGAGGAAAAGATGGGTGATGGAGTCTTCACACATAGGTTTGGGTGGGGCGGGGGGTTCTATGTGGGCATCACCATCAAGCAGCTCGTGACAGCTCATACCACGCCTGAGCGACTCTCTGACGAGCTGCGGTGGGGAGGGAGGGAGCTTTCCGCAGAGGAATAGTGCATCCTCAGCAGAGCTGCTGTATAGAGGCCCGTTAAGCGTGAGGGTTATTACTATATAGCAGGCCATGGGACACTGCCGCTATGCTACGCTGACTTTTACACCACTGCAGTCAGCTGCAGGCCTCACTGCAGAGAGCTGCTCTCCAGCGCAGCGTCTTAGGCCTTGCTGCATCATCTGCTTACATCACGAGGCGTCAAGTCTTCTCTCACGAGAGACATTATTCACCTTTGATTCTTGTCATTCAAATATATGTACGGTGTAGTAATTCCACATCATATTTGAGTGTTATTTCATGATAAATGATCCGGATTTCCACACCACAAATAGAGGCTCGTATCTCATTGATTTAAATCCGGATTTTAAAACGTGAAACATTCATTTAAAACATCCGTCCATCCATTATCTGGAGCGCTTTATCCTCACGAGTGTCGCGGGCGTGCTGGATCTTATACCTGCTGAATTTGGGCAGTAGGTGTGGTAAAACATGTCCTGGTTGCCAGCCAATCGCAAAGAGACAAATCAAATAAGCATAAATCAATTAAAGCAACGTCGTCATTTTTACTGAAGCTTACTGTCACAATATCAATAACAAATACAGATGTGCTTGCTAAAAATAGTCTTTTAAAAAATTTATTCATGCATATATTCTTAGTCATCCCGGTCATAGTAATCTGCAAAGGTCGAATGGAGGCAACAGAATTTTTCTCACTGACGACTTTTGTCAGTTGAAGAATTTTAATGTGTATTTTCTGAAAACATTTAAAATATGGGAATCATGTTATTAAGCTTACAACTATGCAACAATGTATTTCTACAAATGTCTGCAAGAGTTCCCATTTTCAACTGATCACTTCTATGACATTCCTAGAAAATCCTAATGTATCATCACTGGTGAGCTATTTTTGAGGGTTGTCATGGTCGCCGCGGGAACCATGTTGGTGGCCCATGTTCTTACATGTATTGTTATGTATCATCATGTGAGTCTGTTGAAATCCCAAGGGTTTGTTTTTTTTGCTAGGATTTTTTATTTTATTTTATTTTATTTTCAAATGAAGTAGAAGGCAAAAATTATGTGACTACATCTGCTGATGCAGCACCGAAAACAAATGATAAGAGACATCAGCCCTGACGTGTGCTCCCTTGAACTGGTGAACCCTCTCGGGGGCAATGCAAAAGCCTCAAGCGTCCTGACTTGCAGCAGCTGAGATAGGAAGGCCGCCTTATCGCATCGCGGTCAGTGAAATGGGCTGTGAAAAATGTGCAGTGTCAGCGAAGGCGAGGGTGTCGAAATGATGCCACAAGGAGTCGATGTCATGACATCACATCATTTGCACCTTGATAAGTTATGTCTCTTACAGTATTTTCAATTCCCACAGCTACTAAAAAGAAACACCGACTATTTGAAAAATGCACTGAGAATGTACACGTGATCGGAAAACAGTATACAGTAATGCCCCGCCACTCTGGTCTTCATGATTTGCATCTTTAGTTCTTCATGGGTTTTTCCAAAATACTGTGTTCATTAAAGAAAAAATAAATAAATACAGCCATATTGCGGAAAGAGGTTTTGAAGGTTTGCCTGCATGCTGAACAATTCAGAGGCGTTGCACATCCTTACATACTGTACTGTACATGCCACTGGTGCTCATTCGAGGCACGGGATTGATTCACGGCGCGACATCAACCAATGAGAGCGCGAGTGGATTTATCGTGTGAGCTGGTTGGATGTGCAGCCTGACACAGCACCTTCCTTTGTGTCTCCTCACGCTGCAGACTGTCTCTAATAATGTATCTTAGTGTTGTGTTTGCGCTAAACTTTTTTTTTGTTTAAGCCATAATTTTTTTTGCTTGATTTTTTTTTCAGTCAAGATGCACTCCAAACACTTGCCGCCGTTGAAGTAATGTGACACTCAGTGACAGTTGAATCCAATACTTTGAAATCACTTGTTCTTTTCATTCAGATACACCTCAGCACTGCAAACCACATTTCATAAAATAGTGTGAAGTAATTGATCAATCAATACTTGATTGCAGTGACAACTAATGTTGAGCATTATCACCTTTATCAAGGCATGGGTCTCACTTTGATTGTGTCGGTGTCCCAAAATGTTGTAACACGTGAGTTTAATATGGTTAGGTGGATAATTTATTGCCAATTGAAAAATGTTCCGGACAACTCCGGCCGTATAAAAAGCACTTACAACCGTGGCGATATTTAATTCAATGAGGGAGGTGTGAATGTGAGAGCTGCTTGTCTTGTTCCGGCTGTGAGAAAAGCACAGAGGCAGGAAGGAACAAGGCAACTGAAACGTATTCAAATGTTGTAAACGGTTCTATTAACTTTAAAGTACTGCGGTTATTTCAGTGTATCGTTGCTCGAGTGGGTTTCCAATCTGGAGGCATGCACGTGAAACAACGCTCTCGGAGAAAGAGTTCCATTTATCTTTGTCCTTTGGACAGAGAGAAAGAGATGGGGAGGGGGCGAGAGAAAGAGAGGCAGGGGGTCTAATGAACGACAAAAATACTGCATTCCCTCTGCAGAGACTAAGGAAGCTCAATGCAGCTTGAAATCCGGCAATGGGTGCCACTATAATGTCCCGGGCACAATCAGATGGATAAATCCTATGGCCAAAAATAAAGGAAAATTGAAAAGTGTCTGATTCTATCCACTAACTGCTCTGAATCCCCGTCAGCTTTCCATCTATAGGCATGAAACTTTTGCTTCCTTGAATACTTAATTGATGAGTTGTGACATCATGGAGCCGCAGCCTTCAAGGATCATGCATGATGTATCAAAGCTGACATCCAAGGCCAGCGCCAACTCAATTAACGATTTATGGCATCTATTACCTTGTCACCTCACCTTCTCTAATCCACCTCACGGCCTCATGATTATTCTCAGTCACTCAATGCGAATGATTCAGTCTCTTTTGTTTTATTGGTTTCCATTTTGTGTGGAAAAAGCCTCACCTGCAGGTCTGGATTATCTTTGTGTTGATGATGTGCCTCTTCTGCAGCCTCCACCAGCCTCTGCACAAAAACGTACAACTTGGATGATGATTAGTTATTAAAATAGTCCAGAAAGTGTGCTTATGATTTTTTTGAGTGTTTAGCCGTTTGGATTGAAACACTCCTCCATCTGGGAAAAGATGATATAAAGATGATGTAATATTCTATCATTTGTGTGGAATTTGGTGTTGATTATTGTTGTTTGGAAGCGACTGAGGTGAAATGACATGCCGGTAATATATGAGTACCAGTTTCCCAAACAGTTTTTCCCTTAGTGCAAAAAGTGGCCCAGAGCAGAGGAGAAGCGCTGGGCGGTGATTGATGGGGAAACGGGGTGGGGGGAGTTGGGTGCAGGATTTCACGCGGCACACCGAGCATCAGACACCTTTATAATAAACCCCCCATCGACAAATGTGCTTGGCTTTGTGTTTTCAGGAAAATGCAGTGAGCAGGTAATTAACATCCATCACATGTGTCAAAATAACTGCTACATTAACACAATCGAGGCTTGCTGCACGCATTCAATTGAACTCAATGGGAAATTCCACATGATAAACAGAACTTCAACTAATCTCATTACACCTCTCTTTAGTTTATAAGCTCCAGTATTCATTTTTTGATAGTTATCAAAATGTTTCTTGGATTTGTTTCAGTTTTCAGAAATAGCTCCCATATGTTGAAACATCCCAGGCACTCATGTTCACAAAATTAAGCCGCCTGCTCCGGGTGTAATTTACAGGAGGAATTGCGGCACGGGGAGCCCGAGATAAACGTTATCATGTCCCGGCAGCCTCTTCAGAAGCGTCTGTCCAGCGTGCGTAGACAGGCTGCTGCAGCTCAGTCCTCCGATAACGTGAACACATAACCTAAATCTACTTTTTCAATTTTGAAACCACTCGTCATGGTGTGGAATGAGTGATAGCACTGCATTTCCTCAAACAACGTCCAGAGGAGTTTATTTACTCAGCTGTAGACATGGCCAGGCGTTTATGGAAGGGTGGACCGAGACACGCCGAGAATTGTTATTTCTGTGCTACAATAGTGAAGATTTACCTCTCCATTGCAGTCAGCAATTTTATAAAGCGCAAGCATGACACTGATTTGGTCTGTTTAGGTTTGCACTTGCTGGTCGGCTATAAGACCTTGCTGATGAGTTGTATGAATGGCAACAGGTGGATACACAGGTGTACTGTAACGTCTGCCGACTAACAGAACAGCATTTCATCGTTCTGTCCGTCACTATAAATTGGCATGGATAAATGAATAGAGAGAAAATGTATAATGATTCAATAATTATTTTCATACAAACGAAATGATATTGGATAATTTCCTGAGGCTCCCCTGGGAATCATTGGGAAGGAAATAAAAGCGACGTGAGTGCTGTTTTAGAAATATTGAGGGCTACAACAGAGAGCATAAAGATGTTCCCCTTGTGACACCACCTGTTATTTCATTCCTTAGGGAGAAGAGGGGTGGCCTATTTGCAGAGAGGCGTTCATCTGTTCAAGTGTTTGACGCATGTCGCAACGCAGTGAGGCACGGCTTTTCCATTTAAAGAAACAACGTTTAGTGTTTTCCGGGAATAACTCTACTTACCCTGGTGGCTTCTGCCTTTTTGCGGAACATTTCCTCCATTTTCACCGCTAGGTTTTTCACCAACTTCACACCATCGATTTCTTCCACTCTGACTGATTTTTCTGGTGGTTTGTACTTCTGGAAATAAACAAGGGGCAACAGAAACAATTGTTAATGCTCTCTTTTGGGCCACTAAGAGCCACATGTTTTAACTCTTTAAATAGATGACCATTTAGGCCAAACAAGAACAAACACAAAAAAACAAGGAATAATATTTATATATCCACAGCATGTCATTGTTTTTCTGTGTCATAACTGCATCCGGGGAATTTCTTGAATAAGGGTTAAAGCCCTCCGCAAGATACAGTAAGCCAGTTTCGGACGAACGGCCGATAAGATCCACAGTGCGACACAAGATGATTGATCATCTTTATCTGTTTGTAGTCACAGGCTTCACACGCTGCTTCCTTCTGTCTGATTGCATGGAGATAGCCAAGTTGGGCGTCCGTGGAGGGGCGGGGCTGCGTCCAAAAAGCTACGCATGGTAAGAATGTAATTGAAATGAGTCAGGGCAGAGGAGAAAGATAATAATGTGTCAAGCCTGGCCGATTCTGGGAAATTAACTACAGCCCAAATAATGCAGATTTCGCCAGATCCACTGGACCTCCCATCATACAGAACACCCTCCAAAGCTTAGAGGAATATAACATGACATAATCCCTCACCTGACAGACACATACACACACCAAACACACACCTCCAATAATGCTATCAAAAGATAAACACAGTCGCAGCTGGTTGTAGCTCATTCAAACACACTGCGGATTACACCCACACAAAAACACACACACTAGTACATGAGGCGACAAATTACCTACTGAAAGGAGGAGTGCAGGCTCGCAGTGGAGCAGAACAGTTCATTTCACGCTTGTCCTCCTCGCCTCAGCACCCATCTACCCCCCCTCGCCTCCTCCCGCACATGGCACACACAGCTATGCCTCCTCCCATCATCAACATGAGATTAAGCGCCATCCATCAACAATGAGCAGTGATCATGATTATTGATCAAAACAATGGCAAGTTCAGAGGTGAGCCCTGGCGGCACTGTGTTTCCCCTGTTTCTGAGACCTTAGTGAAAATGCGCACTTCACCACAGCAGCATCTAATGATCAGTACCTAACGACCCTTTTACTTTCGTCACAGCTTGCTGCTTTGTGCTGACTGGCTCCAGACACACTTCCATGAGCAGAAGTGCAGGCAAAGTGCTGACATCACCACAAGAGAAGGGGAAAAATATGCATGGCATAACACTATATGATTTTTTTTTTTTTTTAATGAACATTTGCTTACTTAAACATCTCCTCACCTCAGGACAAGGTGGTCCCTGGTTTTGCGCTTGGAGTCGTTTTCGAAATGCCGTTTGTATGCTTTCGCCATATCTCCTTGGGTTCACTCTGCTTGTTCCGCCTTCCTCCCACACTCCGGGACATGCAGCAGAGATTCGAGAATTAATCCTGCCACTGCCTTTTGCCGAGGAAGACGTGGCCTCTGAACTGGAGTTGCTCCCGGGACGTGGCACTGTGATCGCCCACAATTCCTAAAAGATTGAGGTAGAAAGCCAGAGTGAGGATGTAAGGATGTCTGGAGCGATCAAAAGCTGAAAAACAAAGAAAAAAAAAAACGAAAACAGGACAACATGATGCAAAGGAACCTAGAGTTAATATTGATCCCTCCCTGGATATTTTGTTCCTCTCATATGAAAGCTGAATAAAACATCAGATACATCTCAACATTGTGTATCTTAATGAAATACAGTCAGCCACTATGACAACTAAATTGAAATATTTCTTATTGTTTGGAAAATTTGTTTTCAAGGTCTTCAGCTAATTTAAGACCACTGATGGCTGGACAGTGTGGCAGGGATAACTCAAGGAAAGTTGAAATAAGAGTGTTAAGAACAGGAGTTTTAAAACAGAACATTTTGGATTATATGCTTTTAGCCTGCACAAACCTTGATTCAATGAATGATTATTGTACACTAATTAATGGTCTTACGGTTACAGTGGCACAAAATAATTTTCAATTTTCATAAACTTGTTGTAACCACTAGTTAAACTACAGCACAAACCTGGGCAACAAAGGCCCAGGTGGAGGATTGTCTTTCACAATGAACCTCTCTCCACTTTGTATGTTTAAAAACCAACTTTACTAAATTAGCCCTTTACTAAATTAGCCCCATAGGCTAGCGACTATTAAAAGCGATTTGCTAGCTCAGAAAACTGGCATTGCCGGGACAACAAGAATACGCGATAAAAGCATTTTTGACGAACAATTACACACAGTGTGTTTTAAACCGACATTTAGTTCAACATTTTATGCCGTTAATAAATTACCTCTTAATCATGATTCAAATCAACACGTCACAGTAAAGAGCGCTCTGAAAAGGGGCGGTGAAAAACAAATGTCCGGTGCATTGTGGGATTTGTCGTATCAATGCGTGTGTCTTCTTTGGGCCAGACAGTTCTGGTACACATTCTTTTAAAACTGTGTTATTATTGGATTTCAAAAAGGATCGTTTGCTCCTGAATTTTGAAATTCTATTACACACGATAAAAATGTGATAAATTAACATTCTAATATTTTGGAGGAGAAGAATGGAAAATTGGTTCAGATTAACACATTTTAGGGACTACATATATTGGTACTTTTTCGGTGCATGGTTAAAATGCTGTGTCAGAAATACAGCAAAAATAATCAACTCAATCAAGTGACTCACGAGAGTCTTAACACCTTTTTTTCGGGGTGGAGAGATGAAATTTCATTCATTTTTTTCTGCATATACAGTAATACAGTACTGTACTCTCAGAATCTCCGCTTGCCTCTTCAACGTCTTCCACCTCAAACTGTCAGAGTTGTCAGGCTCAGATATATAGACTGACATTCATCACAAGTTACCTAGTGCTCACAAGTGGTCAAAAGTCGTTATTACATCTACCGCATGGGTGGGCCTTGGTTGAATGGCTGCTCAATTCCTCTTATCAACCCTCCACCTTCGATATGATCAGCCTCAACCCCACACTTGTTGTTTAGTCTGCTTCTCTGTCAACATCCATATCCAAGAGGTTGAGATTCTTGACTCCAGGGAGTTCATGGGAGGGATGAGGCCAGGAGAGATGTGGAATCAGGGCCGTGGTTAATGGGCCGTATCAAGACCACGGAACGCACGCACACGTGCGCGCTAGCCACCCCCCCCCCCCCCACACACACACTCATACGCATACACACGTACACACGTATACAGATTCGCAGACACGCGTACACAGTCACGCACATACACTAAGCATATAAGGAAGCATCAGGGATGGAAATCAGCATGAAAGTGTTCAACTGTGCCACAGCATGATCAACAGACAGAGGAGAGAAGTCTATTGGAAAATCGTATAAGTACCTTTTGCAGCAGCTGGGATCCAGAATATTTGGCAGAAATGGATTTAATCTCTCCACCAAAAGCTGATGCCCACAGTTTTACGCTGACAGAAAGAAGACAAAACGTAAGCAAAATAGGAAACAAAAGCATCTGGCAAACAGGACAGAAAATTGTAGTTGACAATTTTTGCATGCCCCCCCCCCCCCCACCGCCATCACCACCCAAAAAAAAAAAACACCACCCACTCACCACCACCAACCCTTGCACGAAAATAATCAGGTGATGGCACATGCCCCAACCTTCAACTTGCTTAACACATACACTCCACAAGTAATGGTGATGCTAAATATATCTGCACATAATTGGGAACACGACTGCGTGTGCTGCAGTGCGAACTTTCACTTTTGATAAATTGCTGACAGTTAGAGAAAAAAATCTGCTGTCACGATTTCAGTCAATGCATTCGCGAATGTTCATCAGAAATAAGATTAAATATATAACAATTACTGTACTTGTTAGAAAATGTAACAAATATTATGTTTATTGGCTATATTTTTCCGCAACTACCCCTGCACAAAAAATCATTTAACTTCACGCATACTTTTTATTTTTATTATTATTGTTATTATCAAACCATTATAATTGTTATATATTTACTTTTGCACGTCATTCTCAAAGGAGGAAAACTGAAGTTTTTTTTTAACTCACGCCATAAAGTTTTTACTATGACACGAGTGATTTCAAATAATTAAGATCCTCATCCGACATTATTTTCTTCGAATAAATTGACTTTAATAAATAAAATAACCTCCTTGATTGAGAAATAATCGTCAAAACGAATTTCTTAAATGTTTCAACAATTGCTTTTCGTTTTAACGGGAAAAAAATGAATTTATCTTCATGTTTTTTTTTTTACAATTTAAATGACCAGCGAAGAAAGAAAACAATAACTCTAAATGTTTAATATTTCTAAGTGAGGAAAAGCAACGTAAATAAAAACAGCCGTTTCCCCCCATCATGTGATCCTCTTATTTAATGCGTGCGTTCTTTAAATTATCATAGTACTTCAAAATTCTTCGACATTCAGAGAAACTGTTTATTAAACAATTTTCCTCAACATCTCTGTTTCACTATTTAATCTACCAACAAATGCGGCCTGGCCGCGCTGTTAAAAATACTATTCAACATCACGTGACCACTTGCATGCTCGGAAAATCCCTCCAAAATATGTATACTGTACTGTGATTTTTTTTTTTTCCTGACGTATACCTCTCCCGCCAAAATCGCTTGTCACTCACACAGACAGAGGGATCCCCTGCTGGGACGCCGCCACCTCCAATAGTAGCACGCTGAAGCCCGCCAGCATGCACAGCGGCAGGCTGACGAAGCTGCATGTGCGCTGAAGAAGCATCATGTTCGGCCACAAAAGTGATCCCGGAACCGGTGGTAGGGGTCTGGACCTGCACCCCGGTGAGCCGTTGTATTCTTCTTCCTGGGCTGCCGTTATCCTTCTGTGACAGCAGACCTCCTCCTCTTCGCCATTCCCCATCATGGAGGAGGGTGAATGGGGAGGGGGGGGGGGGGGAAGAGAGAGAGAGAGAGAGAGAGAGAGAGAGAGAGAGAGAGAGAGAGAGAGAGAGAGAGAGAAAAGAGATGTATTTTTACACTAAAAGACTTACTGCGAACTAGTGTTTTGCATATTTTATTCGTCATTTTAAATATCATTACTGTATTGTACATATTATTAGGGCAGTACTTTAGCACATTAGCATAATCCGCCAGGCAGTTCTGAGCTTCGTGGTCCGAATCTTGCATTGGGTTTTGTGTGTACAGTAGTCAGGATGTTCTTCTCGTGCTTGCATTTTTTTTTGGGGTGGGGGTGGGGGGCGGCATATTCACACACGCCAAATACATGCATGTTAGGTTCATTGAAGACTCTTTATTGATGGTTCTCAAACTTTTTTCTTAGCTCTCCACCTGTCACCATAATTACCAACGTTAAAATAACTTAATGGATGTGAGTGTTCATCAAAAAAGATGCAGATTTTGCTCCTAAAAATATATTAAATGGCAAATTGTGTGCCAATATGAGGCAAGGTGCCTCATATACTGTACAAGCACTGGCACGGTCGGGGAAAGCGACTTAACCTTAAGTGGAGCCTTAAGATTTGTTTGAATGAGATTGCTATTTAACATAGAGCAGCGGTGTCAAACATACGGCCCGCGGGCCGGAACCGGCCCCCAAGGAGGTTCGATCCGGCCCGCGGGATCATTTGAAAGTGAAAAAAAAATGCATTAAAGACATAGAATGAATATTTTAAATACAATGTAATTCGTGGATTATCCGCTAGGGGGCACACTGTTTTGATCACAGTAGAAGACAACATTGTTTTGATCGGGGAAGAAAACAGCAGTCTCAGTCTGTCACCGAAATAGACCCAATGCAGCACATGATATGAAAGCGCCAATCAATGCTTCTTGAGACCAAAACAAAGAAGAGCGATGATATTTTGGTGATTGATAGCACAGTACGGAATAATCTTAATGGTTCGGCCCACTTGACATCTACCGAGTCCTTGTGGCCCACAATGTGAAATGAGTTTGACACCCCTGACATAGAGGGTCCAAGAGCATTAGTATGCAAAATGTAATTCGAGACAAAATCACCTGCGTGCAAAATCATTTCAACGTCATTGTTGTGTTTAATAAAACGCGTGGAGTCGGACTTTGTGCTCACTGTCCTTTATTCTCAGTAGCCACCTTTTATCTCAATACTTTGGCAACCGCCCACTTTACGGCCGTGACGTCACGCCGTCGTAACATGACCCTATGGCTGTGGTTATATGCCACATTCACCCCCCCCTTTTATAAAAGTGCAAAAACATTCAAACATATTAATAGTGCACAACTTCAAAGCCAGAACATGGCCAACCTATCTGGGTAAACAGGGTAGACTACCCATTTACCCGCATAGCCATGTGGTTTATTCTGCCACATAATCAGACTATGTAGTCCCTGAGATACAGGGGCTGCCGACGAGCCCGAACAGGGCGGCGCCTCGGTCCGAGGGCGTCAGCCGGCACTTCGAGTTCGGGTGGGATTCCTGGGGCTACCGGAGGGAGATCCCAGTCCCCGGCAGTGTGGCGCGGATCAGCCGCCGCGGCGAGTTCTTGTGCTGATGGTGGGTTGACGCGCCTTAGGCGACTGGCATGCCAACGGGAGCCGTCAGCAAGGAGGAAGGTAGCTGGGCCCAATTGTGCCATTATCTGTTGGGGTGAGGACCAGAAGGATAGCAGCTTGTGGGACCGATGCGGCCGGCGGATACGGACCCAGTCCAACACCTTGAGTGTGTGTCCTCTCACCCGATGTGCCCTGTCGTAGCGGTGCTTCATCCGGCGTTGCGCCTCTGCCACCATGTCGCCGACAGAGGGTCCTGCTGCTGGAGGGCCTGGAGGATCCCTGCTGGGCGGCCGTAGTCGATCCATGGGAAGTTGGAGTTCCCGTCCGAGCATCAGAAGGGCTGGGGAGCTACCTGTCGTGGCATGTGGCGTCGCTCTGTAGTGCTGTAGTGTGTTCTGCAGGGCCGTGCTGAATGGGAGACCTTCGGTCAGATGTGCTCTCAGGCCGTTCTTGAGGGTCTGGTTGAACCTTTCCACGCCCCCATTGGCCTGCGGGTGGTACAGGGCCGTCCTGATGTGCTTAATCCCTCTCTCCCCTGTGAAGGCAGCGAAGTCAGCCGAGAGGAACTGGGGCCCATTGTCTGTGGTAATGGTGTCTGGCACACCCCAGCGGGCAAACAGGGAAGAAAGAAAGTCAGTGGTTTGCTGTGTGGTTACTGACCCCACGGGGAGGACCTCCGGCCACTTGGAGTGGAGGTCGTAGGCCACCAACAGGAACCGCTGGTGATGAGGAGTGCCATGGAGCTCCCCACAGATGTCCACCTGGATGTGGGACCACGGCGTCGCTGGCCATTGGAGGGGCTGCAAAGGTGGTGTCGGGGGTGGGCCCGTCTTACCGCTGGTCAGGCAGGCGGCGCAGTCCTTGACCATCGTTTCAATGTCCCTGTCGATGCCTGGCCACCAAACCAGGGTCCTGCAGCGCTGCTTCACTCTCACAATGCCCAGGTGACCGTCGTGTGCCATGTTCAGGATGCGTGCTCGTAGAGAGCTGGGGATCACCGTGCAGAGCCCCCGAGCGACGCAGTCACCGTTCCAGCAGGAAAGGTCGTCTCTGACCCGGTGGTAGGGCGCCAGCTCCTCTGGCACCTTCGCAGGCCAGCCCTCCTGGATAAACGTGCGGAGCTGTGAAAGCACGGGGTCCTGTGCAGAGGCCGCCTGGAGCTCCTGCAGGGAGACTGTTGTTCGGAGGGGCTCGTGCAGCATGAGGACCAGCTCTGACTCTGAGCCGTCCGGGGCGGTGTCTGGCGCTGAGGTGGGCGTGGCCCTGGAGAGCAGATCAGCCACAACGTTTTCTCTGCCGGGTGTGAACACTGTCGTGAAGTTGTAGGCCTGCAGTCTCTCTGACCACCGGTACAGGCGCAGCGGTTTGTGTCCCGATCCTGCCGTGGCCAGGAGGGCTGTGAGTGCTTGGTGGTCGGTCCGGAGCGTGAAGTGCCGCCCGTAAAGGTACATGTGCCACCGCTCGCACGCCCAGACGCAGGCAAGCGCTTCTCTCTCCCCCACCGAATACCTCTGCTCCGTGGGAGTCAGAGATCGTGAGGCAAACGCCACGGGACATTCAGTCCCCCCCTGCAGCTGGGACAGGACCGCCCCTACCGCCGTGTTGGACGCGTCGCAGGTCACCAGCGTAGGGCTATGGAGGTCGAAGTGGGCGAGCACTGGAGGGGAGGTGAGCTGTGTCTTCAGCTGGCGGACTGCCGCGGAGCACATGGGTGTCCAGGACCAGGGGGCATCCTGTTTGAGGAGTGCGCGTAGTGGCGCCGTGGTCTCTGAGTAGTGTGGAAGAAAACGCAGGTAGAACGCCGTCATGCCCAGGAATGAGGACAGCTGCGCGGGGCAGGAGGGCTCAGGCAGGCGTAGGATGGCTTCCACATTTGAGTGGAGCGGGCTGAGGCCGTCGGCATTCAGGCGAAACCCCACAAACTCGATGACCGGCGCGGAGAAAATGCATTTCTCGCCGTTCAGCGTGAGGTTGTGTTGGGCGAGCACCTCTAGAACCCTGGTGAGGCGGTCGTCGTGTGAGGCTGCTGTCGCGCCGTGCACCACTATGTCATCCAGGTACACAACCACGCCAGGGATGCCGGCGAAGATGGTGGCCATGATCTTCTGGAAGCAGCTGGGGGCAGAGCTAAGCCCAAAAGGCATGCGGGTGTACCTGAAAACGCCCATGTGTGACACGAAAGCGGTGAGGTTGCGGCTCTCTGGGTGCAGCAGAACCTGCAGGTAACCCTGGCGGAGGTCGAGCTTTGAGAAGACTGTGGAGCCGTGAAACTTGGCAGAGAGCTCTTCTGTAGTGGGCAGAGGATATTTATCTGGTATCACCGCTTTGTTCACCTGTCTGAGGTCGATGCAGGGGCGCAGGCCGCCCGTCTTCTTCCGTGCCACCACTAGGTTGGAGATCCATGGCGATGCGTCCACTCGTTCGATTATGCCAGCGTCCAGAAGTTTCTGCAGCTCGGCTGAAACATCAGCACGTAGGGCGAGGGGCAGGCGGCGGAGAGGCTGAATGACTGGAGTCACCTCCGGGTTCAGGAGCGGCTGGTGGTTGAAGGCGGTGAGGCAGCCCAGTCCAGCGAACAGCGAGGGCCAGCGGTGCAGCCAGGGCGTGGTGACGGTTAGTATGGTGGCACCCATGTTGTCTGTAATGGAGAAGCCCAGGGCACAGAACAGGTCGAAACCGAGGAGGTTGGCGCCCTTGCGGGACACCTGAAAGGTGAAAGCTGGGAGAGTTCTAGCGCCATAGCGCACGGAAAAGGTCGCAGTGCCAACCATGTCGATCTTGGTGTGTCCATAACCAAACAGGTCTTCCGTGCCAGGTTTAACAGTCATTCGTGGAAAAAGTCGCCGGACCGTGGCCTCATTCAGGAGTGACTTGGAGGCTGCGGTGTCCAGCAGCAGTGACAGACACACGCCGTCCAGCTCGACTGCGCACCACTTGAACGGCTTGTTGCAGGCGCCCACCGAGTGGATGGTGGTGGAGCCAGATGCGTTGGTTAGGTGGGGCCCGGGGTCCACAGGATTAGAAACAGAGCGGCAGACTTTAGCAAAGTGGTTCAGCCTACCGCAACGTTGGCATCTTTGTCCTAGCGCCGGGCACGCGGGCGCACGTGTGCGGTGTGATGAGGAGCCGCAGTTCCCACAATGTTGCCTCATCGTGGCGCCTCGACGTCCCGCGACGTTTACCTCCGGCTCGTCGAGAGGAGCAGTGGTGTCGGGGAGTGGGGCCGTGAGAGCAACAGTACGAGATGAAAGAGGCAGATGTGGAGCGAGGTGGGGAAGGGCTGGAGCTGGGTCCGAGGCGGCTAGCCGGGATGCTAACAGGGCCGCAGACTCGAGCTGGAAAGCCATTTCCACCGCCCTAGACAGCGACGTGTCGTCCGGCGATAAAAACAGCTTCTCCCGCAGTTTAAGGTCCGTCGTGTGTTCGGCTAGCTGGTCCCTAATCATGTCGCCCTCCAGATCTCCGAACCTGCAGAGGCTGGCTAGTCCCCGGAGGTCGGCGACGTAATGGTGGACCGACTCACCGGGCCGCTGTCGACGCTGCCGGAAGATAATCCGCCGTGCCATGACGCTCTGTGGAGCAGCGAAGTGTCCGGAGAGCAATGCCACACAGTCCGAAAATTTCGTGGCCGGTCCGAGGGTGCGAAAGATGCGTTGGCCCTCACAGCCCAGGCTATGGACAAGCATTGCCCGCCTTCGCGCGTCGCTAGCGTCGGCTAGCCCGAAGGCTTCAATAAAGGTCTCGAAGGACTCCAACCAGCGGGACCACGGGACTGGCGGCTCGCCAGGCAGGGCGAGGAACGGAGGAAGAGGCGAGAGTGGAAGCTCCATCCTTGTCGCCAAATGTTGTGTTTAATAAAACGCGTGGAGTCGGACTTTGTGCTCACTGTCCTTTATTCTCAGTAGCCACCTTTTATCTCAATACTTTGGCAACCGCCCACTTTACGGCCGTGACGTCACGCCGTCGTAACATGACCCTATGGCTGTGGTTATATGCCACAGTCATACAGTTCAAGCCAGGGGGCCAGCTGATTTTTATGCAGCAGGCCTGGAATTGATTCCCCCTCATTGGCCCATTCACAATCACTCAATAAAAAGTCTAGTTTGCCCATGGGATGTATTTGAAAGTTCATGCTGCCAGGTTCTTTGAAAAGGGGGGAAAAAAACGAAGATATTTGCTTGGTTGGTGTAATTATTTAATAACTATTTTTTTCACAAACAAACTACAAAATACTTTCCAGAAAAAACATTTTGTGGTATTATTATTATTATATTAATAGAGTTATTATTAAAGGTGTAGGAATTAGCTCCAGATGTGACCGTAAATAGAAATAGAGAAGATGGAACGGATGGAAACATGGAGGCTTAATGCTGTTCTGATTTCTGACTGATTTCTCTTGCTTTGAAAATTAGCGATAAAAAAAGAGTGTCCTATTATCTATGGGAGAATTGGAAGAACTGGATCGCACAAACTGAAGTGCACCGTCATGAAGGTTTCTCAGGGAAGATTCATAGTATAGTATAACATGATGACAATGAGGTTGCAGATTGTTCAGTGTCTCTGTAGACCACCACCCCCCCCATCAAAAATTAAAAAAAATCCACTAATGTCCATTATGCATATCTTCACTCACTCGAAGAATAAACTATGCGAGTCATTCATGTAAACTTGCGCATATTCACAATCATGAATAATGCCCAATTTTTGGACACCTGACCAGTGACCCCAAGCACCAGCGGCACCACCATCACAAGCAGCCGTGTTTCAACCTGAAGCTTTTATTAGTTGGGTAATTGCGTCGTACATCAAAGTTGTGAGGAGCCCCGAACTGTCTGGAATGTGGCGATAAGGCGCTTAGATCGTTGTGACCTCACAATGCTGACTGCTCGGATGCTTTAATTAAGTGTCCAATAAAGCAGTTCTGTGCCATGAAACTGAGGGGAGTCCTTAACTCAGACCTGCCCAAGTGTCCTTGAGCAAGTTCTTTTTCAGTCTTACAATCCATGGTAGCAGCTCATACAAAAACTGACACAACAGGACAATTTGTTTAGAACAGTGCGCCAAATGAAACAGAAGTATTATAATGGCTGAATTAAATTGCTTTGGGTGCTACATCTCATTAAGTCCGGAGTAAAGTGCTCCCCGGATGATTTATACGTGTAAACACAACAGTTGAATAATGTATGGTCAATGAGAATCAAAGGTGCCGTCATGATTTAACAGTGCGCATCACCGGGAGATGAACTCTCAACCCAAACAGTTGTAATCTCCGTCTTGACTTGATTGGACCTAAAGCTCTTAGAAGGTTAAACATGGGCCACCTCTCGTCGTGCTAAATCCTGAGGGCTTAACATCACGCTTTCACAATGGAGACGAGGCGAGTGTAGAGGGCTTATTCACAATAGACCACCGCCAGAATAGAATAGAAAGCCTTGGTATCGTCATCCAAAAAAAATAGGGATGCAGCGCCAAGTTTGTGGTTTCGAAAACAAAACACTAATCATTATATAAACACTTTGCTAACACATGCAAAAATGCTGTGACCAAATTACAGTGAGTGAAGAAATGTGAACAGGCAGCAGAGGATTCAGGGGATTAAAAAAACAAAAAAACAAAACCATACGCACAGCAGATGCTGTCAAAGACATGTAACTACAAAAGTTAATATGTCATAGTGTGGGCTCAGTTCATATAACGCATCGTGTATAAAAAAATATGAATCAACTCCTCAGTATGTCAAAAAGGAGAGTCTGGATATCAATCTACAGGGTTCTAGGAGTGATCCCTGTGGAATTTTATACATTGTGATCACTATATCTTATCATTACTGATAAAATGTGTTAATACAATGGTGCTTTGAGATATGAGTGACCAGACTTCAAGAGTCAAACCATTGTTTGATTTGATTTTAATTTTTTTTACTTGTTTCGCGCTGGCTAAAGTCAAGCCTCTCCTTTCTCAACTGCACTTAGAAACAGTAATCCATGTCTTTGTTACATCTCTGATGGATTACTGTAACACAATTTATTTTGGAGAGAGCCAGTCCTCCATATCCAGTTGGTCCAAAATGCTGCGGCTTGCCTCGTAACTAGTGCTCAATTTATATTTATGTACAGCAATTTGTTACAGCTCTAGTTGTTCTTCAAGTGCTTTGTACCGTACTTAAAACTGTATAGTGGTGGTCAAGTCAATTCAATTCACAGGTCTCAAATGTTGCTTACACAGCACTTTCACCATAAATTCTCGTTGCATTTGAAGTGCTGTGGCCTTTTCACACGTGCTTAGTCTGACTTCCCATGAGGGGTTATCCTTTGTGAGTACAAATCAAGCATAAGGTGAGGGTTCACGGATGATCATTTGCGGGGTCGGGGTGGATTAATCCTTTGTTAAATCCAGTTCCTGAGGATTTACTCTGACTCAAGGCATGTAATCTTAGCACTCTCTCGCTTAGGCTCAGATATTGAACATCAAGCGGTGAGAGGACCTCACCGTTGAAAGCTCTGCATCCATGCACCACTCGTTTTTTACTCCCAATTCCTCCCTCTACACGGGCCCGCCGCACGGGGAGCCTCCGCTGTCACGCACGGGCTTCGTCGCGCTCTCTGTAGTGATGGCCCTTTTCACCGGGCCGGCCATCGTTCTCAACGCTACAGTGATCATTGTGTCCCTCATGCACAAGCAGCTGAGGCAACCGCTCAACTACGCTCTGGTGAACATGGCTGCGGCAGACCTGGGCACAGCCATGACCGGGGGGGTTCTGTCTGTCGTCAACAACGCCCAGGGGTACTTCTCCCTGGGAAGAACAGGCTGCGTGATGGAGGGCTTTGCGGTGTCCTTGTTTGGTGAGTGAACACAGTAACATGAGCGGCTTTTAAAACACTGGAAGTTATATCACGTTTTACTTTTCCAGGCATCACATCATTGTGTACGGTCGCCTTGATCGCTGTGGAGAGGATGTTTGTCATATGTAAACCTTTGGGATACATGACCTTCCAAAAGAAGCACGCATGTGGGGGCATCGCCTTGTCCTGGTTGTGGTCCCTAACGTGGAATATCCCCCCGCTTTTGGGCTGGGGCAGGTACGAGCTGGAAGGCGTCGGGACGTCCTGCGCGCCGGACTGGCACAGTCGAGACCCTCACCATGTGTCCTACATCCTGGTTTATTTCGCTGTGTGCTTTGCGCTTCCTTTCGCCATCATCTTGATATCCTACACTAAATTAATGTGGACGTTGCATCAGGTGGGCTTTTACACAACTGGGCGTGGAAATGCCAAAAAAATGAAAGGACATTGAGTCTCTTACCCTGACCACAAAGTGTGGGGAATTTCCATCTCTTGATAGGCAACATTAAACATATCCGTTTTGTACATTTGATCACAAATGTATTCCTGTGTTTAAGAGAAGAGAAGCAAAACACTATTTGGTCATGGGCGTTCAATCAGTTAGTTTGTCAGTAGGACCTTAGCTTTAATATTAACAAACGTCAGAGGACATAACAACTAGCTTCTCCCATTCCAATTCAAAAAGAGATAAGAGGTGCCACCTCTGAAATGTTTCCTAGTTAGATTTAAAAAAAAAAAGTCAGCTAACTCCTAGCTAACAACATAACTAGCGATCTGAAATTAAATTCAGCAACAATGAGAACTGGTGGTGACGATACAGTGTTTGTAAGGCACTACGCGGTAGAAGGTAAATTCCACACATGTAAGCCGCAGGTACCCACAGATACCTAACATGGTTACTAAATTTCTCAGTGTTACTATTTTAAGTTGAGGGGTTCGTTGTTCTTCAGTGGACAGCTCTACTTTACGAACGGCAAAAGGAGAGATGGAATCCTTTAAATGCAGTTTTATTAAGAGGACAAAAAAAGACGTCTGCACCGCAGCACGTTCGAGAACACAACTACCGTAACTATAATCACTTCCTGCTTCTCTTACTTTACCAGCCAATCAGAACATATCAACATAAAAACATGTCTAAACAATTATTAAACAACAGAATATAATTTGGGAATGCTTAACATGAAATAATATGATGCTCAAACATAAAATGATCATTAATAATATAACATAAGCTTACACTATTACGCCTACTAAAGAGCGTTTTTTTTTAACTTGGTAGTTTCAAACACAAGGCAATTATATATTTTGTCTTAACTAACAAACACTATAAACCAAAAACCTTACATGACTTTTCTCGATACTCCTTTTCCCACCTTACCAACGACAGGTATCAAAGTTGACCTGCGCGGAAGACGGTGCAGTGGCTAAAGCGGAGCTGAGAGTGGCGTCCATGGTCATCATCATGGTCCTGACCTTCTTGATAAGTTGGATGCCTTATGCTGGCCTGTCCATGCTGGTGGTGTACAACCCGCATGTGGTGATTAACCCACTGGTGGCAACGCTGCCTGTTTACTTGGCCAAGAGCAGCACAGTATACAATCCCATCATCTACATCTACTGCAACAAACAGGTGATGAAAAACAGGATCTGTACCAATTGGTTCACAGTTCAGTTTATACTCGTAACCCGAGAGGAAAAAGGGAAATCCATTCACTACTCGAGTGTGCCATCTAGTGGTCAATAAATGACAAGTGCACAACCTTGTGTGATATTGCAAAAATAATGTACCTGTACGTCATCGGATATTAACACAGTAAAAATTACGCAGCAAACAATTTGCTTACCTTGTTGTGCTAACATCGTTGCCATAAATGTGAATAATTTATATTCTAAAGTTGTAACTCCAATTACTGTTTTAGCCCCCTCCCCCCCAAAAAAAATACAAGTTGTGTTTTTTACAAGTGTGTAAACATCCAACCCATTACCATAAATGTAAATCTTATGACACCTTCTTGTTGATTTTAGTTCCGTAAGTATGCAGTGCCTTTCCTGCTGTGTGGTAAGGAGCTGTGGCCGGATGAAGAGGCGTCAGAGGCGGCCACCATGGTAGAGATGACAAACAACAAAGTGTCTCCAGCCTGAAAGCTCCAAAGGGCCGACAATAATCATTCAACAAGCGCTTGCCTGACACCAATACCTCTATAATTCTGCCGAACATGTGAAGCATGTATAAAAAGATTTCCACAATTGTGTGCATTGTTTAAATTACTGTATTGATGGTGGAGTCAAGCATTTCTTGAAAACCAGTGGGAAAAAAAGAACCATAATTCAGCATAAGTTTATTCAATGATGCTCGATAGAAAATAAATAACTTAATTGATTTAAATAAAGACAAGGCCCAAATCAAATGAAAAATGCATTGTTATGAAACTCAATGTTATATATTAAAGCATTTGCTACTCAGAGATTGATGCCAACTAAAAAGAAACATTGAAGAGCAAATATCAAGACTTTCAAGTAGAGAACATTACCATGGGTCTTTCCAATAATTTGTACATATTTTACATCTTCTATTTGAATACAGATTTAAGAACATTAATAAAAGTAATTCTATATATAACCATGTGAATCAAAGTGATAGAAACAGCGCGTTTCTCTGTAAACTGGTAATTTAATCCATTTTCTTGTTCTCCCAGCAGAGCAACGACGGACCTTAAAAATATTCTTTTGACTCTCGTTCATTCCCAGCATTGTAAGATGAGGTGTGAATGACAAATATAGATTCCACTAAACCATACACACAGTCACCAAAAAGTACAAAATTGTCTCACCTTAATACACAAATCAGTTTTAGAAAAAGGAGAAACAGAAGCACGATACACTTACGTGTGTAGAGACAAACAGCTATGTGCTAATATTTAAGACTCAACCAAGTTACTATTGACTCTTTTTTTTTTCAGGAATCCCTGACTTGAGGTAAAAGGAAGTTCTTTTCATCTTTCGATTAACTCAACGCTTAAAAGTGTTTACAAAATAATGCATATTTTCAGTTCATCAATTGCTACGAATAGGACAATGTGCCAGTTATGTGCATTCCTTTTGTAGGCTGCAAAAGGACGAGAACACATTTATCGTTGTTGTTGTTGATGGTTTTTTTTTTGTTTTGTTTTTTTAAACGCACAAACATTTCAAAGAGCCCTTTCAATGTGCACACATCATGTAAAATCTACATTGTCATGACGGTTAAAGTAGCAGACAGAAGCACGCGCACGCCGACGGACCAAACACGTACAACAGATCACACGAACCCTAAATGTTCTTGACGCTTAAGTTCAACTCGTCATGGCAAAGCCTACTTTAGTTAGCACTGCATCCTTTAATGAAAGTTCACTTGTGTTCATTGTCCATCCAGTTTCGGCCTCTTGCCACAATACACGCACATCCACCGTTAACCCTGTTTTAAGACTCCCCAGTGGGACACACTGAATACATTGAGACGATGATATGTTGTCACCTTTGCCAAACGAGGTATACTCGACGCCAGGTAGGCAGGGAGAGGGGCGGGGGGGGGGGGGGAGGAAGGGGTGGGGGTCTCTTTTAGTATTGCTTCGCCTCTCAACAGATCACTTCCCAGCCACTTCACCGACTCCTGCCACCAAAGTGGACGCAGCCCTCACACACTCAAGATGAAATTTCACGGAAAGTCTTAAAAGGACCCATCAATCATTCACAAAAACCCCAGCACCAGCTTTGATGGAAAATCATTTAGACCTCCATTATTTTAGCTCTGCCATCCATCTTTTTTGTCTTCTTTCAGCAGCAAAAAGGCATTTTAATCGGGAGCAACCCTACTAAGGTTGTGAAGAACAAAGAATAAAGCAGCATCGATTGAATTAAAAATCAAGACGCAAACAAATGCATTCGTTGCATCTGTTTAGCATGCCAGCACGGGGGTCACGGGGTTCGTCATTTAAAAAAAAGGCCTTTCACTTTAATCCATACAATGACGACCTCTCTTGTGCTAAGAAGTCAAAACTGCTTGACTTGTGCAGTTCATGTTGCTCACAAAAGCAGAACCTCTTAAAACCGCGACCGCAGGCAAAAACAAAAACAAAAAAAGAAACAGCTAAAATAAAGGCTGTGTATTAACACAGAACATAAAAGACAAATCAAATGCAGCAAATGGTACATAATCAATGGTGGTCTGATTTTCTCGCACATCAGAATGGTCCATATTGCTGATCACTGAAATCATACATAATTACAAAATATAGAATATCTCTTTACAAAGTGTCACGTATTTTAGAATACAATTTACAGCACCTCAGCTAGGAAATATTAACCAGGCTATTCTACAATTTCAAATAACCTGCCTACTAGTGCATTTCTCGCAAATGCTTTTTAGTCGCTTCTAAAAAGGTTAACACGTTAGTTCCTGCATAATTCTGTTTGTCGCAACTCTTTGCTGTCTGACTCGGCTGCAGCACGACTACTGTTAGTATCACGGGACACAGGGATCAAAAGAGACTCAAAGGGTGCGGGGTCTGGGGGAGGAGATATGCCTTTCTATGCTTGCATTGAAAACTTGCATGATATGCCAAACCTTTAACAAAGTGACTGAGGTAATGACATCGTACATCTGATTGTCACCACCCGAACACACCAGCTCGAAAGAGCATGGCACGTCCACGCCACTTATCCTGGATGGTCTCTGCCCGGACCCCCAGCTCAAGCCCTTTGACAGGAAGGAAGGATCAAGATGGCCCCTCGGTGCTCCGCAGGGCTCTGTACTGTGACGTCCTTTGCTGGCAGGGAGAGAAGTTTCCTTTCAAAAAGCTCAGAACTCGTGTGTGTGTCTCTCTTCTCTATGCCTTTCTCTTCAGACTGAAGGCACTTCTTTTGGTCAGAGCCTATGAATACAATTAGTCTTGTATTTTCACTGATCGTAGTCTGCCAAGGGTCCTTGTCTGCTATAAAGTTGTGATGCAAATCATCTCGTCCGCCAGGTCCTCTTCATAGGGAGCCCTGGGTTCCGTCTCGGGTTCGTCGTCGCTGTAGCTGGCAACCGGGTCCTGCAGTTCGAAGCCCCCCGCGGTCAGAAGGGGGAACACGTTGACCCCGTTGATAACGGGCGCCATGCCGCCGTTCAGCAAGTGGCTGGCCGCGCTCTCCATCTCATCTATCGTCATCTCGCAGGCGTCCGCTATCTCGTGCTTGGTGGCGGCAACGAACTTGGGATCCTTGGCGTACCTCCCGAGGCCCTCTGATATTAAAACCTGCAGGAAAAACAAAGTCAGCAAAAGAAAAGTTGTTTTGCTAATTTTTACAAACAAAGCGTATACTGTGTGTCCTTCAAGCATGTGGCCCAGTTCTGCTGGGCGATATATCATTTTAATTGAAATGAGCGAAAGGAAGATGTAACTTGACAAAAACTTGCCGCTTCAACGAGGCTGGTGGCGCTTCCCCGCTTCTGTTGGTACTGGCTGTGGTACTCGGGCGGCACCTGCAGGTGGATGGGCGAGTATGTCCTCTGCGTGAACTCGGGGTCGTCAGAGTACCAGGAGCTCTTGCGCACCGATACGTGGCTGCTGGCGGTGCTATCCCTGTGTGGGTGGTCTACACGGATGAGGGGGGTGTAGTACGGTGACTGGTCTTTACTGGTTGGGGTTGCAGGGGGCGTGGCCCAGGAGCGGGTGGAGCGCGTTGGGGAGAGGCGGTGGGCTCTGCTGGAGTCCAGGCCTGCTACGGCCATGACCTGCAGGCGAGGAGATTGCGGATCAATTGTTAAAGCGCCGTCGGCCACAGAAGACACTCGCATACTGTAGGTCCGGCAGACACACATACCGAATGAAAAACTGTTCACGATTATGATGCAAGGACATTTATGCAATAATCTATGATTTTCAGTCTACAACATTACCTGCAGCTATTTGTTGATAGACTATTCTTTTTCTAAAACGCCCTAAGATACCACAGGTCTCTTCTTCCTGGACACACTACTCTGTATTAAATATAAAGTTCAAAATGCATGTTAGAAAGGAAGATAAACTGCACTGACTGCTGAATCAGATTTCACACAGGTGTAGTCCTCACCTGACTGTAAATGCGAGTTTGCACTGGAAGGTGACTTTTTTTTTCTAGTTACCTGGTGCTGCATAAGGTGCAGTGGTAGGGCAGTACGTTGATGTGGAAGCTCATCCTGGCTACCCTGCCTGCGCAGACACTCAAAGTTGAAAGAGGGCCTCCTGGGACCTGAGCAACACCCATGGACCAGTAAGTGAGTGCATGCAAGCGGTTTAAACATTGCACATTCTCAGTTAGAAACCAGGGCTTGTGAAATATCTTTAAGTCGAATTGGTTCATTGAAATACATAGAAATGCCATTAATCCGTTTCAGCGACCCCCTAAAAAGGGAACCAGTGAATTATAAAAATGTCTTTGTGAGACTTTTCCAGCATCATTATAAAGTATATGAAGAAAACTTATGCAGCAGGTCAATACCAGGCAAGCCTTCAGGCGTGGCAGGGAGCAAACGTCTTTTTGGGGACCTTCTTGAGTCACAGTAGAGGGGCTGTTCATCATCGTCATAGTAACTGTCAGGATGATGGTACCCTTTGGGAGTCTCATACTCTGTATCACTGTTCTGGTACCTTGCAACAAATCATACGTACAAAAAATATCATGTTTGATACATTTTTACCAAAGGAGCAGAACATGAAATGCAACGGAGCTAAGAAGCACAAATATCATGAAGGTTCTGTAAGACATTAGAATGTACTCAATAAACCTTCCTGAGATTTAGAAACAGCTCTCGGAGTAGCACAATTAGACACAAGTTGCACAAAAACCCCCCCAACTCTAACACGTTTTTTAATTAACACATCCATATCACTGAGCAGCATTTTCTTTGTAAATGGAGAATGTTGTGAGATAGCTCTTGTACAAGGTCTCCTTCGACTGCATGGGTTTAATGTTTAGACCGGGTGTCGGCAACACGCGGCTCCAGAGGCGCATGCGACTCTTTAGTGACATCTAGTGGCTCCCTGGAGCTTTATAAAAAACGTTTGAAAATGGAAAAAGATTTTGATAGTTGGCTAATATGGCTCAAATAGATATAGTCAGCTCCGAAAAAGGAGGGCTGTGGTGTTGGTTTTTTAAAACGGACACTTTATTTATGCTTTTAACAGCCTCGACAAACACAGACACGTCTGCATCTGACTCCGTGCCTTCTCTCTTCTCGTTCAAAGACAGCCTCCGAAAAACGGAAATGCATGATCACTTCACTGACACTAAGAAAAGCGAAAACAATGCACCAAAACAAAAAAATCAAGCGAGGAAATCACAAAATACATTCTATGGGTGCGTTTGTGAACACACAACAAAGGACTGAATAACATGAACAATTCTGAGACAGTCCAATCTCCTACATACATACAGCATGCGTTTCCTTCATTTTAAGTTTTATAGAAGGCTTTTATTTTTTTGCGGCTCCAGACATATTTGTATTTTTGTTTTTTTTTGTCTTATATGGCTCTTTCAACATTTTGGGTTGCAGACCCCTGGTTTAGACCAGTGAACATGTTGGCCTACCTGTCCCCTGAGAGCATGCTGTCATCTTCATAAAACTCCTCTCCGCTGAAATACTCGCCAGACAAACGATCTTCATCCAGCTCCTCCTCTCTGCGGATGGTAGGATGCCGTCCATCCCCACCGTGGGACCTGACGGGAATTCCGGGTGCATGGCTTAGAGTCGGCAGGTGTACTAGACTTGTGTCATGCAACCGCCATGCAGATGCAAGCCTACAGGTGGTCGCAATGTTTCTAAAACATCATTTAAGCGTGAAAGTGAGCCAGCCAAAAGCCAATCCGAAAGACAAAAAGCAGCCATTTGCTTGTTACTGCCTGTGCCAAACCTGGAAAAACAACATACCTAACATAGGTCTCATAGTAGCGCCTTCTGTCCAAGACGGCAGAGGGGTGGTCGAGAGGAAGCATTCGAGTTAGGAAGGAGAAAGGGAGAGAACACAGAGAGAAAAAGCAGGAGAAGAGTGATATATATACTGTATATCATACAGCTGTTTACTGTATATCATACAGTATACGGAACATATACAGCACTAATATATATGTATGAGGAAGAAAGAGCATGGTGGTGGACATGTACTCCAGTGTGGTTGACAATCCCATTTTTTTTTAAATTCCCAAAATGAGAAAGTTGTTTTGGGGGGAAAAAATAGAAATGAAATGAAATTGTCCCACACACTTAATGGGTGCCACATTGGGGGGGAAAAAGGGCCCATCTTGGTGCTGCACGGGTGGTAATGTGAAATGAGGTGTCAGTGCCACAGCATGTTTGTGATCAACTAGGGAATGAATAAAGGTTTGTGAAAAAGGGGGAAGGCTTGATAAGAAGCTGGATTCTGCCCGGATGCCTGAAGACAAATACAGTCATCCGGCTTTCTTTCTTTTTTTTTTCAGCAGAATTCACTTCATCTTGGTTGCACGGTGGAGCTGAATGAAGGTAAGCTTTTTCTTTACTTTAATAACCATACATTTTCAGGGAGATAACCAAAAACCGATAAATAACTGAATCAATGCCTGTTATTAAAAACAACTGCAATGCAACTCTCAACTGAAGCTATGACAGTTCATTCCTGTTCATCCTCAGTTAGCGATTTCCGCCCTAAGAGATGTGGTGCCTGAACTGATCGTGAGAATGAATGAACACCTCTCAGAGAAATAAAATGGAGGTGCCCTCGGCACTTTTTTTCTTTTAGATGGTACTGTTTATTCTCTCCCACTCTTGAGTTCCCAAGCAGCACAGAGGAATGCAGGTTTTGGTTCTTTCTTTAAACAAAGCGCAGTTTGAGCAATATTAATAAGAAGTAGGGGAAGAAAGATTTTGAAAAAGAATCTCACTTCGATTTTTTCCCCTTCAATATTACGATTCAAGATTCAATTGTTTTTTTCAAGGTCCTCTTCACATGCATTTTTTTTTCACAAACACAGGCAATAAATTGTTGCGCATTACAATAAACGATATCAGATTTATTATTCATATATTTTTTTTTAGGTTGTTCTTAATAAAGGCAAACGAACCATGAATTAACATGAAAGAGTTTATTTATTGACCCGAGTCAACTATCAATCTGGCTCTTGCCAAGTTAAATAACAGCACACATGCTAGTGCGAGGCAGTTGCATGTTCCAGTCCCATTACAACACTGAATCAACAATTCTTCGTCGGCACAATGAGTGCGTCTAGCTCCATCCTTTTCTACAAATAAAGGACACCTTTAACTCCTTCACTCCCAAAGACGTTTTTAAACGTCTTTTCAGACTTGGTCCAGAATTGGCTGGTACTGAATGAGTTAAATAAAGGCCTGCTCTTCCCTTCAGTTGAATATGTAAATTGAGGCTTCCAGCCATTATTTGATGAACTAATGGACAACTATTAAATTACTAGCAAGTCTGTGAGGACATTATTCACATTGCTTTGGCGGGATATATCTACTCAAATTAAGACTGCGGCATGCAAATGAACTGATTAATAGTCCCATAATTTCCGACAATATGTTTAAAAGAATGGATCAGTGCCTCTAATAGGTATCATTAAAAAAAAAGAGAAAAAATTAGGGGGGTGTGGGGGGGGTGATGCACATATTCAATAACCATCCGTGACAGACAACACAAGTGCGCAAATGGCTGCTGTAGAAAGGATGCGTGAGTGGGTACCTTTGAGCTTGTGGGGTCCGGGCCTTTTCATAGTCATAGTAGGAGCCGCGATGACCTGGGTAGCCATTGGGAGGGGCGTGTTCATAGTAGCGATGGTGGCCCCCATTGGGTAAACTGGACTTGTTGGCATTGTTGAGGTTGATGTTGGTGGATTTCGGTGACTTGCCGTAGGAGTTGTTGTGGTGGCGGTGGTGGTGATGGTGGTGGTGGTGATGGTGACGGTGGTTGCCGTGGGACATGGCGTTGGCCCGAGAAAGCCGGCCCACCGGTTGCTCCATGTGAGCGTAGTGAGGGGGCGGCTGCACCTGCAGAGGCCGCTGCGTTGCGTTGGTCTGGTGGCCATTGGATCGCCGATGACCTCCGTTCATCAGGTGGTTGCCAAACAGTCCGCCATTACGCTGCCAACGGATACGTACGGTGACGCCTCCGACACTTTCATGACTTAGAATGCAGGTAACTAAGTATTTGATGTTAAGTCTGATTTCATAATTGATATGAGCAAAATAGGAAGCTGACTAATGGATGCATGGCTTGTGTAGAGAAAATGAAGACATTTTGTCTTTAATTAGAAATGAAGAAAAGGAAAACTCAAAACAGAATTAAACAATAAATGGATAAAACTACTCAATAAGGTTGGAGTGTTTTTTTTTTTTCCGCAGATTGGCTTCACTATAAATTCCCATAAAAAATGTCATTGTCCTATTACATAGGTGCACTATATGGACAAAAATGTGGGAACACTTGGCAATTACACTGTAAAGAAGTATAAATGTTTTCTTTTTTTTTTTTGCAGCTAGAACAGCTTCAAGGAACCATTCTCAGAGAATTTTTGTACTGTATGCTTATCCAAAAGAACATTTGCGAGGACACTGATTTGAACCTGAGAGAAGGCCATGGGCACCATAGTTGTAAATTGGTGTTTTATAGGTCATGCCTCTCATGTACACGGGGGCACAACCATGCCAGAACAGAAAACTGTTCCTCGGCAAGTTGAAAACAGAATTGTCCAAAAACATCTTGGTTCTAGCATCTTAAAGCCCCAAGTGGCGAGAATAAATGCCACTTTGCACACTGGAACGAGAAATGCTAACCTGCAAGTTAGCTTGCAAGGTAACATAATTGCGGGGGCCCTCCTGGCTTGTGGACGGGTGGTGGGTTCGTCCTTAGCACCAACTCCTCACTTTAATTTAAATTAACACTGAGCTGTTTTGTAAATGGTGGGTTCTAAGGAATGCACATTTTCAGCGTGTAGTTATAGCTAGCTAGCTAACGCTGTAGATGTAGAGGCCTGAAAACAGTAATAAGAAGTAACTCGCAATTGCGCCGGATAAACACTGACGCAAACAATGGCACTTAAGTTCTTATTTAGTGGGAGAGGAAGGACTCGTGCTACACTGGTTTTAGCCGAGCCTCCTCCAAAAATCAGGAAAACTGAAATAGCAGGAAAAAGTTAAACGCTACACCACCATAATTCAGTACTACAAACTATATTTTCAGTCCTTGCAAATTTTCAGCAAACAGCATTCAAATGCACTCATTAATTGATTGATTGAACTGTCCGTCTCACATTTTACGTCCATATAGTGAAAAGTGGCATGTCATGTCACAAACATCATCCCTGTCAGGTAAAATCAAATCAGTTACCCTATATATTTCCTCGTCTTCCTCTGGTATAAAGTCTACTAGTTCATCATCTTGCAGGTCACATGATATCGCTCGGCGAATTTCGGGGCCAATATCATGGAGAGTGCGGAGCCCAGCCTGTAACCATGACAATAAAAGGGCTAAGCACTGCTGCGGAGGACTTTGAGAAAGGAAAATGGGAAGTCTTAGAGCCACAACCGCACACACACACACACACACACACACGCCTGCTTGAGTTTGTGACACCTGACATTGACGGCGCAAACGGACATGCACAGACAGACAGATGTGCGCAGCTGAATGTCACCTGCTCTCGATGTGTCGCTAAAGAATTATGGCTGTATTCTGTACATGGATAAAACACTTACATGTCAGGATAAAACCCCAAACAAAACTATAATTGTCCTGATTCGATCACAATGGGGTTTTTTTTCTTCTTTTTTTGTTTTTTTACAATTTCTTCATTATTTAAGGTCGTAAAGCTGCAAAATAATACTGTGGCACAAAGTGGAACAGTCGCTTAATTTGATGAAACATGATGTTTTGTTTGCCGTTTGTGTGGTGAAGCGAAACAGAAATATTTTTAAGTTTTCTCTTTGTTTATTTAAGACCGGATACTTACATGTAAATTGTTTGCGTCATTATTTTGTGATTCACCACCGATGTGCTATAAAAAGATTTGTTTACTTGGTTTGACCCACTGCTGCACGAGACTTGTAGCCATATAAAAAGTTAGCACCTTGGGAGACTTTAATTCAAATTCATCAATTCTGGAATGATTTCTTTTTCTGATGCAGTGCCATATTGTCGGAATGGGATTCGACATTGGCAGATATTTAAAATGACAAAAATGTGATTATTATTGTGGTTGCTTATATTGAATCTCACTGGATTGTGCAGGTGTAAAGTTGTGACCAGAACACAAGCTGTGGAGGTGAATTTCATGAACGGTTCTGCACAGAAATCACGTGAGACGATGCAACACGCTTAACATCAACATGTGTGACATTGAAAGAAACCGTGAAAAAAATATGAGCTCCGCGCCACATAAGTAACAGAACATATCCATACTGTACAGCGAGATGAACGTCCTGCTGGATCACAAACCATAACATTAGCACACTTGATGAGATTTGAATGAAATGCAGACAAACACGTTCTACACACAACATTAGAGTGCTTTTAAAATGTGTTGACATTTGTCTGGCTTCGCTCACACACCCAACTGGACCGGGCAGAGACTCACCTGCAGTGCAATGGCTGTGCTGTTCTGGGAGGGGTGTGCACCCACCAGGCCTTCCTCTTTACGTTTCTTGAATTTCCTAAAGTAGTCCTGTATCAGGAAGGTGGCATAGAACTTCCCCACGGTTACCTCATCATCTGAGTGAACAGACCACACAAATGCTTCCTGGGTCAGCTGGTCGGCACACACAAAACCACATGCGGAGGGAGGCGGGAGAGAGAGAGAGAAAGAGAGAGAGAGAGAGAGAGAGAGAGAGAGAGAGACACCCTTCTCCACCCTCGTTATTTTTGCTTCAGCACCACAGGCCTGCAGAGAAGTGCTTTAGTACCAATTGATAGGCATCTATCTTGACCGTCTAGAAAGATGCATCTTCAATCGAAATTCATATTTAAAAAAAAAGAAGAAAAAAATGGATGATTTAGTATATGGTTGAGATTAGGTTACTGGATTTGTGCAGCTCAAGAGCTGTTAATGATCCAAGTGGTCTCCCCTATGATTGAAAATTCACTCCAAATTTTATGGTTAAAATTTAGGAAAAAAATGAAAACTAGTATGTAATTTGTCTTATTTCGGAAAATGAATACATTGTCTCTTTAGGAGAGATTATATGTCAATTGTTAAAGCGGTCATGATGTAATATTGACATAGTGTTCCTCTTGGCTGCACAACTTCAAGTTGGACATTTAATTAGATTTCTGAATGACAATTTGTCCAGAATCAGTAGTGCTTGTCAATAAAACTTTATAATTATTTTTTTTTAACCAATCAGATTTCAAAATTGTCCTCGCAGTCAGAGCAAGCCAAATGAGCCGAGCAAAACATGAGTGTAGGGATGACACATTAAAACATTTTAGCAATCAGCATCTCTGGTGAGTATGATGTATTTTATTGAATTGTTTTCAATCGGTTATGTAAAATTTGATTGAGAAGTGCACCAAATAACGTACATGGCACGGTTGCAAGCTGTCATATTGTGTTTTTGTGTGGTATTGACGGTTTCTGTGATCAAATGGCAGTTCAACATCACTGGAACAAACTACAAGTTATTAACTTCATGATTCATTGAATGCTCTAAAGTTATCGTCAAAACTCAGCATTTGGGGCAGTGGAGGTCGAAATCATGTGAGTATTGATTACATTTCATTTGTGAGTGAAAGTGTAATTCAATTTGGATATGAGCAATTGTTTTAATTTTAGACTTAGATTATAAGATAAGAAAACCTTTATTTGTCCCACGATGGAGAAATTGGCAATTATGTTTGATTTGATGACGAATGCTCAAGACAATGTATGCACACATGAAAAAGGGTTCCTATGTCTTTTAGTGGACATTGTGAAGCAGGGGTCTGGATCACTTTAATCAAGCGCGCTGGGGACAGAGTTCAGAGCGAGAGAGAGTGAGAAAGAGAGGCAACTCTAGTTCCATGCCACCACCCTAAAACAGAACTGCTTCAGAATATTCTGAAGTGCTTCAGAGATTTGGACACAAACAGAGATATAAGTGAGTGAAGAGAAACAGAGGGAGACACAGAAAAATCAGGAATGCCTGAAAGCCCGACGTCAGTAGCCTCCGTCAGGATCTGAGACAGGAAAAGAGTGAGTTGAAAACACATGGACAGCAAACCAGGAGAAGATGGGCAGCGACGCCGCGATACGTGAAAGACCCTTTGAGAGAGAGTCTGCGTGTGCACGTGCATGTCCATGTGTGAGTCGTAAGGAGAGTTTTCCTGCCAGAAGGATGTAAGGTGAGTGTGACTGACCACCAGCAGGCGGCACCACTTGATCCAGTAGCTTCATGCTGGTTCTCTTCCAGATTTTTTTGATGACAGCTCGAAGCTCCTCGTTGGCCTGCTCCAGATTCCCTGCGCCGCGACAACCCATTTCTTGAGCCATGTGATCACGATTTGCAATAATGGCAATTGGCCATTCATCCATTAAGTGTTGATTTTCATCACCTTCAGTTTTGATCTTGAGGGCTGTTCGCACCAGTGCAAAAAGAGTCGCATTAAACATCACCGTGCCATCGCTGTTGAGAGGCATATTCATGGCCACCAGTCTCTGAAAGAAGAGAAAAGGCAAGTGATTGAACATTAAGGTTGTATATTTCAGCGCTTGATAATCAAACGGTCACCACATTTGGTACACCTGCTAAAGTGGAACGTGAACAGACAAAACGTGATCCAAAAATTCGGGGTTTGCAAAGTTAATGACGCTCAGTTTTCAGTGACACAGCACAACATGGATGAATGTCTCGCAGTTCTGAGACTCTGCATTCATGGTCGCTGTGCTTGCGTGTGTTTGTCTTGGTACTTTTTTTCCCCACTCCCACATTCCATAAATATGCATGTTAGGTTAATTGGAGATGAAAATGTGTGATATTTATTTTCCGGGTATACAGTAATACCACTGCAACTGGTCCAAGGCGTAACGCTGAACCAAAGTCACTCGTAACACCAATTAGCGTGGAAAATGGATGGCTGGAGTTGCATTAGGTGCAGCTGTACCTAATGTTGTGGCCTCTTTGAAGCGCAACAATAAAAAGAGAAGTAAAAGGAGACCTTGCAAGCCACTCGATGAGGACACAGTTTACCAAAGCCCAAAGGAGGCTGGATTCGGCGAAGAAGTGTTACCACATCCAGATGTTTAATTCGTCCCCTGGATGCACAGAAAATGCGATATAAATCACGGAAGGAAAAACAAATGAGCTGCAAACAGAAATGGATGTCGTATTATTATTAACCAAAATCATACTTGGCCTCCGGGTCGTACTCCGACCAAATTCTCTTGAATTCATCCAAGTGGTGTGGACCAAGAATGGACCAATCCCGTGTTAAATAGTCAAAGTTGTCCATGATGACGGCCACAAACAAATTGATAATCTGAAGAATTTAAAAAAAATAAAGATGTGCAGTCAGAAATGTAGAGAAGACATTCAGTAATTTAAATAGAATACAGTCAAACCTCGGTTTTCGAACGTCTCGGTTCTCGTCCAATTCGGTTTTTAACCAAAAAGTTTTTTATGCCTCGGATGACGAAAAAACCGAGCGCACTTGAATGCACCATTTGACTCCTCTCACCTTCCTTACACAAGGAAGTGACGCTTCCTCGGGTAGACGAGGAAGTGACGCTTCCTCGTGTTGCTTTCCATTGTGAGCAGACGTGTTCAGTAAACCTTTTTATTTTAACAAGAGCGTGGTATCGGTTTTCGAACAATTTCGGTTTTAGAACAGCCTTCTGGAACGGATTATGGACGAAAACCGAGGTTTGACTGTAACTCTTTTCATTCAAAACCAGAATCTACAATTGTAGATAAGGGCATCTAAAATTTGTCATACAATAAAGGGGAAGGGCTAGAAAATTAAGCAAAGAGACTGCTGGGAATAAGAAAAAAAATAAGAATACAGATGCCAGTGCTTCTGTAGGTCAGAAACCTGTACGGTGGAAGTGGAAGTGCCTTATTGTTCTCATGGAAACTATCAATAGTATGTTCAGTCAAGCAGAAGAGTCCAATGGAAAAGAGGCCAACGGATACTAAAATGAATCAATGAAATAACAGTTTCATATGCAGTTCAACTGATGTCAGGTTTATCTACCAAAAACGCGCAGAGCATGTAGAAGGTGATGAAGTAAATGATTGCAAATCCACTGCCACACGTCATCTCCTCCCCGGGGTTGTAGTCCGACTCGGGGTCACACAACTTTCCCGGCATGCAGGCCAACATGATCTCTTGCCACGCCTCTCCGGTGGCACATCTGGGCAAACATCAATGAAATTACAATCAATATATATATATATATATATATATATATATATATTTTTTTTTTTTTGGGGGGGGTCAGAATGTTGATAAAATCTTACACACCTGAAGAGGAGGAGCACGGCCTGAGGGAAGGTCTGGAAGTTATTGTTTCTGTTGATGTGCGTGCCATCCACCATTGCAATTTTCCCAAAGACCTAATTTAGAGGGTCCATTAGTGAGAGATGGAAAAAAAAATGGCTGTGGTATCATGTTTTGGTACCAACCTGCATTCCAATGACAGCATAGATGAAGAAAAGCATCGCTATCAGAAGAGCGACGTATGGCAGAGCCTAGAAGATATACAAAGAGAGTAAAAACATTAGGATAACACTAGAACAAAAAAATGTTTCCCACTTTTTTGGTTGCTTTTCCAAGACCTCACCTGGAAGGATTTGATGAAGGTCCAAAGAAGAGTGCGAATGCCCTCCCCTCTGCTGAGCAGCTTGACGAGCCGCATGACTCGAAAGAGACGGAAGAACGTGATGGAGATGCGGGCGCTGTCCTCTGTGTTCTGGGGAGGAAAAAAAAAACGTATTCCAAAAGTCAGAGGCAGGCCGAGGTACAGGACGCAGGAAACCTGGGCGGGATGAGAAGTTGTGAACTCCGGTCCAGAAACATGTGGGCTGGGAGAACAGCACTGCATGTCGAAATGGAAATTTGAAAGAGATCTTGATAAGGTCACATTTCCACCAAACGGTACAGCTTTGTTAAACAGTAGTTTGACTTCATTTCTTCATTCCGTTTGAGGGAGGGGCTATTGTTAAAGGTACCAATGTAACGAACCGCTAGCGAAAGATTTTGTGGTAGCAACAGTTGGGTGGTACAGTATTGTAGTTGTAGGGTGGAGCAACAATCTCGACTGAATCTTGGTCAACAGCGAGCTAACAGCATCGAAGCATAGGAATGTCTCTTATGACCTTATGCTAACGTAGTAGCAAAATCCTAATTCCGTTCAATATTTGGATCATAAACACTTCAAGGCTACGGATATGAAACCATCAAATGAATACGGTTAGTACGTTGGTAAGTTAGCCTAACTTTTTGTGACGTGTAATGATGGATTCAGTGCACGCATTTGTCAACTCAAATTATGGTTACAATAAATATCCATCCATCCATTCATTTTCTGAACCGCTTCATCCGCGGGGCGTGCTGGAGCCTATCCCAGCCGTCTTCGGGCAGTAGGCGGGTGACACCCTGAACCGGTTGCCAGCCAATCGCAGGGCACACAGAGACGAACAACCATCCGCGCTCATACTCACACCGAGGGGCAATTTTGAGTGTCCAATCAGCCTGCCATGCATGTTTTTAGAATATGGGAGGAAACCGGAGTACCCGGAGAAAACCCACACAGGCCCGGGGAGAACATGCAAACTCCACACAGGGAGGCCGGAGCCGGGATCGAACCCACGACCTCTGCACTGTGAGGTCGACACGCTAACCACTGGACCACCGGGCTGCCGCTACAATAAATAAATAAACAATCTTTTTTACAATATGCAGCAAATTTTGTTCAGATGAAATGAATTTGTGTTACTTTTTTAGCACACTATTGATTTTCTCTTGTTTGTTAAATTGATTGCAATGCTTTGCTACCATGTCTTGCTATTTATATCAGTGTATTGGAACATTTATGAAAGCTAAGGCACATATTTTATATTTGAAAATAATCTAACAGCACACAAGCCCGCAAAAAAAATCCACCAAAAAGTATTTACTGTATTATGAAAAAATTATTATCTCGTATCAATTGATTCACAAATGTACTTACATGGCATGAAATCTCGGCCGGTTTAGTTGAAAGCAAAATTCAGTTATGGTATGTTGTATGAATGTTGACAAGTGGAAGATGATTTAATTGGTCACTATACAGCTGATGCAGTAACGTACAAACGCAAGACAGATCAGGTTTGAAAAATTTCACGGAAAACTGAACTGTACCGCTTCATGAAAATGTGGCCAAATTTCGGATTTGGTGCAAAATCGTCAAACTGCGCCTCATATGTTTCTTTTGACCCAAGTCCAAAGCACTGTCGGCAGTGGTGTCACTGCAGTGACCTACAAGGAGAAGAAGCAAGGAGGCAAGCATGCTGGAGAAAACCTTGCCATACTTGACAGGACAATTCTGCACAAGCATGGCACCCTCACTCCAGAGTCACTGCATGCAGAGTCACAGTGGGACCAACCCGAAAACGGGTCGGCCAGGAGGTTGCTAGGTCAGAACTGGGTGACCTTATCCCGGGAATGGGGTAAGGGGTTGGGGTCATCCATGAGTAACTACCCCACATTGGTGCGGGGAAGAAACCATGTAAGAAGCTGGTACATGAAACCAGCTGTCACTTAAAAAAAAAAAGGGGGGGGGGGCCGCACGCGGCGCCACGTTTGAGTGACACACGCTCCTTGTAGAAATAACTATTTCCAAAACAACTACTTTAAAGGATACATGAGCAAAACAAACAAGAGGAGAGGAAATCAAAATACAGGAAAGGAAAACCTTTGAAAAGAAAAACTGAATTCAGATAAGAACTGAAACGTAAGAAACAAATGTATGCAAAGGCCCTAAGGAGAAGGGGCTGGAGATGTGGCATCTTACCCCCAGTTCATCCACCTGAGGAGTCTCTGTTGGCTTTAAAATCAAAGACTTGAATTAATGACTTCAAATCGAAACCTTAAGGTCCCTTACACATTGACCTAGTAAACACTTACCACATGTACACAATGATTGAATACTTTTATGTTTTACGGGACAGAGACAGAACAGAGTCACCACTGGCCTCGCACACGGCATGTCGACTGACAGGACTAAGAGGGGAGGGCGGACAACATTGTGGATGCACTATGGAAGACTGGCATACCACAGGTTAATATTCTATGGGGGGGGGGGGTCTGAGTCGGAAGCAGGTCACAAAAGACACACAACATGGCAACCACTTAAAACTGTGAGCCTGGCACACAACTTTATCACCCCGCTGGAATGACCTTGAACTACAGCGACGTGAGCTGAGATGCGACGTGTTCATGTCAAGATCCAGTGCGATTATTAACTAAGCGGCGAAAGCTGAAGCAATAATTCTGCCTTGACAAAGACGGCAATGCTCGGTATCGACACTGTCTGAGAGGTCGTCGCGATTTGCCGATTCAGCTATCCTACTGAACTGCAACTAAGTGAAGTGAGCTGAGTAGTTTCATTTAGAAAAATGTAGTGCTTTGGGCTCATCTTGTGGCATCCTGATGCCAAGGAACTCTGTCAAAGTGAGTTGAGCCACTTCATTTAGACGAAAGTAGTGCTTAGGGACTACCTTGTGGCATCCTGATGCCAAGGAGCTCTGTCAAAGTGACTTCATTTAGACAAAAGGAAGGATTGCAGATCTTGGCCACATTTTGCCAAGACTTCAACACTGTTTTTGCCAACCTCTTTGAGTGACACTGTTTTGTGGGGAGGGAGATAGCCAACATGACAGTTTTCAGTCTTGTAATGTAACAGAGAACACCTTTTTGGTGGCTGTATTTCCCAAATCCATCTTTGTTTTTCGTTACTACATAAAATTTGAAGAAATTGTGCCTGGGCGTTAGACATGAACGGTGGCGCACAAAACGGATGATATTCCTACCTATACTGATCTGATGGCCAGCAGACACCACCGAGTGGTTAGAATACTTTTACTTCCGATACCTAAGTACATTTAATAACAGCAAATGACTGTTGATACTTGATACTAGTGTCAGATCTTCAATTTTTCTACAAGATGGCAATATAATTTTTTTAAAGGCCAATATGACCCCTTATTATTATTTTGCAGGTGTACCTAATATTATGTCCAATGACTGCATTGTAGAACAGTACTATATACAAATGACCTCTACGCATCTTAATTAGATGGAATTTGCTGACGTGGTGAAAATGATATTTTTCAGAGTCCAAGAAAGTCTCACTGTAATTACAAAATGATTAGAAAATGACTACATAAAGCAACACTCCCGCAGGACCCACACTCATACGCAGTCAATCTCTGCAATTTGCAATTCATGCCATCAAAAGGAAAGTATTTGGCGAGCACTTGTTCACACAGTCCGGGTGCAAAATAAAAACATCAACAGAGGTGAGGTTGAACCTGACGTAAGCCTCGGATCAAACAAGGCAAATCAATCAATAAATGAACAGCAAAAAAAAAAAACACCCTCCAGACAGACGTGGCTTCATTCAAATTCTTCAGCACTATGACTCAAATCTGTCTGTGTGGGGAGCAGACCATTTGAGGAGTTTAGCTTGAGGAGGTTCTTTAAGGTAATCCTGGCGCATGGAGCATTGCCGCCTTGTTGGGAAGAAGCGCTGCACGCAAACAAGGGCTGAACAATTCAGAAAATTATAAATTTGCAACCCCCCCCCCTTAATTGACTGCAATTTAATGTGATTTTTTTTCCTTTTTCAAGATCCTTTTTCCTTATATTTTTTTCAACAAACACAAGCAATAAATCCATACTAAAAATAACCTGCATTACAATCGACATCATCATATTTATTTAAAAGAAATAGTTGGTCCTATGGGTTTGGCTTACGCTAAAAGGAAATCAAATGAACAATGATTCAGACGCGTTGCCTTGCAGTCTTTTAAGCGTTCACCACGGCAGATTCACAATATTCTACCAGACAGGTGTGGCATAAACGCGTGAAAAAAGCTCTCTCTCTCGCCCCAAAAAAAAAAAAAAAAAATATATATATATATATGAATCTAGAAAGCCTACCGACTGAACAAAATTAAGAAGTCCGCAGGCCCCCCCCCCAAAAAAAAATTACAGCCTTCTGCTCCATTGCGATTTGAATTTGAATAACTGTTCAGCCCTAAAGCACACGCATTAAAGCGGCAGCTGGTCAAGTCAAAGCAATGCAGCAAAGTCATGCATCTATCTGCCCTGCAGCATGTCTGCCATTGAGCGGGGCGTCGTCACACGGCAGGTGAATGGAGACGGGAAGAGATCTTGGAGCAGAGAGGAGACACGGGGCTGATCTTGGGGAAAGGGGGTGGGGTGGAGTTGGGGGCAAAAGGATGTGGGCGAGTGAGGAGCCACTGAGGTTTCCGTGCACCTGACTAGGGTTTACACACCTGCGCTACACATGAGCTCCATTGTGAGCTTTAAGAGCTCACTGCAGGAAGACAGAACAAAACACAGACAATCACTCACAGAGACACAAGATGAGCAAAGAACCTCAAACTCAGCTTTTTTTACTCTCAAAGGACACAAGTCGCCTCACTCTTACCTGTGAAGAAACACTCAAGGCTGTTATTGGTGCATTCAGCTGTAGCTTGAGTCACTATTTCATGTTGTTTATTATACCACCCCAAAAATGACCTGACCAACCACATTAGGCACACCTGCACAATCTAAAGAGATCCAAGACTGTGTCAAAAATCAGACTTTCAACAAAAAAAAATCCATGAAGATGTTTTGATAGCGTGTTTGTGTTGGAACCCATTACAAAGAGCAGTTGCACATAATCTGTGCCAGTGGATAAAAATGATGAGTCACACAGACTGGAGCGTCACAGATCTTTCCGTAGGATAAACATTTTGCTCGAAGCTTTTGAGCACAGGGCCATTCTGTCTGGAGGTCACATTTGAAGGATGTGGCGAGGAGAGGGAAGGAAGGAGAAAGGAAGGACAAACGGCACAAAAACTAACCGGAGGGGAATGGAGCGGGTGGCCAAGGGCCATCTGGGAGAGGCGGGAACATGGAAAGGATGTCAGCTAATGATGTTAGCTAATGCTTCCCAGCATGCGTTTGGAGAGGTCACAAACATCAAGTCATTACTAGAATGCATTGCGACAAGCAACTTGAATAAATACAGCGGACACAGGGAAGACATTTGAACGTTTTTTTTTTTTTTTTTTAAATATGTCAATACTGTACTGTATAAATGAAACTAAAAACGAAAACGAAAGCACTGCTCGTCACAAGTGAAGTACCAGTGATCGCTTTCAAGAAGTACCGTATTGGCCCGAATATAAGACAGCCCTGATTATAAGACGACCCCCTCTTTTTCAAGACTCAAGTTTGAAAAAAGACTTTTCGAACACCAAATTAATTTTTATACAGAAAATAATTACAGTACATCTGAAACAAATGATTATAACAATATATTTGAGAGAAAAAGCATGTTATTTTGCCTCATTCAAATCTTAATATCTGAACATTTAAATATGTAAACTAAAGTGCAATCACATTCGTAAATGAATGGCTTCTGGTTTTTGAAATGTAAATTACATCATAACTTCTCCTCAGCTGCCGGTTAACCTGGCCGATCTTCGACCCACTTTTCTCCAGATTGTCGCTACGTTTCTCCATTTTCTGTTATCTCTTCTATTATTTTCTTCTCTTTTCTTTCTTACCGCTATTTTTTATTTTTATACTTCGTGCTACCGCTATTTTTATTTTTCTTCTTCGTGACAGGGGTTCACTTTGGCCTGGGGAGTCAAGTTCAGCATTCGCGTCAATGATATCTGGCGCCATCTAGCGTCGTGAATGGATATAACGGCTAGACCCCGAATATAAGACGACCCCCACTTTTTATTTCAATGCAAAAAACACTGTCTTATATTCGGGCTAATACGGTACGTTCGACCGCCGAGGGTCCACTGTATACGTTTCTAAACCTCATTACCTTTGAATATCAGCCAATGACACAGGACGACACGATGCAGTATGATCCGGTCACACACACACACACACACACACACACACACACACACACACACAAACAACCATAACCGCATGCAATGCGAGCCACAGGAAGCAATATCGATGGAAAATTGCCCCGACAGGAACCATTGCCTTTGCGAAATTAACGTGCATGTTCCAGCACTCGAGAAACACAACACACTCGGCACACTGAAGTCCAAACGGCACACATTATACATGCATAACAATAAGTCGCCAAAACTTGAGCTAATATTTTGTACACTCGTGCAGACACACAACATGACATAAAACATGTCTCCAAAAAATAAACAGCACTGCAGCTCAGAAAAGAGCACTCAGATACGGGAGGGGTTGGTGGGGTGGGGGCTAGGGTGCACCTTCCACACCTAAATTGACTATTGCCGTTTATAAATTGGAAGCTCTCCTTCTATTTTTATTGAATATAAAATACATGAAGGAATATTCGGGCCACCTTCAAGGAAAACAAAACTATATCGAGTACTAAGTCAAATATGAGTAAAACTTTGTGAGGAATTGTAGAAAAATGATCAAAAACATGAAATATTTTGTCAGATATGAACAGTTTAATCTTAACAGTCCAAACACTGTTCCTGAGGAAGAGCTGCACACACTGAAATATTTTTTTGGTTGGGATTTGTTCAAGCAAACATTTGAATATGAATGAATATATATATTATGACATTACTAATTTTTATTTTATCATTGACACTCACTCAGTAAAACTAAAAATGAATTCACATAATGATAGACACTTTTTTCAAGGGTCGCGGGTAAGCAGGAGTTTAACCCAAATGTCTTTGGGCAGTAAGGTGGGGTACTTTTAATATAAGGAAAACTTCATTCGATCAAATTAAGGTTTTTTTTCCACCTTAATATTATTACTTAAAGATCATATTTTTATGACTTTCTCTTTTAAGCGTGACCTTAAGACTCACATTTATTTTCGGGTGATTCTCTACAAAGCAAAGTTGACAATGAGCTAAGAATGATTCAACCTTCAGATTAAAAAAAAAAAAACACTCACTGATTTTCAATTCCAACTAACCAATCCCTGATCTAAAACCTTGCTTTTGAATATATCCGCCCTGTGATGGGGGTCCTGATGATAAAGTTGTCCTTAACAAAACGTTACACACAAATAATAACGTCTTTCATTGTCATACTTGCCTCTACAAGTTTCTATGGAAACAAAACGAAGAAGAGTAAGAATTAGACAAGTGCACTATAGAAAACATGAACCAAACACCCCGCCCAAAAAACGGTCCTCAGTTCAAAGAAAAAGTAGACATCATCACATAATTTAAGACGACACATTTGGAGAGTCATGAGTAAGGCAATCAAAAAGCAAATATGGAGTAACTTTTGAAAAAGGAAAAAGGCAAAGTCAAACTGAAGCTTTACATAAAACGCCTGTTTGAAATTCATTTAAGGCCTAAATTCAAGGGGACATCGAGGGATTTGCATGCTGGGATAACCCCGTCAAAGCAAAAAGATTATGGATTTGTGTGGATATTTTTCATTCAATGTCATGATTTTGAGGTTTTGCTTGCGTGTTTCAACTACTAAAATGCCTCAGAAAAATCACTGGGCCTCAAAAGTAGAAGATGCTTTGTTTAACGGGGCAATCTATAGCAAAGGCTCTTTGTAAAGCTTCAGTTCGACATGAGAGTTAAGAGTCAAGTCGTACTTACATTGACTTCAGTGATAGCAATATCGACGACGCTACCGACGACAATTAAGGCATCAAATGTGTTCCAAGCATCGGCAAAATAATGCTGCGGTCAATGCGTGAAGATGAAGACGGCAGGGAGGGAGAAATGAATGGAGGCAGGGAACAGGTCAAATGATCAGAGGATGTGAGAGGGATGAGTTGAAGAGAGAAAAAGAGAGAAAAAGGAGAAGCATTAGGCAGAATCCGAAACAAGGCAGAGGCGGGAATCCTAATGGAGATTGCCGTACTGGCGCTAAACAAGAAGACACCAGAGGATTCAGAGTCAGGGCAAATCTTGGACTATACTTACGTCAATCTCACTGAGAACAATGTCTACTATGCTGCCAATCACAACCAGGGCGTCGAACACATTCCAGGGGTCTCCAAAATAGCCCTGAGTGAGGTTGAGCGAGTGTTCGCCGAGTTTGGTGTCAGGCCAAAAAAATAACAATAAAAATAGGGATTCCTTCCCCCTCGCAGTTACACATCTAAAACATTTTTTTTTTTTTTTGCATCGCATAGTATTAAATATTGGCTCTCAATGTACACGCATTGGACTGTTTACAAGCTGTAAAAGTTTTTAGCACCCCAGTTACAAACACTTGTATCCCCAAATGCACAACATGCACTCCTGATGTCTAAATTGAACCGAACTACTCATGATAGCAACTCATGTATACAGTAGGGGTTGAACTGACTATAGTTGACTAGTCGACTTTACTACTCCGTATTGAGGTTTCAAGCTTAAAGTCAATGTAACCGCTTATCGCATTTTTGGCATCTCATCCTCCAATTGGTCAATTTATAGAACACCTTCCACTTGCCCATCTGCTACAAAGGCTGGCCTGTAATTCTCTGGAGCAACGAAATGTCCAGCCAACAAGATGACACGGTCTAATAATGCAAAATATCATAATAAAATAATATGGTTGCGGATAAGAATTACACATCGCCTAACTAGTTTCAGCTATTTTTGTCCATCCAAATACGCCTTTATGTGAAACCGGTGCGTGGTATTGTGCTGAAAGTGGCGTCATTGGGCTTTCAATACATTACACTGTAGTTGACTACATTAAAAAAAATCTTAAGCCATTCAACCCCTAGTATACTAGTAATTAGTATCGCATGCATGCAAACACTTCAGCCACTGCACCTCACACACTCTCTTACTAGCATCCTGTCCTTCTTAGCAACAAAGAGCTGATGACCAGGTAGTCAAGGGCAATGCAAAATAAAAATACGCAGACTCATTATAGGAAAAAAAAAAACAGCAATGTAAATGATTAAATATATATATTTTTTGTCCTTTGATTGATTATGTGATGCGGAAAGAGTGGCGTGGAGTAAAGACATTTATGGGCCGACTCACCCTGGGTTTAAAAGCAATAAGCTTGAGAACCATTTCCACAGTGAAAACAGCGGTGAAGACCATGTTGAGGATGTCCATGACATAGTTAAACAGCGCCGACTGGCCGTAGTGCTGCAGGAGGCACAGGGAAGACATTTTAGTGGAAGGTCTGAAAATTTTGATTCAGTGCACAGCACACGCCCTTTTAGATGTTCATTTTGTGTGAGCAGGAAGGCAAGTAAAGTGTGTCTCAAAAAAAAAAAAAAAAAGAATTTTTCATCGCTCACTCTTGGGCTGACAATTATTCTTATAATTACCTGTAGTTGAATGAAAGAAAAGAAACCAACATTTATAAGATAATTGTATGGCATGAAATAAATCATTGGTTTTGCATTTCTCCTCATTAGGGTCACCGGTTTCAGAAGCTGAAGCTCATCCCAAATGACGTGGAGGTGAAGCATGGTTCCTACAGCTGAAGTCAAGTTAAATGAAGATGACTTTTTCATGCCACTTGAAATTATATTTAAGGCCAACTTTCCCAATGTCCAATGTTGTCCAAAGTTCTTACACTCGTGATTGTTACCATGAGAGTCATTCAAGAAATTATAATCTAAAGAATACCACTCTTGTACAGTATGATATTTTATCTTGCCTACCTGTACAGCCAAGCAGAGCGTGTTGAGCATGATGAGCACAAACATGATGTACTCAAAGCCCGTAGAGTTGACCACATACCAGAACTTGTACTGGTATGGGTTCTTGGGGATGTACCTCCTCAGAGGACGGGCCTTCAGGGCGTACTCCACACACTGACGCTGCACAGAAACGCAACACCGACAACTTGGGAGTTTCGTTCATTCCCTCTCAACACTCGATTGTAACGCTGGAGCAAGAACAACTGCTGTCTCGGACCTGGTTCTTGTCGAGTTCACAGTTTTTATACTCCTTCTCTCCTTGCTCTTGAAACGTGACGATCACAAAACCTACAAAGATGTTCATCATGAAGAAGGCAATGATGATGATGTAGATGATGAAGAAGATGGAAATCTCCACGCGGTAGTTGTAAATGGGCCCGAGGTTCTCCCTGTTGGAGTCGATTGCCTTGTATAGTAACCTGGAAGCAAAAAGACGGGAAAAGGTTTCATCGGTACTTGTATTATCATAATCATTATAAATATTAGCAGTTAACAGTTCTATTTATTGTCAAATTCATTGCTGAGAGACACTGTATACATTCGCGCTGATGCCACTACACTGCAGTGTTCATCACATATGAGAGGTTGACTTAGTCATAGTTATTTTTTGCAATCGATCCTTCCTTTTTTTTTTCAGAGACACTCTACTATTTGCAATGTTTGTGGTCAGGCCAAAGCCCTGTCTCATTTAAAATGACTGCTTTGGTGCCATGTTGCTGCCAAGGAACTATGTTGACATGACAGGAAGCGCTTCATTCAGACAGGCTGTGGTCCTGTCGAATAGAAAATCAGCATATTGTGGCATCAATTTTCTTTTGATGGCGGCGCGGACACCCGCAGCGGCTCCTCTTGTTTTATGTTGAGGGGGAAGAAATTTCATCTGTGCTGTATGTTACACATACGTACAACACACATGACAATAAAGTGTATTCAATTCAATTCAATTCAAATCAAGAGGCAGTTATAAACATTTTGCACTACATGTTCCCTCCAAATAGTGGTGGAACACGTGACATCAAAACATATATGACTGTATATACAATATACATACAGTTATTGCTAATACAGTCAAACCTCGGTTTTCGAACATCTCGGTTCTCGACCAAATCGGTTTTCGATCAAAAATTGCAATTTTTTTATGCCTCGGATGACGAACAAATTTCAGTTCTCGAACAAACTGAGCGTACTTGAATGCACCATTTGACTCCTCTCACCTTCCTTACACGAGGAAGTGACGCTTCCTCGGGTAGACGAGGAAGTGACGCTTCCTCGGGTAGACGAGGAAGTGACGCTTCCTTGTGTAGCTTTCCATTGTGAGCAAATGTGTTTAATCAAGATTTTTTTTTAAAAAGAACGTGGTTTTGGTTTTCAAACAAATCGGTTTTCGAACAGCCTTCTGGAACGGATTATGGTCGAAAACCGAGGTATGGCTGTATATTTTTTTCCAAGATGTATTATTCTATTCTGCCGTGACATGCGTTTCTGAAGTTCCACCTTTTTGTCCAGTCTGGCTGTACCTTTCAGAATTTTCAAACGCTGTTCATGTGGTCATCGCGGCGTGTCTACATGTCAATCAGCATCCACAACACGACAGATTGATTGTCATGTTACTCAGTGTGTTTGCATGTCACTCATGTGGCAGTAAAGTGGTCGTGGAGTTGGTGGGGAAAAAAGTCTTACGCTGGCCAGCCTTCAAAGGTAGACACGGTGAAAAGAGCCATCATGGCCATCAGCACGTTGTCAAAGTTGAAATCGCTGTTGTGCCACACTCGTTTGTGGATGGTGGGCTGGTTCACATCGCCGTCCTTATACAGGATGTACGTGCCTCTGAAAATGCAAACAAGTCACTGGGCTGAAGTTGTGAATTAGGATGGCGACAAAATGATGAAAACCAACTTGCACTCCTCTGGGCTCGACTTGGCTTCATCTGTGCAGCGATAGAACTTTCCCTATTGAGGAAAAACAACATATTTGCACCGTTAAATCTTTGCCAGTTGCTCTAATTTCCTTTTGCAAGCCATGTGCTGACCTTGAAGAGCTGCACCCCAATGCAGGCGAACATGAACTGGAGAAGAGTGGTGACAATCATGATGTTGCCGATGGTTCTGATGGCCACAAACACACACTGCACCACGTGCTGTTGGAAAAAAGATACAGATATTTAGACACACCTCTGCATCCAGAGTGATGACATGACAGACAAGCCTTAGCATCCATTCCGTACTTTCAGGCCTTTGGCTCGATTGATGGCTCTCAAGGGTCTCAGGACACGAAGGACCCTGAGAATCTTCACCACTGATATGGCAGACGACCTGTTTGATGAAAACACATCGTGGATTGTTCAAAAATAATGCATTCTTTTTTCATCTATCTATGCCAACAATGTATAGTTACAGGCAGAACAATTAAATGTTCTGCCATTAGATGGCAGAAGGAAGACTTAACCCGTGCATCTGCCCGTTGTTATTCATCCATCCATCCCTCCATCCATTTTCAACACCGCTTATCCTGAACAGGGTCACAGAGGGTGCAGGAGCCTATCCCAGCTTACTTTGGGCGGAAGGCAGACTTCACCCTGAACTGGTCGCCAGGGAACCGATCCCACGCTGCCCACTCACAAATCAGACGGATGTACCACTACACCATCAGTGACTGTTGCGATTCATATAACAGAATAATAGCTAAACATGACCAGATTTCACACTGAGTCCGTAAATGTTTCCATAAATTCAGATGGGTTCATCATTATTTTGGTATACATACTGTGTGACATCTTTCACACGTCACATGTAGGGCCAACTACATCATCCACAAGGGGGAGATCTTGCAGTTTACCTGCCAATGTTATACATGGACCACAAGACTATTTCTGTTTCCGCAACGTCAAGCACGGAGTGTGCTCCCAGCCTGCCTGATTTTAATGCAAGTGAGGAATGCTGCCACGATTGGCTAGGAAAAGACTGTTTCATCCCACAGTGGTGCACGAGGGAATTAAGTTAAAAAAACAAAAGGTCAGAGAGAGAGACTTAATCAGTGATTAATCGATTTTTCGGGTTGGATTGGAATGAGAAGAAAGTAGGTGAGGAAATTGATTGATAACATATTTATTCATTCATTCATACTCACTGTATGCCAAAGGAGACTAAAGACACTCCCACAACTAACAGGTCAAGAAGGTTGAAGTAGTTCCTACAGAAAGCTCCTTTATGGAGAAAAGCTCCGTATGTCGTCATCTGAGGAGAAGGCACATGATATCAGGGGAGCAAGTGACAGGGAATAAAACAACAAACACAATCAGAATTCAACATTCCCACCTTACAAACACACTCTTCCTTTCAGACACTTCCACACAAAGTATCTCTCACCCAGACATATAATACAGTAATCCCTCATAATACCACGGTTCATCTTTCACGGCTTTGCTGTGTGAGATTTTTTTCATGCATTTTTATTATTTTTTTTACAGTGCATTGTGTTCTGCATCCTGATTGGCTCAGGGACTGTAGACTAGCCTCAGCATGTCATTACGATACAGCTTGCCAAATTTTCTCCATTTGTACAGCACTTCTAACAACTGTCAGTTGTTTCTAAGAAAATGTTTATTATAGACAGACAGACAGACAGACAGATAGATAGATAGATAGATAGATAGATAGATAGATAGATAGATAGATAGATAGATAGAATTTGTTTTTTACTGCGTGGGACTGAATAAAGCTTTAATCTTTGGTTTCATACAATACAGTATTGTGCTGTATACATAATTGTAAAAAATATAGATGACTACTTCACGGGTTTCCCTTATCACGGGTTCTTTTTGGAACGCAACGCCCGCTATAAACGAGGGATTACTGTACACACAATGCAAACATGTTAAACAGTAACAAGATACAAATGTACAGTCCATTATGCCCATTCATATTACCATAATTATCATGTTATACTTTGTATTATTATTTTGCAACACACACACACACACACACACACATTTCCACACTCTTGTAGTTCACGCTGATTGAGGGTGGCGAGCTGAGAGCGGTGAAAAAAAGGGGGCTAAAATCTACCGTCGCCACCCCCACGGCCCTTAATGACATGAATGTAGTAGTAAGTCGTTCATTTCTCAATCGACAATGGCAAGAAAACATGCATTTTGTTGCCATGGCGTCAGCAATATAGTTACTCCCTGCAAGAGCTCCAGTCGTAGAGATTGGAAAGTGAACATGAACTTACTGTCACATTCATGCGGACCGTCCTCTTAAAGCCCATTCTAGCATGTTCTTTAATAGCGCCCAATGCAAGGTAGGCGGCTCCCAATTCGAAAACAGGCAGAGAAGAAAAAACAGCCAAAAATGACTCGATCTTCAAATCATAAAAGTGAAGGATTAATTCTCAGAGTGCATGTAAACAGTGGAGTCCAAACGCAGCGAGACACCGAGCGCTAACTGTGAGCATTAGGGAATTTGAGGGTCAAATCGCAGTGGCCTGGTTTGTGTCCGAAGCACTGCAATGACGAGTCCACCTTTCAATGCGCTCATTCTGGGTAAGCGGACTGAACCATGCTGGAACATGGCTGATTTTGCCCCCTCTTTTATGCATCTGAAAAGAAATCTATGGTAGACTAGGGGTTGAACAACTTCAGATTCCTCGCAGTCGATGCTAAAGTGATCATCGACACATTTTTCAGTTAAACCGCTGCGTGTGCTTTCTCTTTCCTCGCCGTCCTCGGTTGTTCTGGCCCCACCCCCGATTTATATTCATCCAATCATGTTTTGGCAGCCGCTCATCCAATTAAGTTCAGATGCCTTCATAGCTTCGCAGAGCGTGGGTATCTACCTAAACCTATAACGATGGTTCACGAACACATTTGCACGGTCGCTATTCGCTACAGCACCGTATTTTCCGCACTAAATGGCGCACCTAAAAGCCTTCCATTTTCTTAAAAGCTCACAGCGCGCCTTAAAATCCGATGCGCCTTGTGTATGGTCATTACCGTAATATTTCAACCCCCAAAATGGCTCCTTGCTCGAGACATGTTGACAACGCAGAGTTCAAACTTAAGGCGGTCGGTTACGCAGTTGAACACGGAAATAGAGCAGCGGCAAGAGAGTTCAACGTTAACGAGTCAATGTTATAACTTGCTGTTGGTTAAGTGAACTGTGTCGCTGCTTTATTAAATAAGTTTTACTGACATCTGATCGTTCTTTCTGTTGGCGTTTCCTTGTGTGTAGCTAGTGGAGGCATTGTAGATTGCATCTTATAATGCCGTGCGTCCAATGTATGAAAAAAATGACAAAATAGGGCATTCATTGAAGGTGCGCCTCATAATCCAGTGTGCTTTTTAGTGCGGAAAATACGGTAAATCATCCTGACACTGGAAAAAAAATTAAATTGGAGGAGTGAATGTTTTGCAATCATGTATTGTAGCAAATCTGCAGTTGTTCTACACGAATTGTGGAAAGAGCCGACTGTCTGTGAGACCATAAAGGTATCTGAGTGTCATTTGTGATTAGATGGCTCGTGGGTGAATGGAAGGAGGAAGAAGAGGTGGGATGAAGGCTTGAGCAATTTCCCATTGATGTTGCCCAGCTCTGCACGCGAGGCTGATGCATTTTTTTCCCCCGTGCTTATTGAATGACATAAATTTGACAGCCAATGTAAAAAAATTTCGAATTACTATGCGGCGTTTGGCTGCTACAATAGAGGTGAGATGGATGAAGACTCCTTTCAATGTTCGTCCATTTGTAATCAGGACAGGCAGAGGGAACACTTTTCAAGGGGACCTCCAAAGTTGCAAACAAACAATTACAAATAATGTGACCAAAAACGATCTATAACCATTTGTTTACAAAATTAAGAGGTTATTGATCTTCCGTGACTTGTCTTCGTTTTGCTAAGTAACCATGCTAATGGTTTTGTTTAGTTTTTTTGTGAAATATTCTGTTTGAAGTTAGTTTTTCCCGTGGGTGACCAAGCATCTATTGCAGCGAGAATTCCCCGTTCATGCCAAAACATATGATTGCCAATGAAACGACTTGAAGGTATAATTGTGCAGCGGTTCAACCCCTAGTTTGTACAGGAGGCATGGAGTTAGCTTTGACTGGAGTTGACTTTGGACCCCCGCCAAAAAAAAAAAAAAAAAATCACCCCTACCTCAACTTCAGCCAATGCTTCAAAAATGTCTGAGCAGCCCTTTAAGATTGGTTGCATTTCACAAAACCCTCTTTTTTTTTTCCAGCCATGATGTGACACCCATGATAGTAGAATGTAATGTTTGATGTTATGTTTCCTTCCCCCCAAGTTCTCTCTTGCATTTGTGTTCCTGATATACCAGGAATCAGTCCAATAAAGATCTCTGCAATATTGTTCTATCTTGAAAAGAGGTGCCATGAAGCGAAAAATTAAATAAGAGAAAGGAAACAAACAAGCCAGGTTGTACTGAGTGGCGGGTGACACACAAGGAGAGAATGCAGCAAGGCTCTCGTTGTCACTTTAAGGGGTTACCTTCAATATGATCTCAAATGTAAACATACTAGTGAAGACATAATCTGCATAGCCTAGGACCTGGAAGGCAACCACATGTGTGCAGGGTTATTGGGTGGGTGGTTAGTACAGCACGGACAGGGGACACAGGACATTTACCTTCAAAACGATCTCAACAGTAAAGATAGCCGTGAAAGCATAGTCAAAGTAACCAAGTATCTGCAAAAAGCAACGTAGATGTTTAACAGAGACAGTTCATTGAGCAGCTTTATACATCATTAGAAAACAAGATCCATTATTTTAGGGTTTTTTTCTTTTACTTGGAAATTTGGAAGAATATATATATATTTTTTGTTGTTAAAGGCCTGATAATACTGGACGGCTTCTTGTACGCAGTGTCGTAACTGAGCATAATCGCTGTATTTTTAATGATGACAGTGGAACCTCCAAAGTAGAATTTGAGATTTGACCAAAATTCTCAGGAAAAATGTGACTGAAGGTGGGACAAAACGGTGGAATCAAAACTGCTGTCTTTCATGTTTAACGAGCATCAACGGAATAAATCTGCAAACGTTTGCCTTTTTGGGGGCTTTTGGCAACACTTACCATATTTCTCAATCGCAGTTTTGGGGAAATTTACAGTGGCATCTGAAAGTTCAGCATCCGCATAATAAATAAAGAAGGTGGTGGTGGTAATGGACCAAAAGTATTTGCCAATCATCAAAAGAAAGAAGAAGAAGAAATGGAAGCAGAAGAAATAGTCGTCATGACTCATAACCTTGTGTGACATCTTCCTTACGCCACAACAAAGATTGACTAAAATCTAAAACCTAAAGGCACAATAACCAATCAGGACTTTAGCCACAATGCGATGTGGGATTCGAGTTCAGGTAAGACATTTTCAACTAAAAAGAAAAACGTTTTCGTATTTAGAAGCGAACGTTTGGAATACAACCGGAAGTGGGTTGAAGTGGTGAGGTTAACCTTACAAGTCCCAAATTTGTCTAGCTAGAAAATTACTTGCATTCGTGAACATATCAGATATGAACTTAAGAGGTTCCACTGTGGATTTAAAGATTTCTGCAGAGCAAACATACACTGTATGGACAAAAATATTGAGACGGACCTCTGAATTTACTTGAAACATCTTTGTAGACAACCACAGTGTCCTCGTCAGACACCTTTTGGTCATGCATTCTAACAAACTTTGAAATTAGTTATGTATTAGTAATGATTAATGCTTCAACAATTGACCAAAAAACTCAAATTTGTTAAAAACCCAACAGAGGAAGGACTCATACTGTGAGCTTGTGTTCTTCTGTACACAAACATCAGATGTATCATGTTAGGATACAATTAATAAAATAGGGGCAAATGCCTTTAAGGTCCATGAAGGCACGTTTGATGCAGAAAATCTTTACCTTCACCTCCAACTGAGGGCAATGCGCCCCAATACTTTTGTCCATACAGTGTTGTCAACCTTGGACAGTACTTTGAATAGAACACAAAAGACATACCAGTGAATTTTCCGTTTTACCTGGAAAAATGACCTTACCTGTTGAAACAGGATATTCACGTGACAGTATCAAAATGAATGTCCCAAAAATTAAACGGAGAGCTACATTAAGTATTTCCAAATAATTGAATTACACATTGTAGTTACAACATAGATGATGATTGTTTTCAAACGTATTTATAACGTACAGAAATCAGAGTATTTAGTTTTCTACACCTGAAGCAGTTTTAGGACAAAGCACCTTAAGAAGCTACAGAAATTAATTAATTTGAATTGTTTTTCCGTTCTCAATTCAGGGGCGCTGCTAATTTGTGTGCTGCATATTACATATAGTTAATTAAAATACTTTCCCACAACAATTAGCTCAAAGGTATGCATTATGTATAAATTGATATTTTTTTTAATCATAAGATACATTAAACCATGAAGAACCAGTGACTTTTGAGAGTAGTGTCCCGACTTCCCACTCGAGGGCTCTCGCTTATGTTGATTGCAGTAGGTCCCCCCTCCCTTACTACCAGCTGAATTCACACCTGTCTCCATAGCAATCACCAATATCATCTAAGTTTACCTGCATCATGATCTGCTCGAATTTCAACTCCTCCCTCAACCTTGCCTATGTCTTCACTCAATCATCATCAAAACCCGGATCAACCCTGACATCATGAGCAACTTTCGACCCATCTCCAACCTCCCCTTTCTGTCCAAAGTCAAGAACGTGTTGTCGCATCTCAAATTAAAACCTACCTAGAATAACCAACTTTTCGAACAATTTCATTGGATTACACAACACAGCACTGAAACAGCCCTCCTCAAAATCACCAATACCTCATCCTTGCCTCTGATCCGGCCTATTCCATCCTCATCCTTCTTGACCTTAAGCTGCCTTCGAACATCAACCACTCCATCTACTCTCTCGCCTGCAAAAACGTCCTTGACTGTTCATGCACACTGTTGTCCCCCAGGGTGTGCTTGGTGAATGCCATCCTCCAGAACGCTGATGACATCCACATATGTCTTGTCAGACAAAGCGTGCTGACATCTGACTGCTTCTTCTTGTCGCTTGGTCCTTGCCTCTGAAGATATTTGTCGGCTCAACGCTGCTCAGTTCATGAGCAATTCCTACTGTACAACCTCCACTCCTTAATAAACTACAGTACATCCAGAATGCTGCCGCCCGCCTACTCCCCACACCCGCACTCGTGAACAATAATCCACTGGCTCCCCGTTCCCCAGCACATATTGTACAAGCAGGCCCCCTATTTATCTTCTTTAAATACAACATGTACTTTGTTTTGGAAACACTGCCAACTTATTCTCTTAAAACTCACCTGCTAGCCAGTAAATGTGTTTTTGTAAATTATGATGCTTGTTTTTAACTTTTTATCCACTGTACGAGCTAAATAAAATGTATTATTATTATTATTATTATAGTGTCAAAGGGCCTCGCTTAATTAATTAATTAAGCATGAGGGCATCACGACAAATCGGAAAAACAATTAATAGGGAAAAACAATTCTAAACGGATCAGATAAGGAATTATTTCTGCTCTTCTTTTCCTGTCCTTGCTTGAAGATATTTGCACACACAACATTCACATAATATTTAAATACAAGTACTTTGCTTTGGATGCCAACTTATCCAGTCTCCACTCCATTAGCATGAGGCATCACGGGAGGGATTTACGGTCAGATAAGGATTATTTACACACAAACATTCACAAACAAGTAATGTAACTATCCATCCATCCATTTTCCGAACCGCTTTATCCTCACTAGAGTCGCGGGGGGTGCCGGAGCCTATCCCAGCTGTCTTCGGGCAGTAGGCGGGGGACACCCTGAATTGGTTGCCAGCCAATCGCAGGGCACACAGAGACGAACAACCATCCACGCTCACACTCACACCTAGGGACAATTTAGAGTGCCCAACGAGCCTGCCATGCATGTTTTTGGAATGTGGGAGGAAACCGGAGCACCCGGAGAAAACCCACGCAAGCCCGGGGAGAACATGCAAACTCCACACAGGGAGGCCGGAGCTGGATTTGAACCCGGTACCTCAGCACTGTGAAGCCGACGTGCTAACCATAGGTGTCAAACTCAGGTCCTCGTGGGCCGCTGTCCTGCATGTTTTCCAAGTCTCCCTGTTGCAACACACCTATTCAAATGAGCAGGTTCATGTCAGGCTTCCGCAGAGCTTGCTGATATCTGATATTTGAATAGGTGTGTTGCACCAGGGAGACTTGGAAAACATGCAGGACAGCGGCCCACGAGGACCTGATTTGACACCTATGTGCTAACCACTGGATACCGGGCCGCCCTTATATATATATATATATATATATATATATATATATATATATATATATTCTTTGTAACACCTGAAACATTTTATATTAATAAAGTTCATCAATTTCTTCTACTCTTTTTATTGTATTGTATGTTTTGTTCTCAATTGTATTATTTTAATAAAATATTAATATTATTATTGTTGCTACTAATTCATTTTTGGGGTTTTCTTTGAAGTTATATTTAAAGTAGAGTTTTGGTACTTGTATAAATGCAAAAATTTGAAATCAATGACTCGTGATTTCAAGATCAATCAAAATAATGGCTTTTATCAGTTTTTCCAAAATCGCCCAGCCCTATGAGTGATTGAATGAATTTATGTGGCGGGAGTGGGCAGACTTACAATATTGCGAGCGGAGAAATTTCGGATGGGATCCTCTGCGGCGAGTGAGACGGAGCTGAGCATGATGAACACCAGGATGAGGTTGGTGAAGATGTGGTGATTGATGAGCTTGTGGCAAAACACACGAACTCTGCAACACACGGCCAAAGCATCAATGCGTGTATGCAGCCGTCATAATGAAAGCTGTGTGTGCGCATGTGTGTGCGTGTCTCTTACGGGTTAGTGTTGCTGAAGATAAAAAAGGCACTTCCCTCAGGAATGGGAGTAATCTTCTCCTTTTTGACCAAATCAGAGATGGCTGGCCGAGGTCCTGCTGGGACTTCCGGGTCTTCCTCCTCTGCTGCGGTGTCGTCATTGTCTTCTTCTTGATCCTAAATGTACATATGTTTAAAATGATTCGGATGTAACTTGTGCGTTACCATTTTAAAGCAATATTGTTTCGATGTTACATACCTTTTCAGCTTTCTCATCCTTTTTGTCCCTGGAATAGACGGAAATTACATGAATTTAATGCTGTCCGGTGGTATCTTGCTTGATACTCAAAACACCTCAAATTGTCTTTTGCCGTGGAAATAAATGGAAATGTCATGAATCCATTCCAGCCTCCCCCAAAAACATGATTCCAAAAACATTATTTAGTAAAGAAAAATAGCACCCTTTAAAATCGCACTTGTATAAACATACAGTAATGGTAAATAATTTGAACGTAAAGAATTAATTAGATTTGACCCAATTTTTTTGCTTCAAGTCAACGAACACCGCACTGCTACTTCTTTTTATCGGTGCAATACAATACACACGTATGGATACAACTGCAGCAGGTCAAAATTTCCCTGTAAACCATGAGCTGCCTGTTATATTATCTGTCTACATGTGCTGCTTCAATGTTTGTGTCCATCTGTGGCATTTTGCATTGTTTGCTAGCATTAAGCTACACATACTCGCGATTGTGTAGTTACACTTTGTGGTCGTTTTAAATACACGTGCAATTTACTTTGTTTACTTTTGTAGTAAATTTCAAGTGGGAGTGTCAAAGATCAGCTTGAAGCCTCGTCATCGAAGTATTGTTCTCTCTTTACCAAACTGCCGCTTGCTGTAAAGTGCATCGAGTAGAGTTCACTGCCACCATACACCTCTTGTATATCAAATGAAGTTTTCACTTGTAAATCAAAGCAAAAAAAAAATCCTAACCCTAAAGTTCTTCCCCTTACTCATCTCAAAATGCAAATAGTCCAGCTTTTACCCTTTCTTATCTCCTTCATCTGTGTTGAGAGACTCCGCATCTGCCAAGTTGTCCACAGCGATGGCCAAGAAGACATTCAGGAGGATGTCTGAGAAAGTCTTCAGTCAAGGAAACTTGACTCTCATCAGGTTCAGTAGCTGAATGTGACTGAATTGAAAATGAACGAGGATACAGTTTCCACAAATGAAGAGGATGATGAAGTAAAAGCATAAAATCATGCCAGAAGAGGAAGGGCCTCCGTACGCCATGATGCCATCATACATGACTGCATTCCAGTCTTCTCCGGTTAAGATCTGAGGGAGAAAAGCGTATTCATTCAGGAGTAGTCATGTCCACAATGGTGATTCCATTTCCATCATTTCTAAAAGCAAAAATCAAATCCAAACAAGCGCATGGCTTTGTCAGGTCTCTACAAACCTGAAAGAACGGTGAGTAGCGCTTGTGGAAAGTTGTCAAAGGTGCTCCTCTTGGTTTGGGTCTCATCAAAGTTGAACTTTCCTCCAAACACCTGCATGCCCAGCAGCGAGAAGATGATGATAAAGAGGAAGAGCAGCAGCAGCAGGGACGCAATGGACTTCATGGAGTTGAGGAGAGAAGCCACCAGGTTGCTGAGTGACTGCCAGTGGCTGTGGGGGAAAGACAAAGAGAAAAAAAAGAGATGAAGTGAAAACCAAAGCAAAGTGCACGTGTGTGGTCAAGGAAGCCCTGTGGTGAATGCAGTGATTCCCAACCACTCTGCTGTGGCATATTATGAGAGATCATCAGGTGTGTCGCGAGAATAATCCATTTTCACTCATTTGGTTAGGAAAATGACTCTTTGTTTACCCACCCCCCCAAAAAAATAAATAAAAGAAAAAAAGAATGTATCTTTCTGTCTCTATCTATCCTAGCGATGTATAGTGACAGGCAGAACAATACAATAGTCTTCCACTAGATGGCAGCAGATATGACTAAACTGTTTCTCCGCCTACTGCCATTCATATAACACACCCCGAACATAATCAGAATAGAAAACGCATGTACGGATGCTGTGGTCTTACCGTGTGACCTTGAAAATCCTTAGCAAGCGCACGCAGCGGAACACGGAGATCCCGAGGGGCGACATGATCTCCAGCTCCACCAGGATGGTCTCGGTGATCCCTCCACACACCACAAAGCAGTCAAAGCGGTTGAAGAGTGAAACAAAATAGGCCTGCAGGCCCAGACTGTACATCTTCACCAACATCTCGCAAGTGAACAGGGCTAGCAGCACTTTGTTGGCCACATCTGAAAGCCACAAAAAAAAAAACCCAAACAAAAATTTGTGGTTAAATCCTGCTGATAGATTGCCATGATACGTCATGCGTACCTTGCACTTGTGTTAGCCACAAAGGCTGGTTGTAGTGCTCCGACGATATGGTGAGGGTGTTGAGGAAAACCAGGATGATGACCAGCCAATAGAAAGGCACCGATTTGACAGCCAACCGGCACTTTCTGCGGCAGAACCTGTTCCAGCGGCGCCAGCGCCGACTGCAGGGTAGGGCGGTCAATGTTAATTGGGTGTTTTTCCTCTGTGACAAAATGTTGTATCATACCAAGGGTGTTTTATTTATGATTAAATGTGATGTGGCGCGGGTGAAAGAAGCACTCAGTACTCATGCTATGGCATAGATGTGTGGAACCATTGTCACCCCCCCCCCCCCCTCCACTCCAACCCCACCACTCCTACAATGAAATTGAAACAGTTTACATCTTCCCTAATTTCTCGATAAATAATATTTGGACTTCAATGGCAAAAAGGTGGCATCTGTATGTATGTATTCTGGCGTATGATGATTATATATGTTCAATAAAACAATAAACAAACAAATTATGATAGATATATGTGTGTTGAGCCAGTCTTGGATTGGTTGGCCTCGGCGGAGGTCTATTTATGTAAATGCATTTGCATGAATACACGACGGCAAATTGAACTGTTATGTACATGAATTTAACTGTCTAAATTGTCTCTAGAATGCAATACTTTCTGGTACATGCTGCCTAGGTCATGTTATGCAAATAAAATATTTAAATGACAGTCATAATAGTGAGACTGAGACCTTTGTAATTGAGCGTACAAAGAAAGATACTGACCTGAACTTTGACTTAGAAATTTTTTGACTGAAAGAAAGAAGATGACAGGTGTGAACGTCAAAACAAGTATACGGTAGCAAAAAGAAGAAATGATGAACTGCGGAAAGGAGTTGATTTTAATCAGGCGGTTTTCATGAAACTGAAAAAATATCTGCTCCACTGAAGGGAGACCGGCAACCCGTGTGAAATTAATCTTTTGGAAATGAGTGCCTGAAGAGTGTTGCACACGCTCACCACAGAGGTCCGCAGCATGGCGTTTTCTCATCCTCCCCATTTTGATTCTCTGTGTTCACAGATTCGGTTTCGCTGGCCGGAACACTCGCTGCAGACCCAAAGTAAGGAGACCGTATAATGGAGGGAAGGGGGGGTAGATGCCACATCAACAATTTCAACACAAATACACTCAGATTAATACATATACATACAGCAAGAAAAAAAAGAAGAACGACAACAAGAAAAAGCAGCAATGAGGCGGATTTAACTTAATCCAAAAAAACAAATCCAAGCGAATTATGATGTTTTCTGTTTCTTGTGCTACGAATATCGTCAAGTACACAGCAGGCGCAATGAGGGCAAATTTGAACCATTTAATATTGATTGAAAATTTTTAAAAAGCCACGGTAACAAGGGAACATTTTACAAGAGGGATGATTATTTATGTGGCGCACTCTACAGTTGTGGGAAGATCAAACTACCCATGAAGAAGAAAAGAGAACAGAGCTAAAACTCTTAAATGCTCCACTCGCAGTCTGGCGTGCAGTGTTGATTAGGTGTGTGAGCTGCTTTATTAAGCATAGAGGTGTGTGTTTGTCTGTGTGTGCGTCTACATTTGTGCGTGATGCCGCTCAGCTTATGCGGACGTGTTGCCTTTGATTCCTGAGTGGTCGCAAAGCTCTCGGCTCTGGAAATAGTGCTGATTGCTGGAGTAGTGATCTGGGTTTAGCCTTGTTTCCTACATTCACGCTGAGAGCCTTGAGGAGGGGAAACGGGTCGGTCCCGCTATCCAGTCAGGTATTTTTTTTTTTTTTTATTTACTCTGTATTAAGAACCCTTTCATGTGAAAATGATCACTCTTCCATTGAGAGGGTAAACAAAAACTGTGTCGCAATGCTCACACACAAGGGGTTTAACACATTAACGATACATGAAGCAGTGAGGCGGCATTACATTAGGCCACAAACAAACACACTCAATTGTGGTTTAGCATCCTTGAGTAGGAAATTAAATATTTATTAAACAATATTAAATAATGAATTTTCAAAAGATTGATTGTATCCAACCCCTTTCGCCATTAAAACGGTCATTCGTCAATGTTCTCGATATAGAGCAGCTAATTGTGTTTTTGTTTGCTTGCCTCATGGAGCTAAAAACAAGAGCAATGACATTTTTAGTGTCGGTTGCAGCATAATCCTTCAGACTGATCAATCTGGTCCATTGCTTAAAAGAAGGCCAACTGTAGTTGTTGGACTATTCCTAAAGGGAAAAGATCAGTTCTGAGGAATGTTGATTTCTAATTTTACTTTATTTTTATCCATGCGATCATCGCGTTTGCTCAGATTCTAACCCTGGAGAACCCAAGAACCCTTTTCTTCTTTGGAAAATGATGAATTATACATTAAATGACTGTTATATGTTCACTGAACACCAAAATATGTTTTTTCAAAAATGTTATGCTTTAATCCTAATTTACGGTTTGGGACAAATTTGACCCTTTGGGATTTAAGGGTAGCATTTGAGTAGCAGAATTTATAGGGGCCAAATTTGACCCCATGGGTTCTCCAGGGCTAAATGTGCTCCAAGTGGCCCTTTGAACACGCAGGCGTATTGTAGTTCTGCTGAAAAATATGTTCACATGGTTTTGAAACAATATATTTCCTTTATTGTTCTTAACTTCTAACGGAGTGGCTTTTGAAGGGAGAATGTGCACTTTAAAAAAAGAAGGTGAGTGAACTCCAAATTTCAAGGCAACAAGCTTCAAAGACATTTTAAGTTGTGAAAATGAGCTTTTCCACAATTTCGTCAAAGAAACGAGTTTACATGACTCATTTCCCTTTTGTTATCCTCCAACTTAAATATAGGAGTAAAGACAAGTCAGCAATTTGTTTTGGAACATCTTCTGTGCCTTGTTGTACGATTGTTAAAGATAAAGTATAATTTACTGTATAATTACTGCTTTAACCCCCAAAAACTTTAACTTGTGTTTTTTTTTACAGTGATGGGTCCTACAGTCACAACAGTTGAGAACCACTGGCGGATAGATAATCTATTTGTGTTGTCACTTGTCAGGCAGAGTTCATAGGACTTCAGCCACAAGTGCCTCATTGGCCCCCAAAAAGTAGACCCACTTTGGCCAGTAAGGCCGTTGTCTTCTATTCTGCAGTTCCAGTCTGACTAACAAATACACACACACACAGACACACGCTCAAGCATTAGCACAAAAAGGTTGGGGAGCGCAGGATTTACCATGAGTGTCGGACGACTGGCTGAACCACCCAAACCTTCCTTTCTTCTTCTCAGTAAGGTCAGCCAGAGTCACCCCTTCATGTGCAATGCATGCAAGGCCATGCATCCAGACACAATGGCACAGTAGAGGGACAAGTAGGGGGGAGAGGTCGGGGAGGAGAGTGCGCTGCTATCAAAACGGGGTCAGAGCAGACAAGCAACACCGGACAACAACCGTATTCCAAATAGCAATAATCCGACAGTGACAAAGAGCGGCAGGATCCACAAAGGGGGGCTGAGGAGAGCAGAACATGGTGGTGGTGGTGGTGGTGATGGTGGGTGGTCAGTGTTGGTCACAAGAAGCGCCTGCAGGAGATGAGACCCTGCACTAACATGCTACACTGCAAATGAATGCGTTTGACAACATGTCTGTTGGGTGGGGGGCATGTTTCATTAACACTGGAAGCCAAAATGAGAACTACAGAGATGACATGTTGAGCAGGTTTGTCAGAATTGAGCATTTCGCCAACAAGAGGTGAAAAAATAAAATAAAAAAAATTGAAATATTGTGACACGGGGCCATCAGACGTAAAGTAAGTGAGGGAGAGTTTGTCCCCTTTCAAAAATATTGGGACAACGGGCCATTGTATTTGCTAATATTTTCAATTTACTTTAGTTTTATTTTATTTTAGCAAGTTATGTTATTGTACTTTTCTTAGTGTTGTACTTATTTATTTCTGTCCAGGTTCGAAAAAAATTGAATTAAAACAGAAGTACAGTCAAACCTCGGTTTTCGTCCATAGTCCGTTCCAGAAGGCTGTTCGAAAACCGAAATTGTTCGAAAACCGAAACCACGCTCATTTTAAAATAAAAATGTTTACTGAACACGTCTGATCACAATAGAAAGCAACACGAGGAAGTGACACACGAGGAAGCGTCACTTCCTCGTGTAGGGAGGGCGAGAGGAGTCAAATGGTGCATTCAAGTGCGCTCAGTTTGTTCGAGAACCGACATTCGGTCGTCATCCGAGGCATAAAAAACGTGACATTTTTGGTCAAAAACCGAATTGGACGAGAACCGAGACGTTCGAAAACCGAGGTTTGACTGGATATTAAATGAGGATTCAAAATCGTGAAAACTCAAGCCATTCCCTCAGATGCGTTGAAAGGCCCTGCTCAACTATCAATCAAAAACTGTACCACGACTACCAGCTGAAAAATAGATGCTACCTTGTCTCACATCTTTCTTAACATCTACACGTAACTACACGTTTGAGCCGTGAAAATACAGTATATCTGTTTTAAGTCTCTGGCGGTTGGAATAACCTGTCAGGTTGTAGCGGGGCCTTTCCAAGCCACAACGATGAGGCGCTCTAAAGTGGCTATGCCAGAATGAACCTAATCCCCTCCTCCCCCCCGTCCGTGGTAAAGCTGGAGTAAAAACAAAACAAAAATATTCTGTCTTTCTCTGCGTGATGTGCGCACACCCATGACAAACAATGAGGCGCGCTAAAGCAGTCACACCTGCAAAGGGGTATGAGGGGTATGGGTGTTTAACAACGTCAGGAAAGGGGAGTTTATCATTTGAAGGAGAATGAGCACAAATTTCAAGTACAAGGTGAATCCATGTGTGCTGCTTATATAAAGCGGATTTGGATTAAGAGTTTCGTATACTGCTCAAGTAAAATGCTTTTTCTCTTCTCTTTCTCAGATGAACTCCAGCGGTAGTCGCAGTGTGTTCTACTCTGAATACGTTGACAGTGAAGATAAAAAAATACTTTTTGAAGGGTTTTCTGCTTTGGAGAGTGTGACTTGAATAGGGTTGATTCATGGAATATGCTTACGGTTGCGTTTACACTCCTCGTCCGCCTCGTCCTCATTGTCAGGGTCGATATCTTCAGCCTGAGTGATCCAGTCCAGGTAACCCTTCAGGTCCTCCTCCAGCTGCTGCTTCTCACGCAGCTTCTGGAAGTCTCCGCGAGCTTTGGCCTTTTCCCTCTCTTTGGAGAACTCTCTGCGTTAGGCAGAAGCAAGAGATCAATCAAGCACAAAAATGAGTACAATTTCAATGCAAAGTCTACACTGAACACAATTTTTCACACGACCACAATGGAAACAAATGAGTCAACCCTTCTCCAGTGACTCATCGCCGATAAGAGGATTTGTTCGTCTAACAGCTAAGGATTTTTTTTTTTTGGTGCATAATATCCATCTTGCAAACCCAACCCGTTTGCAAGATTTATGTGTTTTTTCATCCAAAGCCACTGGAGGGAGATGTATACCTTGTAAAGAGCACTGCACTATATTTAGATCCTTTATTGGTGTAGCATCCTGCATGCCAACATCCTCATCATGAAGAGTAGGAAATTTAGATAGACAGATGGTTTCCAGAGTCATGCAACAATGGTGTGGAATCTCAATTTATAGATGAAAGAAAACTGCTGCTTCATCTCAAAGTGCACAAGCTGCTACTGAGGTGGAGGCAAAATGTGTCATTCGACGCTAGTTTGCAAGAATCTTTCTCGAAAGAGACTTGTAAGACGGCAGCAATAGTGTCAAAGGTTTGGATTATGTTAACTTGGCTTTGCTGGCTGGTCAACATCCCTGCTGCATTAATTCTGCTGTAATAACACATCATCCCCATTCGACGCTGCCGGGAAAGCAAACTGGGGTTTGAGCGAGCTTAGAAGCACAGAGAGTGCTGAAAGGCAAGGAATACGATTAATTTTGCTCTCTCGAGGGTTGGGCGCTTTGACTGGAGTGGGAGGGGAAGGAAATGCTCACTTTGCAGCTGCCAAAAAAAAAAAAGGACGCAAGTGTGTGACGCCAGCAAGGGTTGGAATACACTACATGCACCAAAGGACACGCACAGTAATAAGTTATGATGCAAAAACTATTTAATTCTTTAGAGTCTATTTAATTAGGTTATCAAGTTGTGTTTTTATGAAGTACAATAGTATGGAGTGCGATTTTCCTAATAAATAACATAATAATAACATAATAATAATAATAATAATAATAAAAATATTACCATTTTTTATTTGGTATAGGCCGGAACGAATTATTGGCATTTCAATTAATTTCAAAGCGGAAAGATAATTTGAGTAACTTACAAGGTCATGAAACAAATCCAACTCGCATCTCAAGACACCACTGAATTAATAATACCTTACACAATAAATACACCACGAATCATGATAATAAAAAACTTCTTCTGCTAACAACCCAGGCTAAAGATCTTGAACAGTTAGCATGCATCACTGTGACATACTTTCTTGACACCAAATACCACTTTCCTCTTAACCAGGGTCTTTTTTCGCCATCTTGGGGCGATTTAGGGTATTTCACAGCCGAGGATAAGTTCCGCTTTGAAAAAAAAACACGAATGGGTGAATTTGCGTATAGCAAACTGTAATATCAATAAGTTGTGTGTCAATAATTTTGTCCATGTAGTTAATCTTAAGATTTTAGTAAAGAACCACATCTAATAGCTCAGAGTTTTCACAATAGGATTGCGAACCTCTCATGATTATTTCGAAGATAATTTGTGTTTTTGTCTGCACACATCAAGCAAACAAGAGCACTGCAAAGCAAAGGCCACAGCACATCTTTGCCTCTTACCCACTAAGGACACCCAACACGAGGTTGAGCACAAAAAAGGAGCCGAGTATGATCAGGCTAACGAAGTAAATCCACGGTGTTTCCCATCCTATGGCGTCGTTAACCTGAGGGATCCAGAAGCCAGTAAAGAGACACAAACACGGTATGGGGGAAGGTGCTTACCCGCTCAACACACCCAAAACCAGGTTAAGAACGAAAAAGGAGCCGAAGATCACGAGACTGACAAAGTACACCCATGGAAGCTCTAAGCCCATAGCATCGTTCATCTGGAGGAGCGTGCGTTGTCGCAGAGGAAGGAGAGGAGGGGTGAGAAGAAAGGAGTAAAAAGAGAGGTCATCAGGAAACAAGACACTTTCAAAAGAGGCCTGGCACAAGTTGGAAGTATTCTTTTCACAGATACTGCATTGCATTCTAAGACAAGTTGTCAACTATTCTCAAGCATGCATCGTCAATCATACGAGTTGCCTCTGGAAATTATCAGCTGCCTCATCATCAGCATGTCACACGCGTGATCCGAGCCGACATTCGGGCTGAAGCCGCGTGACAGTCAACACGGCAGGTTAGCCGAGGCACTCACCCAGTAGAGCACGTCCGTCCAGCCCTCCATGGTGATGCACTGAAATACCGTCAGCATGGCAAACAAGAAGTTGTCAAAGTTGGTGATGCCGCCGTTGGGGCCTTGCCAGCCTTCTCTGCATTCGGTGCCATTGATGGGGCATTGCCGCCCGTGCCCTGAGATCGCACATGGAGCAGCATCCTCCTCTGCTATGATGTCTGCCCAAAAAGAGGTCAGATGAACTAGCAATCAAGACCAAACGCACGCTTTTCATGTTTACATACATCGACTGCATATCCACTGCATTGAGTTCTGAATCCGCCATACTGGATGTGGCAAAGTGGAGCAATTGGTGAAGATGCCTTACTAATGGGCAACTGGTACCAGCCGTTTTACACTCAATATCAGATCTCGGGATTAGAAAGGCAATTTATAAAGGTAAATCCATTTACTTGCTGTAGTTTACAGGGCAGGTCTGCCACATCAAACATGGCAGACCTAGTAATGTATTGCAGCAGCTTGCCAACATACTCAATGAGCTGTTTGTTTTGCGTGCATTTGGTTAAATAAGCATTAAATCGGTTATTAGATAATCAAGTCAGATCAAAACAAACACAAAAAAACCCCAGCATGTTACATACCTGAGCCAGGAAGGTAGCAGGTTGCGTGCATTTTACCAATGAAAAGCTCCAGGCCAATAATAGCATAGATTATGATGACAAACAAGACCAGCAGGGCAATATGAAGGAGAGGGACCATGGCTTTAATGATGGAGTTCAACACCACTTGTAAACCTAGCAAGGAGGAACAAATCGTGTATAAAGGACTCAAACAGGGACTTTCAGTGCACTCATTGTGGGCCACTTGCATAAGTATTAGGAATCAGAACGGTTACTGATCCATCTCCTATACTCTGCCCATCCACAGTTAACTTTGCAATGCAGCAACGATTGAAAGCAATTGCTAACTTTGTCTTCTTCTCGCTGAATGCTAACTCCCAAGGCAAAACGCCATAGACAAGCAAACAAATACCACTGATAGACGTGATGTTATTTGCAACCGACATTTGAACAGAAACGGTGCATCAACACATTCAGACAGATAATATAACAAATACCCGCTGGCATATATTCTTTATCCTCTACAAAAAAGACTAATGTTATTGTAGTTTACTGATTTACTTCTTCGCTTGTATCTTAGTGACTGTATTATACTGCCCCCTGGTGGCCAAGCTGTCAAACTCATGTTTGGAGTGATTACACCAAAAGCTTTCTCTTCTTAGCACGCTAATGATGTGTTTTAAAAAAGAAAAAAGAAAAAGCATGTTGACACCATCCGGACCCATCACTAGTTGTTTTGCAGTATAACGGCGAAGAGCTGCAACTGTGTTGCTAAAGGATTGAAAAACCTCATACTTACTGGGTACTCCTGAGACCAGCCGCAGGGGACGCAGCACACGGAAGGCTCGAAGGGCTTTCACGTCAAATCCACCGGGTTTACCGCCGTGCCCGGGCATGGACGGGTGATGTTCTTCTTCCTCACCGTCTGCCTTCTCATCTTTGGTCAGAATCTCCAAGACAACACTGAAGAGGCTGCCAGCAAGAACACACATGCAATCTCAGAGGACAGTACTGAAAATTTTGTATATGAGAAGATTTTTTTAATTTTTTAATCTAAGAAATATTTAGTTCATATTTATTTATCTTTTGTAGCGTCCTGTTTCGAGTGAATGAAAAAAACTCCTTACAGAATGAGTCTTTTTATGGTTGTTTTCCTTTTGCACACGTGCAGTAGCTTGCAAATTGCAGAGTATTTGTTTTATTATTGTTAACGGCACTCACTAAGTACAGTCGAAAGTGTAAACACTTTTTTTTCTCTCCAACAACCACCCACAAACCATACTGACATCATCAGGACACAGTTGCACTATCACTTACCAGGACAATTTCCCTTATGCTGATTATTTCCTGTTAAACGTTTAATTGCACTCTGAGACAAAATAGTACATCCTTTCGGGTTTGCAAGAAAAAAACAAGTACTGTTTTTGTACCTGTCCATAATAGGTACAAAGAAAAAGACTGACTTGTCCTCCACGGAACCCGAAGCAAATTTACATTTTTACGAATAATAATGTCGATTCATCATTCGTACCTCTATAAATTAATCCTGGCCTAATACACTGCTGACATGTGTGGTTAGTTAAGTAAAAAAGAAGCAAAACATGACACTACGCATTTAGTGCAAAGGTGCCACATGGCTTATCATTTGTGATTTTATTCCCCCCCCCCAAAAAAAAAAAACAGAGCAACAAAAATTTACAAAATTCAGTTGTGCTTTGGTTTGGTTACTCTGTTCTTGCTCAATTGGAACTTGTGTGCCCCTTTTCCACTACATTGTATATCCTCAAGTTAGTCTCGCTATTTACATTGCTTAGCGGGAAACCAACTCACTATAACCCACACTTTGCACAGTAGTTTCGCAAATCCACCCGCTTTCTGTTGAGAATTTCCACTGTGACACACACATCAGTGGATCTGCATTTATTTAAACAGCATCGAAAACCAAATGACGTTTGAAGAATTGAACTTGTTTGATTAGAGGAATCCATCTCAGTCCAAATCAGCCCTCATGAAGGAGATAATTGATTTTCATCCCGACAACTACAGAAGAAGCCTGCAAAGCCTGGCTCGAGAGCAACGCTGCAACACGAGCAGTCGGGACTGAAAACCGACTGCTTTATTTTTTTCACCCAACCGTCCGCATTTTGGGGCAAAAGACACTGATCTTTTGAAATGTTGACATCCAACACAGGCCGCCTTATTTATCTGTGTGTCACTGCGTGGAATGAGTGGCAACGTTTGGCGGAGGAGCGCCCGTCTTCGCTTGTGACTGCACACCGGATCAGCCTTGCGTGGCTCAAACAGACTGAAATGTGACCCAGCTACCCAGTGGACTGTGCATATTAGAGGAGAGGTTGTCACAAGACGAGAGAGGGGAAGGAAGATGGAGGGCACAGAAGATTGCAAGATGAAGATAACAAAGTGCAAAAGGAGGACGCGCTGAGCTGGGGGGAGGGGGGGGAGTACATTTAAGTGGCAAATGGGAGTGGCCGTTGATAAAGACAAAGAAGTGCTTGATGGGAAATTGCGAGTTAAAGACAGGAAGTGAGAAGAGAGAAAGTGAAGATGGGAGGGAACGTCAGAGGAGAGATGGCGTATGGAGGGATGGTGACTCATTCCAGTGGCGGTAAAGCTGTGATTTATTCTCTCTGTCTTTTCTGGGTCATATAGTGTGGGCGTATGAGGGTCTCTATTAGCACTGGGCCACTCGGAGCCGAGGCTTAAGCATCTTTTAACTTTGGCAAAGCCGGCCGCATCTCCCACTGTCAAACTACCACCGTCAAAGTGCAAATCCTAACACCAAACTCATGAGGCATTGTTGGATCAACAAAAAGTCATTCTGGTTATTGTTTCCGAAGAAAGATGCATGTCAATGTCAAAGTTGGGGACTCACCCAATGACGACAATGACGAAATCCAGCATGTTCCAACCGTTTCTCACGTAGGCATTTTGATGCATCACCAAACCATAAGCGATAATCTTCAGAAACGTCTCGATGGTGAAAATGATGAGGAAGGCATACTCGACTGTCTCCTGCACACACACACACAGACACACACACACACAAAAGGAAAAACAGAAAAACACGTCAACCATAGAGGAGTTCTAATCTTTTAAATAGGCCCAATGCCTGAATAATTACAGTACAAGGGGTCCTCAGTTTCCGACAGTTTCGTTCCAACGGGGCCAACGTGACCCGAATTTTTGGTTCGGGGGACAATGTCATCTATGACTAACCCAGGGGTCGGCAACCCAAAATGTTGAAAGAGTCACGTAGGACAAAAAAAACAAAAAACAAATCTGTCTGGAGCCGCAAAAAAAATAAAAGCCTTCTATAAAACTTACAATGAAGGAAACACATGCTGTATGTATGTAGAAGACTGGACTGTCTCAGAATTGTTTGTTATTCTTTCCTTTGTTGTGTGTTCACAAACGCCCCCATAGAATTTATTTGGTGATTTCCTTGCTTGATTTTTTTTTGGGTGCATTATTTCCGCTTTTCTTAGTGTCAGTGAAGTGATCATGAATTTCCGCTTTTCGGAGGCTGTCTTTGAACGCCTCTCGAGTCGAACGAGAAGAGAGAAGGCACGGAGTCGGACGCAGACGTGTCTGTCTTTGACGAGACTGTTAAAAGCATAAATAAAGTGTACGTTTTAAAAAACTAACACCACAGCTCTCCTTTTTCGGAGCTGCAACATTTATCTATATCTATTTGAGCGATATTAGCCTACTATCAAAATCTTTTTCCATTTTCAAACATTTTTTATAAAACTCCAAGGAGCCACTAGATGTCGCTAAAGAGCCGCATGCGGCTCTGGAGCCGTGTGTTGCAGACCCCCGGACTAACCAAAGATAATGCAGATGTAAAGTCAGAATTACAGGAAATATCTGGAAATATCTGGACTGAACAAGTTTTCTTATGTTTGTGTGAGTGTGTACATCTAAAAAAGGCGGGGCCAGGCGTGGTGAGTGATGTGGGCGTCAGCGAAAGAAAATGCGCAGTCGGCTCGCTGCGAACTGACAATGTACGTGTAGAGTGACTCGGCAAGAGTCGTGACCGTCGGCAGCTCGCGTATGAATACCCTCTTTTGTTTTGTTTCACTTTTTTGTAATCAAGTAAGTTACTGTTTTTGAGTATATACATTAATCATTGCAGCTCTACATTAAAGCATTTCATCTACAGCATATTGCTGCTCATCTAAAGAGCTCTAACACATATACAGGATACAACAAAAATAGATATTATATAGTGTGATTAAATACTGCACATACAGTACCTCTCCATTAGAGTATGTCACTAATTTAGCTTGTCCGGGCGTGCCTAATGAAGTGTCCCATGAGCTTCGAAATGTATGTTAATGACACGTAACAGAGCAGCAAACAACACGGTACCACCCCCCACCGCACCTCCTCATCGTCCCATTTGCTCTTCTCCATCTCCATCTCGGATGACCATACGACAAAGATTACCAGTGCATGCATTGCTACACATGACTGGCTATACGGCTGACCAAATTAATTAAGTGAATGATGTGATGTGTTTTGTACCAAGGGTTTGCAATGTGCGCTGGCTTGGCGAAAGACAGAATTACAAAGAAGAGAATCACACGTTTCATATTTAAGCACCCGCATAGCTTTGTCTTGCGCAAGCTAAGGCTCATAAATAGCATCAATGTACGCCTTGAAATAAACATTTCAACGCAAACAGCGCAACATGTACAGAAAGACTTCTGCGTGTGTAGCAGAAGTGTTATGTTTGAGTGACAGTGGCAGTATCGATGAGTATGTAAGTATGCAGTCGTGCTCAGTCTTCAAAAAAAAAAAGAAAAGTGGTGTTTGCGCATCGCCTAGCAATTGATGTGGACACGCCACAGGTGACTCAATTTTTTGACATTGTCAGCACCTTCCCAGCTGCCATGAAACTCGAGAGCGGCTACCTTTATACTTTATGCATGACACTGCACACCGGCTGGTATTATTAATATATGTCACACATTAGACTACACTATTCTGATGCTAAGTGACTAAAAATGTCCCTTTTCAGGGCCACAGGCAGTTTAAATGCTGTGGCAGCAAAACATATTAAGTCTTTAATATCTCACCCGGGGAAGCCAATACAAAATGCAAACAAACCACACACACACGCACACAAAACGTATACAGAAGACATTTTCCGCCTGAGGGACTCTTGAAACTGCTGTTGTGTGTTCTCAGTGGACGCCACAAAATGCGAGAGCGGTGATCGCTGCGGGGCTCGTTTTCCCAACAGTTTACTGTAGATTAGAAGGAGCACTTAGGCCAGAATAAGAGACACGGGCCTCTTTGTTGCTGAAGTAAAAGGTTGAGAAAAGCTTGAGGCTTTGTGTGTCCATGACAGAGCTGCGGTGAAGCCTCAAATCCAGCAGTGACGATGCAGCAGTTCTTATTGTGATATTTTTTGAAATTTAGAGCAGGGATGTTGAAATGTTATTCTGCATACAGCTAAAACCCAAATTATCTAAAGCAATCATTTATTATTCTTATATCCTGCATATTATGTTTATTTTGAGAAAGCAGCTACAGCCCAGGATTCTGCTAAAGGTGTTGAGGTAAATGGTGAAGGAATTTTGTGGATATCGTTAGAGGTTCAATAATTAATCGATAATTAACAACTCATCGATAATCAAATTACAGTCAAACCTTGGTTTTCGGACGTCTCGGTTCTCGACCAATTTGGTTTTCAATCAAAAATTTCGAGTTTTTTATGCCTCGGATGACGAACAAATTTCGGTTCTCGAACAGACTGAGCGCACTTGAATGCACCATTTGACTCCTCTTGCCCTCCTTACACGACGAAGTGACACTTCCTCGTGTTGCTTTCCATTGTGAGCAGACGTGTTCAATAAACATTTTTATTTTAAAAAGAGCGTGGTTTCGGTTTTCGAACAGCCGTCTGGAACGGATTATGGACGAAAACCAAGGTTTGACTGTATATCAATAATTATTTTGATAATTGTTTAATCGTTGAGACCTTGTTTAATTTAACATTGTCCAATTGAGACTCAGACTTTTTTTTTCTTGAATGGAATTATTGTTATTCATTTCGGCATTGTAAATAGAAATGTTGTTACGACATTAGTTGTAAACAGTTTTTCCATGTCTTTGCATATTGATAAACACTGTACATACTGTAAAAACAATTTATGCTAGTAGTTGTAGCTTGTTACCGGCATCGCGCCTGTAGCAGACGCAGGTGATGCAACCCTCACACATATTTGAAAATAAATAGGCCCCAAAAGCCCCTGTGAACTCATGAGTAAAAATTGTGTTTTTGTGGAATGTGTAAATGATGCGATTGACACTGGTGTTGCTATTCCTTGTTTCCCGAAAACAAAATATCTTTCGGCAGTTTTAACTCCATCGTCATTGTATTCGACTGTGAATATGAATTAAATCCATATTGGTGATTTGAAAGAAGCCAGTGCTTCTTCCTTAACCTTGTGTGCTAGCCACACTTTGGAAGTGGACACAGTTACGAGTGTGAGTGGCTGAACACGCAACAGACACAAACAACAATTCCGTTGTAACATAGATAACATTCAGTTTTAATTGACACCGTGGATGGAGGCATTGTAAATCTTCATCATAATTCAACAGGAAGTGTATGTAAATAGAAATGTGTACAATATAATAGCATGCGATCACCATCCCCTTCTCGGTTGATGACCAGTAAATTTGTTCATCAGCACAGTGAGCTGCAAACAGGAAGCGGTGGAGAGACAGCAAGGCAAAAACAGGGAAAGAGAGAGAGAGAGGAACGAGGCCTTTGGGGATGAACATAAATATCTCTGAGTCATCTTAGTTTATTTGCGCTCTCGAACGACGTACTCTGATATGTAGGGATTTGTGAACATGATCAGGTATTTGTATGGTTCACCTTATTTGCTTTTGGAAAAATACCAAGTGACGATCCTGTTTTGACACGTACGTTTACGTCCTAGGGTATGCTGCTCCACGTACATTCCTACTCGACAGCTGTTGAAAAGGCACGGTGGGCCGCCGTGCCCGCAGGCACAACTCACACACTTCACGCAGCGCAGCTGACCATATGACAACGAATGCTAATTGGCTGAACTATGCATTCTGCTACATAACTAACGACACATGCGACTGAGCCAGGCGGACAGCACTAATGCAAAGCTTTTAACCTCGCAGACGGTCCTGTCCGCGGGGCCCGTGAGACACTGTGGAGGTGCTGGCAGACTATGTAGATAAAACGGTGATGGTCACTTTGGGGACACTAACACTGCATGACAATTCAGACAAAAGCGTGTGCGTGTGTGTTCCCGTGACCCAACATCAGGGTACAGGTGATGACAAACACCATGGGAGTGGGAATGGACACAAGATCAACAACAGCCTTCTGGAACGGATTATGGACGAAAACCGAGGTTTGACTGTATTTACATTTTTTTCCTTTTTTTTTTTGGTCATGGTTCTGTTCCATTTGTGACCAACAGGAGGCATTGGAGGGCATCTCCTCCAGCGTTGCACCTGTTGGTCTTCATGCCATTAGCTCTTTTCAGTAAAAAGGAATGCCACGCCTCAGCATCGGATCGTTGTGCTGCTCTCATGGGTTTTTGCTTGTCTGTTACTTTGAGTTTTTTTCAGGATATTGTTTATGTTGTTGATTTATCCAGTGTGCCCCAGTGAGTGTTTTTTTTTTACTGTTGCTAAAGTACATGCCAAGTATTAACTTAAAGGCATTCTCTCTTGGGGTGGACAGATCCATGACATTCTCGACTGGAAGGATTGTAGTTTTACACTATAAATTTTGCCAGTCTACTGTACTGTAGGTCGAGTGGTTAGCGCGTCGACCTCACAGTGCAGAGGTACCAGGTTCAATTCCAGCTCCGGCCTCCCTATGTGGAGTTTGCACGTTCTCCCCGTGCCTGCGTGGGTTTTCTCCGGGTACGCAGGTTTCCTCCCACATTCCAAAAACATGCATGGCAGGCTGATTGAACACTCAAAATTGTCCCTAGGTGTGAATGTGAGCGCGGACGGTTGTTCATCTCTCTGTGCCCTGCCATTTGCTGGCAACCGGTTTAGGGTGCTCGAAGACAGCTGGGTTGGGTCGAGTCACTTGTATGTTGCGGCGCCATTGTAATTAAAATGAGTCATAAAAATGACAGTTTGCCTGAAAAATAAAGAAATGAAATCACCAGGTGTAAGAAAAATATACGGTTGCCAGAAGGGCCAAAGATGTTTTCATTTTCACATATGTTCTGTATAGTGGGACCAATATGCTTGTAAAGTATGCAGCATATATGGGTCCTCGTGTGGGGGGTATAAGAGCATTCGCTACATTTGTGTGTGTGCGTGTGTGTGTGTGTGTGTGTGTGTGTGTGTGTGTGTGTGTGTGTGTGTGTGTGTGCTGAAGTGAGAGCTGTGGGGGTGGGCAGGAGTCTGCCAAAGATGGTTTCAAGAGCAGGTCAACTCCAGTATAATACCCACAGTATCAAGTGAACCTTGAAAAGGAAACAAAAACGTGAATTTATTTGAATATACTTCAGTGACATGTTATAACCTTAGCAACGCTCTCATCGCAAAGGCTGCCAAAGGCACCAAAATAGCCAGCGAGTGCACTCGCTCACCGATACTCCCAAGGATGTGTGTGTCTCGCTCTCATGTTTTGTTATTTTCAGTGGGTGACGATGCCCACACTGGTGAGAAGATATTTCTCACTGGAAGGGTGTACACTGCAAATCCAAACACTGGTTTGCATTCGTTGAGTTTTAACTGACTAGTGAGTCAACACAACAGCGTTCAGTATTTAGACATCTGCCTGAGATCCAATAGAATATGATTTCTATCAGTGGTAATGTTTTTACCGTGACCATTTTTTTTGTGGTCAATCTGGGGGATTGACTACATCCTGACTCAAATAGAAAAATGACCAAAAAAACTGAAAAAGTCTGGCCTTAAAATAGGATCGTGCCAATCTTGTTTACCAACAACAACAAGGTCTCCTTCCTGGATATAGTCCCATGAGTTTTGACTATTCCATCTTTGACTTTTGAATCTTGGATAATTGGACAATTTCCATAAGGATTTTTTTTTTTTTTTTTTGAAGAACCCCAGTTTCCTTCCACATTCCACAAACATGCATGGTAAGTTAACCCGGAAAACCCAAGAACCCTTTTCTTCTTTGGAAAATGATGAATTATACATTAAATGACTGCTATATGTTCACTGAACACCAAAATATATGTTTTTACAAATATTCAATACCTTAATCCTAATTTAGGATAAGGGCCAAATTTGACCCTTTGGGATTTAAGGGTAGCATTTGAATAGCAGAATTTTTAGGGGCCAAATTTGACCAAGTGGGTTCTCCAGGGTGTTAATTGTCTCGAGGTGTGATTGTAGCTATGTCCAAATTCACAGGCAGGTTCCTCCAACGAGCGCATTATTTGGCGATTGACATCCCTTCCGGCAAGACTTGAGCGCATGTGGTTTCCAAATTGACATTAAGCCTGTCCAAATTGGCCACGGTTTATGCAGTCCACTGAGGCTACATTAAAAGATTTATACTGTAGCAGTGGCACCTAAGTACTGGCAGTTTGCAGCAAGGGCGGCAGCACCAAGTGAAACGCCATCTTTGTTGCCAAATGTCTAATAAGCTACAATCGACAACTGTGTACTAGCAAGAACTTTATCCCTCAGTTATTAGAAACAACACAAACCAGGATCGCGACAACACAGATTAACGTGTACGTGACCGCATGGATCCTATATCCATATAGAAATACATAATTTTATTTAAAAAATGAGACAGACAGTCAGAAATACAATGAAAGTGTAAAAGCACAAAAAAAGTGAGACAGAAACAGATAAACGCAAAACTTTTTGGAGCCTGGCTAAAATGTCAGATTACAGTTATGAATGCTACCGAAGCATCGCTGTCCAGTTAATAAACATTTTATGATAACAACCCAGGAAAAGATCTTTTCTATTTCAAATCCTTCCTTTGCCCTTTGAAAAAGATTACAGAGGTTACCAGGAGTTGATCCTTAAATATTCCAGTCGCAAGACAGCCGCTCAACTTCACAACCAAGGATATGTATTCAATAATTAAACATGCTGAAATATTCTTTTTGCTGTGTCTGCTCAACTGAAGTGAGAGAATTCTTTCAAAAGTCTGCCTTTCCCTTTTAAGAAGGCCTGTTTGACGTCATCTCAGTGCACATGAACATGGCTGCACTGACGTTCAGCATCCTCACAAAAGCTGTGCGGCTTCAAATCTCTCTGCACTCGCTCTTGCTTTCCCTCTTTCGCTTCTCCCCATGCATACACACGCACGCATGCACGCGCACACACAAAGATAGAAGCACACACATTCATGATAACTAGCGGGGACAGTGCTAGTGTGAGCCACAAATGAGCAGCTACGTTAAGTGACTAAACACAGAGTTGAAGCATCATCTCGATGGGAGTCTGGAGACATCGTTGCTCGCACCAACCATTAGCCATTAGACAACCCCTACATTCACCAGCACACAAACACACATACACACACGCACACACACACACACACGCACGTTTGTGTAACGCGACACCCCGCCGACACAACACCTCTCATGTGGAAGCACATGTCATCGGCTGCTCCAACAACAAGAGACCCATAATACTGTACGTGGAATGTTTTGAAGAATACAAAAAAAAAAAACCTTGACAATTAAAGGCTATCACAAACACATAGGTTCATTTTGTCTCAGAATTTTAAACAACAAAATATATCGGTAAAGCTTTGGGCAACTGTGACTGAATAAATCCGCTGTATTGATTAACTGCATTTTGAAACAACGCAGATAAAAAAAATTGAGTGCAGTAAATTAGACTCGCTTCACTATTGTAGATTCCAAAATGTAATTTACATTGTCAAGTATGGTACAGTCAAACCTCGGTTTTCGAACATCTCGGTTCTCGACCAATTCGGTTTTTGACCAAAAATGTTCAGTTTTTTATGCCTCGGATGACAAACAAATTTCGGTTCTCGAACAAACTGAGCGCACTTGAATACACCATTTGACTCCTCTCGCCTTCCTTACACGAGGAAGTGACGCTTCCTCGGGTAGACGAGGAAGTGACGCTTCCTCGTGTTTTTAATTTTTATTTACAAAGTAGATCCTCTCTAAACCAATTTGTTAGTACTCAGCTTGAAGGCTGAACCATTAAATTGAACAAACGGCATCAAAAAGGCATTCACAAACATTTACCAAAATGGAAACAACTGAGAGTGCTGTAGTGGTGTCATAAACTATACGCTGGCTCCAATGAGGACATCTCCGTCTCGCTATGCTTTTGTCCTTTTTGTCCCTGGTAAAATAAATAGCTCTGCGGCTCCCCCCAGTTATGCAATAACAGTGATACTGGTGAAGACGACATGAAACCATGATGCGATGAGCTGGCCGCATGCCGCTGCCTTACAATGGGCGAGACGCATGAATCACATTCGGCATGAAAAGGTCATTGTTTGGCTCAGCTACCTTCGTCAGGGACTGCCCGCGGTGTTCAGTTGCAGATAGATAAGCCAGATATGACCTTACAAGACTATTCCTCTGCCCCCTTGAGAAGGGAAATATGAAGAGGACAGAGTCACGTGAAAGATGGCTTGGGTGTACGTTCTTCTTACTACAGTATATAGGGGCTAAATTGACTGAACAAAGGAATGAAGAAGGTTGTCATCTTCATCCATGTGTATTTGTCTGTTACTCCTTGGGTCCTGTTGCCTACTGGTGGTCGCGGGACCTCCATCCTTTGCCCTGTGTTCTGCCAGAGGAGGAAGCTGCTGTCTATTTATAAAGAGCGGCTCCATTTAACCAGGTCGCGCTAACGAGACTGACAGACTTTTGCGATGATCCTTAGCAGCAGCTCTGCAGTAGCTTCACATCGCTGCCTAGTGCACGAACACACACATGAAACAATCCAGAGATAATTGCAATGCTCTGACAGAAAATGTATACAACCATAGATTCATCTCTGTACATTCTTACGTAATTGGGAGAATCTCTAACTGTTCTGAACTCCAGTTTTCACGCCACAGGTAAAGCCTGACAAGCTTCCTTGTTTTTGACATGTCTAATTATAACTGACACGTCCACAAGTCTATAGTAATGAAAAGTTACAGCACATCACGTTTTGTCTCAGCGTGCCATGTAATGTGATCCTTGCCTTGCTCATCAGGCCTCCCACCTGCTCCCTCCAGGTGTCAGAGCACGCCTCGGTCCACCTGCGAGGCTGCGGAGCAGAACATCTAACCAAGCCGCCGCCGCCGCACCTGCTCTCACTGTTCAGCCTCTGCTGCATTATCCCTCGTTTATTATGCGCGTCAGTGTTGACACGGCAGAATTAAAATAAAGTCCTGCGCAAGCACTGAAATGCTGCTGAAATGGGCAAGTCGCTACTTGCAGCGTGTTTAAAAAGACACAATCGAACAACAATAACAACAGAGGCCGAGCGAAATTGCAAGTGGCGCGGATTTGCAAAGGAAAGCAAAACTTACATTAGCGCGGTCTCCACTAGTGCAGAGGAAACAATGAAATAATTATCACTGTCAACCCATCCATCACCTAAAACTATTTCAATTATGTGCCATATTTGATTAAATACTAGCATTGCCACTGAGTTTGATGCCACACAAAATATCCATCCATCCAATTTCTAATCCGCTTTTCCTCACGAGGGTCCTGGGCGTGCTGGAGCCCATCCCAGCCATCTTCGGGCAGGAGGCAGGGGACACCCTGAACTGGTTGCCAGCCAATCGCAGGACACACATAAATGAACGGCCATCCACGCTCACAATTACACCGAGGGACAATTTTGTATGTTCCATTAACCTGCCATGCATGTTTTTGGAATGTGGGAGGAAACTGGAGCACCCAAAGAAAACCCATTAAGGCAAGGGAGAAGAAGCAAACTCCACACAGGAAGGCCGGAATCAAACCCTGCAACTCTGCACGTTCACACAAAATATTCAACATTGGAAATGCTGGCAGACCTTGCCAAAAATCACAACACATTAGAGTCAATACGGACACACAAACACATATCAGGGCAATGCTCGGAGTGTGATGGGGTAAAAATGAGTCAAAATCAAAGGGTTTTATATTGTTCCGTGTTTTCACATCGCATCTGTCACGAAAGGCAAAGATGGCGTTTGCTCAAAGTATCTTATCTCATTCTCACACATGGTGCTCTTGACTTGGGGTGCATGTTTATCCGGATGACATTGGTGTCAGATGACATTCAGGCCTATAAGCAAACAAGATGTTCACAAGATGGGGTATCGTCACATGCGCGACAATCGCCCAAACCGTTTATTCACTTCAATCACTGTCATGTGATAGTCAGTAATATTACAGGGAAATATTGGTTGGTGCTATGCAATGGAGTAGTGAGATGCATTTAAACCGTGTCACCACTGCAACTTTTACTTGGTTTTTTTTTACGATCGAAATATGAAGAGGAAAGATTTGGTGCATTGCGTGACGTCTGTTACGTGAGATGAGAGATCACCAGGAGTGCCATGATAAATTATTCAACTTCACCTAATTTGTCTGAAAAGTGTTTCTCAATTACAAATACAGTCAAACCTCGGTTTTCGAACATCTCGGTTCTCGTCCAATTCGGTTTTCGACCAAAAATTTCGAGTTTTTTATGCCTCGGATGACGAACAAATTTCGGTTCTCAAACAAACTGAGCGCACTTGAATGCACCATTTGACTCCTCTTGCCTTCCTTACACGAGGAAATGACGCTTCCTCGTGTTGCTTTCCATTGTGAGCAGACGTGTTCAGTAAACATTTTTATTTTAAAAAGAGTGTGGTTTCGGTTTAAGAACAATTTCGGTTTTTGAACAGCCTTCTGGAACGGATTATGGATGAAAACCGAGGTTTGACTGTACATCTTTGTTTATCTACCCGCAATATGCCAGTGATGTATCGTGAACAATTAAATGCGCTTCCAAGAGAGGCTAAATTTTAGCCTCTTTTGAAAGCACTTTTAGCTGCTAAAAGGTACAATAAACCTGCTTATCCACCTGTCAATACAATAGAAGATGTCCTGGCTTACCTTGCGTACACATCAGCTTTGTGTTTAAATTAAAGTATACAGCCGCAGATTTCATACAAAGTAAGTCCATTTGAAAGTCAATTCAATGTATTTTTGTTTGGTGGTGTTCTGTGAACTTTTCCTCATGTTAAATGGGGGGGGGGGGTAGCTCACTAAAGGCTGGGAAAGAAACACTGATCTCGTAATCGCGTCTTGAAGCGACTGACGCAATATGGAGTGCACTACTTGACGGCAAGCGGCAGTTGATTCGCTTTCAGCCAATTTGCCGTCTAAAGAAGCGCCACGTGTCATCAGCGAGGGGAAGTTGAACGATATCAACGCAGATCCTTTTCAACGGAAAGTATTCGGGTCAGCATTAATCTGCACAAGTGGCATGGAACCAGGAGTTCAGAACAATCAGAATCTCTCCTCATTCAAAATCATATTTGATATGAAACGATGAATCGGCTGAAGTGAATTTCCCCATAGTCAGTTAAGGAAATGTTATCAATCGATCAATAAAAGAAAATAGAAACTGAGCGATCAGGCTAGTGCATCAGTGCTTTTCCTTTTTTAATTTCAAAAACTGTATCGATCTATGTAGTGTGTCAGCAATTTCTGTTCTACATTTTTCAGGAAAAAGTCAACGCATCCATCACATCTGAGATTGCTCCGCTGTCATATGCAATGAGGCTCCCGGCACCATCCATTCTCTGCAGAGGTACAAGCTGACAAGATACTGTACCTCACACTGTATACATTAGGTAATGTCCTTGATGGCCCACATTCCCCTGATGCAACACCACCGGGTAAACAAACCGCCTGAGGTCAACCAGTGGGAGGTGAAAATTGAAGGAAACAACACACCTCGCTTCTCTTCAGTACACCGAAGCTGTCGTCGATCTTTTCACAGCGGGTTCCGCTACGTAACAGAACCCTCCCTCTGGTTTTAACAGCTGGCAGGTAGCCATCATCTCAGACTCTCCTGCTCTCATTTAAACCTTTCAAGAACATTCCAAATGTCTGCAGACAGACCGTATAAGCTTCTTACACATCACTGAGCACTACAACTAAATTGGTGGTGTAAAGAGCACGTTTTGAGCTCTCAGTCTGCCTTTTGGAGGGCGCACTAGGTCGTTCAGCTGAACAACAAGAAAAGGCGGAAATTGCAATATGATGAAAAATCAAGAAAAAATATGAAATATGCTTTGTAGTCGTCCCCCACTCTGCATATGCTGTTTCAAGACTGTAAAACTATTAGAAGCGGCACCATCATGCTGCCAAAGTGTGAGTCACACGGCAGGTAGGTTGACCACCCCGCGTGAGACAAACACTTGTGCTCGTGGGTTCGTGTGTGTGTGTATGAAGAGCCTGCCCGCACTTCTCCAAAGGTGAGCGTAGTGTGACAAAGTGCCATCAGTGAAGCTGAGTAAGCCGCTCCAAGCCAAACCAGCCTGGGTGACTGTTCTCTTTCTCACGCTTCAGCTCTCGAAACTCCCGCATCACAAAGTATACAATAACACCGAAACTGACAACACGAATTAGAAGAGAAACACTCTCCTCAATGAAGAATTCCTTACAACATCCATAGACCTTTTTTCTGTGCGCCTATGCAGGTAACAGCGTTACTGCAGTATAATTGATACAGGCTACTCACCAGGTCGTGGTTTGTGGAGTTGGAATCGTCTTCGGGAAAAGGGACGTAGACAGCTAAGGCCATACAGTTGGCAAATATAGCAATTAGTATAAAGATATCAAATGGCCTGGAAAAGGAATGTTAAGGAAACAAACGAAGGCAAATACATCTCAATAGCCCAGGGGTCGGCAACCCAAAATGTTGAAAGAGCCATATAGGACAAAAAAACCTAAAAACAAATATGTCTGGAGCCGCAAAAAAATAAAAGCCTTCTATAAAACTTACAATGAAGGAAACAAATGCTGTATGCATGTAGGAGACTGGACTGTCTCAGAATTGTTTATTTTATTCATTCCTTTGTTGTGTGTACACAAACGCACCCATAGAATTTATTTGGTGATTTCCTCGCTTGATTTTCTGTTTTGGTGCATTATTTTCGCTTTTCTTAGTGTCAGTGAAGTGGTCATTAATTTCCGTTTTTTGGAGGCTGTCTTTGAACGCCTCTCGAGTCTAACGAGAAGAGAGAAGGCACGGAGTTGGATGCAGACGTGTCTGTGTTTGTCGAGACTGTTAAAAGCAAGTGTCCGTTTTTAAAAACTAATACCACAGCTCTCCTTTTTCGGAGCTGCAACATGTATCTATATCTATTTGAGCTATGTTAGCCTACTATCAAAATCTTTTTCCATTTTCAAACATTTTTTATAAAGCTCCAGGGAGTCACTAGATGTCGCTAAAGAGCCGCATGCGGCTCTGGAGCCGCGTGTTGCCGACCCCCGCAACAGCCAAACTGCCAAAGTAAGTTTTAACTTACGGTAGAAGACTAGATTTGCAGTGTCAATCAAAGCTGAGTAACGTGAAAAGGCAGCCCTGATGAAAACTGTCAAGTTATACCCAATATTTTGTCCAGTGAATCTATATTTTAAATGTCAAACATACACCCAGTGCAAAAAGTAGGCAGACAGTAAAGGATACTTCCACTCCACCAGGCTGATGCAGGCCCTGCGTATGGGATTGTTGAGCTTGAGGCAGAACAGGGCCCGTGGCGGCCTGCTGTTGGCGTTACTGCCCTGTTTCTTGCTTTTGGCATACTGCTGCCGCTTCTTCTGTGCCAACGCACCCACCGGGATGGTCGAGGATGATGGGGCAGGTGGGGCAGGCGGGGCAGGCGGAGCGGCCGGCGCCGCAGGTGTGGGAACTGGGGTTGGAGCAGGTGCCGGAACAGGGGCCGGGGCTGGTGTCGGGATTGGAGGGGCTTCTGGGGCTGTTGGGGCTGGGTCTGGGGTAGGCCCGCTGGCGCTCATGGTGTGGGTGCGGCTCCGTGAGGGGCATCCAGTGGCATGGATCTGCCAGTATGGACAGGGACGCGAGTCTGACCAATGAGCTGGCAAGTCACCAGGGGGAGTGACTCTGGTGCTGCTGGCATAGTTTGCCTCTGGAACAAAAAGGGAAGTCATTGGCATCGATGATTGTAACAATAATAAAGATGATAATGCGTTCAATGAAGCGATTTCTGCAATAATTCTGAGGCTTAGATAAACACTGTTGTCATATTTATGAATACGATGACATCCACCGCACATGTCAGCGGAGCTGAATCTGTCTGTCTGCACCTCGATCAAATTCACCAAAATCGTATTACATTACCTGCAGAAATTAAAATAATAATAATAATAATAATAATAATTTAAAATAAAGATGTGGTACCAGCGGCCGTGAAGTTTAGAGAACTTTCAGCCACCAAACTGTAATGAGCGTCAGGCACATGTTAAATGAAATGAAGGTAGGTCAGAAAGTCCAGCATGGCGCAGCGATATTAACCAAAGTCTAAACAAGCGTATCAAGACTCGTGCTCCCACAAAAATCAGAACACTGCAGTTTTTAACACTCAAATGCAGCAGCGCTGTCTATGAATATAGAGAACCAATGAAGTTAGTTAGAATGACACCACTAAAAGTACACATGGCTATCATGACTTGCACAGCTCCAATTTTGTATGATCTGTCCAAAGGACATTAATGCAATTTTATGACACTTTTTTTTTGTGTGTGTACATGTGCACATCTTGTTTGGACGTAAGGTGAGAATATACATGTTGCAATGCAGAAAAAATGTTTTAAAACTTCTATTTGGCCGGACTTGATCATATTGAGATGCCGACTACAATCATTTAAACGGGAGCGGTCTGCCCTCTGTTGAGTACCTTTTCTAGTTTAGATTTATAACGCGTTTGTTGACAGTTAACAAGTGGCGACCACGTCTGCCTCGCAGTTGAGAAGATCTGGGTTTTAGTCTGAGCTCAGGCCCTCCTTTGTTGCGTGTCTAAATAATAATAATAATAATAATAATAATAATAATAATAATAATACATTTTATTTATAAGCGCCTTTCAAGACACCCAAGGACACTTTACAATCAGGAACAAAAACAATAAAACACAATGCGGGTTGAGCAGCGGCAGCCAAATGCGCCAGCTCTACATCCCCAAAACATGCACGTTAAGTGTACGGAAGGCACAATATTGTCTTTAGGTGTGAATGAGAGAGTGAATGATTGTTTGTTTATACAGTACAGTGTGTCCTTGGACCATCAGCAAGGAACCATCATAATCCTAACGGCAATGAAATATGAGTAACTTGCGCACCACAAAATGTAGGAAATTAAATTAAATAAAGCTCATTATTTATCTATCGGCACTAGCTGATCTGCACTGCTTCCACCAACAACACTGGTGCAAACAGAGAAGAGCTATTTTACAAAAGCAAGCAGCGAGTTCAATTGCTGCGAAGAATCAATAAAACATAAGCAGAATAATTTTCACGTTGTTTTCCGTATGACAAGAAAGGAGTCCGTCATCCAATCGTAACGTTGCCAAAACATGGTGCCCATTTAAATGTTGCAATAGCAGCAGAGATAGAAACGTTCTCCCTGAGGTATGTATGTACTTCCAAGCCAGAAATATTTTCCAGAGGTTGCGACTTGCAAAACTCTACCTACGAAAAAAGCGACAAGAGAGCGCTACAAATGCTATTTCAAATCAAGAAATGAATTGTAGAAAGACGCAGAAAATGTCTTTAAACTGAAGCAAATGACATTACGGCTTAATCCAAACAAGGGAGATAAACCAGTTTAAGCATCACTTGGTCGCCTCGTTTGTGTTACCAAGTCCTTCAACTCTAAACAGGCCCCAGAGCGGAGCAAGGAAAAGAAAAAGGTCACATTGCCGGAATGCTCTCCTTCTTCAATCTACATTAAACCAGTGGAGCACTCACATGTGATCCATATTGTCATGTCAAATTACACAACTCACAATGAGCATCAAATCATCACCATTTGCGCTGGATGGCATGTTGCGTTCATGGAACAAACATACAAAAGGAGGCACACGCATAAAACAATAGTGTATATTACACCGCATCGACAGCGTCGGTTGAGCACGTCCACATTCATTGTTAGATAAAGCACAGCGTCTCGTTTATCCTTGGAGCGTGACAAGGTAGGACGAATCTTACACCAAAAAAAATAAAAAGCAACACACGAGAGTAATTAATATGTCTCGCATAAACACAAGCGATGATAACGTGGACTCCACATGACAACAGACAACCTGAGCGTGTGTTTGTGCGTGGAGATAATGACCAAAGGTATCGCGCCTGGCCACTAAAATAGGTGTAACGCTGATGACATGATGGTGAAGCTCATCCACGTCCACACACACACTAGTCGAGAGGAAATTGGCCATCAATAAGAGCTGTCCTCTTGGCCGTGGTTTAAAAAAAAAAAGACACACTAGTGCGCGCACACATCAATACAATTCCAACCATCCACTTCATGCAGATGAAAGCAGAAAAGCGATGCTATGCTAAAGAAGCTACATTCTGACGAGAAGAGAGCTCACCGGACCTTTTTTTTCTTTTCTTTTTTGGGGGGTGGGGGTGGTTAGGGGGGGTTTAAACAGCAGTCTTTAGCCGCTCGGTATCGCTGCTCCAACGCTTTGGAGGGCTGGCTGTGTCCTCTCAAACGACGCTTTGAAATTCATCGGCTCCAGTGGTAAGAAGCGGCACACGGGAGAGAGCTACGTAGAGGCTGAGCACTAATGAAGCTCTGCCATGGTGCCAGTGGAGAGATGCGGCCAACCAAACAGAGCATCCACGTCCACTGGCTGCGTGTGCTCGTCACAGCCGCTCGGTGCAATCACCTCCTCCTCCCCCCTTCATCCCACAGCAGCTAAAACAGCCAGAAAACCTGACACTGACCCAATACGTAAGTCGCTAAATACATGCAGTCTCTGCATGCCAGGGAAAACTGCAGGACAATAAACCCGGAAGATTTACGGGTTATACACATGCAGATTAAAAAGAAAAGCGAATAATAATGGTTATGCAGGTAAGTGTGGTACTATGAGTTCTGAATGACCACCAGGGGCGGTGCTTGAAAAGCACATAATAATACTTTCGCGCACGCGCAGGTCGAGAATGCCTACCAACGTACATTAGAGACCCTAGGGTCACCCTGAGCGTGTATAAAAGCCCGTGACAGCCCCTCAGAAGATACCCGTGCGAACACAAGGATTGCCAGTGATGTGACAATCTGGCGGTCATTAGGAACTCATAAAACCATAGTTACATACGTAATCGGCCGGCGTTCTCGACGTGCCTTTAGACCGCCAGGGGCGATGCTTGAAAAGCATATAATGACTCATACCAGCTAAGACACAAGGAAACCACACAAACCTCACTGAGTAGCCTCCGGAGAGCCAAGACCAGGCCCTCAGGATGGAGAGTGCTAACTGGAGAAAGTGCCAGGTGACCACCAGGAGGCAGCAACACAAATGTCCACAAAGAGCACACTCTCCAGAGCAACAAAGGCGTGGCAACATTTCATTCCATTCTGTCAAAAGAAGCGCCTCCAATTCATTATCTTGTATATAATGGGTGTAATTCCACTGTCAACCACTAGATGGTGGCACACATTCGTTCATTCATCTTCCGAACCGCTTTATCCTCACGAGGAGCCTATCCCAACTGTCTTCGGGCAGTAGGCGGGGGACACCCCGAATCGGTTGCCAGCCAATTGCAGGGCACACAGAGACAAACAACCATGCACGCCCACACTCACACCTAGGGACAATTGAGAGTGTTCAATCAGCCTGCCATGCATGTTTTTGGAACGTGGGAGGAAACCGGAGCACCCGGAGAAAACCCACGCAGGCCCGGGGAGAACATGCAAACTCCACACAGGGAGGCCGGAGCTGGAATTGAACACGGTACCTCTGCACTGTGAAGTCGACGTGCTAACCACTGGACTACCGGGCCGCCGGTGGCACACATATTTAGCCAAATCCGATCTTCCTGAGAACGTACGTGAGAAAGTTCTTCCCAACAATTACAATGCAACTCATATATTGACATGATAGCAGCATGAAATTCGTCCTGTGATATGTTTAGAGTCAAACCTTCACAAGCGTCTAACCAAATCTGACGCATTAAAACAAACTGGATGCAAAGTGAGCACAGTTTCATTACAAGATGAACCTACTTGGCGAAGTGAAGCAGCTGAGGACAGTTCAACTGTTTGTCGTAGTGCAGAACACACATTGTCTTCCTTCCGGGGCTGGTCAGGGACTCTGAGGAAAGGGAGGAAAACAACCCATCAACAGTCGCGACGCCAAGGTATCAACTTACCTGTCTGCTCAGGGTAACAGTCTCTTCTTCTCGAATCTTCTTGAATTATTTACCTGTGTGTGTAGTGTTTTTCTTTGTGTGTGTGTGTGTGTGTGTGTGTGTGTTGAATACAATGTGGTTGTTTGCACTCTTTTTGAAACAAGCTAATTCATGAACTATGATTAATCTACATTGGTTATTTTCATCTAACAGATTACTTTAAAAGACTGGCTATGAAGAAGGTACTGTACAAAACAAAACATTCCTATAAAAAGAGTGACAGTGTGATTTATACAGGTTGACATGAGAGACAACATTGCAACAAGGTCCTCAAATGGTGTAGAGACCAAAAAATAACATGTGTTAGCTTTCTCCCTGCGAGCAGCTAATGTTACACTGTATGTAAGGAAACAAATAGATGTTGTAAATAGTAACAGAATCAAATAGTGGTGTGGAATTCTCCTTTCTGGTCATGTAGGTGGTATTGTGTAGTATAATATGGTAGTGGTTTGCCAAAGAAGCTCAAGAAAAGAAGACACTTTTTTCCCACCCATGGATCTTGGCATTCATGCTAATAAATTGAGAGGAGCCTTTTAGGTCAAACACAGTCTGTGCCAGGACAATCTTTTCCATTGGACATAATGCAAATATGGAACAATCCGTTCTAGGGTTAACTGTCATCACTAAAAGATCTCCATGAACTTTCTAGGCAATGTTTTAAGTGAGTGGTCCGCAACCGGTTTGACGAAATGACATCTTTTGACTGACTGGTATTAAGCCGTAAAAACAAGTATTTGTTGTAATAATAAATAAACATTCTTGTCACTTCCCCTCCCCGTCTCCCCCCAAAAAACATGTTCACCACTATAAAACAAACACACACAAAAGCCATCATTGTTCTTGCTTGCAGCCCTGTTTCCTCTTTGCTGATTAATTTGACACTCGTAAGAATGATGAAAATTGAGCCAAATCTTAAAACAACTCCGCAAAACGCTATGTGAGCCGGCGTTCATCCCTTCCCCTGCAGACGCTCTCAAAGTCCATCTGTAGTCCAGAGTATGACAGCGCAATGCAGTTATTTTCACTTAAAAGGGAGTAAAAACACAGACAGAGGGCGCAGTGGCCCCCGGGGACTGAGGATGCCATTCAGCTCAGTGCAGCGCCCTGTACACCTCATTGAATCTGTGTCTCTAACAAAATATGTTAATACACAGGATATGCAATGACTGTGTAAGTGCGACTTCAGATTCAGTGAACCAGTGTTTCCCAACCTTCATTGCACCAAGGCACATACACATACATATATATACATATATACAAGTAAACATTCCCATCCCCGGAATTCTATGAAAAGGAATATCCTTCACCCGTAATAAAAACCTATGCATTAACATTTTGACTACGATATTACATGTTACCAGAATTTACGTAAGCGGAAACTCCACTCGCCGTAACCCGGATAGAGACGTAATGCCGCGGGAGCTTAAATACACGCAACGCCCACCCGATGCGACGGAAAGACACGACAGGAGACACATTTTCACTTTGCGTTTTTCGATCATCAGATTCGAAACGATGACGTGTAAGTGAGTTTTTATTGGCGTGCGTTTTACTATAATTATGAATGATTTTAACTTTATTCACTTACGTCCTATAGATCACGGCACTGGCTTAAAAAGCAGCGCCCACTCGACACGACGAAAGACACGTGTTCGCTTCGCCGTTTTCATTCATCCGATCCGAAACGACGACGTGTAAGTGAGTTTTTATTGGCGTGCGTTTTATTGTAATTGTGAATGATTTGAACTTTATTCACTTACGTTCCGTAGATCGCGGCACTGGCTTAAAAAGCAGCGTCCACTCGACACGACGAAAGAAACGCGTTCGCTTTGCCGTTTTCATTCATTCGATCCGAAACGACGACGTGTAAGTGAGTTTTTATTGGCGTGCGTTTAGCTGTAATTGCGAAAGATTTTAACTGTTCGGATTCACTTGCGTCCTGTAGATCATGGCATCAAAACGTCGAAGAACTGTCATGACTGTAGCGGAGCGAGTGAAATGCATCCGTTTGAGCGAGGTTGGACACAATAAAAAGCAAATTAGAATCTTCTACCATCGGTAAATGCTTTTCCAAGTGTGGATTTTCACACACAGACGCCATCACTCACAATGCTGAGGGGGAAAATATTGATGAGAGTGACCTTATTCCACTGCGTCAAATAATTCCTGACCTGACAAACCAGGATCTTCTAAATGTGGACTGTGATTTGGCTGTCACGAAAGATTACACAGCAACAGAAATCACAGAATTGCTCGAGCAAACCACCAATGTGATAGAGTCTGAGGAAGAAGATGATCTTCCCGGTTCAACTCCTGATGACAAGCCACTTTCCAGCAAGGAAGCAATGCAAATGGCAACAAAAAATCCTTCTGTACGCACAAGAATCACCAGACATCGGCGATCAACGGGACAGTTACTTGCAACTAGCAAGAAAACTGTATGACATGCAGGCAAACGTTGTCATAAACCAAAGAATGCACCCCACAAAACAATCCAAAATAGACACATTTTTTCCCAAGGCGGGAAAAAATAAGCATTAAAATACTGTACGTATTGTACTTTTGTGATTTATTTTATTTTTTTATACACCTGTATTGCAGTTTTTGTTATATGCAGTAAACCGTTTTTGCACAGTATATTTTTGCATTTTATTGATTGTGTTGTTACATGTGCATTTTGTCAACATACTTGCAGGTTCATAAAGGACATGTACCATGCTCATTTCCCAAATGAGGAATTTCTGTTATCAGGACAAATTAGCACAGCCACCTTACGCTGTGTTTTCTATACTATTGCTTATTTATTCTACAAATATATTGCTAATGCTTTATTTTATATTGCACTTACATTGAACTGTGTACAGTGCTTTTCTGAAACATTTATTCTGTGCAATGAAACACTTTCTTCCCCCCCGCCCCCAATCTTGCTGCTGTAGACTGCAAATTTCCCCAGTGTAGGACAAATAAAGGTTATCTTATATTTATTTTATCATGATTAAATTCTCACAACACAGCACCAGGTAAAAATGTCAACAGTAATATATGGATACTAAAATGAAGATGGTCAATTTACATGCAAATGGACTTCTTCAATGTGACTTTTGGACCTGTTCAGTTGAACTAATAATTGACATCTCGGTCATGACTTGTTCTGTTGTGATTAGCAACAGGTGGCTACAAGTTTAACGTACCTTCTGTTGTCTAATAAAAAATTAAATTAAATTTTAAAAAAACAAAACCCAAACCAAAATGAAAAAAACCCCCATTAAATTGTCCTCCTTGTCCCTAAACATTGCGGGCAAAGATAGATGAAGAAAGATATATTATTTGCTTAAATAAGTGAAGCTGATGATCAAAAACTGCACTCTAATGTGTCATTGCACAGTGTTTGGCAGCCACTGTACGAGACTATTTCTTGGTTGTGTTTATAGTGTATTATATAATTATAATTGGCCATTCTTATTGGCTCAATAAGAATGTACAATAAGTTGAGTTTACAGAGGCATTTCTCAGTGAACAGTTGCTCTCTATGGTTCTCTGTCGCTCTGTGAAAAGCACTTATGCCTCACTCTTTGACCTTTCCGCAACAACAAATCCATACGAGGTTCCACACATGTGACCCATTTTGTAGGTATTATTCCCTTTTAATCTCATGCAAAATTTCTCGAAACACTGTGCACTACACTGCAAATACAACTTGCTTAAAAATTGCCCAACTCGCTGTGACTGCCGTGTATATAAAACCTGGCTACATTGCAGCACATTCCTGCGCACTGAAGCGACAATCAGTGGTTTTGCACACGTGTGTGTGTGTGTGTGTGTGTGTGTTGGCGGAGCAGCTTGAAGGAAAGCAGTAGTGATGGAGCCTGAAAGCCCTGCAGCGCAGCTGTTCTCCCAGTGCATCGTCAACTTTGCTGCTGAGCTCAGAGCACACTCTCGGCCGTCATCGGTGTGCTCTTCTCTCCTCTGCCTCAATCTTCCTCTCCATTTGTCGCCACCCCCTTTTGTTCGAAAGGAATCCAAATCGGTGTAACAGTGAACCATCGCGAGGGATAGGCCTATTTTGCAGACTCCCAGGCAAGAGGGGGAAATCGGGGATTTAGAGAGACAATACAAAACGTAGTTAGTTTTTATTCAAATTGAGTTTTTTTATTTTTATTTTGTTAGTTTTAAATAGTCTTTTTGAGTAGGTGTGTTAGTATTTGATTTTTGATTTTTTTATGCGTGATTTTCATTTATTTTTTCATTCATTTAAACATATGGAGCGCGTGTCGAGTGCCGTCATAATAAACCTTTAAACAACTTAGATATTAACACAAGCTGTAGCAACACATACAGACAGAGCAAGCAACAATACTCACAGGAATACATTCTTTATCCTCTGTGAAAAACAAATAATAATATTGCAGATTAGTTGGGAGGGTGTTTCATCATGAAATTTATGTGCAGCTTTCTGTATTATATTGCTGCAGAATGTCCACTGAACTGAATAATGATGCACAAACTATTATATCTTTGCATTCTATTAAATAGAAAATAGAATAGAATGCAGAGGTTGTGGGTTCGATTATTCGTCTCTGTGTGCCCTACGATTGGCTCGTGAGGTGTGCTGGAGCCTATCCCAGCTGTCTTCGGGCAGTAGGCAGGGACACCCTGAACCGGTTACCAGCCAATCGCAGGCCACACACAGATGAACAACCATCCGCGCTCACACTCACACCGAGGGACAATATAGAGTGTCTGATCAGCCTGCCATGCATGTTTTTGGAATGTGGGAGGAAACCGGAAAACCCACGCAGGCACGGGGAGAACATGCAAACTCCACACAGAAAGTCCGGAACTGGAATCGAACCCGCACTGTGCTGTGAGGTCGATGCGCGAACCACTCAACACCGGGCCGCCTTCTTGAAAACATTTTCATTAGTTGAGTTGAGTTGAGTTAAATTATGTCCCCACATATCTCTTCACGCCTCCCTTCTCACGTGTGCCCTCAACCTAACGAAGACCCCAATCATCCAATCCATCAGTGAATGGCCAAGTGCTAGAGAGCTCTGATGATTATTTCGTCCTAAGTCCCCTATGCACTATCAAGCTGGTCGGCCCTCTGAGTGACAGATAGCTCTCCGATTGAAGGGCAAGTGCTGTGTCATCATGGGGACTACAGAGCAATTGAAGGGAAATGGAGTGATAAGAGCACGTGTAGTTGGCTGAGGCCTGAAGGACCAACTGGCATTTGTGTGGGGGATTTTATCAGTCAGGGATGGCAAGGCCTTCTCTGAGGCCTAAACACAGCTAGAAGGACTGACCTACATTCACATCTGAATTCTAATATCAGTTCCATAAAATTGTTATAATTTATTCCCAGTAGTCTATTCTCTTCATTTCTTAGCGTTTCTCTTAGCTTCACTGCTTTTAGTATATGTATGTGGATGTTACATGATATGTTGTTTTTCAAATTTCAGCCTCTGCTGCCAAATCAACCAAATCTGCCCATGGCCTTAAGAATTAATTGAGCTATCTGCTGTAACTTAAACTGCATTAGCAATGGGACCATTTCTTGAAGCAATTAGATGTCGAATTTGTCTCAGTCAAGTGAAAAGCCTTTGACTTTGCGAGTGTGTGAATGGGAGGGCAGCATCAGCTGTCAAATGCTCACATCAGAGAAATTGTGTCTTTCATTGAAAAGAGAAGAAAAACAGGTCTACAGATTAGATCCACTAACATCTACAGAGCTCCAGACATTCCATGAGATGTTTTTTTTTAATTTGTAGCCACACTATCGATATAACATGAGAAACAAAATGCTAATGTGCGGCTATTAAATAGATATGAGTCCCGAATGACCGACAGATTGTCACATCACTGGCAATACTTGTGCTCGCACGAGTAGGTTCTGAGGGGCTGTCTTCCAGGTGCTACGGGCTTTTATATATGCTCAGGTTGACCTTAAGGGCAGGGGTGCCCAAACTTTTTTGACCGAAGATCTCCTTTTCAATCTTTGTAAGCAAAAGGCCGACACCTTTGCTGGAGGCCTCAGTGCCTGGTGTCTATCAAGACAAATGTCTTTTAGTAGTCTGTTCTCACTAATTGCCTACAACGCAATGTTTTTCCAGAATGTCTTTGTATCTTATTACCAGACGAAGCAGTCTTACTACTGTATCCCTGTCCAGGTAATGATCTTTCCCAACTGTGCACCTCTACCTGCCCACTTCCATAAAAGGAGCTCTCCATTTGCCTGTCCGATTGTCCATACACATTTATATTTAATAGCCTCAAATTAACATTTTGTGCACACGTTACCGTTATAATGTTTCCACACACAAAAAAAATCCCCTTTTCAATTTTGTGCACCTCAAAAGGTTTTTTCACACCCCTCCATACGAGGCATTTGTATGTGGCCACAATCAGCTGTAAGAATTTCTTTTTAATCTTGTTATTTTATCAGAGTTATATTAAGACATTGTACCAAAAGTGGCTGCTCCGCTCTTCTTTTACTGCCAGAGATTAAAAATAGAAACGCTCATGCTCTCTGGATGTACTTACCCTCCAGGAAGTGTGCGGATGCAAGGCTCTACGATTGGCTACAAATAGTCACGTGGCGTCACCTCCGGTGGCTTCTATTGGCTGGCACCTGTGGGCCACTGTGAGGCAAAGCTTTTATGACAGCAGCCAGGAGCCCAGAGGAGTTGCAGGAAACTGGGAGAAGGACACTCTCGGTGGGAGCGCCCGAGCAGTGGGCGGCCGGGTTGAAGAGATGGCATGGCCCCGGCGTCGAGCTCGCAGGTGGCTGCTTCGCGACGCAACCTCAGCAAACCAGAACAATGATAACATGGACGGAAAGAGGAGAGGAAAATGAGCCAAGGCCGGGAGAGGGTTGGATAAAAAACACGTCACACATACTGTCAAATAACTCTCAAATCACGCTATTAATACATTCAAACTGATATCCAACACATCCACCGAAGTTCGCTTATTATCAATCTAATTTATGCAATTTTTATATAATTGATAAATAGTATTCGAGATCATACATGCATGTGCAAAAATTAAAATTTAAACATTCGAAATTACATCTCTCTCTCTCTCTCTCTCTCTCTCTCTCTCTCTCTCTCTATCTATCTATCTATCTATCTATCTATCTATATATATATATATATATACTGTATATATTATACCGTGTGTGTGTGTGTGGGGGGGGGGTGTATACAACTACAGGACAGTACTAGGGTGTGCGATGAAATCGTTTTTTGAGCGGGGTAATTAATTGGGAAACAGTGCCACTTCGTGTTGAAAGCATGCATACATTTTACAATGACTGCGGAGGTTCATTAGCCATGCACTGTAACTGAAAAATTAAATTCAACGAACAGGATATGGAATGGTATTCGGCATAATATCCAATCCATATTCAATCCACATCACTTCCATAATAGTGCAAGGGGTGTGTCCGAAATCCCAAATCCCCGAGGTCTCACTCAATCAGTCAATTAAGATCGCAATGTTTCTTTGGTTTTCTTTTGTGGGTTTTTTAAATCGTGTTGTCATTTTCAGAGGTTAAAATTAGTAAAGGGCTTATTTTGGCAAAACAAAGTGTAAAGCGTACAGATACCCCGCTTTCAAATGTCAAGGGGAAAAGTTATGTTTTTAGAAAATGAATACTCTGGTGCAGATCAACTTAAGTACAGTAAAAAAGTATTTGTACTTAGTTACTTACAACCACTGTCAATAAGCACCAATGAGCTCCTGCTGTAATGGCCGTAATTCCTTAAATCTCTTTTTATAAAAAAAAAATCTAAAATTGGATATAATAGTCTTCAATTATGTTCCGTTTATTGCTCAATTATTAAGGGTCGGACGATTCATTTACCTCCCGATTCGATTCAAGTCACAATACTTGTGCATGTGACGATTAGATTAAAATCACGGGTACACTGTACTGTATTGGTATTTTTCTAAAACAATACATTCTCCGCGCTGCCATCTGCTGGAGCAAAGTGGTAGCTTCACTTTTGCTTTTTGAAAATCATGAAAATCGATTCGGAATTTTGTCATCGATTTATTGAAGATAAATCCCGATAGCTGAGTGAATCGTTTTTTTTTGTTTATTATATTTTATAAAACCATAATCATAACAGCATTTATAAATACTTATCTGTAATGATTTAATCCATATTCCCTCTTGCATGTATAGCAGATACAAAAGCTGAGGTCGTGTGCACGATCAAGGTTTATCCTCTTGATGGCAGGCCAGCACAGTTAATCTAGTGCAGATGCACGTTACACGCAAAGATTGCATGACAACCATGCATCAGTGCTCATGCACTCATGCCTAGGGATTAGTATTTGGCTTAGGCATTTGTATTCAGCTCTCACGCGACAAAAGACAAAGCCGTTGTAGCTATCGCAAATTATGTTCGCATGGTTTTTACATTTTCTTGGCTGCGTTTTGTTCAATCAGAAACACAAATGTTTCCTAATTATTTTTTAATAGGTGTCTTCTGATGGTGCTTCAAATGTGGCCCCAATGGACATCTGAGAAAAGAACACCAGCATCACTGAGCATCATGATGTTGGGCGGAGGAGAATATAAGGGTGAGAAAGAGATTGGAAATGAGTGATAATGTTCTTCTGAATTTTAAGGCAGTTAGCTTTCCCTTTTGAGGAAATAACTTCCTCCTCTCTTGTCAACCAAGTTCACATTTTTGTTGAATGAAATGATTTAAAAATATGTTCAGATGAGTCTACTCTACAGTAAAATAAAAGCAGCATTTCGATGGGATTAAATAACAAAAGACGATAAGACACCACATTTGAGTTATCCGTTTTGACAGAAACGCCAAAGTGAATTAGGATCGAAATGTTCAGCCCCTCCTCCTCCCCACTCATATACACATACACACGCACTTGCAGTGACACACCTCTGTCACCCTTTTCCTCCCTACCCAATGAAATGAGTGCAATGCAATTTTAGCAGCGTACGTCACTCCGTTGCTCCTCCTCTGCGCCTAATGATGCGTGCGTGTTCGTGTGTGTGATTTTTTTTGCTAGTGTGTGTGTGTGTGTAGTGTGTTCTTGCACATCTATGCATCTGCATACCTGATAGGATCAATCCAGACTATACTTCATTGTCTTTCTGTCAATCCCTAACGCCATTTCTTGCACACTTTTAGGTTCGGTCACCCGCGCCCGCCCTCACACTTTTTACAAACGACCGTTGGAGCTCGACATTTTGCCTTCATGGAGGATTACCACAAACCTGACCAACAGACAGTGCAGGCGTTGAGGAACATCGCCAATCGCCTCAGGATCAACTCCATCAAGGCGACGACCGCAGCGGGCACCGGGTGAGTGGACTGCTGCGCTTGTACACTGTACTAGCACAATTTTTGCAAACTTGTTAGTTCTGCACAGGCAACTGTCATTCTCACGCACCTGTATGTCCAGCATATGAATGCTGTGCATGCCAATGCCAAGGCATACTTTGAAGTGAAGGGCCTGAAAAAGTCCATGTCCTTCCTTTGTTCTGCTCGTCCGACATTTTCCCATCCCAAAGTGTTGTCTTATATTCTAACATCAGTAAAAAAAATACATATTAAGAAAAAAAATACACAGCATTTGCAACATTCTAATCCTGCTTTCTTGCATCTTTTACACCTTTTTTTGTAGTTTTGCACATGCATGAATACAAAGCCAAAATGCACCGACAGAACGGTTAGGAGTAAACACACAAAATATTTATTGTATGCTATTTTATGTATTAGACCTCACTTGTGTTTTTCTTTTTTTTTTTTAAATAGTAATTTGAAATAATGCTCGAAATTACGAAAATACCATATTTCATTTAATGATACACTTCACAAAATGTTTTACATGGCATGGAGGAAATTCTCGAGAAAAAAAAAGTCAACTCCTGACCTTTTACTGCAAAGAACGAAGGGTCACGCCTAACAAAGAAAAGCAACTGAACAAAGCTGCTTTACTTGACCATAAATAGTCCACCCCACTATCTACAGTTTCGGCCCATCTTCTATCAAGTTGTTATACTAGCAACAGAATACTCAAAAGCAGATTTTATTTTATTTTTTTACGATGAATAGACATACATTATGTATGTCAATAGTATGGCAGACATACGGTGTAGTACACGCCTTAAGACACCATAAGGCTTGACGGTGTTCTTTGTGTTCATTCAGCTGTTGGTCTGTTTAGTGTCTACTGCATAACAGTCTTTGAATTCTAGTTTTATATGTATTTTTTCCCTTATTCTACAAATGAGATCACCAAATGAATAATTAATGGGTTTTACTGTAAAAACTGCTTTAAAAAAAAAAAAAAATCATTCATATTAAATAAATATGAAGATACCCAATAGTTAGGGCCCTTACCCGGTTGATATGGCGGTTACTGTATAGCACCACTTTTTCCTTGTTTTCATGTGGACCTGATGAATTTCTTGTGTGTGAGCATCGTTGTATGATTTGTGACAAGTCCATCGCGTGCTGCTGCGCTCGTGACATCTGGATAAAAGCACGCTCTCCCTTCCTTTCTCCCCCAGACACCCTACATCATGCTGCAGTGTGGCAGAAATCATGTCTGTGCTTTTCTTCCACACCATGAAGTACCGCCCTGAGGATCCACGGAACTTCCACAGCGATCGCTTCCTTATGTCCAAGGTGTGAGCCTTACTGTCCTATGGAAGAAATGTGTATTTCCAATTAAGATTAAGTACTGACTTCCTAATTTTCTCGATGCTAGGCTCAATCTGCACCAGCCTTGTACTCCATGTGGGTTGAGACAGGCTTCCTGAAGGAGAGCGAGTTGCTCAACATGTGCCAGGTTGACTCTTCACTGGAAGGCCACCTCATCCCTGTAAGGAGACATCAGATGCTTTGGAAATCAGCCAACCAGCTGATTATATAGTTGACATACAGTCTGATATACAAATACCATTTTTTTGTGATATAAAAAAATGTGACCAAAAAAGCTACGAATGCTACTAGAACCTGTACAACTCAATTGAATCCGCCCCCACCCAAAAAAAAAAAGAACAATCTTTTCTCAACGGGAAGTTAAAATCAACTTCAAATAAACTCAATGTGGTTGCACATGCGTGCATACTGTCTCATAACTGCGATCTGGCTGTGTTCAGAATTGACTAATCACATTCAAATTTATGTTAAATTTAAGTCAGCAAACACCTACTACCATTAAAGTGCCTCTGACTAAACCCAAATGAAGTTCAGATGTTCCAGTTGGCTTTTCCTGACATTTAGTTTGCTTTCCAGCACAATCCTGGAGGAAAACTTGCACTTATACAACTACATTATTTCAGTTTAGTTTTAAATCTCTTGAAAAGATGACCAAAAATCTTTTAAATCAGTTGATTTTTTATTTTGGTCTCATTTTTTTTTTTCGATCACAAAAACTTGGCATTAATAAACACGCGTGTGTAGACTTTTTATATCCACCATATCTATGTGATGTTGCATTTCAGAGACAGCAATTTGTGGACGTAACCACTGGCTATTTGGGGCAGGGGCTCGGGGTGGCCTGTGGAATAGCGTACACTGGGAAATACTTTGACAAAGCCAGGTAATCCCTCACAAGCATGAACTAATATTTTCACAAATGGTCCAAATCTACAGATTTTTATACTTATAGTAGTTGTAGATCTTTAAATGCTTTCATGAGGTCTATTTCGCAGCTTCATAGGAGCAATTTTAGGATTGTCCACAAAGTGGATGTGCGCTGCGGCTACATGCTCCGCTCTCCTGATTTTTCTGCTCTAATAATCACAGTCCCCAGCAGTCTCATCTCTCGTTTTTCCCGAGCAGATTTCCTCTTTGAAAAAAAAATCTGATCTTGTGCTTTCAACCGTGGATTTATCCACAGTTGATTATTGTAATTTCTTGTTGCAAACCAAAGTCATTACTCGTTTTTCTTTTGTAACTGCATGCAAAAATAGCTGTTCAAAGTACGTAGCCGTTAATATTTAAGAAAAACAGAAGGCAAGTTGGAGGTACAGGTGAGAAATTCAACAGCCACACCTTCAGAAGCCCCGGGCTTCTTTCATGCCATGCTTAGCAAGTGAGCTGTCAAACCAGGAATCAATCTAACCGGAGAAGTGTCAGATAGCATTTTCATGCTTTGTGCGCTCAAGCGAAGGCGCACTAATGGTATAACCCTTCTCCACTTGCAGCTACCGTGTTTACTGCTTGTTGGGGGATGGTGAAATGTCAGAGGGCTCCGTATGGGAAGCCATGTCGTTTGCTTCTTACTACCAGCTTGACAACCTAGTGGCGATCATGGACATCAATCGCCTGAGCCAAAGTGACTCTGCGCCTCTGCAGCATCATGCAGAGAAATACCAGAGACGCTGCGAAGCTTTCGGGTAATACAGTACAGGGCCTGATCAACTCTGTGTTCGATGAACTGTCAAGTATATGTAAATGTCGTTGTTTGAGTGTCAATCCCAAGTATAGATGCCAAAAAAGTCTACTCAATCGAATGTATACAAAATGCTAATTTTATTAGCACAAACCACTTTTACGTGAGGAACCGTCATCGATCAATCAAGTATCACACCTCACTATATGGCAATAGAGCTGCAGTATGTCGCTCTTTAGCGACATCTAGTGGCTCCCTGGAGCTTTATAAAAAATGTTTATAAATGGAAAAAGATTTTGATAGTAGGCTAATATATCTCAAATAGATATAAATACATGTTGCAGCTCCGAAAAAGGAGAGCTGTGGTGTTGGTTTTTTAAAACGGACACTTTATTTATGCTTTTAACAGTCTCGACCAGCACAGACACGTCTGCGTCCGACTCCGTGCCTTCTCTCTTCTTGTTCGACTCGAGAGGCGTTCAAAGAAAAAACGGAACTTAATGATCATTTCACTGACACAAAGAAAAGCTAAAATAATGCACCAAAACAAAAAAAATCAAGCGAGGAAATTACAAAATAAATTCTATGGGGGCGTTTGTGAACACACAACAAATGAATGAATAACATAAACAATTCTGAGACAGTGCAGTCTCCCACATGCATACAGCATGTGTTTCCTTCATTGTAAGTTTTATAAAAGGCTTTTATTTTTTTGCAGCTCCAGACATATTTGCTTTTTGGGTTTTTTTTTGTCCTATATGGCTCTTTCAACATTTTGAGTTGCCAACCCCTGCCCCAAGACAATAATCTTAAACAACAACAAAAAAGTATTCTATACTGGAATATCATTATTTTAATTCAATATATTTTTACAAAATACTAATGTAAGAAATAATCTATTTGAAGCCTGTTCATATAAGAGGCAAAACATCTTCAGAACAGAACAGTCCGTTTGCGATCGATTTGATACCCTGAGAACACAATGACCTGGATGAATTTGAATATTCACAGGCTCATTCAAGGTTTTGCTTGTTAGCTAGTAGCATCATGCAAAAAATATAGAACCATTGTACAGAAATGATTGTTATGGGATTGTGCGTGATCCAGGGATGACCTCTTTATATTTAGGTTAAATATAAAGCTATGCAAAAAAAAATCTTTGTTAACATTGTATCATACAGCATTTTCCTTCGGTTTTCAGGAAAATAAAATTTTAGCGGCAGATGAAAATTATGATTATTTGGCTTTGACGAACGTTTGTGTTCTACCAAGTCTCACTGTAGTTTTTGCATACATTCATGTGTGCCTTGGTGTTTTGGATACCCAAATTCTTCTTTTAAAGTGTTGTTTGTGTGTGCAATGTGTATGCAGCTGGCATGCCATCATTGTGGATGGACACAGTGTGGAAGAGCTGTGCAAGGCTCTGAGCCAGCCACGCCATCAGCCCACCGCTATCATTGCCAAAACCGTCAAGGGCAAAGGCATTCCAGGTATTTACCTGTCACGGAAAATATAAAATAATCCTTCATCTGGAACATCAAATGCAATTATGTGTGTTTGGTGGTGTTTTAAGCTGCAGAGGATAAGATGGGCTGGCACTCCAAAACCCTTTCTAAAGACATGGCCGAGATGGTCATGAAGGATCTCCAGAGTCGGATTATGAGCACCAGCAAGCACCTGTACCCCCCCAGTCCCGTCGAAGACGCTCCCCCGGTGAGCCTGAGGAACATCCGTATGGCCAGCGCACCCACTTACAAGCCTGGAGAAAAGGTTGTCCGCCCGTGCACAGCGTTTCACACGAGCTTCGGTGACCACAGAGGAAACGGCAGATACCTGCAATACCGGCATGTACTGTATTTTTGTCACAGATTTCCACACGTAAGGCCTATGGGATGGCGATTACCAAGTTAGGCCGCTACAATGAGCGCGTCGTGGCTCTTGATGGAGACACAAACAACCTCACCTACTCAGAGATTTTCAAGAACGAGCATCCCAATCGCTTTGTGGAGTGCTACGTTGCCCAGCAGAATATGGTAGGATGTCACAGGAACCTCCGCTGTTAAGATTGATTTGGTCCGCAGGAACAAGTGTGTGTTAAGACACAGATTCTTGTTTTTAATTCATTTCAGTTGTCACTGAAATATTTGGACCCGCTCATTGTATTTTGTTGTGCATATTTCATTATTGGTATTTATTGTGTGCTGTGGAGTGGCTTGGAGAAAGCGTGCGGTTCTACTACACTGAAAAACTAAACAAAACCGCAGTGTTGAATTCACTTATTTTATTTTGTCAAGCGGTGGCACAAAATAAAATCATCGGGATTCAAATCTATTTTTTAAGTGGATGTGTAGTCGACTTGAAAAATGTATTTGGATCAAGATGATTTGATTTCATGCCACTCACTTGATGAAATAAAAATGAGTAAATTCAACTAAACCTTTTTTTAGTGTAGTATTGCCTCATAGTAAATAACTACTTTCAAAGTAAATTAAGTGATTGCTCAATTCTTTTTTCTTTTTTTTTAATTCCTCTTTTGTGAATGAATGGCGTTGTGTGAATCACCTCTGATTATATATTTGACAGCTGGTCTTATGTGGTCATAAATTAATTATCCTTATTATGTAAGGATGGGTAAAGACATGACCCATTTGCTTTATTATGGTCACTGTTTGCAACACCGGTGATCATATTCTTCCTCAGCATGTGTCATTATGAGCTTATTAATATTACTATGAGATTGATCACATGGGAGGAACAGCTATTTAAACGGCGGTGCTGTGGCGTCTCCGACTGCAGACGACTGCAATCTAGGTCAGGCATTTTGTGATGACGGTAAGCAGTCACGGCAAGTGAAATATTAATTCGTGAAGAGGGTGGAGCCATGTGCCTGATGGAAAGTCGAGGGGCAGATCCATTAAGACAGTTGTACAGAGTGGTACTAAGCGTTAAATTGTCACTAATAAAAATCTAATCTGATTAATGCTGTCGGTAAAAACTCACAATTAGATCAGCTGATCGTATTGTATAAAATTGTGTAAGGTAAATATTTTTTTTTCACACCTTCTCATAACCGGTTGACTAATCACATGGTTCTTCGGCCTTATAGTGACTGTGTGGTGTCTCGTTACATCGAGGTGGTGTTTGGAAAAACAGTTCACGCCGAAAAAAGATTTTGTCATCTTGCTTCCAAGTTGAAAAACAGGCATGCATTTTTGAGTGTCACATTTTTATAGATTTGCCATCACATTTGTACACTTGGAAATATAATGAATAAGATCAAATAAGAAAATACTTTATTTGTCGCACAATGGAGAAATTCCCCATTTGCAGCAGCAAAATTAAAGGGAGAAAGTAGAAGACAAAAGTATATAAATAAATATAAAATATAAATATAAGCATATTAAAAATGGGTGAGTGGGGGTGAGTCCAGGTTTTCAGGACCGCGGCTTAAGGAGCTGCCCTGCAGTGCTCTCAGGGTGGCTTGGAGGGAGTGGGAGGGTCTGTCCATCATAGCTGTTAGCTTAGCTAGCATCCTCCTGCTGCCCACCTCCCTCCAGACTGTCCAGGGAGCAGTTCACTCGATAGACGTTACACCCACACGTCATATGTTAAGTGTAAATGTTTCGATTGAAACGAAATATTTAGTAAATACAGTGTGTCAATTCAAAGAACTGATGACCAAATGTACCCAAATGACACATATCATTCCATATCCATATCCATATCAGTTGTTGGTATGGTGCTAAGAAACGTCATTTCCTTTTCCAGGTCAGCGTTGCCATGGGATGTGCCGCCCGTGAGAGAAACGTAGTGTTTGCCAGCACCCTGGCATCCTTTTTCACACGTGCCTACGACCAGCTCCGCATGGCAGCCGTATTAGATAGCGCCATTAATCTTTGTGGCTCCCACTGTGGCCTGTCCACCGGTTAGTAAGAACCGACCATCCTCCAAAAGAAATGAACCCTCGTGAACCTTTATTTCCCCTCACACTGAGCACCCGACTCCTGTTGTTGATTTTTTTTTTCTTGTGAGTACAGTTCTTGTACTTTTCTCCTTTGTCCTCTAATCTTTTCCTCACCAACACTCCACTAGTCCTCCCTCCTCCCCTCTTCCTTCCGTCCTCTCTGCCCCGGAAGTCGTCTGTGAGGAACCATGTGTTCCTCTCTTTGCGCAGGTACACTTTATGCATGTCCCCCTGCATGTATCTTCTCACCTGCCCTGATTATGACACGTGTGAAGATCTCCTGCCAAATTTAAACAATTACCGTAAGAGTTAAATGTATATATTGCAGGGGAGGAGGGGCCCTCCTTGATGGGATTGGAGGACATGGCCATGTTCAGGGCACTTCCTAGGACAACCATATTTTATCCTAGTGATGGAGTGTCTACAGAGAAGGCTGTGGAACTGGCTGCATCCACAAGGGTAAAACGAGTGTGCTCCATATGAAAATTGGGTGGGTCTTTTTCAAGGGGAAACATACATTTATTGGGCCGTCCTCCTGTGTTGCTTACTACAGGGTGTTTGCTATATTCGAACCAGCCGCCAGGACAGTGCCGTCATCTACAACAGCAATGAAGATTTCCATGTTGGACAGGCTAAGGTAGGAATTTCTCTGCTGACACTGATGTGCCTGCTTTGTGGGTTTACGGCAAAATCGTGCGTGCACGCTCCCTTTTTGCCAGGTGGTGCACCAGAACAAAGACGATCAGGTGACTGTGGTGGCTGCTGGAGTGACTCTGCATGAGGCTCTCGCAGCAGCTGAACACCTAAAGAAAGGTGACATACTTAAGCAAGAACTGAGCATTACTGTACAGATATTTGTTCCTATCCAAATGTAACCAACATTGTGTGAGCCTGATTTACATCTGACATCTGTGAGTCTCAAAACCTGCAACATAACACGCCAAAAATCTTTTATCCTTGGTGTTCCAGAAAGGATACATGTGAGGGTTATTGACCCGTTCACAATCAAACCTCTTGACGTCAAGACCATCACGGACCACACGCGTGCCACCAGGGGACGAATCCTTACCGTGGAGGACCATTACTATGAAGGTCGGTAATGTTTCTTAGCTTCTGCATATTGCATGACAGCGACTAGGCTTTCAGCAAAAAGCATGGCGGCCGAGCTGCATCTGCGCAGCTGGGGCGCCTTCGCGTTGCACCGCATCATCATGTGTGTTACGGTGGCACGTTTCCATTGGCTTGGAGGAAAAAAGGACACAGTGCGGTGGAATTTGCTTATTGGCTGGCACGCCCTCATTGCAGATAAGGTATCGTTTGCAAAATGTGGAAGTCAACGAGGCAGTGCGCTGTCACATCGCCTTAGCTGAGCATGTGCCCGTGGGGTACTTTGTGACCTAGATAACGCAGGCAGCCATGCCCTCTGTCCGCCAAGGCAGCGGGGATGGGTGATGGTGCACACTTGACTGGACAATACATACCAGCTCTTCTTTTCATTTTACATGCAAGCCAACTAGACCACACTTACATTTTGGAAGTATTGTTGGTCGATGGCCAATGAAAAGCATCGTTTATTATTTTTTTAAAATTTCGTATTCATGATAAATAAGTACATTATTGAATGACAGGGGGGAAAAAAAGATAAACATGTATTTCAACAAAAGGTAAATTAACCAGTGTTGGGGAAGAAAATACCAAATTACTGCCACAAAATATGTATTTAATAATACAAATATATGTATATTATCCATCCATCCATTTTCCGAACCGCTTCATCCTCACTAGGGTCGCGGGGGGCGCTGGAGCCTATCCCAGCAGTCTTCGGGCAGTAGGCGGGGGACACCCTGAATTGGTTGCCAGCCAATCGCAGGGCACACAGAGACGAACAACCATCCACGCTCACACTCATACCTAGGGACAATTTAGAGTGCCCAATGAGCCTGCCATGCATGTTTTTGGAATGTGGGAGGAAACCGGAGCACCCGGAGAAAACCCACGCAAGCCCGGGGAGAACATGCAAACTCCACACAGGGAGGCCGGAGCTGGAATCGAACCCGGTACCTCTGCACTGTGAAGCCGACGTGCTAACCACTGGACTCCACCGGGCCGCCCTGTATGTTATTTAAATATTTATTTAATAATAAAATGTTTATTTGTCAATTTTATGACTAATGACCCAAATGTTTAGTGAAACAAATAACTATTATTATCAATATGTAAATGTATTTTTTACAGTAACACAATTAGCAATTTTTTAATTGCATGCATCTATGTAAAACAAATTCAAATGAATGCATTCATCTCACGTAAACAGCAAAATAAATGACATATTTTTTAACAGGACTCTTAATAATTTCTACAATTTTTGTAGATTTTTGCGTATTGTCATCTTTAAATCAAAGACCCCAATTCATGTTTTATATATATAGACATATATACTGTATATGTTTTGGTCATAGCACAGTACCGATTTTATTGTCCATAGAGGGCAAAAATACAAAGAAAAAAATAAGAACTAAATGTGTATGTATAGCGCTGATGCCACTGAACATCTCGAGTGGTTGAAAGTAAAATAAATATTCAGGAATAATACTTTTACATTTTTTGTAAAATTGTATGCTGCGTTGTTTAAACTCAGCATAATCGACTGCAGCACAAGGCACAAATGCTGGCCCAATGTGCCCTATTGGCTATACTTTGCTCCCCTGTGCTCCAGAGTGACAACGTTACCCAGCCTTACACTTGTTTTTTTTTTCTTTCAAATGATTTTTGTCTCACAGGTGGTTTGGGCGAAGCCGTGTGCTCGGCAGTTGTAAACGAGACTGGCTTCAATCTGCATCGTCTGGCCGTGTCCCACGTACCGCATAGCGGCAAACCGCAAGAGCTCCTGAAGATCTACGGCATCGACCGTGATGCCATTGCCCAAGCTGTACGCAAAATGCTCAGCACCTCCACCAATGCCAAGTGAATCTACACCCCTGCCCAACCCTTTTTCTCACCCAATTTATCAACAGTTGAGTGAGTCACATGACACCCAGCTCTCTCCATTTCTTCACTGTCAATCCCCATAAGTGTTTAAACAATTGTGATTTTGTGATTTTTCAAGGTAGAATGACACTTTTGCTCATCTTTAATGCACCCATCAAGCCACATACAAACTCTAATACACGCACACACAGACACACACACACACACACGCACACACACACACACGCGCACACACACACACACACACGTACACAATCACTACATATCCCATCTTTTCCAAATGTGGCCATCAACAACACACACTTTTTACATGTTCAACGAGAGTACGTTGTGATGGTCCCGTGTGTTTTTGCAATGCTTTTTCGGTCACGTCATTAAGGTGGCAGTGTTTTTATATACTTTGTATTATTCCAAATGTACCTCTTTGAAATCGGGTGGGTGAGTGGTTAGTATTGAAGTAGTTGTCATGACGATGGTGTCAGAAAGAAACCAGGTGAGTTGTTGTGTGTGTAGAATTTAGTGGAAAACAGAACAAAAAACAAATGTAGATCGGTTAAAAGTTTCACCAAAAACACAGGTCACATCCTTAGGTAATTCAAATGTTCAATTGCGTCTCCTCAGCATCGTTGTTGTTGATGTCACCAACCATTCACATGACACATCAGCCATATACACTTGGAGCACACCGCCACACCAGCAGTATACATAAAGACGTGGCCATTGTCATGTTTTTTATTAAGGTGGGGGGAAGGCGCCTCTCGTGCTGATGCAGAAGTTTGATTGTGACTGTGTAGTTAGAATTAAATCTGACTTGTGAACCTAAGAACTGTTACTTGAAGTTTTGTACGTACCATTCATGTAATAAAGCCCTCTACATTTGAGTCCTGTAGTTTGATTTACTTTACGTCATGTGTTTGATTTACTTTTTGTTTTGTCTGCCAAGGAGGCTATGGATTTTACAGGCATTTCCTGGTATGTGAATAGTAAACATCAGAACGAATGTCAAGTACATGGAAGTGAACTGAATTGTTTTAGTAAAACTGCAGATTACAATAAGAAAGTGAAACAGACGGAGGTTACGAGAATTTAAAATAAACAATGTTATTCTAAAGTAAAACCCACAAACATTTAATTGACACAAATTGACTTTTTTTGGCTGTTTCACCTTTGATCCAAAGGCTTCTCCAACTGAAAATTTTAGGTATTTAGTTTTCCTATCTATGCCTCAACATTTGTGGATAACCATGACCTGGATGATGGAGAACCTACACAGACCTACAGAATCAAGTCAAACAAATGTTTACCTTTTTAAGGAAGAACTTGGGTGATAGTTTCAGTCCATAAAGAATGAGACTTCAAATTGGATTGCTTGCCATTTAAAAGATTTCTCCCAAAATATTTATCATATCGACAAATATCACCGATTTCATAGATTCTATTAAAATACTCATCCTTATTAATGGAATGGAACACATTTAAATATCTGAGATGGCCAACAAAACCATCTTGTGTGAAAGAGTGAGACAATGACATCCTGAAAATTGATTGTATTCAGTCTGAGTTACTGTATGTATTTCAAGACGGTTTTAAATGCCAAATGCAGTTGTAGTTTATGTTTTAAACCGATGGATGGCAGTGCCGGATGTAATTCGACGCATGAGTCGGCTTGTATTCGTCAACGTCGCGCAATGCATTACGGTACTTGAAGTTCATTTGCTCAGTGAAGCGTACAAACTAATAAGAAATAAACTACATTTCCCGCTCCCCTAAATTGAATGTCGCGCAGGGGCATTTTTTTCCTCTACTCGATTATCTTCAATTTAAGTTTCGTCTGTCAGCTGCAAGAATAGAGCTACCCAAAAAAAGTCACCGAGAATGGAACTAGTGTCGAGTAGCTTGAGCCTTCGGCATATGTAACGAGACGAATAAAACACACGCAAGCTATGTGAGTTCCAACAATGCGCTTTGAGGGGAAAGGGCAGTGATTTGAAGTCCTTCTCGCTTTTCTTCACTGCTCCGGCTAACCAGGGCTGGGTCCCGTTCCATTTGGGAGGCTGCGGTTCGTCAACATTTCCATGGCCGACCAAGAATATCCCGAAGCGGTACTGGTGACCGAGGCCGGGCCGCAGTGGCTCCGAGTTGAGGTGGAACGACTATCCCGGGAGCTGCGAGAAACAACGCAGGAAAAGATCCAGGCAGCGGAATATGGACTGGCGGTCCTGGAGGAGAAACAACAGCTCAAGCAGCGATTTGATGAGTTGGAGACCGAATATGAGGCGGCCCGACAGGAGCTGGATCAGCTCAGAGAGGTAGTATACGGTCACCCATTAAACATTTTAGAATGGCACTTGAAACATTTTTTTGTTCAGTCAGAATTTTACGTAAAAGCGAGCTATGAAAAGCCAGGCTTTGACTTGAATTATTTAGGGTTTACCTCTATTATTAAATTCACTCATGGCTATTCCTGCACAGGTTCATGGAGATGAAATTACAAGTGCTCGGCTATATAAAAACCACTGATGAAAATGCATACAATTCGTTTATGACACAAAATTGAACAATGTTTATTATTGTGGTCGTGTATGTTTAAAATGCAGTGGTGCAACAACAGTGCATCAAACTGAGAGCTGTTACTAATATTTTGCCGCTAATGGAATTGAGAAACAGCTGAACAACAGGAAATATCTACACACAGTTCTAGATGCCATCTACGGATGCACTGATACCACTATTTTCAATATTAGTGTATGTACAAGTATTTATATTTGAGTACTCGCCAATGCCAATTAAAGTACCTGTATTGACAATATAATTACGTCCTGCAAACCATAAAAACTCCACACAGCTAGTTCAGAGCCGATATTCAAACTCCAAACCTCAGAATTGTCAAGCAAACATGCTAACCACTAACCACCATGCTGCCAATTTCATTCCATTGATGATTATTTTTAACTTTAGTACATAGCTCATATTGAATCTCATTAGAATGTGCGGGTGTATAAAATATTCTTTGATTTGTTAATGGTTATGATAAATAATCCTATTTGAGTTAAATATCTGAAAGCAGCATGTTGACATGTAATGGAATAATTTCTTCATGCTAAAAGAGAAACACATGTCTTGTCACGTCTGGACTTCTCGGTATGCAATGCTGTGTTCTTCTTTTGGCAACTGCCTATGTGGCAAACTTGAAATACAGAGAATATCACACCAAGATGAAAAACAGCAGTCCAACTTGAATACCGACCCTGTGAAAATTCCTCCAATGCATTTGTATAACTCCCACATCCTGCCTAAGCACAGATACCTCCCCACGCCCAGCCACTTCCCTCTGCAGGGGATGTAGTAGTTTCTGTTTAGTATTGTCACCCAGTGTTTTGATCAACCACAAAAAAATACATATATTAAATATGAGACACAAATGATGACCTATTCTCAATAATACGTCAATGGTAGGTAAAGGTCATCATCTGTATGATATCTTTTTGTGGCGTAAATCACAGTCACTTGACTCAGTCTGAGCTCATTCTTGAGAAGGTCTCATGATGATGACCTACTTCCTTTTTGAGTGATAATGCCGTCAGAGCTGGAGCCATGACTGACCACAGCCTTATTGCACAAATGAGTGGTTAGATTTTGATCTTAAAAAAAAAAAAAGAGCAGTTTCATTGTGTTGTCTTAATAGTAGACCATTCATATTAAGCCTCAGTGTATTTGCAGTTCTGGTGTGTTGCACTTTAACAGCTAATTCTGCTTCGTGAGCATGAGTGACTAAAAATACTGTCTGCTGGTACGTTATTCTGTCCGTGTTTGTCGCTATGCTTATCTGTCCTTTCTGTTTTCAGGCCTTCGGGCAAGTGCACTCAGCCCACAGGAAGGTGGCAGCAGACGGAGAGAGCAGGGAGGAATCGTTGATCTTGGAGTCGGCCAGTAAGGAGGCGCAGTACCAGCAGAAAGTCCTGGAGCTGCAGAATGACCTTCGTCAGGCCAAAGCGTCGATTGCAAGTGTGCAAGCTGAAAATGAACGCCTGTCACACATCGCTTTGGAAATGAGAGAGGTGAATGAGATAAAAGGGATTTGAATTTAGCGGGAAAATAAAATGTTATAAGACTGAAATAAATTTATCCTAGGGTCAAACTGTCATTTGAACTATGCAGGCAATATTTTAAGATGATTTTAACGCTGTAACAATTAATTGAGTAAGTTGACTTACATTCAATTAGAAAAAAAGGGCAAAGCCAAATCCATGCCTCAAAGTCTCGTATGGATGTTTTTCTATATTAATTAATACTTCTGAAGTCACATGCACGATTGTGAAGAAAGAAAGAGTCTGTGAAAGACAGAATATTTCAAGCTTGGGATCATTTCAAATTTAACATGGAAGATAAAGTGCAATTATAGGTACACTCATTCGCGGACACCCATGTCACTCACGAGGCCAGGCCCTACTTTGAAAGTCTTACACACACAATGGCACCGATGCTACAGTAGAATGTGAGGATGGCAACCTCTATGTTTTGACGGAATAATCGGCAAAATGCTGAATTAAAAAAAATATTAAAAGTCCAATCTTCCAAAGTGTGTTTTGTGTGAGACACATTTTTTTCAACAGGAAATTTGGCCACATGACTGTGTTTGTTTGAAACTCCAATTAAAAAAAACAAAACATCCCCATATTTCTTCTTATTCCTACACTTTCCCTATCGAGTAGACTTCTGACCAGGTGGAGTTGCAGCGCAGTCAGATGCGGGATGACATTCGAGAGTATAAGGTGCGGGAGACCCGCCTACTGCAGGACTACAGTGAACTGGAAGAGGAGAACATCTCCCTGCAGAAACAAGTGTCTGGGCTGAGACAGAACCAGGTGCGTTAGAGTGGTTGTGAATATAAAAAAAAAAAACGCACGCTAATGCTTGGTTAGCTGGCCCTGTTTTTTGGGGTTTCCGCACAATATTTTACAGTATTATTTGCATGTCTTAATCACCGTTTAGGTGGAATTTGAAGGCCTCAAATATGAGATCCGCCGTCTGGAAGAGGACTCCCAGTGCCTAAACAGCCAGCTGGAGGATGCCATGCGGCTGAGGGAGATTGCCGAGCGCCAGCTAACCGAGGCCTTAGAGACGATTAAAACCGAACGTGAGCAGAAGGCCACCTTACGCAAGGAGCTCTCGCACTACGTGACCATTGGCGGCTCCGTGTACAACGGCTTGTTCAATATCTCTTTCGACAACCTTAAACTCCACGACGAACCCTCCGCCATCTCTGATCTGGACAACGACGACTTAATCCGAGGCTTTGAGAATGGCTTGATTAAGGCAGGCGAAGGTGACAAAGATAACGAGACTGCGGCAGGCCAGAGAGGAGACTCCTTCAAGCCTGCGCCGAGCCTGGTGGACGACTTACTGAGCGAGCTCAACATTTCTGAGATTCAGAAACTGAAGCAACAGCTTGGACAGGTAGGAGATCCATAAACTATCGTGCTACAACAAAGGTCGAGTTAGGGGTTGCCCGATTTTAACTTTATTTCATAGGAAATATGTTGCACTACTGAAACAGCACTTTTTTTTTGCGTCTCAGGTGGAGAGGGAGAAAATGGCCCTCATCAACACTCTGCAGGAGAACCAGAAGCAGCTTGAACATGCCTACGGGACCGTGTCCGAGCAAAAGGAAACTGTCAACAGACTCACTGAGAACCTGAGCGCCATGAGGAAGCTTCAGGCCAGCAAGGAGCGTCAGTCGGCCCTCGACAGTGAAAAAGATCGTGACAGCCACGAAGACGGCGACTACTATGAGCTGGACATCAACGGGCCGGAGATCCTGAAGTGTAAATACACGGTGGCTGTTTCTGAAGCGGGGGAGTTGAGGCGGGAACTAAAGACGCTTAGGGCACAGTATGAGAATTGTCGAACCCAGTACCAAGATGAACGAGCACGGCTGGAGAGTGACCTCCATGAGCTCAGATCAAGGTTGGCTTCCCTGGAGAAGATTAGCCAAGCAGATAAAATGGAGATGGCTCGTCTGGAGAAAGAGCTCCGTCTGGTTAGCGAGACTGCCGGAGAATCACTCGGCAGCCTCAACGTGGCCCAAGATGAGCTCATAGCATTCAGCGAGGAGCTGGCTAATCTCTACAACCACGTTTGCATGTGCAACAATGAGACCCCCAACCGTGTCATGTTGGACTACTACAAGGAGGGCAAAGCATTGGTGAGGCGAGGACAAGAAGCGAAGGCACGCCCCTCTTCTGTACTTCTCACCAACGGAGTGGTTCCCGAGGGTGACCCTCAAAAAGCGGACTCCGTCGACAGCGCCGTCGTCTCAGGCCCAGAGCCCCGCCCGGAGCCCATGAACGTCTACAACCTGGTCGCCATCATCAGAGACCAGATCCGCCACCTGCAGCAAGCGGTGGATCGTACCACTGAGCTCTCCCGCCAGAGGCTGGCCAACTTGGAGCTGAGCACCGTGGCCGATAAGGACAAAGAAGCTTGCATGGAGGAGATCCTCAAATTGAAGTCTCTGCTCAGCACCAAGAGGGAACAGATCGCCACGCTCAGAGCTGTGCTCAAAGCCAACAAACAGGTCAGAGGACCACACGGACTCTCTTTTAGATGCATTATTTGGTACACTGTTTCATGACATCCACTGTCAGAGAAGCATCAGTTTAATAATATTTAGTATTGTGGTTGTAATTTGCAGTTATAAAGTACTGCACTGCGTACATACTGTAACATTTCATGAATAATAATCATATTTTTGCCCCCCCCCCAAAAAAAAATCACGATATTATGTTACACAGTTTAAACACGAACACCAATGTAGGAAAACAAGTCATTTAAAGTATATTGAACATAAAAGTTGAATCTAAATTACATTTGAAGACGGTCTAAAACAGGGGTGTCAAACTCATTTTTGTCATGGGCCAGATTTTAGTTAGTTTCCCTGGGAGGGCCGTTATGACTGAAAACCATACAGAGAAGTCAAAAATAACGGTTGATTCACCTATTGTGTAAGTTATTGTAATGAGGGCTTTGGTAACAAGAAAATGCTTACAGTGTCACTCTTATTTATTATAAATGAGAATTTGAAATTTTGGTAGCGATTTCAGAAAGCATCATGAAAGTTGACATCTTTGATTTGCTTTCGCGGGCCACATAAAATGATGTGGCGGTCCAGATCTGGCCCCCGTGCCTTAAGTTTGACACTGGTGGTCTAAAAGATTATATGCTCATCTCGCTTGCTTAAAAAATACAACTGAACTGTACTTAACAAATGTTCTTTACATGATTTTAAAAATGTTTCAGGCACTGTAAGATTGAAGTTTGAACATTTAATTCAGTGTTTCTTTTTTGTTCTTTGCTAGTGGTGGGTGCCCACTTACAGTGAAAAACTAGTGGTGCCGGTACCACACTTTGAGGATCGCTCTATTGGACTGTTAGATTGTGGCTGGATGTACACCATTCTGACTTGATTAATAGTGATCCTTACGAAACACATTTATTCCTTAGACGGCGGAGGTCGCACTGGCCAACTTGAAGAGCAAATATGACAGTGAGAAGGCCAGGGTGACCGAAACCATGATGAAGCTTCGCAATGAACTCAAGACTTTAAAAGAAGACGCAGCCACCTTCTCCTCTCTCAGAGCAATGTTTGCTTCAAGGTACAATTGCTTAATTTTTTTTTAATCGATATATTCGTTCTTGGGAATATAATTGCACCTATGGCACATACATTTTAACAACACAAGAGTCTATTCTTGCATTATGGTGGATGTGGCACCAAGCATTTTGGGAACTGTCTGATGTAATAGTTCAATCTGGAAACGACATTTGGTTTACGGTGAGAGCATGTGGGAGTGCTGCAAACGAGTAAAACGGGCAAATGGCACCCCCTACTGTCGACGGGGTTTATCAATTCATTTCTTTCTTGGACTCATTTCTTGTTCTCCACGCTTGGTCCTGTCAGGTGCGACGAGTACGTGACCCAGCTAGACGACATGCAGAGGCAACTGGCGGCGGCCGAGGACGAAAAGAAGACGTTGAACTCTCTGTTACGAATGGCCATCCAGCAGAAACTGGCCCTCACCCAGCGTCTGGAGGACCTGGAGTTTGACCACGAGCAGGCGCGCCGCAACACTGCTACTGCAGGAAAGGGCAAGGCTAAGGGCAAGGGAGCCCCGTCCAGTCATCATGTAAGTCTTGGTAATACCGCAGGGCTGCCACTCAGGCTGGACCCTAACAAACCTTTTTTGTACACTTAGCTTTATTTAAAGAACAGCGGTTCTTATGCTAGCTGTAGTTTCAACAGTACTTAACAGACTTCATGTTTAATTTCATAAGAAATAGGTCATGAAAGCAGGCACTCGTTAGTGTTTGTTGGTTATTACGAAGACACCCACAGTATTCGCGTTCATTTTAGTTCCATTTTTACATTTTTTGTATTTGATCTTTTCAACGGTTTCAGATATTTTGTATATATTTTAAAAATATTTATGGAGATGATGCAGAATAAATTGTATTGTATTGATTTTATTTAAATGTACTAGAATATTAAAAATGTCAAAAGGCTGGAAGCATTGACATATATTCAATTCTACACCAAGATCTTCTATTATTATTATAATTATTATCTTTGTGCCTTTTTAGCTGTCCAACTCCTCACAGACATTTCCATTGATTCAAACCATACCAACTTCAACATATTAAAAAATTCAGGACATACCGGTCAACGTCTTCCATATTCCGAAAACTCCCAATTGCTCACAGAATTCCACTCCCCAAAATACATGCATGCATGCTTGCATACATACATCCATCCATCCATTTTCCGAACCGCTTGATCCTCACTAGGGTCGCGGGGGGTGCTGGAGCCTATCCCAGCCGTCTTCGGGCAGTAGGCATAATCAGTAGCCAGCCAATCGCAGGGCACACGGAGACGAACCACCAACCACTCCCACACTGGAGTGCCTGCCATGCATAATGTGGGAGGAAACCGGAGCACCCGGAGAAAACCCACAGGCCCGGGAGAACATGCAAACTCCACACAGGGAAGCTGGAGTCGAACCCGGTACCTCCGCACTGTGAAGCCGACGTGCTAACCACTGGCCTACTACATACATAAAAATACATTGAAGTGAATAAGACATTCAACAAAACACTGATTCAAAATACTCCAACTTTACAATGTTTAAATAACATTTTTCCTTTTTCTCTCCTATCTCTTGGTGACATTTTTATTAAATTGTGAACATTTGGGGGTCCTCTGCTTGCACTGAATTGTTATCAAATCTTATCAAAGCCTGCAAGAAAACCTCATTGCACACTAACGTTTCCTACTGCCACCTTTGTGTCACTAAATACCAATCAGCAATTAATTAATTTTTTTCTTCTCTTTTTCTTATCTTTTCCTCCACAGTAAATCTCTCATATCAAGTGTCCTTGAGGAGTCTGATCAGTGTGCAGTTTCCAGACACCCGTGCTCCTGGTGTCTTCACTCGAATTGCGTTCCGAGTCGCGCATACACCAGATCATACACAACAATGGCCTTGTTTTGAAGTGCCAAAACTGTTTTGTAAACTGTTCCACTTTGCATCAGCAGTCTCTGTAGTCCTTCAGTTTTCCAAGAACGCACGACACCTTGATAAATCAATGGATGAGCGCCATTATTAATTATCAAATTATTTGCTGCCTGCGTGTGCGTGTGTGTGTGTGTGTGTGTGTGTGTGTGTGTGTGTGTGTGTGTGTGTGTGTGTGTGTGTGTGTGTGTGTGTGTGTGTGTGCGTGTGCATGTGTTTCCCCGACTGAGCACTTTGAATTTTGTATGTTGCCGGTTCCTTTTTCCCACTTTTCTAATATTATGAAATATTTTTACAGAAAGTGCATTTTTATCTGCCAGGCTAGTCATTCTATGTTACTCACTGGCTTTTGTTGTTTATTTGTATTTATTTTATAAGAAGAGGTCACCTCATGGAACACCTACGTTTTCAACCCATTGCTTGAAATTGTGAAACAAGAAACAAATGACAAATTTCTGTTGGATACAAAAATAATATTTTCCTGTGTAATAATGACCTGCATAATGTTCTCTGCAACTACAGCACAGCATATTATGCTCATCATCAGTGAGGAAGAGTATTAAATGCAAACTTTTATTTCAAGCTGTCTAAGTTATGGTCAGATGTTAATAGTACATATCCATGAATTATTCACAAAAGAGAGTATGTCATGCATTTGTGTTCTACTGTATAGGACTTTAAAAAAGCTTTTTAAAAAACAAAAAACAAAAAACGTTTGCCTCCAGTGCCATTTTTTTGTGATGGTGTAAGTGCAATTTCTAAGATTGGTTAACTCCTAACCCTTGGTCATACCAGGTGAAAATGTTACATTGTGTTTGTCACTTTTCCTACTTAGGTCACATTTCATTCTAACTACAATTACTGTTCAGTTTTGTTGAACAGAAGGTCAAACCAATTTCACAAAGACTTGTGGTAAAACACTAGCAAAAATCATCATGACTGCAGAACTGTTAGTCCGAACAGTTTTTTGACTGATAAACAAATAAAATGATCTAACTCCCACGGTTCTAAAGAGTCATCTTTTTATATCCATTCTTCCATTTTCTGAACCGGTCATCCTCATTTTAAATGAATAAATTTTCCATCTATGAGAGAAAATGATGGGCAAAATATTATTCAACCAATCCATATGGTACTAATAATACCATCCATTGTAGGATTAATGCACTCATCTGTTACAGTATCAATTACACTTGCACAATCTAATGAGATCTAAAGTGAGAACTGTATCGCATTGTTATATTGATCACTTTTTGTTTAGTGCCAGAAATACGTTTATAGTGTACTGAGAAGTGTTACATTATGCTCATTCATGTCTGTATAATACACACACACGTTGTTATAGTATTAAGTTTATGACTGTGTCTCGAAGCTGAGCAAGATTGTTTTAGTAAATATCGGATTTTTTACTCTGCGCTTCCATATTGTTTTTTTCAAAAAATATCTATTTCAATGATTATGACTACTTCTGAATTTGCCTGTCTTGAGTCAGTGATAAGCTTCGGCACCCGTATGCTCGTGCTCTGTCTAGCTTGTTCGAGTGTAAAGAAGTGAAAAATAAATATTTCATGTCTGTTTTTGATTACATTATACTTAAATTAAATTTCGTAAGCTATATAATTTAAACGTTTCCCTTTTGATTACATTTTTTTCACTTCACCAAAATAACGGCTACATTGATTTCCGTTTCCGGTGGCGGGGCGGAAGTTCCGACGTCTAGGGGGCGTGTCTTGAGAAAGGACAGAGGGACTCCACTATGGGAGGTTTGTTTCTTTCGTTGTCTGGAAAAATGCTCATTTATCCTCCCACGTTGCCTCTTCTGATTTAATAGCTGAAGTTTTAATTAATTTGCACACTTTACTTGCGAATGAAAATTGTTCCAATATAAATACTGTTTTAGTTTAGACTTTCAAAAAGTTTGTTTTTCTAAGAGATGTAGCTGCTGCGGACAGTGGCCAACTCTGTGAACATGTATTGTGTTTCTCTTTGTTCAAGTAGATTAAAACGATGGTTCATATAACAGAAACCGTGTTTAGCAGCGTATCTATTTTTGCCAATGACTCGGCTTTGCCTTTTATTTGAATGAGACTCCTATGTGTGGACAGACAGTTTCCATGACCAGCTGGCAGAGGATGGGGCCTTCCTCAGAGCAGAGAGGAGATTGGACACAGAGCTGGTGGACAAAATCATCTTGCAGCTCAACAGAATCTATCCGCAAATACTCACAGACAAGGAGGCCACCAAGGCTAGTGACACGTGCACACATTTCACATCAAGTGCTCAGCAATGACATAGATCACTGAATGCTTGTTGTCAAAACACAAGGAAACATTCCAATACTTGCCACTGTTGGGTGGGTTATTTTTAGAGTCAAATGTGGTGTCTGTCCACTTAAACAAGTATGATGGATTATATGTATTATTCTGTCGTGCATCGATTGACTGAGCCCACATACCACATCGTGGCACTCACATTGTACTACCCCTAGATTCAAAGATTATCATTTTTTATTATGGATGACTATTTTAAAAGTGAAGAAAAAAATTGTAGCAAGCTTATACTGTATCGCATTTGTGGTCCATTGCAGTTCCGCAACTTGGATGTGCCCACAAGCGTCCGACGAGGAGAGCTCCTGACGCACCTGCAGGCAAAAGGAGAGGAAGCATGTAGGGAATTTTACAGGGCTCTTCACCTGCATGTAGAGGATGTCTATTACAGCTTGCCAACACGGCTCCGCCTCCGAGGTTAGCACCTGATATTTCTCCTTCCATTTATGATGAAAAACTCATGGAGAACTAAATAACAACATGCATTTGGTTGAACCATCATAAAAATCATACACAAGCTCTTCGCTGGCGCTAACATTCATATCGGTCTAGTTTGATTACAGTCTGTCACTGTCATAAAGCGGTTATCATTTACAGGCATATTTTAAATTACATTTTAGAATGCCGACGTTCCACCGATTTCCAACAATTTACACCCCTAAAATCAAAATCATCACTTGGTCTCCAGATTCTGTTGATCCTCTCACACTTCCAAGTGTCTACAAAGAGCGACACGTCATGAACGACAATGGTAAGAGAAATATGTACAATGTACTGAATTAACTTTTGTCATGTCAGTGAAGGTTCCCACTATTTGCTGCAGTTTTGCATGACATCATCAATGAAATCATTAAGTCCGTTCAGCAATGCCACTTGAAATTCCCTCTTTCTAGGTCCGCTCTTCTTTATAGGCTGCTTCAGTGTTGCAGTTGGAATGGCATTGGTCTATTACTTTGGTGGTAAGGAGCTATTTTCTTTATGGCATACATGTAATCCCAGGGGGATTTATTCGGTTTAAAAGCGACGTCCAAATTATTGTGTGGGGTCAAGTGTCACTGTAGAGGGTGTCCTTCTTCTGTAGAAGCCAAACTGACTGGAGGAAGCGGTGCCCTTGGGATGGCGGCATTGGGTTTGAAAAGAAAAGCCCGTGAGGTCCTTGTGTGGTACACCGAAGAAAGCCTCATGAAGTAAGGATTGAATGACCATCAGTGGCCAAGGGCTTCAGCAAATCTTCATTTGTACCAAAGCATAGCACCATGCATTGCCTTTCAAGTGCTTACTAAGATTTTTTTTTAACATATTTGTATTTATTACTTCGGGGGGTCCAAAATATGAATGATGAGGAACAATTGGGTCTACAACAATATGCTTATACTTGGTTGATCGCTATTTAGTTTGAGGTAAATCAATCATTAAAATGAACAGGGAAGAGTTCAATACTATTCAGCATCTTTTTACTTCCTATAACCATTACATTTTCAAAGATTATAAATGCAGTATCCATTTTTAATGGCCAGAGCTGATACACTTAGTTGGTAGTTTGTCGCCCTCGTGTGGTATAATGATAAAGTCAAGAAAAACAAAGTGAATTTATTCAGTGAGGTCAAACGCAATTTGCTGAGATAAATATGGCCATTTTGAAGTGCCTGGTCGTGTAATCAGATGAAACAAAGTAATATCGATTGGTTTCGTTATGTCTAGAAAGAAGCAACGTTATACTGTTAGCCAATGCGAATGAAGTCACATGACTGCCCTAGCCAATCCCTTTAAAATATTATGCGCAGTGCATTGTGGGTTTCATTTATTTGGGAAAAAAACAAACAAAACGAAGCAATGCCAAAATAAAATTTGAATGGGAACACACTCACTTTGTGGAAAATAACGAACTAAAAGCTAAAAGATTGCTTCTGTAGTAACATTTTAGAAGGATTGTTGGCACCCTAAGTGAAGTAGGACTGCTTCGTTATCACTATAAGTGGCCATTTTGTTGCCTTACTGGTTGTGTTGTATGAAAGGAGAGAAGGTTAGCACTCCCCTTGACAAGGATGGAAATGGCCCCTGTGGCCTGCAACACATATACGGTTAAGGCACTGCCACCTACTTCGTGGCATCTCTAACCAAGTTTTTTTTTTCTCGTTTAACGTGTAATCGTTTATTTTAGCACTTAATCAAAATTCAGGGACAATTGTAAGTTTTTATATTTTCACTTACGCAGTATAAGCACTCAATTGCAATGGACAATGAACTTTCAAACTTGAATGTGTTGAAAGTTTCTGTGAATATTTAGTAATTGTACTCTGCAGTCTGCCACAAAATATAGTCCATTCAGTATGCCTTAACAAATATTTGTAATGTTTCTAAATCAAAACTCCAATATTGCTAGATGTTATTTCCCACATTAATTTGACATTTCTACACTTGAGTGCCTTCTGCCAATTTTAAATTTTCTTTAAAAAAATACTGCCTGGTATAAATGGCATACCCTCCCAGTGAAACATAAAATGAAATATTGATGAAGTGTGTCTTGTGGCTTCTGTCAGCAATTGAATCAAAAAGTAAAACAAAAGGACTCATGAACTTTAACCGTCGCTACAGCATAGAAATGGAAGCAATTCTACTACACGCATGGTTTGGTGTTTGTGTTTATTTTCTTATATCATTGTGCAGTTGGGTGTCCATATTTTCATTTTGATTGTTGTTTGCTGATATTCCAAGTTTCCTGTGCCTGCTTCTATTTTTTGTTTCTTCGTCATGTTAAGATGCCTTAACCATAGAAGTGCCACTTTGGTCCTCTGAACTATGTGTATTCTGACAATAAACAAAATGACAACATTTGTTTGTTTTGATCATAACTTTAATTTAAAATAGTGCTCACAGTGTTTGTTACACCATACTTTAAAATCCAAAAGAGATTTTAGTCCTTAGAAAATTCTATAAAAACACATCATCGAACACAAATAATTGAACAGACACTGTAAGGCTTTAACTAAAATATGCGCATTGTCTTATCTTATTTTAAATACACAGTAGTGGTTGCATAGCGCATGAAGCAAGTATACAATGAAATTAGTTGCTCCATCTCTTGGTTCATGCCTAAAAGGCTAAATTGGATATTTCTTTTGAGGCATTTCAAGTGTCAAGTGTAATATTTGTTCTGTTTTATAGTTGAGACATACACGAAGGCAAAACCTGTTTGAAAGAAGTATCGGATGTACATTATGATGACATCATTCACTAAATTAAAATTCAAAAACATCCAGTGACAGGATTACAAAAAATGTGTTTGTATGATAAGGCAGTTGTTTTAGTCACAGCAACCTGAGCATGATATTAAAATAAGCATACATTTATGTAACAATGAAAAGACAACAACAACAACAACAAAAGCCAATACTGACCACAGTTAGAAAAGTAACACAGTCATCGTAAAGTGGATTAAGTTCATCTGACCGAGCCATTTGATCCTCGGTGTACATTTGCTCTCCTCGAGCCCGCGAGGTCAAATTCCAGGACAAACGCTGTGTGTGTATTTGCCAGACACTTTGTAGGCAGAGTAAATACGCTCTCTGTGAGTTCAAACGCGTTTCGAGTAAAACCACGGGGGCAGACAGGTGACGGTGGTCACTGTTTGAGGTCACTGTTGGGCCGTTGGACGCCGAAGGCTGTGATGAAAACGTTGACCACGACGATGACAAACACAAAGGCTGTGGTCAGGTTCTCCAAGATGTTCAACCTGTAGTGCATGCGTTCGTCATTCAGGTTCCACTTAACTGTAAGAGATAAATTGCAGCATTATCATCAGAGCGACTGTCTTTGTCCGCTAAGGGGCAGTAGAGAGCTGCCTACCAGATCAGCAGTCGTAATTATTGATGTGGACGATCCACTGATTAACTCGGTGTTTCCCTTATGATTCATTATTAGCTTGCCGTTCTTTTTTCATATTTTCTTAGAAGGACCACACTGGTTCCACTTTTAAGCTTTCTTTGTTTTTTCTTTTTTTTTAAATTTAGTCATGAGGCGGCCTCATGCATGAGTAGTTTCGGATGGTTGACAGGCAGTTCTTTCTGTTATGACACTCTAAATTTAGCCGCTTTCCACAATAATAGCATGCATGTACTGTGAGGATAAGATAAGGACACCATTCACAGGCTGAGGGAAGGCTGCAACTTTCAAATACTACACTGAAGGACCCAAATGGCACCTATTAAAGTGGGGCCTACAAGTAGAAGAAATAATGCATGTGCTTTTTTCTTGTACAGTATAGCATTTATACAATCACCTCGTTTTTTTTTTTTTTAAAATCAGATCCTTTCAATCAGCTCCGTATCAGATGGCTATAATAGAGGCCCTGTGTGAAACCAACCGAGTTGCGTCGTCAGGTTACCTTGGTGAAAACAAAGGAGCTTCTTGAATCGGATCCGCTTGTCGTGAAAGCAACCGACAAAACGTTTCGGAATAAAACGACCACAAACCTACCGATGAAAATGAGCATAATCCCGACTAAAATTTGCAGGGCGAGAGAGATGCTGATGAGAATGATGAGTGGTGTGTAAAAGGAGAAGGCTGGGCCTTGCTCCAGCACGGCCTTCAGCTGCGAGGCATTGGCCATCAGTAGAGCCACATCCAACATGCTCTGTGCCACGCTCTTCTTGTTGGCATAATGGTTCATGTTCAAGGGTCTCCTTGGCCTCATCTGGAAGTCCTGAAGTGGAACCTGCAACACAAAGACCATATGCATGAGGACCGTTCAGTGGAAGTCTTGAATTAAAAGTTCGGCTCTACGGACAGCAGTCAGTGAACCTTGTGTTATTCTTTTAAAACATCACTGAATGAACCGTGATAAGAAGGAATAAACACTAGAAATGGAGCATTCCATAGAAAAGTGGCACACACAGCTCTGTCCAGGCTGTTCAATATAAGATGACAACGAGAGACAACAAATAAAAGTCCAACGGAGTGGACTCGGGTTTGAAGGAAAATCGATTTGATTCAGAAAATCAGTTCTCATTGAAACGAACCAAATGCACTTTAAAATGTATATATAATTTTTTATAACTAATATTGTATGTGTATATCTTTACAGGAGGCTGTATAATGTATAGTGTATGTATAGAATTTATATAGGTACTCAAATGCCGTCTCAATGTAGTTTAAAGTTCTTTCTTTTCATTTCATGAACTTGAATAGTTTGGCCTTTTGGGGACTGTGCTCGATTTGCAACTGAATAATCAGCTTTCGATGGTGCAGTGTTTCAAAATCCCAAGTAGGAAATATTGTATGCTTTCATTTCCTTATGGGGGAATGTGGCCCTTTTTTTTTATAAGATGGAATTTCCAATGAGCCGTCAACATGTGTTTCTTGGCACAAATCGTGAGTTTTAGTTTGAGAAACCAGTGCACTTCTATGCTGCCCTTCATGCGCGAATGGGGTCTTGGTGAGGACATTGCACAACCGCGTTCATCCCATTGTGCTGTTTATTTTCTTGGTGGGGAAACCCTGATGGAAGTCAAAATGCTTCGGAGCTGAAACCAAAACTTGGAACACTGGCATGACCCACAGGATAGCAGTTCTGCTTTCATTATAAAGGTCAAATCATGTCATAAAAGCCACATCCTTTTTTTAGACTTTAGTGGGTTCATTTAATACTCAGGGGCCTCCGCCCAGAGACATTGGGAATACGCCAACCACGTGAATCACGCACAACGCTGAACAAACTCAGATGCTCAGCATATTTGATAAAAAACAGCAAATGCAAATCGAATGTGGCATCAGGCCCGTTTTGACAAGTTGCGTTGTTGGAATGGGGGCTGGTCATTCCAGCCAGGAAGAAGCCATGCGCAGACTTCCTTGTTTTGTATGCCCATAACCTTGCATAAGAGGAAGCCCTGATCACTGGCAACAGGACAAGTTCTGCATAGATGAGTTGTCAAGGTTTCATCTGCGCCGAGCACACAGCAGCAGTTTCAACAAGGGTCTGCCTTGTGCTACGGCTGACAACGCTAAGTTGTGGACCAGAATGCCACAATCGTGACACTATTTCCTTTTCACTTCCTCCTCTCTTCAATCGTCTTTGCTCCTTTTTTCCCTCCCTCAGTTTACTGTCGACTTTCGAGAGAGGGTTTCTCAAGAACTTGGACTGGGTTCTTCCTGTGGGTCTCTAAAACCTCTGGGACATTGTGAGGTATTTCCAGCTCCCATAAAAGTCAAGTAAAGATTCCGTGCCTTCATTTTTCTTTGGAGATATATCAGAAAAGAGATTACATATTTGATGAATTAATTGATGGTTGCATAGCTGTCATAGTTACTTTATGTATTCTTCAACAATGGATGCTTATTCCTGCCTGCAGTAACGTAGCTTTTGAATTGTGCAAATTACATACAAACATGCTAGGTGTGATAAAAATCAAAGTTGTAGTTTTTTTTAATCATGATTATCTTTGTTTTGAACTCATCAAGTTTCTTTTAAAAATTAGAATTTCCATTTAGCTGTATTCAAATGGTGACAAGTGGAATATCGTAGCAACACCCAAATAGGGAGGAACCTTTGCAGTCTACGTAGTTTTAGATTTTCAGGAGAATTACGTCCTAAATTTACACTCGCATGACATCATGCAAGGCGGCCCGGTAGTCCAGTGGTTAGCACGTCGGCTTCACAGTGCTGGGGTACCGGATTCAAGTCCAGCTCCGGCCTCCCTGTGTGGAGTTTGCATGTTCTCCCCGGGCCTGCGTGGGCTTTCTCCGGGTGCTCCGGTTTCCTCCCACGTTCCAAAAACATACATGGCAGGCTGATTGTGCACTCTAAATTGTCCCTAGGTGTGAGTGTGGGTGTGGATGGTTGTTCGTCTCTGTGTGCCCTGCGATTGGCTGGCAACCGATTCAGGGTGTCCCCCGCCTACTGCCCGAAGACAGCTGGGATAGGCTCCGGCACCCCCCGCGACCCTAGTGAGGATCAAGCGGTTCGGAAAATGGATGGATGGATGGATGGACATCATGCAATACTAAATTGAGGCAGTCATGGGACATTACTAAGCATCTGAAGACAAAATGTGATTATGACAGAAAGATAAATGAAAGTTGGCTGCCAAAGACAATACGACTACTGGCTAAAAGTGGAAATCAGTAATAACAAAAACCCGAATGTACACAGCAGTGTATGTGAAAAGACTCACATCACAGGAAGCAATTTTTCTCTAAATGCACATCGTCACAATTAATAGTAAATACATTTATTTGTTTTTAAATACAGCAGTTAACTTCTTTTTACACTTGCATGGCTGCTATGAATGTCACCTTGAGCAAGCTTGGTCTTCCTCTCCCCACGTGTTGTCTATGCTTTATTTCTATTTCCACTGCCTGACAGACCTGAAAACCTGGACTCACCCCCACTCACCCATTTTTAATATGCTTATATTTATATTTTATAATTTATATTTTGTATATACTTTTTGTTCTTCTATTTCTCCCTTTCATAATTTTGCTGCTGTAAATTGGGAATTTCTCCATTTTGAGACAAATAAAGTTTTTCGTATCTTATCTCATTACTGCCTGAAAATAAGAGTGATGCAATTTAAGAGTTTTTCAAGATCTAAACAATTTTTTTTGCTTTGACTCGCAGACGAGCCCTGTATGGTAGCAGTGAACTCAACTCACTTCACACTAAGTTTGACAAAGTGAACAAATGATAAAACAAACCCTCGAGCGGTTTACTTTAGTGCCACTCCCAGTTGAAGTTTGCTGTCAAACTAAACATTCAAAAACATCATTATTTTCTTAAACAACACCGTAACGTGGCTTTAACATCTGCTCTCTTAATGCTAACACATATTCAGAAACGCCATAGAGAGGCTGTAGATAGATATAATGCCATCCATTGGCCAATTCCCACACCCCATAATAATAAGAATAAGCCGAAATTAATCAAAGCCCAGACAATTAAGTTCTTTACATTCTATTTAATTGGGGGTGGGATGCACCATACAAACGTACACTAGATGGAAGAGGGTCTCAACTTTACAGTGAATAACTTTTTTCCAAGGAAAACACACACACACACACACACACACACACAGACACACTCCCCTGCAATTATAACAAATTCATATTTTTTAGACAGAAAAGTGGTAACATAAAAATAATAAAGTTACATTTTTTTAAGTTGTAATAATATACTATTGAAGTCAAAGTTTCACAATGACAGTTGGTTCAGTAATATTATTAAAACCTTTATTCTCAAAAACACAGAACTAGAACGCCTTTTTTTGTTGCTCTAGTAAAAATAAAGATATTTTTCCTAATTCTTCACGATCCCCATTTTATATCCGCTGATTTATATTGTGACTGTAAGATCATCTTCGGTGTCTTGAAAGGCGCTTATAAATAAAATGTATTATTATTATTATTATTATATGAATGAGATCAGAGCAATCTTACAGGATGCTTCATTTTCCAGTCACTATTGATGACATCATTGTTACGTCACGTTTGCCCATGACCCCACAAATATCTTAGCGTTGGTCAGCTTTCACACATTGACTCAACTAGTTTATTAGGCCCAATGCATTCCATTGTAAAGGAGAATTAGTTTTATTAAGTCATATATACTGTACGTACAGTATTCAGTAAATACAGTCCCTACCTTTTAATAAAAGGTGCAGTACTTCACATTATTGAAAATATTTATAGATATGTATTTTTTTTTCGTTTTTGTTTATTTCATCATTTCAGTGCTGTCACCGGCTCAAGCGAATTCCTCTGCGAACTTGATGCTTGTCGTGAAACTGAAACTACTCGGAACCGGGTCGTTTCCTCAGTCAAATGTAAAGGCTTATGTCGGCTTCATTAAATAGTGAATGTTGGGGGAAATCTGGTTAGATCCAAACCGGTGAGCGTTTATTATTTCTTTCCGGTTTCCAGCCTCTGCGGAGCCCCACCGGTTTATCCCTGCTGCGGTTTAGCCCTTCACAAGTAGAGTAAGAGGGGTTCGGTCGAGTCTAACGGTACCGCCTTACCTCCGCGTCGCCGTTCCGGTCTGCATCGCCGTTCATCTCCAAGTCTCCTGTTGCCATCTCCGATAAACGATCTGCCTTCCAGCACCGAGAGGACGTGGATTAATCCGGGAATGTTGGATCAGCCGCGGTGGTCGAGCGTGTGTGTGTGTGAATGTGTGTCGGGGGCCACGGTCACGGTCCGTGGAATTACAACCCTGTGGTGACGACAGAAGGGGGGGAAGTAAAGCCAACACTCCCTCCCGCCCCTTCACCGACACAAGGGCAGGCAGATTCGCGCTAACGACGACTACACTCACTAGTTTAGTTATCGCGCTTGGGGTTTCCCCCCTCTTTTTCCTCAACACACTCGGAAAAAGTGATGAGAATATAAAATGAGTAATGTTCCCGTTGAGGAAAGTGAGCAGCTTGACTTGTTTCCTGTATTCGGCGCTTTTCTGCCATCTAGTGTATACAAAGCGGCATTGCAGTTTGGTCGTCACAATTTTATATGCTGCAACATGTTTTGTCATTGGTTGGAGGAGAAAAGTAACATCCTCATCCATCCATTCATTTTCTGTACAATTTGTTCTGTAACGGATGATCTTGACCTTATCCTGGCTGGGCGAAAGACGAACAACCCATTACACTCAGATTCATACCAAAAGACAATTTTGAGTCATCGAGTAACCTGGCGTCCATATTTTGGTAATATGGGAGGAAGTTGGAAAACTCACGCGATCAAAGGTAGAACGTGTAAATATCACACAGGTCAGATTCAAGATTCGAACCCCTAACTGTAGAATGGATTAGGAAACTGGTGTCAAACTCAAGACTCGGGGGCCCCGATGCGACCCCCCGACATCATTTTATGTGGCCCACGAAGACAAATTGTGTGTCAACTTCATGTCTGTTGCAAATTGTCTTCACTTATAACAACAATGAGCTTTGAGATCTTGCAATAGTTTTTGTGAATGTTCCCCACTTTAAACCATAATACTGTAATGATAAGGTCTGCAACAAAAATGAATTTGACATCCCTGATTAAGCAGATATGCTAACCACTTGTCCACCGCGCTGCCAGGTAAGACACAAGAGAATACAATAGACTATACTGTGGACATTCAGAGAATTTATTCCTGAAATGTGCTGGAAAAAAAGTTTGAATCACGATGTCTCTTCACTTCATAACAAATCTTCAGACATCAACAGAATTTTTTATTCACCCCTTACCCTTTCCTTATAACCTACGTAATCACTGTGCTAAGACAATAGTGTGGGCCTGAGGGTCTGTTCTAAAATGAAGTCACGGTGATGGGATATTTCTTAGGAGTTACCAAAGCGATCATCTGAAAACATTTGCAGAGCAGATATTTGTACTGTACTTTGTGAAACAATTTTGGTAATTATTGTGAGAAATGGTGAATGTGTTGATGTCAAACTGCAAACTGACGTCACTTTCTGTGTGGGTACCACTACTACGACACGACAGCAGTAGTCCAGTTTAGATGGAGGGAGTCGCCAAAAACCTGGATTGGACTCGCTGCAGTTGGGCGTGGGCTTTTGTGCCGTCAAATTGTCCCGCTTTCATCGATGAGAAATGAAACCCCGGGCTGTGTCATGTGGGGAGGGGTGCGAAGTGTTCCGCAGTGAGCATGATCTGATAAACTCTCCTTTTCTATCCTAGCTCCTGCACTGCGCTTCAATATGTCACTCTTGGGAGAAAAGTGCGTGTGGTCGGAGGAGGGAATTCTGAGCTCGCGCTATTTCCACCCGGATGCCGGTTATTTGTTTGCGGGCGTGTCGCTGAGTGAGCATGGCATCTGCGCACTTCGCTCGTCCCGTGATAAACGCAGGGATTAGCGCGCATTTACCAGCAGGTCATTTTCCCGTGAGTCTTTTTTCTTTTTCCAATGTTATCGTTGTTGGTGCAATGGCATCAAGTGGATTTGTGCGTGCTATGCAGTCGCAACAAGGTGCACGCTAAGGTAAACTTGCACGGAGTAGAGCGCGCACGATCCCGGTGGGGTGGGTAGGGGGTGCTCTGGATCTTAAGCAATCCCGAGGCCGTACATTGGGAGCTTCCGAACTGCGTCACTGCATGCGAGCGCAGCTGCAGGTAGGTGAGCCAGCACCGGAGAGGACCGCTCCTCATCCGCATCCTCCGCACACAATGCCGAGGGGCTAACAAATTAGCAGGGATGCATGCAGCTGAGGATTCGAGCAAAGATCCTCCACTTGGATCAACGTTTTCCTCGGCGCCCGATTTGGACTCTGACATTAACGCCAATGCATTCAGGCCCATTTATGAAAACGGCGCGGATGACAATGTCAACGTCCCGAACACAGCACCGCGAGGGGCGAGCGACCCCAGCGCCTATCCCTCCTCGGACTACCAAGGACTGGTCCGCCAGAGGTTCATTCGGCGGAGTTTGTGGATGTCGGACTCGGAGGAGCCGGCGCTGGACACGGCGGAGTGTGCCAACATCACGCCGGTGCTTAACATCGACCTGCGCTCCATCGTCGACCGGACTCGGAACCGGACTTCACACGCCACACGTGTGGGCCAGCAGGAGAAGTCGAGGCCGGAGGGTCAGGTGGACGTGAAGGACGACACCGGGAGCGCGGGGGGCTGCGAGGAGAAACGTGACGCGTGCCAGAGCGAGGTCAAGGAAGAGGGCGTGTCACACGACGTCACAGGCAAAGCAGGAAGTGATGAGAACGAAGAGGAACCGGGAATGAAGGCTGTGTCCACCTCACCAGGGGGCCGCTTTCTCAAGTTCGACATTGAGTTGGGCAGGGGCTCCTTCAAGACGGTCTACAAGGGGCTTGACACGGATACATGGGTCGAAGTAGCATGGTGCGAACTCCAGGTAAGTTTCATGAAACCAGTGACGTCACAACTCCCATCATTTGCCATGAGAACCATCAATAGGTTCAATATGCTCTTTCAAAAGTATCCGTCTTTATAGAGATGCAAGACATTAATTACCTGTACTGGTTTTTACACTCAGGATTTTGGCGCTGAACATCGATCACAGAATCGATCACAAGAAAGAGCATTATTAAACGTCTTGTATATTTATCCGACTGGCCCATGCCACGAATCGCAAAAATCCACATACAATTTACGCTCATTGAAATTCAATGAAAAAGAACCCCCCACCGGCTAATTCTTAAATAATGCTGATAACCATGAAATACAACATCTGTGACATCTTCTTCTCTGACATAAAAAATGAAACAAAACATGAAGATCGCCACTCAATCAGGTGGATGGGGGTTTTGCTAAAATGTTGGGTAGTGCTAATGCAGTTGTAAACAAGTCCATACACTTACCAGCTAGGTTAATTTCTTCTCTTCACATTCTACTCGTGTAGAAGTTGGTTGTGCTGCACAAGTCCCGGTGCCCGCAGACCTTTCAAATTTTGGAAAAGAGTAGACAGCATGCGTTATAATGAGTTGGACTCCACTTTTTCTAACTGACGTCATCTCACAGTGAGGAAGTGTGAAACACTTGAACTTCTTCACGCAGTCTTGGTAATATTTGAGAAAATACCGCAGTTGTTTTCTCAAAGTTGGTCAAGAGTAACCTCTGCAAAAGGAGGGATAATGGTTGGATGGATGCCCCTTTTCTACGCATTTTTCGAATTCAAACAACCCATCCTGGATTGGTTGGCACTCAGTCGCACGACATATACAGTTAGACATACAACTGAATGGGAACCGAACCTTATGCTTCCCGCACCAAAGTCAGGCAAATGTACAATTACACCATCGGTGATCCAATCATATATCTCATTGTTGAATTAATACCACTTAAATATAAAATTATCTATAGGTGTGAACATCAGCGTGAATACGTGTTTCTCTCGATGTACACTGTGATTGGTTGTAAGGGTGCAGTCTGCCTTTCGCCTGAATCAGCTGTTATAGCATCAGGTTGCCCTTGACCTTAGTGAAAAAAAAGATTTTGGCCAAAGGTAAACTTGCTGCTTGATAACTGCAAGTGTAACTTGACATATCACTAATCTGCATACTGTATTATCTAATCTAATGATCAGTTTAAATGCTATCCATGTGGTGAGCAGATTAGCCTAGATCTCAGATGCCCTTTCAGAACTTCAACTATTCTAATAATAATAATACTAATTTATAAGTAAAACACTTTTAAGTCTAAAACCACAGATAAAAGTGACGATTTTATAGTTGACGCCGGCAACATCGCCGGCAACATTCTCTAATGTATTTTAACTTAAAAGTGACTATCTGACTCAAGTTGTACTTTGATTAGTTAAATCGGTGCACTGTTTAAATGGAACAAACTGTGGTACAGGTGCAGCTGGCCATGAAGCCAAGACTGAGTCAGCAATTTAGCTCAATTTTATGAGCTTGTAATTTACAATAAATTCCCTTCTTAATGGTTATAACATCATGACTTAGGCTCACACCGACCGTCAATGTCAATTTATTGATTGACTGCGGTTCTTGAAGGAAATGATCTTCTCTTGGGGAGGAATCACATGTGTGCTGGCATCGATTTAATTTTAACTTGAGTTTTATTTTGATTGGTTCATTCCTAATACAACCAAATCCCGGTTACAAGAGGGTGTGAACACTTTTGAAAAGGTTTTTATTATTTTTAATTATTGAGCTGTACATTTCATAGGTCACATTTTTGCTGAAAAAATGTTTTGAAATTGTCTTGTTTTCTTTTTTTAAAGTTTTTTTAGTATCACAAAAACGGATATTTGAAAAGGGGGGTGTCAACTTTTGAATCCGATCTATTTTGACTCAAGACATCTTTGATGAGTGTTTTCATTCAATGTACAATGACTTGACTAATTATGATGATTATTATTCCAATCATAGCACATACTCTGACAAACTGTTCAATAGTGTAACACCACCGGTTATTCAAGAGTGTCATAAAAACAATATTTTTTTTTTAAAAAAAATCCCAAAAATGTTCACCATTCCCTTTTTTTTCCCTCGATCATATGAAATATGCTGTCTTTAATATTGAAGTACAGTAATCCATTCGAATCATTTTTTTTTTAATTGAAGGGAATGAAAGTATCTCCCGAAGAATGCTTCAATCTTAAGTATTTTCCGCCATCTGTCAAAAGAAAAAAAAAAGAACCGCACGACAATGGAGGGCCACGGGGGTTAAATGTGTGCAACGTGCGACAGGGAAGACACGCTCTTCTGCATCAAGTATGGCCGTGCGTGCGTGGCTGTATTTATGTTGTCTGAGCAGCGTCTTAGGGGAGCTCTAGTGATGATTCAACCCTTCTGTGCCTGGAGACCAGGCCTTGCCCTTTCGAGCTTCCTTGCCTACGCACCTCTCTTAGAGCAAGGCACGCTTGCGTAGCTGTTGTATAAGTCACAGCATGAGATAGCAGAAAATAGGCGGCTCACACACGGGCTTTTAAGGGGCGTGCTGCTGAATGCCGCTAAAAAAAAAACCCCACACGCGCTGAGGGAGTTGAATCAAACAAATTAGACTACGATTTTGTGAAATACAGTAGCAACATCCTTTTCGAGCTCTCTGCCTCACTGCTCGGCATTTGATTGATCAGGTTGCGTTGAATTCTGTACATCAGTTCACGTACGTCTCCCAAGTGGTGCAACACAGTTGCGCCTGGGGAGTAAATCCTGCTGATGCAGCCCTCTGCATCAAGAGAGGTGGGGAGGGAAAGGGCGGCTTCAGGAGATTCAGTGTTGCTTTTTTTTTTTTTTTTTAAACACAGCTCAAGGATATATTAACAAGCTTGAGAGTTCAGTCAGCAAACGTCTTATTTTAACTACGTTTTAATGATCGTTGGCAACACGGTGACCTTGAGATTTAGTCAATGTGCCTCACAGTTCTGAGGTTCATCTGAAAAAGATAAAAGGCTGAACTTCCAAGTACTGCGTCAGTTTTCTATTTCGTTTCAGCTTCTTAAACAAAGCATTAGAAATTGATTTGCAATTTAACAAAGCATATCGTTCCTTTGCCAATGGCTTGCCAGTTGACATTCGTGCAGCGCTGGAAACGTTTTCTGTCCCCGCTGCAGCTCAGTGTCCAGTTTCAGAAATGTCAAAAGATTCGGAGATCGTGTTCCTGGATGTATTGTAGAGGCAAGTGGTTCAATCAGTCCAGTGCTAGATATCCATCTATCCATTTTCTGATCCGGCGTGCATATCCCAGCTGTCTTCGGGCAGTCGGCGGGGGACACCCTGAACTGGTTGCCAGCCAATCGCAGGGCACACAGAGACGAAGAACCATCCGCGCTCATACTCACACCTAGGGACAATTTAGAGTGTTCAATCAGCCTGCCATGCATGATTTGGAATGTGGGAGGAAACCAGAGTACCCGGAGAAAACCCACACAGGCCCGGGGAGAACATGCAAACTCCACACAGAAAGTTCGGAACTGGAATCGAACCCGGTACCTCTGCACTGTGAGGTCGACGCGATAACCACTGACCCAGCGGGCCGCAATGCTAGACATGGCACACCAAACAGATTTGTTGTTGAACCACAAGTCTTCTGAGAGCTAACGATTGTTTTGGTTATTTTGGCAAAGGAGTGATTCACACATTTCCACACGAACCTCAAAAACGTTCACGCTTCCGAAGCCTTTGAATAACGTGAAGTCGTTCCTGGTCAAGTTTTATCACTCTCGGAAGCATCTGGCGAGCTTTTGTTGAGTTTCCAGTGCGAGCCACAAGCAAGACGGTGACGTACAAAAAAATACAAAGCCGAAGTTGTCCAATACTGATGATTTCACATCTGCCCAAACCAAAACAGAATAAAGGAGTGTTACTAAACAAGAACGTTCCCAGTGGCCGTTGCTCAATATTGCATATTTCATTCAAAGTGCGATCTTTTCCAGCAATAGGAGCATTCGATGCACAATGGGAATGTTTTGATATATATTTTTGAATCATTAAAATAATTTTGCTCAGTTGAGATTATTGAGTGTCCCATAATTTGAATAAAACTCTGTTCTCAATTCTCAATTCAATTCTCCTGAAAAGAGACTCATTCGGAACAAAGTCTTTAAATCGTGCCAAGAGCGGTGCAGGGCGGACGTAATCCGAGATGCATGAGGTTGCACACTGCTCCGGTCACAATGGCCTCCTGAAACCCGACTCCTCGGCATCGGTCTATCATCGATGCACACAAAAGTACAGCGTAACAATGTGAGCGTTACAAAGCAGTCTCATCATTTCGTTGAGCAGTGGATGTTTGTGATGTGCTAACTCAAGCCGCAACAAAATTCATGTGCAGCTTGTTTACTATTTAGACAAGAATTCAAGGAAAGGCAGGGACCGGCATACTCAATGTACTTTAATCCCCTTTGTTGTTTTATTTCAGATCCACTCGATTGCAACCCAGCGTGTGCATATAAAGAAACAAAGTCACGCAAATTTGATTCTTTCCTTTATTTGCATACGTGGGTTGATCTCAAGACCCAACGTGTAATGTTATGGTCATACGTGTCCGGAAATATGGGTCTGACGTGTACACTGTTGTTTTTGTTCAACACACGAAAAGAAATGGGCTGAAAAGAGCCCCCATGTTTTCCTTTACACCACAGTCATGTCCACTCTCAACATGAGTCGCAGGCATTTCACAGTCGCCTTCTGAAGTTACTCAAGCAGGTTATAAGAGCAGATTGAAAGGTGATTTTATCTCTAGTGTGTTTAGTTTAAGGACGTCCTCCGATACCACACCACGGATACTAATACAGTGAAACTCCTCTACAACGAAATCTACATGGGTGAAAATACCCCCTAGTGTGAAAAAATCTTCATGCATTAACACCATTCCCACTTTTCTGTTTCAAATTTGCGACAGTGAAAAACCCCCTGTTGTGAAAAATTTCTTGCTGCAAACATGATTTCGTTGTAGAGGAGTTTCACTGTAGTAAAATTGAGTGAATGTCAACGTACTTCAAAAGTAATTGTCTTCATGAACGTTCCAAAGGAGCGGAAACTGTCCAAGGTGGAGAGGCAAAGGTTCAAGGAGGAGGCCGAGATGTTGAAGGCTCTTCAGCACCCCAACATTGTGAGATTTTATGACTTCTGGGAGTCGCCATTAAAAGGAAAGAAATGCATAGTTCTGGTGACGGAGCTCATGACCTCAGGGACACTGAAAACGTGAGTGAAAAGGGTTCACGATGTACGTTAGCCCGTCTACCGCCGTTTCCCACGGTTGTGTTCAATTTCCCCTTCAAGGTATTTGAAGCGCTTCAAGGTGATGAAGCCCAAAGTTCTTCGGAGCTGGTGCAGACAGATCCTGAAGGGCCTCCATTTCCTCCATACAAGGACGCCCCCAATCATCCACAGGGACCTCAAGTGTGACAACATCTTCATCACGGGCCCCACGGGCTCTGTCAAGATCGGCGATCTGGGCTTGGCAACTCTGAAGAGGGCTTCCTTCGCGAAAAGTGTTATTGGTTAGCCTATTAATTTGACACCTTAGTAAATTTTGTTGGGGGTTTTTCTCGGCCAATTCCGATGTTTGGAAGAAAAAAAAATCAAATAACCAGTAATTGATGGATTATTTGACAAATATATAATGGCTTATATATTTTAAATACTCTTGTCCTTTAGTCTTTCGTTAACTTTCCAACAGATCGGAATTTTCAAGAACCAAAACAAAGTCCAAAAATAGTCTGAACTGGCTTTTAATTAGCAAAAGGCCTGCCGCTATAATTGGCCGTCCGATTAATTGATCGGGCCCTCGCGATTAGTTTCTTTCAGCTCTAAATTTAATTATTAGCGGTACACTTGCTCCACCCGAGACTCCATTCATAAATCACTTTGTGTCAATGGTCTAGGCACGCCAGAGTTCATGGCCCCAGAGATGTACGAGGAGCACTACGATGAGGCTGTGGATGTCTACGCCTTTGGCATGTGCATGCTGGAGATGGCCACATCAGAATACCCGTACTCTGAATGTCAAAACGCAGCACAAATCTACCGCAAAGTCACCAGCGTGAGTCTACATTCAACTTTCTTAAATTACAAATGGTTATGATTTTTTTTCCCTCTTAAAATCAAGGAAAAGTGAAATTAAATATGTTCGCTTAATGTGACTGACTACACAGTGCCCTCATCACCTCATTATTTTTGTTGCACATATTTGGTTAAGTTTCTTTTTTGGGAAAATTCACATTGCTATTCTAGTCATTTTAAACAATTGACATGCAACTGCTCCTTTAGTACAAACGTATCAGTAACACAGTCATATGGGACATACAAACATACTACGTGGTCTTTAGAAACAATTACTGTAGATCTACTGTAGTTTCGCGTAAGCTTCATTTTAGCTTGCTCACTGTCTACTTCTTCTCGACATCATCAATCAATGAGCTGTCACACTACTGCCACCTTCAGGCCACGACGTGCACAACAGAGTGTACAGTCCGGTAGCTTTAAAATGTCTTGCGCAAGATAAAATAACCAGCGCAAGATTATTCAAATTCAAAAATGGAAGTCCCACAAAGGACCATTAAAAACAGTTGAAGTGCATTTTTAGAGTGTTTTCCGTGTGTTTTTGCTCATGCTACTACAGTGTAATTCATGTCATCCTATTGCTACCTTCACTTAAATTTTTCTCTCCCCCCAGGGGGTAAAACCTGCCAGCTACAGCAAAGTAAGCGACCCAGAAATTAAGGAGATAATTGGGGAGTGCATCTGTCACAGATGGGAAGAAAGGTCAGCGTGTGACAAAACTCGTGCATGCAGGTCGAGGCTGACCTATAGCCTTAACTCTGTTGTTGTGCTGCCGTTCCTGTGTTATGACGTCAACACCAGTATTTGGCTGTGACACAGTTCATGTTTGTGTGCTGTGCGTCATTCAGTGACCTGAGTAGCTGTTGTTTTGCTCCTTTCCTGCAGGTACTCCATCAAGGACCTTTTGAACCACGCCTTCTTTGCAGAAGATACAGGCGTTAGAGTGGAGCTCAATGAAGAGGATGACGGGAAAAAATCCTCCATCGCATTAAAGCTGTGGGTTGAGGATCCAAAAAAGCTGAAGGGGAAGTACAAGGATACTGGTGCAATTGAATTCACATTTAACTTGGCGAACGAGGACCCGGAAGTTGTTGCGCAAGAAATGGTAAAACTCTATATATACTACAAAAGCACAACAACAAACATCATATATGACACGAATAGTTCTCAGAAAAATGAGACCGTTGTTATTATTATTATTATTATTATTTTATTTTAATTTTTTTAGACAGATTTTTACAATACAGCACGTGCAGTCATTAGATTGTGCATTTGAGTCCTAAATAAGTGGTTGGTGAGTGCACAATACACAGTATGACATACTGTGTATTGTGCACTCACTGTACACACTGTACACACTGTACACTCACTGTACACACCTTATTAAATGAAGACATTTAATCCCAATCGCTTAATCAAATACAATGTGTCAGAGAAATTGTCATGTCTGTAATCTACATCTGTCGTTGTCTTGTCAAACTAGTTGAGAAGGAATCAACAGCGCCTCCGCTGGTTACAGCCAAGTAGAACACTCCATTGTAGCTCCAATGAAAAGACTTATCAATGTGTCTGTTTAATATACAGTATGTGCTGTATTTACTTAGAGCGTCTCCTGTGTGTCTCATAGGTGGAGTCTGGCTTTTTTCTGGACTGCGATGTCAAGGTTGTTGGGAAGTCAATCCGGACCGTGTGGCTCTGATCAAATGGAGAAGGGAGCGCACTGTCTCACCGGGAAACGGCGAGGGATCTGTTAAGAAGATGCAGCAGAACCTCCTGCAGGTGCCCGGACAACCGGGGACCATGTTGGCTGCAACTGAGTATGACGATCAAGAGGTGGAGCAGCAGACCTTGATTTGTACAGTCCCCATCACCACAGCGACTACATGTGAGAATGTGCAAATGAAATGAACCCGAATGCTGTGTCATGACTCACTGAGGCTGTATCTTAAAAACAAAAACAACAATCTCCTTGTCCCCGCTTTGTCCTTCCTGCGATTAATTACAAAGTTCTCTCTTACAGCCGACAGTGGCGTGAGCTCCACCATGCAATTAGAGGATCTCAGCAAACATCAAAATGGCCCCTACCAGTCACAGCCCGAGACCATCTGCGCGGTTCAGTCTGTCTACAGCCCTCCTGCGCAGCTGGAGTCTTCAGTGCAGCAGGCCCTCTACCAACAAACCACAGCACAGGCTTCGCAGGACCAGTTCATACAAGAATCCATACAGTTGCATCAGGGAGCCTACCAGCAAACCACAGGTCAGCTGCATGCTGGGACCTACCAACAACCTGCTGCACAATTGCACCTGGGGCCAGATAATGCTCAAACAGTAAGGATATTGAATTTTTTTTTTTCTTCTTACAGTCAACTGTCTTTGCATGTTGTAATAACATGTTTTTATGTCCTTTCTTGGAATGATATCTGATCAGAATCACCACAGTGATCCCTTTGTAAGCCAGGGCATCACCACTAGGGGCGCTGCGTGCCCCAGATATGGAAGTGACTCCCAGATTGAGAGGTTCCAATGTACGACTCACTCAAGAGTGTGTTTGTCCTGCTCGTCTGCCAGAGACAGCTTATTTTCGAACTGTTCCCAAAGCCCGTCTTTCAGATCTGCCCACCTATCCCCCCATCACTTTTGTCATCATGACTCAGCGAATTGCTCCACTTCACCTCTCCATCGCCCGAAGCCGCCCCGCCCCTCAGAGCAACGACTCAGCATCCCATGCAGGCCGCAGCCTGACCGCCACTGTGGGAATTGCTTGTCTCTCCACCGGTGGGACAGGACCAGGAGAAAGTGTTCTTTGGGACACGTCCATGTTCACTCTTTGCTCACATCTGCCCAGACGACTTCAATCTCTAAACCGGCCTCATCCACATCCTGTCCGCTCAGTCTACATTCTGTTTTGACCTCGTCGAAACGTCGCTCCCCACCGATGATTTTGCCTGACCCACCTTCAAATATCGACCTGTGCAGGAATCTATTTGAGGGCGGAGATCTCAGTCATCTTAACCGATGTCTCCATCACATCGTCGGCCGCAGAACAAGTTCACCTACACTTTCAGAGAGTGGTGCTAACAGTCATGCGTCCTCTTTGTTTGAGCACGTAGACAAGAGTCAGAGTCTAAAAGTCCCAGTGTTCTCTACTTACTCCGATCCGGACAAACGCCTCCTCTTACCAAGATGTCAGAAAAAAGGCGGAGCAGATCCACTGGTAGGTTAGAGAAGGAAGCTGTTGGGCAAACACTGCTCCTGCGGCAGCCTGCTGCATTTTTTATGATCCCGCAAGCTGCTTCTTTCTGTAAGCCTCTCAATAGAAATGTACAACAAGCAATCTTTGCTCCCGCTTATCCCAAATGATGCCTTCATTTTAGATAGGCTGTGCAACGGTTCACAAAATAATACGCAGGCCCAGCTCTCCTCTTGGATTCCTGCCCAACAAGATATACTACCTTTTGCCTGCTTCAGCACTCAGAGCATTTTGACCTTGAGCTTGAGTTAGCGTTTCGCTATACAAACACTATTGCCTGATGAGTCATTGTGTAGTCAACGTGGGCTGTCATATTTGTTTCTGACAGACAGTTTCTGCTCTATCGACGCCAGCCCCGCCTACGCACCCCAGTGGACAGACAGCACAGAGCTTCCCAACTGCGACGCCCATCGTACAGTCGCAGCTTACTGCTCAACTCGGCCAGGACCAGGTACTTCACTGAAACGGTTTACATTTGTGATATCAACCCAACAGAAAGCATACCAAGAGGTTCTCCGTTTTGTTTAGTTGACATCAACACAACTGCATAGATGTGGGTATGGTTTTTGGTTTTACCAACTAACATAGGCCCAAGTAGCTATCCTCCTTATCAAGTTGAAAAAAAGGTGTCAGAAGTCTTCACTTTATTGTGGCAGATATTCTTTGATTGCACAAACATGCATCTTTCTTTCCAAAGCCAAACTCACCCTGAACCCTTTTCTGGTATGTGACTTGGGAACTTTTGTGCCACGATGGTGGATCAGAAGAAATAAGATGATATAATCCAGTCCTTTGTACTGGTTGGGGCCAGGATTGTTGCTTATGGCCATAACCGGTAGATGCCAAGTGGGCCGGACCATTAAAAATTATACCATACTTTGCTATAAATAACCAAAATAATATGTCTTTCCTTTGTTTTGGTCTAAAGAAGCACAAGAACACTAGGAAAATGTTTAAATTTAATGAACATCTTTTACAAAACATTTCATGAAGATTTCCTTAGACAGCAATTTACTTTTATCATTCATTGCAACTGATCCCACTGACTCTACAAAGGCACAAAACTTTAACAAGTAATTGGTCTTGAAAAATATAGTAATGCACTTTTAAGATTAAACGAGATTTATAAAGAAAGGAATTTTTAAACCATTTACACGAGCATATAAAATCTAAATGTAATCCCTGTCTACACCTTACAAACTAAGGAGAGTGCTATAATATCCTCCTGACTACCAGTAGTTCAAATTTGTCCTCTGTAGAGGACATTTGTGAACCTAAATATCTCCCACCCAGTGCATCCAATCGCATTAACTCATTTTACGCTCTAAAGAGGGCATTCAGTGCTTTCCAATGATACCAAATTTGTAGGGGGTGGGGCTTTGTTACTTTGACTTCTCAATAGAAGAAAATGGCTTCCCTCAGTGCAAGCACTTTTTATGGAAAGAGGATAAGTAATACTTTCTATCAAACACATTTTGTCTTGAAATGCTGTTGGCATTTTATTTATAAGACTCTTATGAACACGTTAAAGTGTTGTTTGAGTTGTTTTAAGTGTATTTGAGACTAGTGTTTAATAAGTGTTTAAAAAAATGTAGTGGAATTTCAAAAAATTCTTTTGGAGTAGTCCAATTACCACACATAGATTGTGGAATTTCAAAATAAATGTGATTGGACAAAAAAAATTTTCCCCGGTAGTCGGGGGGGTATGTGTAAAGAATAAAGTACAGTATTCACATGTCCTTGATAGCGTCTGCTGTGTTGGGTCTGTCTCAGTGACAGACTGAGGCTGCTGTTGTCTTCTTCTCTGATCAAAACAATGTTGTCTTTTCCTCCGATCAAAACAGTGTGTCTCCCTAGCGGATATTAGATGACTTGCACCCTATTAAAAATATTCATTCTGTGTATTTTATGCATTTTTTCCCTTTTAAATGATCCCACGGGCCTGATCAAACCTCCTTGCGGGTCCGGATACGGCCCGTGGGCCGTATGTTTGACACTATGTTTGACACTACTGCCATAACCGCTCTATGTATGGATCTGAGGACTCCTGGGTTTGTGGGTAGTACATGTACATACAAAAAATACAATACTGAATATCATGATGCCAGTTGAACTGTGGTAATCATTTATATTCTTACATAAACACAGTATTTGATTCTCTTTCTTAGCAATTATCTGCTGACCAGACTGCAGCTCACCTGAGTCCTCCTAACTTAGCGACCGGTTTTCCACAGTCCGCCACCAGTGCGCCCCCTCCTCTACTACCCCTGCACATCAGCACACAGGTGTGTAAGAAGAAGTTGCCGTCAACTGTCGCGCAAATTTGTTTCGGGAAAATATGTGTGAGAATGACACCTGTGTTAATCATGTTTGCATAGAATGGGTGACTTTTTTCATTGTGTATCATTTTCCCTTTTTCCTTTCCCAGTTTCCCTCACCATATTGTGTTCAAGCAGAGGGCCTCAAGCCCCCTCCTATCTCCCCCGCTCCTTTAGTTAGCCCTTACTACTCACCTTCACCCCACCCCACCATCATTCCCCTGAATCCCCCTTCTGCTTTTAGCATCCTCCAATCCACACCTCAGCAGGTGTCCAGTGTAGCACTCCCTGGCACATTCCCTGCTCTGACCATGTCCTTTGCAGTGCCACAGCAGCAGAATGGCCTAACCGCATCCTATCCAAACATTAGTGGCTTCCATTACACCCCTTCCTTACCTCTCTCCCAGGCACTACCTACCCCATACCCCGTTTCCTACCCTGAGCAAGAAGTGGCTGAACAGGTGAATATTTGACATGTGGTTCTAAACTGTGATTATTGGGTGATTGGAAATGAGTTGGGCAAATGGTGCTTAGCCCTTGGTGCAATGCATGCCCAGGTCATGCATTTGGACATTTAGAAGCAATTTGCTTTATCTACTAATCTATTCCCCAAATATGCTTCTTTTTTTGTCCTAGGTGCAGGCAAACACTCCACAGACAAATTTAGAAGGTGTTCAACTTTTAGCCCCAGTTGAACCTGTTCTACCTACTACTCATATTCCTGTCTGGGGAAGAGGAACAGATATAGAAACTGCTGCAGCTGGCACGGATTTAAATGTAACCTCTACCTTTCACACCTCAGCATCACTCTCAGCTGCAGCGGATCTCGAAACCCAAACCCCGGCACAAACTGCAGCTTTGATCCAGCAAAAAAGCCAAGCGGCAGGCCAAATGCCAGGTCAGTCTGCTGCTTCCGTCTCATTTCAAGCCGCAGCTTTAGCCGCAGCTGAAACCACAATTTCAATATCAGGTTCACCAAAAGTCTCATCTACAGCCTTAGATGATTCCTTGGCATCGGGACAAACCCAGATCTCTGTACCCGGGTTGGTCTCAGTACCAAACTCCGTCCCGCCACCAGCTGCGCCTGCTACTACTGCTCCCACTTCTGTCCCAGCTTCAGTTCTGCAGTCTGCTGGAATCCAGACAGCAGTCTCAATGACATCTGAATGTATAAGCCAGCCAAAAGCTGGTCCGAAAAAAGAAACACCATCTACTTCTTCCACCTTACAGCAAGACACCTGCACCGAGGTATGGCGGAAACTAGACTGCATATCATTTAGCGTGAAGTGGACAATATATTACTTTTTGAGTTGTACCTTATTACCGTATTGGCCCGAATATAAGACGGTGTTTTTTGCATTGAAATAAGACTGAAAAAGTGGGGGTCGTCTTATATTCGGGGTCTAGACATTATAACCATTCACGACACTAGATGGCGTCAGATATCATTGAAGTGAATGCTGAACTTGACTCCCCAGGCCAAAGTGAACCCCTGTCACGAAGAATAAAAATAAAAATAGCGGCAGCACGAAGGAGAAAAATAAAAAATAGTGGTAAGAAAGAAAAGAAAAGAAAATAATAGAAGAGATAGAAGAGAAAATGGAGAAACGTAGCGACAATCTGGAGAAAAGTGGGTCGAAGATCGGCCAGGTTAAGGCAGCTGAGGAGAAGTTATGATGTCATTTACATTCCAAAAACCAGAAGCCATTCATTTACGAATGTGATTGCACTTTAGTTTACATATTTAAATGTTAAGATTTGAATGAGGCAAAATAACTTTTTCTCTCAAATATATTGTTATAATCATTTGTTTCAGATGTACTGTAATTATTTTCTGTATAAAAATGAATTTGGTGTTCAAAAAGTCTTTTTTCAAACTTGAGTCTTGAAAAAGAGGGATTTAAAAAACCTGATTAAAAAAGTCTTATTATCAGGGCCGTCTTATATTCAGGCCAATATGGTAATAACACCTGCAAATCAACAAAGAATAATATAAATATGCTAACTTTTGTTTTTTTTTTAATTCAACCTGCTTAGTGAAATTTCCCCGCGTTTTCTCTCTTCAGGATGTGTTTCACGAGAAAACATCCTCATTGCCCAACTATGCCTATGACAGGTGTGTGTGCATTTTTCAAGCAATTCTTTGATTCTGTTCTTTAACTAAAAATGGTCATTACTGTATTCGTGTGCCTCAACAACAGTGTTTTGTTTTTGGTTTTTTTTCTCTCCCAGTCCCTTCTCTGATGTTGCATCTAGTAAAGAAGCAAGTGATGGCTATGACAGCTTGGCCAGTGGAGGAAAAGGGGAAGGAAAACACAGAAAACATCATCGCAAGTCAACTCGGATGCGCTCTCGGCATGAAAAGATGAGCAAACCCAAACTCAGCATGCTCAATGTGAGAAACAGGATTCATCTGTTTTCCAAAGTTACACTTTCCTCAAACCAGATTCTTGTTTGCAAAACGTGGCCTCTGCCCTTACAGGTTTGTAACACGGGTGACAAGATGGTTGAATGTCAGCTGGAGACTCACAATCACAAAATGGTGACGTTTAAATTTGATCTGGATGGTGACGCTCCAGAGGAAATTGCCACGTACATGGTTTGTCCAACATTTGAACTTGATGTTCATGTTCTCTCTCTCATCTAGTGTCGTGCTTGAACATGTGGCATTGTTTGACTTTAGGTGGAGAATGGATTTATCCTTCCTTTAGAAAAAGAGATCTTCATCGACCAGTTAAAGGACATTGTGGATAAAGCCGAAGACATGTTGAATGATGACACGGCGGGGGAGAGAGGATCTACTTTGAATTCTAGCCCGCTACAAGGCCAGACCTCTGACGGACAAGTAGGAGAGGTACTGGAAGTGTAGTCTTGTTGTGGAAGCTGTTGAAGCTCCAAAGTGGGTGGTCCCCAGCTTCAACAGCTTCATCCATATTTTCCTCCTTGAGTTCTTCGTAAAATACTTTTGGCCATATTGTGATTCAAGATTGAACAAAGGGAAATTTGCATTTATCACAAGTGTCTTTTCTTACTACAGAGTCAACAATCTGGAGCATCCCAGCCGGTCTACCAGCAGAATGGTAAAGCACTTTAATCCCTCACAATCACAGCCTTTTCATCATTCTCTCGTGCGTTTTGCAGTTCTTCACACAGGAAAGCGATGGTTCATAATCTGTCCTGTGGAGGAGACCCCCTTTTCCAGTCAGGAGCCCACATCTGAGGGTACAACATCGCAGTCTCCCAGCAGTTCAGCCAACACGCATCTGCCAGGCAGGCCTTCCACATCGCGGGGTGACTACTTTTTTATCTGCTGAGTAAAATCGATTTACCTTTGAGGCAGCTGGATGAAAATGCATCATAAATCTTTTCGTGGAGTACCGTATTGGGCCGAATATAAGACAGTGTTTTTTGAATTGAAATAAGACTGAAAAAGTGGGGGTCGTCTTATATTCGGGGTCTAGACATTATACCCATTCACGACGCTAGATGGCGCCAAAGTGAACCCCTGCCACAAAGAATTTAAAATAAAAGTAGCGGTAGCACGAGGAAGAAAAAAAAAAATAGCGGTAAGAAGGAAAAGAGAAGAAAATAATAGAAGATATAACAGAAAATGGAGAAACGTAGCGACAATCTGGAGAAAAGTGGGTCAAAGATCGGCCAGGCTCACCGGCAGCTGAGGAGACGTTATGATGTAATTTACATTTCAAAAACCAGAAGCCGTTCATTTACGAATGTGATTGCACTTTGTTTCAGATGTACTGTAATTATTTTCTGTATAAAAATTAATTTGGTGTTCAAACTTGAGTCTTGAAAAAGAGGGGGTCGTCTTATAATCGGGGCCGTCTTATATTCGGGCCAATACGGTATGTTGAAAAGAAATGTGATATTGTTATGACCCCTGTGTGGGTATTTTTTTCTGTAGCTGAGGAGGGCTCATCTTCTACGATGTCTGGTGGCAGTGGAGGCTTCATTCATGACGTGTATGGCTTCTGTAGTCCCCCGGTTATGTCCAACACAGACCCTCTCCTCTTGGCCACCCTCTCTCCTCCGGTGTCTGCCCCCCCGGCTCTTCAGTCAGTACCGTCTTTGGAGCCAATCAGCAGTGTGCATCAAGCCCAGCCGGCCAGAGCTCAAACTTTGCCACCTTCATCTCCACAACCCTCTTTTCAAATGGACGAACGACAAGGATCCCCCGTGGCCGCCACCTCCCCTATTCACTCCACTTCACATCTGGCGGACCTCACCTGTCCTGTTTCTGTGGCGGAGGAAATACCCTGCTGTCCTCTGGTCATGCCCCTGTCTCTGGATGTAAGTAGCTCGCCGGGCGGGTCCCCTCTCACTCCTCTTCCACCCCAGGAGCCCGGTTCAGCCAAAGAGTCACTGTCTCTCTCATACGCCACCGCCGCCGCGCGCAATGAGCGCTCGCAGCAGCCTGTGGTGCTTCACCAGCCTTTCTCCAGTGTGGGAGGGGCCAAAGTGTCCTCACTGCCCCAGAGCCCGGCGCCATCGCAGCACGGCGGAGGTCCGGGCGAGTCAGACGGGGAAGGGCGACTGGGTCGCGGAGGCTTTGTGGACAGCACCATCAAAACGCTAGATGAGAAACTTCGGAACTTGCTCTACCAGGAATACGCTCCCATGTATCCATCGGGAAGCGCAGCGGATACACCAGGTTCTGGTACAGAGTACATCCAATCTCCTCCTGGTCCAGACAGTGCCACGGGCGGGTCAGGGAACAGTACGCCGGGTCCAATGGAGGAGAGTCGCTACAGAGCAGGAGAACAACTGGTAAACATTGTGTAACAGTGTAGTTTTTGTTCAATACTAATCCTGTCTCCATAGACAGCATTTAGGTTTTACAGTCAAACCTCGGTTTTGGTCCATAATCCGTTCCAGAAGGCTGTTCGAAAACCGAAATTGTTCGAAAACCGAAACCACGCTTTTTAAAAATAAAAATGTTGACTGAACACGTCTGCTCACAATGGAAAGCAACACGAGGAAGCGTCACTTCCTCGCCTACCCGAGGAAGCGTCACTTCCTCGTGTAAGGAAGGCGAGAGGAGTCAAACTTTGTTCGAGAACCGAAATTTGTTCGTTATCCGAGGCATAAAAAACTCAAAATTTTGGGTCGAAAACCGAATTGGTTGAGAACCGAGACGTCCGAAAACCGAGGTTTGACTGTATTCACGTTTGCTTGACAAAATTTGTGACAGGGCACCAAACTGTCTGATGCTTTAGGTACTGTGCATTTGTATCACTCAAGATTTTCTTGTGATAGCCACAAGTCAACAAACACTCATGACTGTTACCCGTTTTGTCCATCGTCTCCTATAGCCTCAAATTCCTGAGAGAATGGATAGTTTGAGCACTCTGAGTGACTCGGCTGTGTGTGGTATGTACTGTACTGTCTTAAATCAGGACATTTTCAAACATTGTGCTTCACTGTTCGTGCGTTCCTCAATTTTTCTTGTTTTTTTGTGTGTGTGTGTGTGTGTGTTTACTTTAAATTATCTGCAGCATCCCATTCCAAAAGGCATGTTTCTCACTCTGTCTCCTGCTCTGGGACAAGAGGCCGGTTTAAGGTGTGTTTAGATGGGGGAAAAAAACGTGATTGAGTACAGCAGGGTACACTCATTGTCTCTCTTTTTTGTCAGATAATCTCAGTTCCTCCTGAAGTGGCCAACAAGCGTGATGTGAAGCAGAGGAGCTGGAGCAGCGTGGCCTCGCCAGCACATCCTGCCGGTGTCAATGTTCCCACTGAGGGATTGACTTCCTCCACCACCATCGGTCGCTTCTCCGTGGTCAGCACCGAGGATGACATCACGCAGAGGACACGTTGCAGTCGCTACTCTGCACCTCCAGACTTTTATCTAGACACGCCTTCCTCCGTGGCTACCCAGTCCTCCTTGCCTCATACCATCACCTCATCCTCTGTTCCTGTTGACATCACAGTCCACGCTCGCTTCCTCTCGTCAGACTCGGGGGCCGAGAGCAGCCCTGCCAAACTGGCCCCTGCCACCCCGAGTCAACACACTCGCTCTGAGCGCAGAGGAAGTGACCTGATGAAGAGGGCAGTGGCCTTCCTCAGACGTTCAGGGCGCAGCAGCAGCGTGCAGAGTTCGGATTCTGCGAGCAGGCATGGAGGAGTGCACGGATCGGCTTACGCCAGCAGCGATAATGACTCGGAGATGGAGGACTCCGACATGACGAGCGAACTACAGACGCTTCGGGAGAAGTGAGTAATCTTGTGCAAGTCTTTTCAGCGTGAATGATAACAAACAGGCATTCAGGATTGGGTCGGATTAGGGTAGATGATGGTTTCTGGTAGGACAATATGGTGTGCTAGTGGCTAACACGTTTGAGTCACAGACTAGGTTCTGGGTTTGATTTTTGCACTATAAAAAAAAAAAAAGCCCGATTAAAAAAAATACAGTCAAACCTTGGTTTTCGTCCATAATCCGTTTCAGAAGGCTGTTCGAAAACCGAAAATGTTCGAAAACCGAAACCACGCTCTTTTGAAAATAATGTTCACTGAACACGTCTGCTCACAATGGAAAGCAACACGAGGAAGCGTCACTTCCTCGTCTACCCGAGGAAGCGTCACTTCCTCGTCTACCCGAGGAAGCGTCACTTCCTCGTGTAAGGAAGGCGAGAGGAGTCAAATGGTGCATTCAAGTGCGCTCAGTTTTTTTGAGAACCGAAATTTGTTCGTCATCCGAGGCATAAAAAACTCAACATTTTTGGTCGAAAACTGAGACGTTCGAAAACCGAGGTTTGACTGTACAATGAAATGTATTCTTGAAGAAATGAGCTTTGCTTTCTTGTTCCGATTCCTTCAGGCATTTGAGGGAGATCTCTGAGCTGCAGGCCCATCAGAGAGGAGAAGTGGAGCTGCTCTATCTCAGACTGGGCAAAGTCCCTCCCTCCGGCCTGACGTACTCGCACGTCGCACCCCCTACAGGTCGCAGAAAAAGGTCCGGCAAGCACAGGCTAAAACCCGGCAAGCTCCTCAGCCCCCTGGTTCAACAATTTCGACATGTCACAAATAAATCTGGTGACTCCAGCAGACCCAGTGAGTATCATTTCTACATCATTTCCCATAACTCTCTCTTTCATAGAATCGATTCCCACAACCACTCCGATACCACTTCTCGCCACAATTTTCAGTCCCATCTCAACACTCATCCGTTTTGTTCTTAATTATTTTTATTTTTATGAGTGCTGTATACCCAACGTAAATACAGAAGAAAATAATAGTCCTAAATGTTGTGTAGGCTGGGTACCACCCTGATGTATGTGTTTATCCTTAGCTGTCCAAGGAACAGGTGAGGCAACTGGGAGCTTAAACGGCTCTCCGGCCAAGGCGTCCGTCGCAGCCCACGGCAGGGAGCCATCTTGTCCCGGCCAAATTCCTAGCTCCATCTCGGAACCCGTGCAGACTCAGCAGCCCTGCTCCCTCAAGGGCTCCTTGTCCTCCGATAACATTTATGCTACACTATATGCTGGGGACGGCACGAGCAAACAAGCTCCACCAGGACTAGGTTAGAGCTAACAAAGCAACACATGACTGACATTGGACCAACATATGAACTGCTTCCTGTGGCATTTATTTGAATGTGTGTTCTTCTTACTCTGGTGTCTTCTCTCCTTTTTGATTATACTTCTATCCAGGCTGGGCTCATTACCCTCAACCAAGCGAGAGAGTGGCTTATAAATCCAGTAGCAAGCCCAGAGCTAGATTTCTCAGTGGGCCTGTGCCTTTATCTATCTGTTTGTATCTCTTCTCTTGCTGCTTTGCTGCCCTTATTTTGCGTCTCTTTCTTTCCTGTTACACACATCGTCGTCGTTACATTTTGTTCAGCTTGTTTGCTATTTTTTTCACGTGTTTTTCCCCCCACATTTTACCGTGGTTTCTGCATTATGTCTGGTTTATTCAAATAGCTGCAAAGTTGACAAATTGGTCATTTGACATGAAGGTGTAAAGGTATGATTACAATTTGGCTAGTCGCTTATGGAAAAAAAAAAGAAAGTATTTTACATGTGAGCTAAAATAAAGTGAAAAGGAAAAGGACAACTTTGACGTGGCATGGCTTAGGTTTGGATAAACACAATATTTGCTCGCATGAACTGTCACTGCACCGTCCCAGATCTAAACTGGTTGAAGCACTCACTGGCCACAACGTGCTGGTCGAAAAATGTCCGCATCAAAAGTTCCACCGCTGCTTCTAATGTTTCGGTTGCTTCATGACAAAACAGCTCCCAGTTTGAGGCAAGGCAGTTCTACATCCGCGTAAACGACAACGTTATTGTTCAATAATGAACGACAAGCCGTTGCGTGTGAATGCTTAATGCGCCTCATAACTCATCATTATTCATTACCTTATGTATAGAATATTGATGAGGCCTTGTATTGTTTCTCATGTGATGCGTAGGTGGTCAGTGAGTGTGTGAGCGGCTGAGACAGTCACATTATATTTACAGTCTGCAATATCGAGCATGTATCTTCATGAATCTGTCTTTCTTCATCTCTGCTCCTCACGCTGCACTTTGCTGTTACGCTGATTTCACGAGGCTGATCATTTTGCTTCTAATTCAAGTTTAGCATCTTCTTTTTTTTCAGCATCTTTGTTAATGCATCTTGTGGTCACGTATGCTATTCTTCTCTAAAAGGAGTCTGAGAGATGTTTTATAAACTTTGTTTTGTCTCGTAGGGTCAACACTGAAGCGATTGTGTCTTGGCAAAGAGCGAGGCAACAGTATGTAGTTCATTTATGTATGTAATGGACTTCGCAAGTCATGTGCAGTCATTCGCAGTGTTTCCCAACCTTTATTGAGCTATGGCTCCCATTTTTAAAGTTAATAAAAGGAAAATCATCGAGAGAGAGAGAGAGAGAGACAGACAGAGAGAGACAGAGAGAGAGAGAGAGAGAGAGAGAGAGAGAGAGAGAGAGAGAGTATAAATAAACTGTTCATCTTGATGAATAAATTGCAGTTCCTTCCGGTATGCGCAACTTATTCCTGCTTGCAATGTATGAATGCTTTGGGCTGCTGAGTTCATACTGGTGACAAATGCACTGAACGCAAGGAGATGAAATAAAGAAAATGGGCCAGAACAGCGCTTAACAAATTGATTAGACCATTAGAACTACAGTATTGATCTTGAAAGACAAATTTCAAGCCTCTGGATAAGAAAGTAATGAACGGAGTCATAACAACATCTGTAGCAAATGCTACATGGATTAGGAATGGACTTTCTTTGTATGTAGAGCGGCCGCACGCACTTTTGGCAGGCTGTAATGTAAACACAGTTCCATTACTGGTAAACTGTTTATCTGTCGTGCCTCTACCGTGCATTGCACGATAGGTCAATAATCCAGTCCAGGAACTGCATAACTACGTAATACATGTACATAATACTCACCCTTCTCTGAAGGATATATCCATCCATCCATCCATTTTCCGAACCGCTTCATCCTCACTAGGGTCGCGGGGGGTGCTGGAGCCTATGAAGGATATATTTAACATATTTTTTTTTTTTTGTCTTCTGAATGGTTTAAACCTCCGTTTTCCTATCATGTTTGATTCATCTATTTAGAAAAGTTATTGGACACAAATTTTTCATCTTGATGAATAAATTGCAGTTCCTTCCGGTATGTGCAACTTGGCCACCGGGGGCAGTATAATGCAATCATGCGCACACAAACAAAGAGGAGATTCACAACTGCTCTACGTGACTCAGAATGCTGCGGTAATTACAGTATTTTTTGCAGAGGATAAAGAATACAGACCTGTGCGTATTATTATATTGATTGTCTACACATGTTGCCGCACTGTGTTCAAACATCAGCTGCTTCAATCGTCCATCTATGGCGATTTCCATTATACAATACATACAGGAAAACCCCGCCTACTTGCTGTTCGGCACTCACAGATTTTTTTTCCACCAAGATTTTGAAATATTTTTCATATTTTGGAATTTTTCTTCCCCACGTTTTACCCATTTTTCAACCGAATCCTTTTCGTTCGCAAGTCAGAGCGAAATATTAGCGACTTGTGTCTCTGAGAAGTTGTAAATCAGGTCAGTCATTTCTCAAGGTTCCATTGTAATAATTTCCGAACTTTTCCTGGTTGGGAATCACTGGCGTACATCACTGTAGTCTTCATCATCACAGAATTATGCCATGTGTGCTGTGTTTTTGTCTCATGCCAGGGCCCAGTACTGGGCTAGGGGCTGTTAATCTATCACAGCAGCCACCCACCGGTGCCACGCCTCCTCCTCATCAGCCAGTGTTGGGATTGGCACAAGCGCAAGCCAATAATAGCAACAACAAGACGGCAACCTACGCCGGTTCATCCGTCAACCTGCCTGAAGATCTGCAAAGATTGATGGATGACTGGAAGCAGGAAGTTCTCATTGTCACTCACAGGCCCCGCACAAACTCTTTGCGCGTTGGGGGGCCGCAGCTTTGGGATCAGATGGTTGCCCCAAGTCAGGTGCCAATTACATCAGAGGTGAGTTTGTAGTGTATCACACATAGGTATTACAAACAGTGTAAAAAATATGGCTCATTTTGTGGATTTTTCCCGCCCACAAAAATCAACATGTTTATAACGACACTCTTTTTATTTGAAAAGAAATCGATAATACCCTAAACTACCACGATTAGGCCTAATTTTTTATTTTTTTTTGCGGCTTTGGAATGACATGCTGGACAAACATAGAATGTCAATACTATTCAGATTTTGGATGAGTTGATTTTTGTGGGAAAATGCACAAAATGAGTTCTTGCAGTAAATGTTGGCTGACTGTTCAACGGTTTTGTGCCACCCTTGAAAGGTGATTTCGATGCAAGAGAGTCCTTGGCACTAGATACAAAAATAAATCACAATATGTGGTTAGTTTGTTGTTTGCTTCAAACGCTTTAGTTGTTGAATAGTGGATGTTTTATACTTGAATTGAGAAAAGTATTATCAAAAATGAAATCCATTGTAGAGTATAAGCACTTATTTGGCACGTATTTTGTCCATAGGTTAAATTTTCGTCATCCATCTGGTTAGGAAGCGCATGGTCCTATGTGGCCCTCGAGTAGCACTGATGAAAACACATGGGCCCTTCCATTTTTTAAGTTGCCAATCTCTGATCTAATCAATTATCCAAATCAAGGTGTCATCGTGGATGACGCCGGGTGTGGAAAGCGGCCACCTTCCCCCTTCATGGCCTGACAGCGCCGGCATGGCGATGATCAACGTGTCCTCCACAGGACCCGGCACCCTTTGTCAGCTACTCTCGCCCGTCCCACGCCGGGTCTCTTCCTCTCCTCTCGCTCTTAGCCAATCACCTGGGGTGGCCCTCGCCCTTCCTTCCGGAATCTTTGCCTTTCACGGCACTCCCGCAAGCCAGGATGATTCCATCCAAAGTGCAACATATCAGCCGCCGGATCCCAAAGCAAAAACTCTTTAATCTGAGTAGCAATGTGTCTTCCAAGTCTTGTACCAAAAAGCAATGTCACAGTAGTTCGAGTCCATGACGTGCATATAGTGTACATAATGTATTTAATCAGCGCCTATGTTACCATTGGCGCATCTTCTGGCCTCTCATTTGCATACCTCATGTTCATATCATGCCATAAATATTCTCATTGACTGCGGAGCAGTGGTCGATTGGAAGTTGGTTTCCAACTGCCGATTCACATTATTGCTTGTATATAAATTGTAATGTATGAAGAATTGTTACATCCATTGACGAGATTTACAGAGTTGTGTTGCTCGTCACCCGACGAGCAAGCTCCCGTGTGTAATATAGGAGCTCCTGTTAGTTTGTACATTTCACAGCGGACGATGCTTAGCTTGTTGCTGCAGCTACTCTGTGTGTGTCTGTGTGTGTGTGTGTGTGTGTGTGTGTGTGTGTGTGTGTGTGTGTGTGTGTGTCTCAGTGCAATTTTTCAGCAGTGAGCATCATCGGCTGCCACTGTGAAAACTCTGGACCAGACGAGCGGATTTGCTTACTCAGCCCAAGATTGTGTGTTCCCAATTCTTTTTTTTTCCGTCCTCATCAATGAAACATTTCCAGCACAAGCACTTGGACTATTACCGAGAGATTGGAAGGAACTTTATCTTCTGGTGAAAACCAGTTGTGAGTGTGCCTTGTATGGTAATTTCTGAAGATGAGCATTTAGGTCCGAAGCAGCCATGAGTTATTCTCAATGTATCCTTAAATTATGTGATAAGAATCAGCAAAATGGACAGATAAAAATGTTCACTGAAAAGCGATGTCATCGCATTGCTGGTCATAAAATATCACAGGTTGTTAAAAAAAAAAAAAATCACCTGTACAATGTGCTTAACTCAATCCAAATCAAGACCCCTACGCCCTCACACACGCACACACATGCTGACTTGTTTAAGTCTTCAGTGAATACACTGACATTCACAATGTGGTGATGACAGCAACATTTCAGGAAGAACTTCCACGATGACACGAAGAGCTCAAAACGTTAGCAGGACCCTAAATGTCCACTTCTAACTTGTAGCAATACGTATCATGTCAAGTACAACTTTATTGTCAAATGTGCTGTACAGCACAGATGAAAAATGTCTTCCCTCTCAAGACAACATGCAACAGTATTGTTAGCTTGAGGGATTCTTTTTTTTTTTTTAAGAGTTCCTGTGAGGTTGGCGGTCATGCTATAAAGTACACCAAGAATGTGATTCACCAAAAAATAATCTTATATCTCATTTGTACAATGCATTCTTGTTTTTTTGTTGTTGTTCTCAAAGCGTATAGGGAAGCTGTGTGACTTCAATCTAAGCCCTTTCATAAATGTTATTTCATCCCTTTGAAATTGCTTCACCTTCGAACACAACTTCCATTTCAATTTTGCTTCATCTGGCCTGACATGCAGACAGCAAATTTTTTTGAAAGCTCTTTGCAGACTCTGAGCACATGACACATACTTAACGGAAAGCCTTTTAAGAGTCTTCACAATCAGCCTGTCAAACTGCTTTCAATTTCAAAGTATATATTTTTTGAAGGAAGATTTCACGTGATCATAATCTGGGTCGAATTTCTCTTTCCCTGTAAAACATTTTGTGCATCGTGGAGGAGGTTACTCCCAACCCATGTCATTATTCCTGCTTGCAATGTATGAATGCTTTGGGCTGCTGAGTCCATACCAGTGACAAACGCACTGAACGCAAGGAGATGAAATAAAGAAAATGGGCCAGAACAGCGCTTAACAAATTGATTAGACCATTAGAACTATAGTATTGATCTTGAAAGACAAATTTCAAGCCTCTGGATAAGAAAGTAATGAACTGAGTCATCACAAAATCTATAGCAAAAAAATCCATAGCAAATGCTACATGGATTAAGAATTGACTTTCTTTGTATGTAGAGCGGCCGCACGCACTTTTGGCAGGCTGTAATGTTAACACAGTTCCATTTCTGGTCAACTGTTTATCTGTCGTGCCTCTACCGTGCATTGCACGATAGGTCAATAATCCAGTCCAGGAACTGCATAACTACGTAATACATGTACATAATACTCACCCTTCTCTGAAGGATATATTTAACACCTTTTTTTTTTTTTTGGTCTTCTGAATGGTTTAAACCTCCGTTTTCCTATCATGTTTGATTCATCTATTTAGAAAAGTTATTGGACACAAATTTCATTTTGGATCAAAATTGTGCTTCAATGTTTTTTTTTTGTATAATGTAAAGACTCTTCTTTTGCATCTCATTCAATATTGCAGTTGGATATTCTGTATTTATGTACGTGTTCTTGGAGTGTATGTGGGGGTGAGAGAGAGTTATTTAACCTGGACCAGGGCGAAAGAGGAGTTTGCCCTTTAGCTTGACGTTACGAACACATTCATGCCGCCCCGTGGCTCTTTTGGAGTATAAAAGGCAGCTTTTGGATTTCGTGGCTTCACTCTCATTGGCGCCACCATGGAGAGAACTGTGCTCCTAATCGGCATCTTCGGGCTACTTTTGGCTTTTGGCACCACGCAACCTAAGGTAGGATGATTGATGACACAGACAATGCAAGGACACGTACTATAAAAAAAAAAAATCAATTTTAAGGGAAAAATCTAGCATTTGGAATTACTCCGGAACAGTTTTAGTTGATAAATTAAACATCCCCCGTCTGCTGAATTAACATGAACATACAGCTAATGAAATATTTCAGTAAGATTTACATGTAGTTGTTGCGTCACGAGTGGCACCAGGTAAAAAGATCGCCAACCCTTATGTTACACGGTGGCACTGATAAGTCTCTCATTGCAATGGAGACTTAAACTGTTGCATGCTTCAATCACCACGCCTGCATTTTTTTTTTATACCCATTCCAGCAGTTGTCGGGTCAACCTTGCAAATAATGGTAACAATGTAATTACTGGACCATCCACGGTGTTCCCCCACCACCCCTCAGTTGCTATTTTACAATGTTTTGTTGTGATTTTTTCACAGTTGCAGTTTGAAGCTGTGTACCCAGTATAACAGTTTAGCTTTAGTGTGTCTCAGACGCCGCAGTCAGGAATCCGCAACATATCCAACACTCTGTGGTGTCTCAAGTATGGACATGAAGTGATTGCTTCAGCCTACACTGAGTGAAAAGTGAAGGACATTAGGGTGTTTTCCATTAGACCAATGACATTTCATGTGCATCATGCTTGTTTTTCCACAATGATTTGATCTTTGCTCAGATGACTGGCAGACCAATGACTCCACAACCCTCTCCCACACCCACGCCCCCCCCCCCCCACCCCTTCCCCAACTGTTTGCTCAGGATGACTGGGAGATCTACAGCTTTCACATCAACTCCACGGTGACCAGTCGTTACGCTACCACCATCATCACCAGCCGCGTGGCCAACCGTAAAGACGAGTCCCAAGAAATCGAGTTCAACGTCCGGATTCCCAAGAATGCCTTCATCAGCAAATTCAGAATGTTGGTGCAGTGAAGAGCTCTTACATCTCAACTCATCACGTTACTTATATCATAGGGCACTTTGAAGACAACCATTACTGCGTACAAAGATTTATTTATTTTTTGCAGCTCATTTGCTGTTGGGACATATACAGTTGTGTTGGAAGTAGAAAGAGAACACAGTACACATTGTTAAATGAAAGTGAGTTTTTCAAATTTTATGAAGAGAATGCACATTTCACTTGAGAAAACTTTCACTGGACGCCACCAAACAAAAATGTCCCCAAAAGACAAATTCCCAAACGCAGTGTCTAACCTGGCCCTGTTTCAAAATACACCAATCTTAAATACATTCTGGTTTCAGATCTTTCTTGTACATATAAAGTCCAAAATATGCATGCATCAAAAAGAACAGCAAAGACAAATGAGAAAAAAAAATAAAGCAATGATTAGGGAGTGACCTTGAGCTTTTCTCGACTTTCCCCGCAGGTTTATGGACGGCCAGGTGTATGATGGGATCGTGAAGGCTAAAGAAGCGGCTGAGAAGCAGTACACTGATGCTGTGTCTCGCGGTGAAAGCGCTGGCATCGTCAGGTACGGTACAAAATTATTATAAACGAAAAGGAATATTACAGCTCCGAAATAAAGAGAGCTGTTGTCTTGGTTTTTGAAAACATACACTTTATTAATTCGTTTAACACTCAGGCAAATACAGACACGTCTCTGTCCGTCTCCGTGCCTTCTCTTGAGAGACGTTCAAAGACCGCCTCCGAAAACACGTAAATTAACGATTACTTCAAAGACACTAAGAAAAGCGGAAATAATGCACTAAAATCAAGCGAGGAAATCACAAAATAAAATATATGGGGGGAGGGGGGGGAGGGTGTGAACACACAACAAAGGAATAAATAACACAAACAATTCTGAGACAGTCCAGTCTCCTACAGCAGTGTTTTTCAAACTTTTTTGAGCCAAGGCACACTTCTTTCATTGAAAAAATCTCGCGGCACACCACTAGCTGAAAATGTTTTTTTTTTTAAACTGCTTATTTTAACAATTAACGTGTTGTATTGTTACTATAACCGTTTTTAACATTGAAGAATGACGCTATAACAGCTTGAATTGGAATCAAATGAGCACAAAGAAAAAAGTATTTTATAATCTTTCATATTTATTGTTTCACTGTCGTCCTGCATTCATGCGACACAAATTCGCTTGTCTCTAGTGGTCGAAACACAAGGCAATTGGCTAGCTGTTGCTGCTTCCTAGCGGTATTGGAGGGTACTACATGATTACTTTCTGGAGTCTGGACCATAGACCGCACAGGCATACAAATTATATTTTACCGCGGCACACCTGACAATGTCTCGCGGCACAGCAGTGTGCCGCGGCACAGGGGTTGAAAAACACTGCACTAGAAAACTGCTTGGATAAAATTACTGTAACCCAAATTGGTTGGCTAACCTAGCACTTGGTCCAAAAGGAAGCGTGCTAGTGTTGGGTTAATAATCTTGCACGTTTGGTCAATATTTCGACCCAACAAATTGATGACTTAAAACTACCCAGAAACTACCCGGGTTGTTAGGTCATCAATATTTAATTTGCTGGGTCAGAATAATGAAGCCTTGGGTAACAACCCAATCCACGGCTATGCAGTGAGTTGAGAAAGCAACCCAGCATTTTTCGTTGTTGTTGTATTTTGTCTCAGCATAACAGAAAATAAATGAAAGGCTGCTACAATGTTTGTTTGTTTGTTTAAATTTCACAGCTCAGTTGGGAGGACCCTTGAAGAGTTTAAGACCTCGGTGACAGTGGCCCCTCACAAAAAGGTGACCTTTGAACTCACCTACGAGGAACTACTCAAACGCACGCTGGGCAAGTACGAGCTGCAGATCCACGCTCGCCCCATGCAGCCCGTCAAAGACTTCAAGGTGTGTGTCTCGCCCTTTGGCGCCGTCCGCTCAATAATTTCCAATCACTGCGTTGGTCCAACTTCTTTATCACAAATTTCAGGTGGATGTGTACATGCAAGAAAATGCAGGAATCAGTTTCATCTTCGTTAAAGGAGGACTTAGCACCGGCGCGCTGGCTAACGCTATCACCAAAACGCATGTAGACACAGAGGTAAGACATGAGGCAAAGAAATACAGCAATTAAGGACATGTCCTTCTTATTCTTCTCATTTTAAACCACATGAGTGCTTCGTCGTATTTGTCATACAAGGCCTTGTTTTCCTTCACTCGTTTGCTTGCTCTGACTGATACGTTCAATGTGGTCTTTTTTTTTTAAAATTATTATTATTTTTACATTTTGCTCAATTACTGAACCGGTGTCGGTACAATTGTGGGAAAGAGATGTCGGAATATGTCTTTTTTTTTCATCGTCCTCTCGTCAATGTACAGTTATTTATCCCAGCAGGGGAAGACAAATACAAAGACAAAATAAATGTTGTCGATTATATAAGAATAATACAGTGGTTTATTTTAAAGTCACTCTTTACCTACTCCTCTAAACTCACAGTTCCACTTTATTGATTTTGATATTGAACTTTTGCAGGCCTGGGTTCACTTCTACCCGACAGTGGATCAACAAAAAACATGTGACAGCTGTGGAGACGAGGGTATGAACGGAGATCTGGTTATAGTTTATGACGTCAACAGAGACAGGTCACTGGGGGACATCAAGGTAATGTCCTGTATTTTGATGTCTGTTGTGGTTGCAGTTTTGTTTCTAACTTTTCTATTGGATCTATTTGGGAAATAAAGGTGTATCTGCCTGCAATGCAATGTTATTTTCCTTGCAGTATGACTGTATTAGGTGTCACAAGAGATTTTTTTTTTTTTTTTTTGTCAGACATCAAGTGGATATTTCGTCCATCACTTTGCTCCATCGCAACTTGCCCGCATTCCAAAGAATGTTGTCTTTGTCATTGATAAAAGTGGTTCCATGAGTGGCAAGAAAATGGAACAGGTACAAGCATTGGAGTTTTGTAAAATGTTTTATTTTGAATTGAAACTATTTCAGCATTGTTATTTCATTAATGTATGAATTTAAAATGGTTGTTCTCAGACCCGCACGGCATTAATCCATATCCTGAATGACCTGGCAGAGGAAGACTTCTTTGGTCTCATCACTTTTGATAGCTCCGTGTATTACTGGAAGCAAGAACTTGTTCAGGCCAACTCACAAAATGTGAAAAGCGCCAAAGAATTTGCAGGGAACATTCTAGAGCGTGGAGGTCATTTCAACAAGTCTTGTTCAAATCAGTTTTATTTGGACTAACGTAACCATTTGCCCTCCAAAGTGATGTTGTTGTTTGTTTTACATGCTTTAGGCACAAATATTAATGAAGCATTGCTGGATGGATCACGTATGCTGAATGAGAACCCGAGGAAAGGTTCGGCTTCTATCCTCATACTCCTCACGGATGGAGACCCAACCTCAGGTTAACACACACACACACACACACACACACACACACATTTTAATTGCATCTATGGGGCAGTTATAGAATGCTTTAAGTAGCTAGTATTTAAACACAAATGGTGATGCACTACATGTAGACAGACACTATATCTATATAGTATACCCCAGCTATTGATGAAGGATAAGGACCAGGCCCGCCTGCAAATAACAAAATTCTGATGACTGTATTATACTGCCTCCTGGTGCCCAAGTAGCACCAAGCAGAGGGAGCTGCAATGAATTAGTCATGATGAGCAAACTGTTGTTCGATGATGTTCCTCAATGTTTTGATGAAGTACAACATTATACAGTCAAACCTCGGTTTTCGAACGTCTCGGTTCTCGTACAATTCGGTTTTCGAACTAAAATTTCGAGTTTTTTCTGCCTCGGATGACGAACAAATTTCGGTTCTCAAACTAACTGAGCGCACTTGAATGCGTCACTTCACTCCTCTCTGCTTCGCTACCTCATGTAGCGACGCTACCTCGACGCTACACGAGGAAGCGAAGCCGAGAGGAGTGAAGTGACGCTCCCTCGTGTAGCCGCGCTCCCTTGTGTAGCCGCGCTCCCTAGTGTAGCGTCGCCACACAGGAAGCAACCATTGTGAGCAGACGTTTTTGTATTGTTCAATAGATTTTTTTTAAAAAGCAGACGTGTCTGGTGAAACGCTTCCTAGTGTAGCGTCCATTGTGAGCAGACGAGTTTGTATTGTTCAATAAAAAAAAAAGCAGACGTGTTTGGTGAGACGCTTCTGAGGAGGAGTGAAATCCCCCTCTTTTCAGAATGGTTTGCCCTAGCAGCACGGGTGAAGTGCGTGCGTTTGTTTGTTTACGGCCGTCATTTTTCAATGCAGCGGCACATAATGAGCACTCTGGTGTCCGGTGTCTCATTATTATGCAATAATCATACAGAAACAGCTTCCTCGTGTAGCGTCCATTGTGAGCAGACGAGTTTGTATTGTTCAATTAAGATTTTTTTTTTTAAAAAAGCAGACGTGTTTGGTGAGAACTACGTAATATTGGACTGTTATTTTTGCATCATGTATCAGCCCCTAATCGTGGCACCAAAGAAAGCAACTGGAAGTGGTGAACCTGGTGAAGAAAAGAGGAAAATAGTGCGCAAAACTATAGAATTTAAGAAAGATTTAATCGCGAAATATGAGCCAGGTGTGCGTGTGTCTGTGTTGGCGAAGGAGTTCGGGATGCCGAAATGCCCCGCCTACTGCCTGCTGACAGCTGGGATAGGCGCACGCCCCACGACAGATAGATAGAGAGAGAGAGAGATGTTCCTTCAATTTTTATGTTACTATGTTAATGTTAAAATTGGTGAAAATAGAGTATATTACAGTTTGTTTGTACAGTATTTTACATATTACCTGCTCTCCTATTACATTTGTACAGTTTATAGTGTGAAATTGTATAAAAAAGTGGTTTTAAAAAGTTGTTTTCTTGACTTGGAACGGATTAAAACATTTTACATTGATTCCAATGGGAAACATGGTTTGGGTTTCCGAACAATTCGGTTTCCGAACAGTCTTCTGGAACGGATTAAGTACGAAAACCGAGGTTTGACTGTACAGTGCTATTTTTCTGCCTGAAAAGCATTTTTTTTTTTTTTATTTGAAATGAGAACAATTTGAATGTGAGTAGAATGGAATAGCTTCAGTGCCATGTCACAGTGTCTAATTTTATTAATTTACTTTCAATTTTATTCCCTTGTCTGCCCTTATTGTAGGTGTGACCAATCTCAAAAAAATATACTCAAACGTGATGGAGGCCATTCAAGACAAATTCCCACTCTACTGTCTCGGTTTCGGTTTTGACGTCAACTTCAATTTTCTTGAGAAGCTGTCCTTGTTGAACAATGGTGTTGCGCGGCGTATTTATGCCGACGCTGATGCCGATTTGCAGCTCAAGGTAAATTTGGGAAATATCATCCCTCATAATATTTTTTCTTATCTTGCCAAAACACAAATTCTTCAGAGTGTTTTTTTTTGTTGCGGTTGAGGTTATTTTGGGTGATGTGTGTGGTTTTCACGCTGACAGGGAGCACTTTTTTTGGTGAGGCTGAAAGCTTTTTTTTGGAGCGTGTGAAAGTTTTATTTTTGTTTGTTTTGGGGGTTGAGAGTTTGGCAAGTAATATTTTGGGCCAACGCGGCACCTCATACTGTAAGTCGCATTACTACGGAAAGGTACACTTTGGTTTGATTGATCACATGATGATGATTGTAAGAGAGTCTCTTTTCCAACAGGGCTTCTATGATGAGGTGGCCAATCCTCTTTTGACAGATGTGGTAATGATCTACAACGGTGGCACCAATCTGACCCGGACCAACTTCAGTCAGTATTACAACGGTTCAGAGATTGTGGTCGCCGGTCAGATCGCCGACAACAACATTGAAACCTTCGTCCCAAGTGTTGTGGCCATTTCGGTGAGTGTCCTTCATTGCACAACAGCCGTGGTTTTGCGCAAGCTACTGGCCCCCTGAATTCATTTTCACTCTGCAGAGGAATACCAGTATCAGTTTCTCGGAGAAAAACAGCACGACTAAGTCTACGGACAGCAACATTCAGAGGGTTTGGGCCTACCTGACTGTCAAACAACTACTGGAGAAAGAGTTAGGACTTTTTAATTGGAGTGGAATGGGAAAAAAAATGGAATCGAAAAATTGGTTTAGTTTTAAAAAGATGTGTCGGCATCTAAAATCACAAATTGCTTCGCAGATTACAGTATTCGGGAGATGAGAAGGCGAAAATGAAGAACGAAAGCTTGAGGCTGTCACTCAAGTACAACTTTGTGACCCCGCTCACATCCATGGTGGTCACCAAGCCAACAAAGGAGAAGACGGAGGTGCTTCACAAACCCAGCGAGAGCGGTCCACCTCCTGATCATCGCCGCTCTTTTGGAATGAGCGGGGCCGCGTCTATGCCACGGGGCACAATCACCAGAAGCGGAGGTGGAGGTGGAGGTGGAGGTGGCGTTTCCCACAGTGAGTATCAGTCATGTGAATTAAACGGCAACATACAATGTAACACCATTCTCGAAACTGTCGGGCAACAAAGGCCCGTTTCAGGTAAATGACTCAGTATGCTCTTAGTGTTCAAAGTCAAGGCACAGTGGATGCCTGGGACGAGCTCATGAGTATGATGCTCGCCCCCGAAAAAATTTAGGGGTGGGGTGGGGGGTGCAAACGGATGATTTTGAAACTTGCTGCCGACATACAGCCACCTGCTCTAATACAGATGCCACTCCTCTGGGGCCCCTGCGCCTCTTGGCCCCTGCTTTGCACGCCACTGGACGGCCATTATCTGTCCACTGGCCATTTATTATTGGCATACCGCATATTCCAGTGTAGCCAAGCCATGAGATTCAAGCGACTCGACTCACAAGTTTTTTTCAAGATAGGCGTCATCGTGCAACTCAATTTTTGCTTTGACCCGTGACCAAAAATGTGTAAACATGTGTCAAGTGGTTAAGAAAGTTTTCAGAGTTAGGATTTTGTTGCAACCTCTAATTCACATAATTTCTTGACTGATTGGCATCTGTTGAGCTTTTCCCAATTTTAAAATACGGAAGAACATTTCCAAACAAAGCCCAGGCACGTCGGTTTCACAGTATCATCCCAGCTCCGGCCTCCCTGTGTGGAGTTTGCATGTTCTCCCCGGGCTTGCGTGGGTTTCTCCGGGTGCTCCGGTTTCCTCCCACCCAAAAACATGTGGCAACTCTCCTTCATGGTTGTTCGTCTCTGTGTGCCCTGCGAAAAATTCAGGGTGTCCCCCGCCTACTGCAACTGCTGGGATAGGCTCCAGCACCCCCCGCGACCCTAGTGAGGATGAAGCGGTTAATAGAATAACGGCCATATCAGTGACTTACCGTAACTTCCTTCACAAAAAGCAGCAACTTGGCAGTTAATAGTAACGGAATTGGAAAAAAAAAGAGGCTTTGGGATGTTTATTGCCACTCCCAGTTGAAGTTTACTGTCAAACAAAACGTCAAACTTGGAGGAACACATGTTGTGTATTCGATGTTACATACAACATAGCCCCCGCTAGCTTAATGCTAACAAATAATAGGAAATGCCATACACAGGCTAACAAATAGCGTCTTTGTGGTGGCGTTATAGCCCTTTCAGAAAGGGATATTTGTACTCAAAACGGTGAAGCAACACACGTTGACTGATAATATAAAAGATCTTGTATATGTTTTGTCCGCTGCAAAGAACATTTCATCGTACTATAATTTTCCACATTATAGCATGTAGTCATTTGCATATTTATTTATTTCTTTCTTTATTTTTTGCCAGCGTACCGATCTTCAACATACGCAGGTGAGCATGGTAAATGAGAAACCTACAAGTAAATGCATGTTGAATTAGGGGTTTTATTCACAAGTTCTTGCTTTAACGCTCCCAATCAAAGCATGAACTGAACTCAACTGAAGTTTTTGTGATTTCAAATTACTCATTAAAAAAATTTTTTTTCACAAACTGTCATTGAAGGGATGAATGAATTTGTGTTTGTTTCTTTTTTTGGCAGGACGTCACCGTATGTCTGGTATGACATGAACAGAGATGACCGACCGAACAAATATTTTGTGACTTGTTCACCATTTTCTGTAAAGGCATCACTCCGCAAAGATGGGCCTCAACCTAATCTCCATGCTTTTCCTAATTTAAAAAAAGAAAAGAAAAACTTGAGTCCAGTGGTTAGCACGTCGGCTTCACAGTGCTGAGGTACCGGGTTCAAATCCAGCTCCGGCCTCCCTGTGTGGATTTGCATGTTCTCCCCGGGCCTTGGGTTTTCTCCGGGTGCTCCGGTTTCCTCCCACATTCCAAAAACATGCATGGCAGGCTGATTGTGCACTCTAAATTGTCCCAAGGTATGAGTGTGAGCGTGGATGGTTGTTCGTCTCTGTGTGCCCTGCGATTGGCTGGCAACCAATTCAGACTGCCCGAAGACAGCTGGGATAGGCTCCGGCACCCCCCGCGACCCTAGTGAGGATAAAGCGGTTCGGAAAAAGGATGGAATGGATGGATGAAAGAAAAACTTGACAGTGGTTACATTCACGCTCCACATATTACCTTTTGTTTCCCTTAAAGCATGAATTCATTGGGTTTTTTTTGTTTTGTTTTTCCTGACAGATTTTTCCGTCTTTCATGGTAAGGTTGTCACAACAAATGATTGCAAAAGTACATTACAAGACTTCCAGGCAAGACTCGAGGCAATTGTCTGCCGTTACAATCCTCGGAAGATAAAACACTGGACAGTTGTACATTCTTTGAATAATAACTTGAATAAGGCGAAATCTGACATAGTAACACGTTAAATTACTTGTTTACTCAAAATAGCATTTCTTAATGACTGCTGGCATCACTGGAAGAGAGCATGAATTGGCCTTTTTACTGCCCCCTGGCGGCCAAGGCAAAGGCACACCCAGTACATTGAGCAGCGCAACAGGCGCCGCTGCATGTGTATCGTTAGGGCTTGCAGTGGTTTACAACTGAACTGCATCTTACTCACTGATGTGTTCCTAATATTTTGGCTACCATCCTGACACACTGAGGGACATGTCAGTGTGTGTATGTGATGATGCGTTGCAGTGTAAGGTGAGCTCGAGAGTGGTGTGCATCCTATTCCTCGACATGAGAAGGGGGTTCAATTATTCAAGTGTGGAAGTGGACTCAATTTTATGTTTGCTTGTGGTTGGCGTTGGTTCCAAGTTTGATTGTTGATTTCCAGGTGTCCTCGCGAGCAGGCCATACGACAGCGCAGGTGAGTTTAAGCCAGGCAAGCGGCGTGAGGTCACCTGGTTGAATGATCCGCGATGTGATCAAATGACACCAGAAGACTGTGTTTTATAGTTAATACTACTTCCAGAATGGAGATTATTAAACACACATGATTGTATTTTGACATACATTAAGATGATGAGTTCAAGTGTGGAATATAAGATCTGGATCTGGAAATGCTTTTGCAGTTCTTCACCCACCCACGTTACTGGACATCCCAATCATGGGGGGAATGATTCCGGAAAACTCAAAACCTGGTAAGAGTACAGTCAAACCTCGGTTTTCGAACGTCTCTGTTCTCGACCAAATCGGTTTTCGACCAAAAATTTCGCATTTTTTATGCCTCGGATGACGACCGAAATTCGGTTCTCGAACAAACTGAGCACACTTGAATGTGCCACTTGACTCCTCTCACCTTCCTTACATGAGGAAGTGACGCTTCCTCGTGTTGCTTTCCATTGTGAGCAGACGTGTTCGGTAAACATTTTTATTTTAAAAAGAGCGTGGTTTCGGTTTTTGAACTATTTCGTTTTTCGAACAGCCTTCTGTAACGGATTAGGTCGAAAACCGAGGTATGACTGTATTCACTGATTGATCCAAGTGAGTCATTTCATGTTATGTTTGCACATCTCATTGTGTCTCTTTGTCTGCCATTTCAGTTGATGAACCGAAGGTCCGTTTTTTGCACCCAGCTGAGAATCACTCTCTTCCACTTTGTTTTGATATCCCTGCAAGTACTCTACTTCAACTCCTTCACCTCCCCAGTGCCGGTCAGCCCAACACGCGCTCTTCCATTTATTTATTTGGCTTCTTCCATGTACAAGTAAAATGAACCCAGAATTTTCCCTTTCTTCAAATTTGAAGATGCGATCGAGAAAGCATCTTGGAGACCATTGCATTGCTTAAAATAAGCTGATTGTGCGGTTATTTTCAAGTTCTCACATCGTTGGACAAAATTGTTCCAAATGCTCTTTTTAGGCAGTTGTGATTGAACATTTTCTAGAAACTTTTAAAGGTGGATTTTTACGAAGTAATGATGTCTATTTGGAAGTCAGCAAACCAGAAAATTTGAGGGGTAAAGGGGAGAATTCCAGGCTGTTCCTTGAAATGTCCCATTTCTTTAATATTAGCGTGTTTCATCACTACAGTGATCCCTCGCTATTTCACGGTTCATTTATCGCGGCTTCGGTGCATCGCGGATTTTTTCAAACATATTCATAAAAAAAAAAAAAGAATAATTTTTTGAAGTCCGCAAAAAGTCGTAAACGGTCTGCGAGAAGCGCTCGCGCGTTTGTGTGTGTGTGTGTGTGTGTGTGGGAGAGAGAGCGAGAAAAAGAGAGAGAGAGAGAGTAAGAGACTTATAAGAACAAAAGCAGGTCTCTTCCATTCTTAATTGTCTAAACAACCTTAATTGACTCATCATAAACACGTCTGCTGCACCCTGGAGGGATCGCTGGCCTGTGTGTGTGTGTGTGTGTGTGTGTGTGTTTAGTGCGCTCTGCTCAAGCACAAAGGCCCACGTGGGGCAATTTCTTTTTTATATATATGTTAATTGGTGCTACTTGGCGGATTTTCATTTATCGCGGGTGGTTTTGGTCCCCATTAACCGCGATGAACGAGGGATTACTGTATTATGATTGTTGCTTGGTGTTAAGTCGTTCGGCATGTCTTTTACACTAGGACTCTCTGTGAATGGTGCACTGGATGGAATAAGAGGCTTCAACAAGATAGTTATCCACCTCAAACCGAACGTCAATGTTAACGTTAGCTTGAGTGGTGTCTCCACTTATGATGGACTAGTTGGACATTTGTCATCATGGAAGTTGGGACAGGAAACCATCACCGCTGGAAGGTGATTTGTGAATGAATGCTTTTAGGTCACTCTAAAGTGCCGAAGTTATGAATTTTATTTCTTGTCCAAGTTGTATTTGCATCTGATGTTTGATGTTCGTTACTGACTGCAAAGTAAAATTCTTTTCTACAGTGTGACAGTGATCAGGCGGGATATGGAAGTTGACATCGCAGTTGGAGATATACGCCTGATCATTTTGCTTCATGAGAACTCGGGAGAAAAGTTCCTCTGGCCAGTTTTACGACAGAGGTCTTCAGACGTTGACGCTGAAGGAATTTTAGGTGAGCTCTTTATTTGTATCTGCATATATACTGTGGATACAGTATAAAAAGTTGACGCATCCACTGCATTTTCAGCGCAAAAAGGAGCAGTTTATGAAGAAATGCACCAAAGTATTACAAAACTTAAAATCAAAGACCAGGAAATCATTGTTTCCAGGTACTCTATTCCTACATACGATCATTTGTTTTTGTTTGTTTCACTCCAACGGTCAGTGTGCGAGTTAACAATGTTTTCTTTCCGATTGCAGATCCTGGGTTGCCGACTACAGGTTTTCCCCAGCTATGATTGCGTCCTGCTGGCTGGTGCCTGCAGAGTCAGCGCTACAATCACCACTCAGTGATTTCACTCTCTTGGTTATTTAATGACAAGGCAGGCTTTTAGATACATTCACTGAAAGTGCAAAACATGCACATTCATCGTGCCTCGATAATAAACACTTGCCAAACTGGTGTCTGTGTATTTTACAGTTTCGTTTTTGAAAAAAGTGAAATCATTATTCACAGATGAGCTTTTGTCACCGATGGTTTGTGAATTGGGGGGGAGAAAAATGAGTAGCTCAGTGACAGTGACACTTTCTTTCATGTTCATTCATTTAATTAACATAACTGACAATAATGATGATCATAACAATAAAAAATAGTACAAGTAATGCCTCGTTTATCGCGGTTAATGGGGACCAAAACCACCCGCGATAAACGAAAATCCGCGAAGTAGCGACCAATTAACATATATTAAAAAAGAAAATTGCCCCACGTGGGCCTTTGCGCTTGAGCAGAGCGCACTAACACACACACACACACACACACACACACACACAAACACAGGCCAGCGATCCCAGCAGACGTGTTTATGATTAGTCAATTAAGGTTGTTTAGACAAGTAAGGATGGAAGAGACCTGCTTTTGTTCATAAGTCTCTCTCTCTCTCTCACTCTCTCTCTCTCTCACACGCGCTCGCACACGCACACACTAGCAGCATGTAAACAACACTTAGACACTGATTAAAGAGCAAACAGTAACCCACGTGATAAGACAGAAAGAAGATGCACAGCCAATCAACATGGCTTTACATCTTCTCAGCCACCCCACCCCCCTCACCCCACATGTACTGTATATGTTGCTCTATGTGACTCACTGTTGTTTTGCTGACTTTCGCCGCTTCTCGCGGACCGTTTGCGGACTTTTTGTGGACTTAAAAAACCCCAAATAAATATATATATATATTTTTTTTAATGAATATGTTTGAAAAAATCTGCGATGCACCGAAGCCGCGATGAACGAACCGCGAAATAGCGAGGGATCACTACAATATCGTTGCTCACCCCCAATTAGGGTGAGATGAACAATGGCAGGCAAGAAAGTGATTTTGGTGTCACCCTGGGTGGTGCCTTTTGCGTAATTCAGACTACAAATGACATGCAGTGCAGAAAGGCGAACAACCGATGCTTAAGGAATGTGGGTGGAAACACGACTAGCCCAAAAGGAAACGACACAAGAATGAGAAGAAGGCTGGGGAAACTCGAACTTCCATGAAGCTGGCATCCTTACAGAGCAGGAATACAGCCGCCAATGTGAGTTCAAGGTGATGTGTTCCAACTGCGCCTGAGGATTAAAAAAAAAAAAAAAGGCTCAAAGTTGCAGAGCTGGTTTGTCAGCTACTTTTAAAACTGACTTGCCATTGTGTAATCAAGATTAACTTGTTGCCAAACTGTGAAGGATGACTCTTAGTTGGAGGTGGAGTTGTGTTGCGCTACATAAATTGGACTTTGAACCAGCTCATGTTATTAAAAAAAAAAAAAAAAGCAAGAGGGTGTGATTTCTTTTGTGTTCCAGTTTCTTTTATTCCCCACGACTAATCCATATTTGTCTAGTGTGGCAGTTCAATCCACTCCTGGGACTGAATGGATTGACATGGATTATAATCAGGTAAATCACCCTTTCGAAATTGTCTACGTGTTTTCAAATGTTGCGTTAGTACTATATCCACAATTCTAATCTGCGGTGTGCTCATCTGTTTTTAATGTTTAAATGAAGATTTAGGCGTTTTGTAAACTACTGGAGCTTCAAACCTTGTTTTGGTTTCATTTGGCTTTTCTGGTTTTCTTTTTTAACTAGAGTGCAAAATAGACATTGAATTCCTTAACCTGCCCTTTTGTGTGTGTGTGTGTGTGTGTGTGTGTGTGTGTGTGTGTGTGTGTGACCCTTTTCCTCAGATTGAAGTGAAACCAAGCTGATCGAGATTGGTCTCTCGCTGTTAATCTCTAACCTCAAATCACGCAGTGGAAAACAACTGCTGACACTCCCAGCGCAATCGCGTGTGAAGAAAAATGCCTGAGACACTTCATGCTTATTCTTTGGCAAAATGTTTCTTCTTCGTTGGCCTGTTTGTTGTTTTTTACTATCTTTTCATAAGCCGGCCTGCGGTTGGGTGGGACATGATGTCTCGGAAGTCACATGTTCGCAGGTAAGGCACCTCCAAAGAGCATTTTGATTGCCTGTTACTCATCAGGGTTGTTCAAGTCCTCACAGTTATTGATCCACGGCAGTATTTTAAGATGAAAAAAACTCACGGAACATCACAAAACAGAAATCATTTGCGTATGTATTGTTTGACATCATTTTAATTAATTAATTCAATTTAATTAAATCAATTGAATTAAATCAATTGAATTAATTAATTACCGTAATTTCCGGACTATAAGCCGCGTGTGACTTTTGTCACACGCTGTCAACTCTGCGGTTTATTTAATGAAGCGACCTATATAAAGACTTTTTTAACGGCCGCCTGTGTACCGTCTTTCTCGTAAATATCTCATGTAACAATATGGGCACCTGCGGCTTATAGACAGGTGCGGCTTATGTGTGTACAAAATTGTTTTTTCCTTTAAAATGTTGTGGTGCGGCTTATAATCAGGTGCGGTCTATAGTCCAGAAATTACGGTATTTAGTTCATTAATTTATTAATTAATCAGTCATTTGCATTTTTGGAAAATGAAGTCAAACAATACATCAGGAGTATTAGACCAGATATTCAAATTGCATTAAAACCTGAAATGTATGTGCCATCTACGATGTATATTTGTCATACAATATTGTGTCGTATATTATTGTGTCACCCTCGACCCATCTTTTTAAAATTGAAATTAATTAATTTATTAATTAATCAGTACATGCCTGCAGGTTGCCAGTTGCCCACTTCAGGTCTATAACATATCTCTTGCAATGACCACCACATTACTGCATACCGAAACAATGATCTTGTCTCTATTTGTCTCTATCTGATTGTATTGACTTGAACACAAAGTCATTTCGGTGTTGGAATGACAAGAGATGGAGACACGGGTTCCAATTAATATTCTTGGCCAATGTATCCATTTAGGGTCTCTCCGAGTGCACGATGGTTGCTGTGATGCCGCTCGCCATCCCGGAGAGTGATGCCGTGGACGTCCAGACGGTAACGGCTAAAGTGGAGCTCTGCTGCAAAGAAAACACGTCGTGCACGTTGTGTCTGCTCATGGAAGCTGAAATCGCCATCCATGTGGGTGAAGACATGGCCAAAAGGCTCCAGTCAAGGCAGGACACTGAGGAGGACGCCGAAGCGGCAACAATTTCAGCAGGTGCGACTCAACATCTTATCCGACGACGACAGCAGCTATTATATTTTTATACACAGCGGTGCTATGGTGGTATGCTGGCAGTAAAATGTCACGATATTTGAACAAAAACAGTAGAGCAACTTGTGCACGGACACTGACAATACTCATAGGCATATATTCTTTATCCTCTGCGAAGGAAGACTAATATTACTGCAGGTTACAGGGCAGATGTGACTGTTTCATGTGTACCCATATATCCGTATTGCATTGCCCCAAGGTGGGCAAAGCACACACTCCAGAAGGAGCAGCCTCATATCCGTTGAATTGCAGCAACAACAACAAAAAAACTTGAATCCTTTTGGTTTTATTTAATTATGTAATTGCCGTATGTTTTATGGGGTACAATACTAGAGAGTGCTAGTTTTCTTCTTTAAAATCTCATTTCGAAAGTTTTTTTTTGTGGGGGAGATCGAAACGGATTAATGCCGTTTCGATTCTAAAGTGGTTATATTATAAAAAAAATTTTTGTTTACCTCTCTCACTTGAGTCCATTTGAGTTCACTTGAGCCAAAATTGACTCTCTTTAGATTCCAAACCTGCATCCATTTTTTGTAAGCGCCCTGTTTCCTGTTTCACACATTCATCACATGATACATTTTATTGTTATTTTGTAGATTGTATGATTTATTTCATTTATTTTTGAAGTGATTTCATTCCTTTTGTTGTTCTCCTAACCAGCATTTGTGACGTTATGTTATAAAACGCCACCGACTTTTCCAGCATGCAAGAGAGTGGACTTCACCGTCACTCCTACAGGACTTGAGCAGAAAGTTGCAAAGGTAAATATGACGACTTGACCCATTTAAAAAAAAAAAAATGTGACTAATAATATGTCCATTAAGTGGCTATTTGTTGTCATATAATTTGCCTATTTGATTATTTATAATTGTGCAGATGTCCTTGGTGATTACCAATCCAGCTGCGGTTTCCTTCAGCAGTATTGTGTACGTGTATCCTTCAAAAGCAATGCATCTCCTTCAGGAAATCGTGTCTCCTTCTCTCGACGAAGGTATGACTTTGAACTCCATGTTGAACTTGTAGTAATGCCCATAGCAGGTTCCGTACCGTAACTCTTCTTGTCTATCTGCAGTGTGCTCCCAAAACTGGCGCAAACCCATCAAAGAGTGTCACGGTGAGCGAGCGCACACTTGACGTGCCGCTTGACATTGTTTGAATCAATAAATAAAAACAATGAGTTCCTCTTTCCAGTGCCAACAGTCAGCAGTGTAATTAACCAAAGGATGAATCAAGTAGAGCTGAAGTTTGCCGGAGAGAGCAACGTGTGCATCCAGTATGAAGCAGATGGAAGATGCCAGGTCTGTGTTGCGCAACAAAATGGCTGTTAAACGTATTGCCATGTTTTATTTACGGATGGAGGGATGATGGCGCACAAATAAAACTGTTATGTGTCTCTTTAGGGTTGGGAGAAGAAAACAATCCCACTGCACTCTGTGACACCTTGCTTGTGTCTGCAGGTACTTTCATTTAAAAAATATCCATGAAGCACATCCATGGTATAATATTCCATAGCTACAAAGTAGTTTTGAGTATTGGATTTGATGGCAGGTTTGGGATGATGACAGACGTTCTCAGAGCTGCCCCTTCATAAACATGGGTAAGTTAAAATCTTTTCGGGCTCCTTCAACGTCACCTCAAACTCGAACCATTTGGCAATGCTGCCGGGCCTCCGATCTGATTGCATTTTCAAAACAAATTTCCCGAAGGAAATAATGGAAACACGATAAATATCACCCTTTTTTCATGTCATATAAGTGTAAAAAGAAGTGAACTTCCATGTTGTAATTTTGGACATCCCCATCAGGGTTCCTTCAGGAGAACGTATGGCGGAACCTGACTGCTTCTGTGGATCGCGGTCGAATGAACGACAAGGGCCAAATGCTGCTGTGGAACCTGACTGCCCCCTGTAGGCTGGAGGGGGAGGTCTGGCCCTGTCGTTGGACTTCGGCGCACATTTGCACCGAGATCGAGGGCTTTCGCCAACAGCTGGTGAATTCAACATGGAAGCAAAACAGGAATATGCTATGGGTAAGCAAAAAATAATGCAATAACATCTTTCATTGTTTTAAAATTATTTTTCTTTTCTATCTATCTATTTAGATATAGCGAGTGAGAGAGAGAGAGAGAGAGAGAGAGAGAGAGAGAGAGAGAGAGTGAGAGAGAGGGGTGGGGGCTGTGGTCAACTGGTTAGCACGTCGGCCTCACAGTGCAAAGGTGCAGGGTTCGATTCCGGCATAAATATTAAAAAGAAGGAAAAACAGCAGGTATGGGGGTAACTGTGTTGTGTGCTATTAAAACAAACAAACAAACAACTAACATTTGTCTAATTGTGTCCTGGCAGGTGAAAATAGGTGTCTTTGAGGACATTGACCTGCAGCTGTCAACATGTGTTATGGTAAACCACATTCTCAAGCGTTCCCAAGGCTGAGTTTATATTAGTTATTAACTACTAACTCCTAACCCTAACCCTAACCCCTAACCCGGGGGTCGGCAACATGCGGCTCCAGAGCTGCATGCGGCTCTTGAGCGACATCTAGTGGCTCCCTGGAGCTTTATAAAAAATGTTTGAAAATGGAAAAAGATTTTGATAGTAGGCTAATATAGCTCAAATCGATATAGATACATGTTGCAGCTCCGAAAAAAGGAGAGCTGTGAATGTTGTTTTTTTTTAAACGTACACTTTATTTATGCTTTTAACAGCCTCGACAAACACAGACACGTCTGCGTCCGACTCCGTGCCTTCTCTCTTCTCGTTTGACTCGAGAGGCGTTCAAAGACAGCCTCAGAAAAACGGAAATCCGTGATCACTTCACTGACACTAAGAAAAACAAAAATATTGCACCAAAACAAAAAATAAAGCGAGGAAATCAGAAAATAAATTCTATGGGGGCGTTTGTGAACACACAACAAAGGAATGAATAACATAAACAATTCGGAGACAGTCCAGTCTCCTACATACATACAGTATGTGTTTCCTACATTGTAAGTTTTATAGAAAGCTTTTATTTTTTGGGGCTCCAGACATATTTTTTTTTTTTTTTGTTTTTTTGTCCTATATGGCTCTTTCAACATTTTGTGTTGCCGGCCCCTGCCCTAAACCTTAATACTTACCCTTACCCCTAACCCTTACCCGTAACTCCTAAACCTCACCCCTAGCCCTAACCCCACGGTAAAATGTAGTGTCAGTTATTCTTTTTTGGAGAGAACTCTAATATTCATTTTATTTCGTTAATGAAAGTGAAACTCATTTTTTTTAAAGTTATTCATTAGTTTTAATGAACTGTTATAACCTTGATGTTGAAACACAGGTGCGTTTAAGGAATGGGGGCCTTCACCTGGGACCTTTTTGCTCTCATCAGAGTAAGTTTGCGAAACGTGATGGCAGGAGTGTGAAATGTGCATCTTTTCCTTTTAAGAGAGCGATGTTTCTCATTTCGCTTGCTCGTTGACATTGCAGCAGCAAGGTGGCGCTGGAATCTGTTGGCTGTGGCAGCTTTGCTGGTGATCACCTTGACAGCATTGATATTATGTCTTCTCCATGACTTTGTCAAGAGTAAGTTCAAGCGATACAAGATTTTCGGCCGGCACCGTAGTTCCTCTATCTCATAGTTCTGAGGTACCAGCTTCCAGTTTTGGCTCAGGCCTTCCTGTGTAGAGTTTGCTTGTTCCAAAAAAAATAAAAAATAATGGATGCTAGGCTAATTGAAGGCGCTCACTTGTTTACTTGTTTTTAGGTGTGACTATCCGTGTGAATAGTTGTTTGTGTGTACTCTATGTGCACTGTGATTGGCTATCGAGACTCCCGCTTATCTGCGGCCCAAATGAGAACAAGCACAATGGAAGGTGGATAGCCGACGAGATATGTGTCGATCAGTTTTTTTGATTTGATTTTTTTGCAAGAAAATGAGCGTATATTCCTGCAAATCTTGCCCCTGTGCCTGATTATTGTCCATCTTATGTCATAGAATGGGCAGGCCGATCTTTTCGTCGTGAAAGATGTACAAAGAGTAAGCTTACATATTTTCTTTTATATTTCAAAAAGAGAAAATTCTCCCCGATGACATTCAGCTATTTTTTTCTTTTTTTTCTTTAAGTTGGCAGCAAAGGTCATGTCGTCCTCCTGAGTCCGCCAGATGTTCACAACGACATTTCCGAGGTTTGTGGCCTGGGCTCCCTGCTTAAGAGTCAGGGCTTCAGTGTGTCTGTGGACCAGTGGAGCCGGATGGAGCAGTGCAATCTGGGCCCACTGCCATGGCTCCACTCCCAGCTGCTGCACGTAAAGAACCTGGGCGGACGCGCGGTGCTCGTCCTGACTTGCAAAGCGATGGGGCTGGTGCAGGAGTGGAGCCAGCAGCATCGAGAGGCACTCCTGGAAGGGAGTGCGGATGGAAACGTCCCTCAGTCTCCATACTCGGATGTGTTCATGGCCTCGCTGTGCCTCATCCTCGGGGACAAGCAGCAAGGCAGGACTGGAGAACGTTTCCTCCTGGTTACATTTGAACAGGACGTGGCGTGGTCTGCTGGCAGCTTGCCAGAGCCGCTTCAGGGACTTCATTTGTTCCAGCTTCCGTCCCAGATGAAAACTCTCTTGTGTGAGCTCACTGGGGGAGCAAAGGGCAAGGCAGAAGGCGGAAGGATAAAGGCCGGCTGGAAATGGGCAACCTTGGACGGATGGGAATCGAAGACTAAAAATGCCACACGCAGCCAAGGAACAATACACGTACAGTGTAAATATTCTGGAATTTAAAGACATTGATTGACACTTGTTGCACTGTTGCTTTGAGGAGACAAAGAAGTAGATCTTCGCTGTCCTGTGAAAAACATGTATGTTCATTTTGACATTTAAAGCATGTTGTAAAAATAAAAAAATGGGCAAAAATGGACATACAGTCAAACCTCGGTTTTGAACGTCTCGGTTCTCAATCAATTCGGTTTTCAACCAAAAATTTGGATTTTTTTATGCCTCGGATGACGAACAAATTTCGGTTCTCAAACAAACTGAGCGCACTTGAATGCAACATTTGACTCCTCTCGCCTTCCTTACACGAGGAAGCGTGTTGCTTTCCATTGTGAGCAGACATGTTCAGTAAACATTATTTTAAAAAGAGCCTGGTTTCGGTTTTCTAACAATTTCGGTTTTCGAACAGCCTTCTGGAACGGATTATGGACGAAAACCGAGGTTTGACTGTACTTGTTTTTCACAGGAAAGCGATGATTTGCAAGTCATTAGAATATTATTGAATAATGGTTTTTTTATTTTTTTATTTGAACAGTATTGCTAGCACTCATTGTTTACTTATTATCATAGATGAATGCGAAAAGACTTACCATAACATAACAACAGTAGTGGGCGGTTCATTTTGTTAGCCTAATAGCGGAGCTGGACAAATGATGTCAAGCTTTCTGTCAAAATATCAATAAAAAACAACGGGTATGCTAAAATGTGTGTTTTGTTCTTTTTGTCTGTGTCGATTCTTCGTCACCCAGGTTATGATGAATACCCGCACAAAGGAACTATTTTGAACCAATCGTGAAAAAGTTGAATTCGTCATTTTTAATTTACTGCTACTGAAATAATAAAACAGACCAATATATTGGCAAAAAAAATAATAACACTGCTTTTCTTTTGGTATTCCTGAAAACCTGCAAGGGTAACTAATTTGTATGTTATCAAGCTAATGACACGCTAAATTTGTCCTCTGCCACACATCGCAGGTTTCGAAACAGTGATCATTTGTTTTATTAACATTGCGTGCTCGGTGTGAGGAATTTTAAATGAGATGACATTAATTCACACGTCATGATATGAAAATAATAATAACCGTGAAAACATTGAAATTGAATGAGGAAAGACGAGTGAGTTGACAGAAAGAAAGTCACTTTTATTTGATGGATATAAACAAGCTGGCCAACACTCAATAGTAATATTCGGTTACAGCACATACAATAGCAAACCGGGGCACAGAGGAGGGCCTTTGGGCTTGAAAAAACAGGAAACATCACAGAGGATCCATGCTTCTGGCAACACTTTCTCCCTACTTTTTTATTTATTTTTATTTTTTTAATAGGTTCTTCCTTTGATACATTGTTTTACATCACTTTTACTCTCATGTATTTTAACACACACACACACAGACGCACACATGCGCGCGCATACATACACGCACACACACACACACACACACACACACACACACACACACACACACGCACATTGCCATAAAAAATAATAAATGTCCACCCACCCACCCGCAAGCACTTTTCTGAGAAACATTTACACCAGCAACATGCTGCTCTCTCACGACACAGGCTGTCTACTAAGGGGGGGGGGGGGGGGGGGGGGGGGGGACACAGTGAAACGCACGTTACTCCCAAACACCGACATCACACTGCCACGATGCAAGAGTGAGGAATGATGCTCCACGTTCACACAAGGAATCATTCGGCATGCTGGACGCTCACATTGAACTTGCTCCTATAGTTCAGCACTGTACAGCTCAGAACATTGACTTTTACAAAGGGTACAGCCTCTAACTCAGGGGTCCCCAACCTTTTTTGCCCCACGGACCGGTTTATGTCAGACAATATTTTCAGGGACCGGCATTTAAGGTGTGGCGGATTAGTAAAAAAAAAAAAAAAATGGTATGAGTTGCATGAAAACGGTGGTGTTTTCGAAATATAATAATGAACACAAGGAGCGTCTTAATCTGGCCGCAACACTCTGATCGCTATGGTAATGTTTAATGCCTTCAAAATACGACACAACGCAAATTCAAAGTGCATAAAAATAACGACTCACCACAGCCCCGAGCTTGATTTTCTGCAACCAGACGGTCCCATCTCGGGGTAATAGGAGACAATGACACCTCAAGTGTGTGGTATTTTTCCAGTCTACTTCGTAATTTCGTTTTAGTCACCATTGCTGCAGAAACCCCCCCGCCTCAGACAGGTAGGATGTCGGAAATAGCAACAGTGCTATTGTGGCGATCACAGAGTATTCAGACATAACTTTAATCCAGTTGTCTCGAACGTACTTTTAAGGCCGCCGTCATTTGTGATCTCCAGCAGTTTATTTACTCATTTTGCGAGCTCGAATGTTTTGTTTTTAGAGTAATCGGTCACATAACGGAGAAGCGTGGCTTGACGTGAGTCAAGCGTGACATAGATGGATGTAACGGAGAATCCGGTATTTTTTCAAAATAAAACATTTTTTGTATTCCGAAATAAAACGGAATTAAGGCAAGTTCTTTCTTTGCGGCCCGGTACCAAATGCCCTGCGGACCGGTACCGGTCCGCGGACCGGCGGTTGGGGACCCCTGCTCTAACTGGCATCTGCGACAAACGAAAACCATAGTAAAAAAAAAGAAGAAAAAAGAGCTAACTTAATGCAAAAAAAATAAATAGAAAAAACAATCAAATGTTTCTGGCATTGTTCACAGTGAATAGTTCATCATAAGGTTTTTGTACAATTAATTAAAAAAAAAAAAAAGTAAAAATGTTGTGCTCTGTATTTTTGCCCAGCATTAGTCAATGATTGACCTTTGCTGCGGAGGAATCCGGCTGCATACAGAACAGCACAACATCCTTTTTTCCAGCAACACTCCCATTGGCACATAATGTAAAAAATAAATATATAAATAAATAAATAAACACATAATAATTACATCTGCACAAATGGACACCTTTGAAATGCAAATGATATATTTCATGGTAGGAGAACCCCCTACTTCAAGTATTCAGTGGATAAAGGACCTGAAAAGGGAGGCGTCGTCCTCAGCCCTCCTAATGGTAAAGTGAGAGGATTTTATTTATTGATTTTTCATTCAATTTTTTTCTTTTTTATTTATTTTTTGCTCCTCTGTCTGTTTGCATTGTCTTCCCCTATAAAAGTTATCGTGATTAATTTTGTCTTATAATTGTAAACACAAACACAATCTGAAGACTCTCGGTCAGTGACAGGCGACGGAAGCTTCACGTCAGAAGCGGATGACGCCTTCATTGTGGAAGATTGGAAAAATACATTTAGATTTATATATTTATATACACACACCCGCTAACACTTGGTCCAATGCCGAAGAGACAACCGTGTAAGGAGGGGTAGAGAAGAGAAATGGGGGGAGTTTAGTAACAGTCTAATTCAGTTGCCACTAAACTGTTAACGTGTCATATGTCACCACTTGCGTTGATGAGACGCAAAAAAAAAAAAAAAAAAATGCAGATCCTGACAGAATCATTCCACACCCGTGTTGATCGTGATCTCCTCACCCGCAACTGAAATTTCGAACGGGCAGAACACATTGGTGCGTTGATGGAGGTTGTTGAAGTTCTGCTGTGTTTTCTTGATCTGATTTGTCGCCACAGGCCAATTTAGTGTGAGCACTTGGTCCAAGTCAGAGTTTTTCAAAGTGTGGAACAGTGAGCCTCCCGCAAAAAAACACACAGTTGCGATCGACAGTAAAGCCCAAAAAGTATTCAGAGCTTTTCTTTTTTTTTTTAACTGTATCTTCCAGCTCGAACTGACACAAGGATGTGACACAAAATTGTAAGAAGAAGGAAAGTATCCAATTTGCAAATTTTCAAATAAAAGCACTTGCTATATTTGCTAACGCGGTCATTACAAACTGACCTAAGTGTATTAGCAAAATGATCGGTTTAAAATAAATAAATAAATAAATAAATACATTTGCCTTCCAAGGGCCGAGCTTTCCTCTCTAACTTGACTCTTAAGAAACCACTGCATCCGAGGAAAAACAACCAATCGCATCACTGACAAGTTTTCAACCATTTGCTTTGCACTCTCGAGCTCACAAAAAGCGAAACCTGCACCTCCGCACTGTGAGGCGGAAGTGCTAACCACTCGACAACCGTGCCACATTATTGTGTCATTTCCAGCAAAAAAAATTTAACCCCCGCCCCCCAAAAAAAGAAATTCAACCACAGTTATTGATCATTTTGGGCTTCACTGTGACTCTCAATGTTAGATGATATCTATTTAATTTTTTGGTTGTGATACTGTTCTCTTAGGAATGAAGCTGTGTAATATAAATTATATAATAGTCAACTGTACATTTTCCATGTTGTAACTTCAATTATGAGCCAGTAATCAATATTATTATATCTATCTCAAATGAAAAACTCACTACAATGTCTAGAATTATTTAAAGTTGATCTTTTTTTTTTTAAGTTACAATAGTAATTCATCATTGCACATTGTGCACGTGTTGCTGTTTTTTTTTTTGGGCATCTTAACGTCAGCATGTAAATGATTTCAATATCTGCCATCATTAAGTAAGTGAATTTCCTGAACCCATTTTGAGCTGACTGCTTCCCAGTCCCTCTTCTCTCACCACACGCACAGAAAAAAAAAAAATCAGTTCTTCCTCTTGCTGAAGTTAACTTCACAGGTTTAAAAATAAATTATTTTTATTTGTTGTTGTTTTTTTTTTTTTCTCTCTCTCAAGCTGTTGTGCCTCCCCTCAAGTCCCCTGGCTCACGCTTTGAAAATCTCTGGACTAAGACAGTAGAAGGAATGTAAAATAGGTAAAAGGAATGTAAAATTAGTTTCTAGAAAGATTTAGATCAGTATTTCTGCTTTTTGTTTGTTTGTTTTTTGCATGGTGTCTGTTTTTTCAGAGACACCTCTCAGCCCCCCCCAATCCATTTAGAAAAAATAACCAGAAAAAAAGTTGTTTTTTAAAAAAAATCTTGTCAGTTGAAACCATTTTCTGACCACACATAGACACACTGTATAGATTCTCTCTATGTATAATATATGCATATCTATCATATATGTGTACTTTTTTTCTTTTTTTTTTAAGGAGGCCACCTTAATGAGAGGGACTGAAACAGGGGATGTGACGAAGACTACTTGTGGAAGAGACGGACGGGTTAAGGAGGACTGGTGATGGGCTACAGGACAACTCTTCCTAGTTGTTGTATTTCTCGGATTCTTGAGTCTCTTTGGGGTTCTTCAATTGATCACAAAGTGCCCCTCCTGACATATATACAAAGTTGTTGTGTCATGTGGCGACTCCCTTGAGCCACTGACACAATTTCTATTGAGCACCTGCAAGTGGAGCACCATGAGTTCCAAAAAAAAAAAAAAAAAAAAAAAAAACACATCCCGGAACAAGAGAAGGTGCGTAGGTGCATAGTCTCTTGACATAAGCTGTCAGATTCTACTCACTTTTTTGGCCACTCTGATTAGGTGGGTAATTACACTTTGAAAACAGACAGTGAGTTCAACGAATTCATGCAACACTGACGTCTGCATAGATTTTTTTTTTTTTTCTTTTTAAGTTTTCACTTTGTTGGATTGAAACGAGGTAATATGAAGATGACGGCAAACTCAAGCGAAAACAAGCTGGAGGGCCCTCGTGTCCATTTCAAGGCACCTCTTTGAAAAATGACCACCAAAGTCTCCACGTGTGGCACGCACTATTCTTACTTTGGGACACGTTGAACATCAGTTCCTCAAAAAAAACAAAAAAGGCGACACCAGTAAAAAGTTACAAACGAGGTCCGTTTGTGGGTGTTATCGCAGATATTCACAGTCGCTATGACGTGGATTTGGTTGTCAACTTAGGAGAGGGCAGTGAAGATAAAGACATAGTGGAGGCAGCCAGATCCGAAGGAGTTAGTCAGGCTTGGGGATAGTCGACAGCTGAGGCGGCCATGACCTTGAAGCAATCACGAGAAGGAAGCCAAGATGGAAGAATACGGGGCCATGACCGGGTTGGAGAATAGTCTTGCGATCTCCTGAGGAGGCCTCGTGTTGAGCAAGGGGGCAAATGTGGTTAAGATGTGATGAAAAGGAGGTGGGAGGCGCGGGGTCTTTCCTTAGCCGCTTCATGTCCGTACCATGCAGTATTTCTGTGCTGGGAAAGCTGAGAAGGTCTGCTCCAAGGTCACCTAGAGCCACATTTAGCATAGGAGTACAGTATGTTATGAGCTCCAATTCAAGGACTTTACAAAGACAGCAACGTTTAATTTGGACTGACGCTGTCAGAGAGAGTGTTCCTATGTGAATAGCAATAGGAAGTTTCACAGAGTAATTTGGGGATGAGTGTCTGTTACAAGTGGGTTTTTTTTTGGTGGCCATGAAACGCCCAGTACATTACAACATGATTGTAAATAAATATTTTAAAAAGTTTGAAACTGTCTTTGAAGTTCATTCAGTTTCCTTGATGCTTGGTGGGAGGTTAATGGCGTGCATAGTGCAGATTTTAGCATGTCCTTTTTTCACCTCCATCATGATAGGGGTGCGAAGTTACACGATGGCATACTTTTTAGCCTGCTCTCGTCTACTTTTCGTTTTCTAAGTCAAGAGGGCGGCGTAATTCGAAAGCATGTGAACCAGTTTCTATCTCGTGATGATGCCACAGAAACAGCACCATCTGCTGGCACTGTGGCAAATTGCGGCCAAAAGGCAAAAGTGAAGATTTAAACAGCCACTTTTTTTTCTTTCTTTTTTTTTTTTTTTGTCTGTTCAATCTGGGGTCGGTTGGTTCGGGTTGTCAAGTTAATTGTACCTTCCGCCATCTAGTGCAAGTCTAATTCTTCTTCCTGTCACTATGCACTGCCGGTCTACAGTACGTCCGAAAGATGAACATGGCTTTGTGATAGATAGATCCTTTGTGAACTTGGATATTTTTCCCACAGCACACCTGATGATTTCTCATGCTGTGGCACAGTGGTTGGGAACCATACAGAAGAACTGCGAATTCAGCTTTTGTATCTGGACTCAATGCATTGAACAAACGGAGCAGGATAACTGAACAAAAAAAAGAAAAATCTGTGAACAGCCTTATTTATGGTTTGAACTTACCCGCTCAGCTGTCAGCCTCCCAGCGCCTGACTTGCACATCACAGGGGTACGCCCGTTGAACCAAAAAAAAAAAAAAAAAGAAGCTAACACAAAACAAAATGTCTCCTTGCTGAGTAAGGTAACAAATGTTTCATCAGTGTCCTGGAAATTCAACATTGGCTTCTGGCTGCTTTCCCCCCAGCAGTGGCTGAGTCATCTGAACAACAAGCCATTTACTTGGTCAACAACGCAACAGCTGCAAACAGTGGAACAAAAAAAAAAAAAAAAAGATCTCACCCCTCAAAATAATTTGAACTTTGGTTGTCATAGCAACGATTATGCCCATATTCCTTCCTCGTCATCCTGTTGTTGCAGGCATAGATGATATGTATTTGGGGGAGAAAAAAAACAGAAGAAATATTATTATAGCTCTGGCACTGCATGCCCACACACACACACACACACACACACACACACACACACACAAACACACACAAAACATAATATTATAAGGATTTTGAGCAAACAAGATATGGACAAACTATTTTGTCCTGAAAGTGGCAACTTATTAGTGCAGTGTGCCTGCTTAAGGTCCGTGTAACGGAGAAGATTGTTGCTCACCCAGGCCAAGGGTGACTGCTTTTTTTTTTCCTCATTCGCCCACATTTTTTACGTGAGGTATGCGCACTCACTGCATACAACGGGGTGCTCTAAAGCGGCCACAGCAACGGTTTATCAGAAGGGAAGATCTATTTTGGGGAGTGGGCATAGCTAGCAATCCACCTGCACGCTGTAATTGCCATGAACTGTTGTATGTCGGGGAGGAGCCAAGTTTAGCCTGGGTTGTTGGTGGAAATTATGGTGTGTTTGCCGTGTTTGCGTGTGCACATGCATCTCATCAGGCAAGTGAGTATACAGTGAAACTCCTCTACAACGAAATCATGTTTGCAGCAAGACATTTTTCACAACAGGGGGTTTTTCACTGTAGCAAATTTGAAACAGGAAAGTGGGAATGGTGTTAATGCATGAAGATTTTTTCACACTAGGGGGTATTTTCGCCCATGTAGATTTCGTTGTAGAGGAGTTTCACTGTATCAACATAGTCAGACAAGCACCTGATAACGTGAGAGACTTCTAACCTGGTCCGGGGAAGGTCGGTGTCCAGCATGTGGGGGTCCTCGACCCGGACCGCCACGATGATGAGGCGACGGGTGGCGTGGATGCTGCCCGTGGTGTTGGGGCTGAGGATGCTGAGGGTGTTGAGGATGCTGAGGATGCTGAGGGTGTTGAGGATGCTGAGGGTGCTGTGGGTGCTGAGGATGCGGGTGCTGAGGGTGAGGCCCCGGTTGGAGAGGGCCATGTGGGTGTTGGGGATGCGGGTGATTCGGTGGTGGATGTCCGTGCGGATGCTGCGGGGGATGCTGGAGGTGCTGTTGGTGCGGATGCTGGGGCTGCGGGGGGCGCGGGTGCTGTGAGTGCTGGGGCGCCGGTTGAGGGTGTTGCGGGTGCTGCTGCGGATGTTGAGCGTGAGGATACTGGAGCTGCGTCTGCTGGGGGTGAGGGTGCTGCGGGGCGGCCTGTGGGTGCTGCGGGTGCTGCATGTGAGGGGCGTGCGCATACGGGACCTGCTGGGCGTGCTGAGGGTGGGCGTACTGGGTCTGAGGTTGTGGCTGAGGGTGCGGGGCCTGGGGCTGCGGGTGGTGTGGACCATGCGGGTGATATTGTTCGTCTTCGTAGTTGTCAGCGATCAGCTTCATTCTGCTTTGAGTCTGCAGGATGAGAAAATGAGCCGCAAAGTCGGCGGTTAGCATTCAAGATATTTTATTGGCTCAATCATTCAAATGGTGTGTTGAAGTACGAACGTGCTGTTTAAGTTGATGCATCAGTTTGTCGCGCTCCCGCTTCAGGGACATCACCTCCTCTTGGGTTTTCTTTTTATTGGAGGCAGACAATTCCAGCAGTGCTATATTAGCGTCTTTCTCACTAATCGCGGCCAGCAGAGCTTGTTGTCTGGAAAAAGTTAACACAACATGAATTACGTCAAATGGGGAAATGCCCAACCACATATGTCTTGACGGCACTGCGTTCTGGATTACTCGTCCCAATTAGGATCACGGGAGAGCCAATCCCATCTGCCAATCACAGGGCACATATCGAGGAACAATTATTCATCCTCATATTCACACCTATTGACAATTCTCCAATGATCTTACTAACAAATGAAAACAGTCGCCCAGTGTGTGGGATTCCGCAACTAGTTTTGCTGTAAATAAAAATTTACTGCAGTACGTAACAATATGGATGATTTCATATGTTCTGGTACGGGGGTCGGCAACACGCGGCTCCAGAGCTGCACGCGGCTCTTTAGTGACATCTAGTGGCTCCCTGGAGCTTTCTAAAAAATGTTTGAAAATGGAAAAATATTTGATAGTAGGCTAATATCGCTCAAATAGATATAGATACACGTTGCAGCTCCGAAAAAGGAGAGCTGTGGTGTTGGTTTTTTAAAACGTACACTTTATTTATGCTTTTGACAGTCTCGACAAACACAGACACGTCTACTTCCGACTCCGTGCCTTCTCTCTTCTCGTTGACTCGAGAGGCGTTCAAAGACAGCCTCAGAAAAACGGAAATTAATGATGACTTCACTGACACTAAGAAAAGCGAAAATAATGCACCAAAACAAAAAATGAGCGAGGAAATTACAAAAAAAATTCTACGGGGGCGTTTGTGAACACACAACAAAGGAATGAATAACATTCTGAGACAGTCCAGTCTCCTACATACATACAGCATGTGTTTCCTTCATTGTAAGGTTTATAGAAGGCTTTTATTTTTTTGCGGCTCCAGACATATTTGTTTTTTGTCCTATATGGCTCTTTCAACATTTTGGGTTGCCGACCCCCGTTCTGATAGAAAAGCAACGCGTGGAGAGTCTCTGTCACTAGAATGCATCTAAAATATCCACATGCTTTCTTTGGCCCATTTCTTTTTTGTATTATGAGAACATTGCTACACCGGCCAGAGCAATCGGCTTCTTGCTGGACAATAGTGCCATGTTGTTTGTTTGTGGTTTCGTAAAATCATTTATTCTGCCTGAAAATGTTGTTTCCCAAAGGGGGGTCGCAGTTCTTCTTTTGAGTTGTTTGACTGTTAAATGGCGAACATGCAAATGCCTCACAGGGCTTGAACAAACAACCTTGCCACTGTGAGGAAGCCATGCTATCCACGAGGACACTTTACTGTCGAATTTCAAATGAATTGTCCTTATCATGAATAATGGAATTCAAATTAATCTGCTCCGATGCAGTGACTTTCTGGTGGCTCTGTTGGTTGCCTGGCAACTAAGTATGTTCTCTGGAAATGTTTCTGCCGGTGAACTGAATCCTGACAGAGCAGCACAGTCGAGATATAAGCGAAATGTGGCACAGCAGTTCTTCTCACTGTTTTCCCGTCAAACCCGAGCTGCATCCAGGGAACGCATTCGGTTGTTCTGAGCAGTGACGTGAGCGGAGTTCATTTGAGTTCAAACTCACAAACCAAATCCATTCCCCAACAGACACAACAAAAAGGCAAAGACGCTCACTTCATCTCCAGAATCTCCTCCAGCTGTTTCCTGCGCTCTTGCCTCATGTTGGTGAGATGGCTGTCCCGCTCCTGCAGCGACTGTTGCGTGGACGAGAGCCGCTGCTTGGTGGAATCCAGTTCTTGCCTCGTCCTCTCGAGTGTGTTCATCAGGTCCTCCAGCTAATTGACAGACAGCACGAGTTCAGATTGTGATTAATTTTGTACCCACGAAATAGCTTTCAGTGAAGAAAAGGTTGGTGAGCCCCTGCTATAGATAGCATCAAGTGAACTGAAAATGCAGTCATGTTCATATTGCGGCGTCTTGTGTGACACGCATGCATGGATCTTGAAGAGGCGTGGCCTGACACCATTGCTTGTGTGTCTGTGTGCATGTGTGAGCGTCTGTGTGAAAGCGGTGGCCAATAGCAGCTTCCGCCAGATTGCGCCTTTTGTGTTTTATTGTTAATAAACGTCTAAAAGTGCTTCAGTGACTGTTCGTCTCCTTTCCCATACAGTCAAACCTCGGTTTTCGAACGTCTCGGTTCTCGACCAATGCGGTTTTTGACCCAAAATTTCGAGTTTTTTTATGTCTCGGATGACGAACAAATTTAGTTTCTCGAACAAACTGAGCGCACTTGAATGCACCATTTGACTCCTCTCGCCTTCCTTACTCGAGGAAGTGACGCTTCCTCGTGTTGCTTTCCATTTTGAGCAGATGTGTTGAGTCAACATTTTTATTTTAAAAAGAGCGTGGTTTCGGTTTTCGAACAATTTCGGTTTTCAAACAGCCTTCTGGAACGGATTATGAACGAAAACCGAGGTTTGACTGTATTTGAGGACATAACAGTCAGGAAGACTATTCCGCGATTTGCGACGTAACACAAGGAAGAAACTCACTTTGGAGTGGTGGCCGCCCTCCAAGGAGCTGTCCTTACGGAGATCCTGTCCCAAACCTTTCTTGTCCCCTTGGGGTCCCAGTTTGATGTTTGTCCCTTTCTTGCCCGGCTCTTTGCCTCCTTGTCTGTAAAAGCACTCATGATTAAGAGCAGCGCTGACAATGACCTGTCCTCCATCCATCCGTCCATTTAAATAACCGTTTATCTGCCAAGAGATGCATTCTTGAGTAGTTGGATAAAAAGTAAGTAAATGTGGGAGGAGTGCTTGATGTAGTCAACTCAACAGGACAAAACCATAAAACGCATTCAAGCAGTAGAGGATTAGTTACTTTTGTAACCAAATGAGTTTCTGAATAGTGCCGGTCATGAAAGCACACATCACACATGGCTTGATGGCTTCATGTGAGTAAGGGGAAGAGACTTACAAGTTAGAACGCGTTAGGTGGAAGTTGGGGGTGGTGGTAAGAACGTGACCTACCTGGGAGCTAAACTGCAGACGGGGGAGGGAACGGTAGAAGAAAAAGGACGACGGGACAAGTGGAAAACACATTGGAAGCAGAAGTGAAGGAAAGTAAAAACAAAATGAAGGACAAGACATTAGACACAGAGAACAATCATGAACACACTCAAGTCATGTTTCCACCCAGCAGTAACAATCCTCAATTTGACACAGCAACTGGCACTTTTGAACAATCACTAGACAGCAGTGATTCGAACTCCATCCTGGAGTGCCACCGTCGCTATGGTTACGCAAATACGTTTTCCCAGTGGAACCAAAAATATGTGAACTAAGCTGCACTGCTTGGTAGAAAATTCGCTGTAGTTCATCATCCAAAACGGGAGGCGGCCACGACGTGTGTGAGAGCGTCGTATTCGCGAAATACGGGCGTGGCCCATTGCATGATGCACTTTCACTCGGGAACTCTGAACCGTGTGCATCCGCTGCCAAGGGAAGCAGACATGCGATCAGATAGCAAAGATCAGCCCGGTAACACAAGAGGGAAAGAGGTGTTCGGGTGTAGAGGAACGGAACTCAACAAGAGACTGGAGAGAGCTGGCGAGTGAACCATTTTGGGATGCAGGGGTGGTCGGACCTGACGTTTGAGGGAGCAGGACTTGAATCTGGACTGTACCTACAACAACCCGTCCCTCCCCCCCCAACTCATGAGCAGGTGCACAGCAGCCCTTTGCATGCAAGTTATTGGGCCGAGGTTTTCCCTCAGTATCTGCTAAGGCAAGTTCAGCAGGGGGGTTGGGGGTGGGGGAGTGGGAAGGTGGGCGGCACTTGCAGATCAGAGTTGATGATGTTTACGGGGTGGCAGTGGGGGCTGCTGCATGATTGTGGTGAAAACACAGGTGGTCGGAAATTAAAAGGAAGGTGACAGACACACAACACGTGCATGCGTGTGTGCTTGCATGTAAAACATATTAACACAAAAAAAAAAAAATATATATATATATATATATATATATATATATATATATATATATATTGGAACACGTGAAGTGGGGTTTCTACCCCTTTTACAGTTTTCATTTGGTGTAATACTGATGTTGGCCTGTCCCTAATTCTCGATTTTTGTTTATCCCAGAGCTGTTGGATGGGGTTAAAGGTCAAGCTCTTTCATGTTTTCCAAAATCTTAGTCTCGTACCTTTCGTTCTTTTAGTAATTTTACTAAGCTACTTTTTTATTTATTTACTTTGCTTTTAAACGTCAAATGTTTTGTTTGTGAATGTTTTTAAATGTTTTACTTTTAATTTTGGGAAGCACGTTGAATTATCTTGTGCATGAAATGCACTTTATAAACAAAGTTGCCTTGCCGTTTCACGCCAATCTCATCCGGTTGTGCCTCCAAATGGCTCGGTTGAATGAATTGAAGACATGTCTCAAGGCATTTGCACATACAGTATATATAAAGGTATCACAACGTTCATAAATTGATTAAATGGTCACAGTGGACCAACAGTTCTTGCTGATGTTCAGATGACACATGCCAAAAAAAAACAAAAAACAAAAAAACCACAAAATATGAACACACAGTACACATTCACGGGCCTATTCATGGTATGGAAACAAATAAATGTGCCTGTCTCAAGCAATCAAAACTCAATCCAAGGCAGCAAAGCAAGCACATTGTTGAAAAGAATTCAAGGCAAACAATAACGCAGCGATGTTTGCGTCATGTGACCGTCAGTGTCACTCTGACACAAGCATCCGTGATTCGTTCCACAGACCGCACCGCCGGGCTCGAGTGCCAGGACAAAGCACTCACTTTCCCAGGAAGTCCCACACCATGCCCCCTATCTGCTGGGGGGCCGCGGACATCGAGGGGAGCGGGTCATGGGGGGCTCTGCCACCAGGACGAGGGGTGGGGCGAGGGGCAGAGTGAGGGGGGCTGTGTTTGGAGGGGGGGGGGGGGTTGGTGGGAGGGGCGGCGTATTTGTGGCAACGCGACACAGCGTTGTAAGGAAGATGGAATTAAAGAGGGCAATTATTGGATCGTGGGAAAGGATAGAAAAGATGGAGGTGATCAATAGTGGAAGGGTAGTCAAGAAAGGGAGAGGGGGGTGTGGAGAAGGGAGCAGGGTGGAAAAGTGGGTAAAGGTGGCAAAAGAAGAAGACTTAATTAATCAAATGCCTCAAATAAAATAATGTGACAATTGCAACAAAAGGAAGTGATTATTCCCCATCCATTTTCCGAACCGCTTTATCCTCACAAGGGTCGCGGGGGCTGCTGGAGCCTATCCCAGCCGTTTTCGGGCAGTAGGCGGGGGACACCCTGAACCCGTTACCAGCCAATCACAGGGCACACAGAGACGAACAACCATCCACGCTCACAATCACATCTAGGGACAATTCAGAGTGTTCAATCAGCCTGCCATGCATGTTTTTGAAATGTGGGAGGAAACCGGAGTACCCGCAGAAAACCCACGCAGGCCCGGGGAGAACATGCAAACTCCACACATGAAGACCGGAGCCAGGATCGAACCCTGCGCTTCCGCACTGTGAGGCCGACACGCTAACCAGTGCCGTGCCGCCACAGGTGCTTCCTCTTCTTAGAAAATAGCAATCATGACATGGATATTGTTTTTCATCACAGCCATATCGATAACCTGGTAAGCCATTTCTTGGTAAATAGCTTGGGTGAAATAGCTAACCCAGTTGGGTTAGCTATTCACCCAAGTAGGGTTACTTTCAACTGAGCAGCTTTATGTGTGTACATCGGAAATACAACTCTGTCAAAGATGCTATGCTATGGTATTAGCAAACAATACAGGAGGCAAGTGTGACTACGTCTTGTCTGTTACCTTTCCAACTCTGCAATCTTCTTGTCTTTGTCATTCTTCTCGGTCTCCACCTCGCGCAGGATGTCCAGGAGCCTTTCCACCTCCGTCTGAGCCTTGCTGGCCTCGTCCTTGTAGTAGCTCACCTCCTTCTCCAGCAGCTTCACTCGGTCCACGTATTCCGGGTTCCCTCTCGAGCCTGACTGATGCTCTACTTCGTGGGCCTTCTGAATTGCACAAAAAAATAAACAAAAACCCACAGATACAAAATGGACTCAGTTAACTGAGTGACGTTGACAGAAACTCCCAAACATTGTTGATACTATCTACACTGCTTTCTTCCTCCATTCTATCTGTGTGCCTAAAAGCAAATCGCCGAGTAAATAACACGAGGGCGTCATTAGTGATGCTAGCTCATTAATTTGAATGGAGCAATAAACTTGGGCGACTTAACGTCCATAAGAGACTCCCGGTCACTTTGCTCACACACATCCAATAAACACTAGAGTAGGTTCGTGTATTAATAAGCACACATATACGAACAGAGCCGCAGGACTCCTGACAGTACACGGAACGGGAACAGCCACATGTCAACACAGGTGACGCACAACAGCAGCCTCCACCATAACCACAGCGGTGAATGCCGACCACGCTTGAGGCCTCAGCTAACCACACTGACACAGTCGAGAAGCTTTGGCAACACTCAGTGACAACATGCAACAAAGTTGACCATGTCATGCAAACCCAAGAAAGCTCCGCAATCTTTGCGGCGGCCGCATGAAAACAACACACTCCATATTTTTTGGTCAGCATGAAGAATACCGCGAGATTTTGCAATAAGACTGAGAGAAGTTGAAAAAATAAATATACCGGTAGACTTAAAAACTGTCAAAAAGAACTCTTCAGAAACCAAACGGCACTATTTTATGTTGGCTTTTCCATTCTTTTGTTGACCTGCCTCCTTTTTGTATCGCTTTGAATGCGTACAGTGAAACTCCTCTACAACGAAACCTACATGGGCGAAAATACCCCATAGTGTGAAAAAATCTTCATGCATTAACACCATTCCCACTTTCCTGCCCCCCATACAATGAAAAAAAAAACAGTTGCGTTATACGAAATCTTTTTCACTGCTCTTGCCTCGCGACAAGATTCACTCCAACGAAGTCTAATCCAACAGCGACCTCTACTGCTTCGTTCGGAAACGGCAACGGCAACCACCACACTGGTTTACACATGCGTTTGTGTGTGCATGTACACATACGTTTGTGTGTGTTTACATCTGAGATCAAATTTGCTACAGTGAAAAACCCCCCTTGTGAAAAATTTCTTGCTGCAAGCATGATTTCGTTGTAGAGGAGTTTCACTGTACTATTATGTTTGCCACCGTTATGCTAAACATATTTACACAGTGGATACAAAAAGTCTACACACCCCTGTAAAGTCCAGGTTTTTGTGAAGTAGACCAATACAAAACTTTTTCCACCATTAACTTTAATCTATAACCTTGAAGGCTTTGTGCTTAATAGCTACGTTAAACTTTCAAAACTGCATCAGTTCCACCTTCAGAAAAAAACAGCCCCAAAGCATGATGCTGCCACGACCATCCTTCACGATGTGTCTTTTTTTGGGTGAGGAGCAGTGTTGTGTTTACGCCAAACGAACAACCTCGATTTCATCGGGTCATCACAAAAAAGCCCAAACACGTGGGAACACGTTTTACGGTCTATTGTGTTCAGCTACACCCTGAACTGGTCAGCAGCCAATTGCATTGGTACACGTAGACAAACGACAATTCACACTCACTTTCGCATACAAAAGGACAATTTAGAATTCCCAATGAAACAAAACAACATATTTTTGGAATGTGGGGGGAAGCCGGCGCACCCGGAGAAAAGCCACTCAAGCACGGTGAGAAAATGCAACCTCCACACAGGATTGACAGAGCTCTGTTGCGAAACCACACCCTCAGAACCGTGAGGCGGATGCGTTAACAAGTCCTGCGCTGCGCTGGAAACACCGTGATGCTCATCCCAAATCAAAAACAACACACAAAAAAACAGCCGGTAGACTAAATTCAATAGATTCAGCACGGATGTGACAAGCACAAACACTTGCAGAAGGCCGCCCGATGTGAAGCTCCTTGAGTGCAATGATCGACATGCATCTGCTGAAGGGGGAGGAAAGGGGAAGGGGTTGAAGCAGAGTCACGATAGCTGAGAGGGCCAACATGAGCACCATGTGTCATATCCCAAAGTACTTCAGCGTCCTCATGCGTTCCATATTCGTGGCTCAGCGAGAGGAACTTACAGGCTTGTTCACGTGACTGAAAAGATGCTCAGCTTGCTACGTTGGAGGGAGAGGGGAGGGGAGGAGGGGCAGTCAGGGATGGGAGAGTACGTGTTAGGAGTTTGTGTGAGGCAAGAGACAAGGGGCAGCACTTTGTTACATCTGAACACAGCGTAGACAAATGTAGAGGACCACATGAGGAGGACAGTGGCAAGAGATGGAGGAATGTAGCGAGGGTGGCATCATGGTCGCACTGACCTTTGTTGTATGAAAGTCTGGTAGATGCAGATTACGTTTGCCAAAAGTCAGTGGCGCAATGCGTGCAATTTCTTGTCTCGAGTGTATACCTGCCAAAGCCTAGGCTTGTGACGATGTGACGAAACGTTCTTATTTGTATTATCATTACGGTGTTCGAGTTTTGTTTTGTGTTTTTTAACCCTGGAGAAACTCAAATTTGGCCCCTATAAATTCTGCTACTCAAATGCTACCCTTAAATCCCAAAGGGTCAAATTTGGCCCTAATCCTAAATTAGGATTAAAGCATTAAATATTTGAAAAAAAACATATATATTTGTGTTCAGTGAACATATAGCAGTCATTTAATGTAAAATTCATCATTTTCCAAAGAAGAAAAGGGTTCTTGGGTTCTCCAGGGGTTAATCATTCAAAATCGGCAGTTGTTCACAACGCTCTTCTCTATGGTGTGTCAAATTTATTTCTGTTTTCACTTTACAGGGACTTTAATGTTAACGTCAGGATGCACAGAATATTTTGAACTTGCTTCCTTTGAATAATATAAAAATATATATATATATATTTAAAAAAATAATAAAATATATATATATACAGTATATATATATATATATATATATATATATATATATATATTACGAACTGTATTATTCCGGCTGTCTGAAAAAAAGACAAATCTAGATAATAGATGACTGAGAAAACTAGTGAAATAGAGTACTTCATGGTTTCATTTATTACAATGTTGATGCCTATTGATTATTGCTAATTATAATCCCTCAATTCACCATCGCAAAAATATTACATAAGAAACATTCCAAACGATTTTTAACATCGAAATTAGGGAGGATTGGCCTTCAGAAAACTATTTACCTATGCATAGAATTGTTCCATCGTGCGGTTGACTTTTTGCTGAATAAACATACTTTTCTGTGATATTTACATTCATGGAGATGTACCTGAAACTGCCCCAGGTGCAGCTCAGGCTATACAACAGCTGAGACTTTTCAGCCAAAAGTGTATGAAGGGAATATTATCCGGCCAGGAGACGCACACCCACCTTCTGTAACTGCGTCTCCAACTTACTGCACTCCTCCTTTTTCTGCTCGATGGCGATCTCCAGGGACTTGAGCTTCGAGTCCTTTTTGAGGCCAGAAGACGCCAGAGAAGATGCATGCTCCTTAAGATCGATGAAGCTGGACTAAATGTGCACACACGGGACATGGCAGAGTGTTGAGAAATAAAGGCGCGATCGAAAATGCGAGCCATGTGGTCGGGCGAACCTCCTTTTCGGTTAATTCTATCTGCAGGCTGTTGACTTTCTCCTTGAGATCCTTGTTCTCCTTCTTGTAGGCGTCGACTTCCTCCAGACGTTCTCGGTCTTCCCGCTCCCTTTGGTCCTTTAAACGCTCGATGATTCTCTCCTGATGACACAAAAAAATAAATAAATGAAATTGAATTATCTTCATCATCAGAGGCAATCGTCGGGAAACGGATTAATCGTAATCACTTACGCATGGACTATACAGTGAAACTCCTCTACAATGAAACCTACATGGGTGAAAATACCCCCTAGTGCGAACAATTTTTCATTCATGAAAGCCATTCCCACTTTTCTGCTCCCCCTACAGTGAAAAGTCCCCCTGTTCTGTTATACGAAATATTTTTCTCTGCTCTTGCTCGCAACGAGATTCACTACAACGAAAACAAGCCTTCCGCACAAGTCTAATCCAACCTCAGCATGCCACAGCGACCTCTGCTGCTTTGTTCGGAAACGGCAACAGCAACCACCACACTGGTTTACACATGCGCAGTAGTCCAGGAAGTATTTGTTATTGTTAGTTTCAGATGCAGCAAGAACGTTGCATTGCTAAAATGGCGACAAAAGGCACCTTTGCCTACCAAGGAGTTAAGAAAAGAACAGCTGTAACGATTGAAGACAGGATAAAGGTCATACAAATGAAAGTTGGAGGAAGCTAAATAAAAGACATTGTGCAAGAAATTGATGTAAGTGAAAGCGAATACTGATCGTAAATTTCGTAATTTCTTTCCCTTTTTTTTTCTCTTTCGATGCTGGCTATATGAAGTGTCAAATAAGTGTATGCTCGTACTTATGCACTATTGGAATAAAAATAAAAAGTACACATATAAGTTTTTGGTGTGTGTTCGTGTTCACGTCTGAGATCAAATTTGCTACAGTGAAAAGTCCCCTGTTGTGAAAAATTTCTTGCTGCAAACGTGATTTCGTTGTAGAGGAGTTTCACTGTGTAGTCGCTCACCCGAGAGCAGGTCTCCACATTTTTTTGTCGTTTAGGTTTACCTTCTCTGACAGCGCCTCCTCCAGTGTGGCCAGGGCAGTGTCGGTGTTGGTGGAGTCGGTCTGCAGAGACTTGACCCGGTCCTTCAGGTTGCTGAGCTGCTTGTCTTTATCCCGCAGTTGCTCCTGCAGGTTCTCAATCTGGAGGAGGAAGAGCAGGAGGAGGAGGAGAAACACAAATCAAGGCACTAATTATAGCGATATTAACACCAAATAATTTCAGCGGGAGGTGTTACCTTTTTAAAAGTCAACACAGACCGAGAAAACAAACAACAGGTGAGAGGATGAGTGCGAGCACAAGAGAAGGAAACAACGGAGGGCGCACCAGCGGGTCAGGTTGAGGGAAAGTGTATCACTGGGAGTATTTATAGCACACACATACACACACTTGGGGCAGTGAGCTAGAAAGGGCTCAGATGCTTTTCTTTCCGTGCACATTCCTCCATGCTCAAAGATCACTTAGATTTTCAGATCGTGAGGCTTTGTTGTCCATGACGCATAAAACAGCATTGAGAATCATTCCATTTGTCTTGAGAGTGAATTCAAACTACGATGTGGACCTACACAGATGCATCCACATCAGTCAGCAATACAATTTACCGTATACGGCTGTATTTGCTAGCGGAGTACTACAAGCGACTTGTGTTATTTGTCTGTAGGTGTGAGCACTATGACGTAAAATGGACCAGAACCCGTCAGGGGAATCAAAATATGAATACCTTCTTCTGCAAGACGTTGATTTTTCTCTCTTTGACCTCGAGCATGTCCTTCATGTCCCTGATCTCTCCAGCAAGAGTGCCTTTCTCTTCGGTCAGGTCCTGCAGCTGCTTGGTTTTCTTGTTGAGGAAGGACTCTTTCTCCTCCAAACGCAGACGCAGAGCATCTACCTGGAGCACCACAAAACATGTCAGATGACTTGAAACAATGCGCGACTAGAACACCCACAGAAAAGTGTCACATTCGCTTTCAAAAGAGGCTTGGTTGACTTCAATGACTTCTTTCCGATGGCCCCCCCCCCCCCCCCAGCCCCAGACTCAAGAATAAGGCACACCTGTGCAATCGAATGACATCCACCCCAGAATGTGTCAATAATTCTGACTTTACAGACACAGATAACGCTCTTGAAGGGCTTGAAGGTACACTGGTGTGGATATAAAAAGCCGACATACCAATGTTCCAATCGCTGGGGCTTGTGTGCACTGCGGACCAGCAAGGGGCACAATTCTCACAAGAACTCAAATACGCTTTTGATCGCAAAACTTTTTTTGGTCGTTTTTTGGAACGTTGATGAATAAAAGAAAAGAAAAAACCTCGAGGCAAGAGGCACTTTCCTTTCCTTATCCTTGCGCACCACTAGGGGTCTATCTGTGCACGTGCCTGCCAGGGTGGACCCCAATTCTACGTCGCAGATCTTTTACAACAATGGACAGGACGAGCCAGATTACTGTGATATTAAAAAAAAAAGAAAAAAAAAAGACCATGATATATCATTTTAAAAGTTTTTCTGCCATTAATATGACCGATAAATTGTGCTATTCAATCGAATTAAAAAGAAATACAACCGAAATTTGTTCGTCATCCGAGGCATAAAAAATTCAAAATTTTTGGTCGAAAACTGAATTGGACGAGAACCGAGACGTTCGAAAACCGAGGTTTGACTGTACGTGGACGAGGAAGTGTTCAGTAAAAAATTTTTTTTTTTAAAGAGTGTGGTTTCGGTTTTCGAACAAACTGAGCGCACTTGAATGCACCATTTGACTCCTCTCGCCTTCCTTACACGAGGAAGTGACGCTTCCTCAGGTTGACGAGGAAGTGACGCTTCCTCGTGTTGCTTTCCATTGTGAACAGACGTGTTCAGTAAACTTTTTTTTTTTTAAAGAGTGTGGTTTCAATTTTCGAACAATTTCGGTTTTCGAACAGCCTTCTGGAACGGATTATGGACGAAAACCGAGGTTTGACTGTAATCAGATTATGAAATGATGTGGCTGGACAAGCGTGCATACCCTTCTTCTCCTTTCTAATAGAAGCCTGATGGTTTATGTGCTAACAATGACCTTGGAGCTGTTCATAATCCCTTCTACCTTGTCAAAGGCCAAAAGTGAAGAAAAACATCGCCACTGTAGCCACCGCGTTCTTCTGCTAAGCCACTTTTGCTCAACGAACAGTATCGTGCTTGTGCCCAATGTACAGACAAACCTCGATTTTCGAACGTCTCTGTTCTCGACCAAATCGTTTTTCGACCAAAAATTTTGAGTTTTGTATGCCTCGGATGAAAGACCGAATTTCGATTCTCGAACAAACTGAGCGCACTTGAATGCGTCACTTGACTCCTCTCGCCTTCCTCGCCGAATTATGGTCGAAAACCGAGGTATGACTGTACCTTCATGGCCTTAAAATCCAACTGTGGGATCATCAAAAATCACCAAATATTTTTGGAAGCTTTCGTTCATTTTGCTCCTTGTGAAGGTTAGAAATGATCTTCCCCGACGGGTTTTCACGTTACCTCCGTTTGCAGGATGGCCGACCGTTGCTCTTTGGCAGTGAGAGACTCTTTGAGCACTTCAATGTGCTGTTTGCAGTCCGAGTTCTGGTTGTTGAGGGTCTCCAACTTGGTCTGCAGAGCCAGCAGCTCGGACTCCTTCTTTGACAACTCCTGCTTGAGTTGATCAATCTGTACAAACACACACGCACAAACACTGGAATCACAATGCTCAAGCTACTGAGCTTTGGGCGCTATTTTCATCAACACATAGTTGCTAGCATTAAAAATGCATTTGGGACTGAATCTCCCCCGCCCCCCCTACACACATTCATCATGTATTATACATCCTTCCTATTCATGATGGATGAAAAAAGGTCTAAAAATAGCACAACAAAACTGTGCACTGGTCTGCGCCTGGTCCACTAACAGAAGAATCAATGAGTAAACACAAAGTCAATGCTACAGGGAGACAGATGAGTCCCTGTAGGGAGAGAAAGACATGCACGAGTTGGCGTGATGAAAGTGCATAGGTTGAATTCAGGGAACACATTTTAAGTTCTTTTTTTTTTATTGCCGGGTTTGTATTCTCATCTCACCTCTAAGATGACTTCCAACAAGACAGTTTGCTGATGGTGCTAAATGCGAAACACGGCAGCGTTATTCGGTCTTCACTTCTCTGCGCGGCTCACGCGAGACCCACTTTGGGGGACAATGCCGACCTTTGACAGGACGCAAGGGCGCCGCCTACCTTGGCCTTCATAAACTTGGAGTGGTTCTTGTAGACCTCCATCTGCTTGATCTCCTCCTCGCGGTCCTCCGTGTTCAGCAAGCCGTTTGCCTTCAGCATTTGGATCTCATCCTCCAGGTCGCGTATGTTGCGCTCCAGGGAGGCAATTTTGGTGTCCTGCACGCAAACACGCAGATGAGACATATGTCAGAATCCATACTGACATGCTCATAAGTTATGGGAAGCAAATTCAAACTGAACTCTATTATATCGTCCGCAAAGGCAGACTGATGGAGGATTAAGAGTGAGGATGACAGGGGGGAAAAAAAACTGAAAAAGAGAGATAGAGGAAAGGAAGTTCTCTGGATTTCGTCCGTGCGACTGCAGCTGTCAGAGATCTGAGGAGCTTGCTAGGCTGCTACAGCGCAGAGGACTAATCACCATTGGGAAATGTTGCACAAACATTCAGCAGTGGCAGAGTGGAGAGAAACATGCGGTGGGAAAAAAAAAAAAGGAGGAAAAGTAACACGCTGCAGATTTTGCTGCTTGCGGATTTCGCAAGGCTGTGAGTGCACCTCACCTTTTTCTTTCTTTTAAAAAAAAAAAATAATAATACAACATCTTCGCCACGTTCCGTGACCCCTCTCACGCAAGCTTCTTTTCCTTTTACCCAAGTGACTGTGAACTTATGAACTTGTTCAAGGGCTCACTCCAAAACCACCGAAGAGGAACAGTAGCAGTGAATCCTCTCTGGAGCCATAAGACTCGTACGTGCACGTTACAGCTCACCTCGCATCGACGTCCATCAACTAAGATCGCCGCAAATCGCCGTACCTTCAACAGCGAAAGATTTTATTCCGTCCACACGTCATCACCGGTTGCATCCATTTGCTCACGAAATGTTTTCCCGGACTCCCTTCGGCTCTGTCTGCTTGCATGCTGGCTTCTCACTGTCATAAACAACCACACCTGTTTCCATGGCAGCAGCGAGCAGGCTGTACGCCGCGCGCGCTCTCGGGCTCGGCGAGGAGGAGAGGGCGTAAGGGAGAAGGGGAGGGAGGATTATTGGCGCTTCCATCAGCATCACAAGCGCCGGAGAGGAAGCGGGAGCGGTAAAGAGGAGGGGAGCGGCGCGGGGTCTTCCTGCACACAGCGAGAGGAGGCGGGTCTTCCCCCCCCCCCTTGGCTCGTCGACGAGGATGGCACAATTTGCATACCACGTGACGGCCGCGCCATCCGAGGCGAAGGGGTGGGGCGGGGGTTCGGCCCTGTCTGCTCAGCGATGATGTCATGATTTATTTTGAGGAAGTGATGTCAGGCCTCTGCAGTGAGGCTGCTGGAGTCTACGGAGATTCGCTCGCTCCACATGGCCTGAATTTCTCGGCTTGTCAGATCTAATCTTCAGATCGGAGCAGATCTGATTGCTTTCAGACTAGTGTAGAGCACATCTCACGTATGTCTATCATGCAGCTGGAGTGCACTGCAATGATACATCTACCTTTGGGGATCATAACATGTGCACCGTTTGTGGGTGTGGTCTCTGAGGATACCTCATTAAAGTACAGTCAAACCTCGGTTTTCGAACGCCTCTGTTCTCGACCAAAATCGACCAAAAATTTTGAGTTTTTTATGCCTCGGATGGCAATCGAATTTCGGTTCTCGAACAAACTGAGCGCACTTGAATGCACCATTTGACTCCTCTCGACTTCCTTACACGAGGAAGTGACGCTTCCTCGTGTAGCGTTCCATTGTGAACAGACGTGTTGTTATGTTTCACGTTTGGTTTTGATATACTGGTTATCAAACCAATGCTCCCTCAACCCTAGGTGTTTCTCGGGTCACTTTGCTTGTACATTCTGTCAGTCTTTGTTGGGTCAAGCTGTGAAGGAACTGTTAATAATTTCCAGGTATCATTACTTCGACTTGGTGCTTTTTCCAACTCCTGTGTGTAAAATACATTTTGGTCAATCCACTCATTCTGACTACCACCACGCAATTGACCCAACCAGACTAATACTGCCACCCTTTCCTGTCCGCGGCGAGGCAAGTCTGCCGTCGCCCTCTGTCACGGTAGGCAAGGGTTGTGTCGCAGTTCCGTCGCCTGTATAGGCAAAGTCCAGGCAAATCCAGGCAAGGGTTGAGGCAAAGGTTGCCGTCTCCCTCCGTCCCTGTTTTGCAGGCAAGGATTGCAAGGCAACCGTTGCTTCCTGTTTGACGCAAGTGTAATTTTCAAGTCAGACTGTTATGTTTCGGTCTGGTTACAAATCAGCAACCAATTAGTTCAACCCTTTTGTCTTGTCCAGGTGAGCTTGTATTCTGGATTCTGTCAGTTATTGTGAGCTGTGAGCTGTGAGCATATCTCCTGTCAACTGTTAATACAAGGTATCTTTTTGATTACTTCGACTTGCTGTACTATTTTTTTGTTAGAATCCACTCTGCTCTGGCTATATGCAAACGTGACACGTGTTCAATATACTGGACAAATTTATTTGTTCTAAAAAGTCACCCCTTCATTATGAATTTAATAATCATTCTTGCTAAGTTCCATATCCACAAATCCAGATGGAGTCATTCAAAACCTCTTTTTTTTAATTTTCAAGCAGAAACAAAGCAGTTTCTGAGTTCTATTAAGGATTCCAAAAACAAGAAAGCTGTTAAGACTCTGGCTATATGCTGCTTATTTGAAATTTTTGTTTACCCCTGGCTTCTCTTTTTGTTTAAATGTTTGTAATAAGTACATGTATCAATAACGCGTTCGTTTTGTTTTCTGTTTACTGAGAATTGTATTGTGAATTGTTCAATAAAGATTGTTAAAAAAACAGACATGTTCAATATAAGATATTTTTTTTTTAGAGAGCGTGGTTTCGGTTTTCGAACAGCCTTCTGGAACGGATTATGGTCGAAAACCGAAGGTATGACTGTGTTAAGCCTGATTGTCTATCCCCTTAAATTAGATATAGCCAACGTGAATGCTGGAGGGGGCCACCATTTTTCATCAGTGCTACTTGGGGCACACCCAGAGTGTGGTCTTGGGCTGCCAGTTGCCCATCCCTGCTATAAATGTTGCACTGGCATGTTTTATCCAAGCATTCATACTCTGCAGCAGTTATACCAGGAATTCTGCCTTTACTAGTTTAATGCAGGCAGAACAATTAAATGCTCTTTCACGAGAGGATGATTAACTGGTGTATCCACTTTTTATAACATTTTGGTGCTGCACTGATTAATTGGCTCAATAAAGATTTGGGAAAGACTGTTCCAGAGCACTTTTCCTGTTCCTGTGTCTTGGAGCCAATACGAGCTTTTGCTACCTTCTGGTAAGAAAAGTGGGGTACGTACACCCATGACTGGACGCCAGCCAGTAATACAGGCACAGATAGGCAAACAACCATTCAGTCACGTTCAAACCTCTCAACAATTTAGAGTCTTTCATGTAACTGACCTAAAATGTACATTTTGGGAATGTGTGGGGTGACCAGGACACCCAAAGAAACTCCACAAGCATGGTGAAAACATGCACACTCCACATTCAGTTGCTTTATTTTAATCTGAATTGCATAAAACCAAAACTCCACAATGACCTCTAAATCAAATCAAATACAGTGAAACTCCTCTACAACGAAATCATGTTTGCAGCAAGACAATTTTTCACAACAGGGGGTTTTTCACTGTAGCAAATTTGAAACAGGAAAGTGGGAATGGTGTTAATGCATGAAGATTTTTTCACACTAGGGGTATTTTCACCCATGTAGATTTCGTTGTAGAGGAGTTTCACTGTAGGCCAATTGTTGGATTCACCTGGCGCTTTAAGAGGGGCGGGGCTGCCACTGACAGGTGATCGTATTCTTTGCAACTTGGCAGATTGCGTGACTTTGTGACCAAAACAAATTTGACTTGTTTTACGAGTTACTAGTCCGGACCAGTGACATCGCTTTCCTTTTTTTTATGTGTGTATGATTGCACACTTCTGCAAGCATGAAATTTGAAAGGTGTTATTAAATTAAATGTTGACGCTGACACAGACTGCAGCTGCTTGGGAGCAGCCACACACTGGGGCACATATAAACACGCACGCTTGTTTAACACACATCTGCCAGTGTGTTGACTCAGCAGAGTATCACAATAACAAGAGTAGGTTTCCAGTGTTTGAACAGTAACCAATACACCTGATACAAAATGTCCATAAATTCAATATAATGCGTGTGTGTGTGTGTGTGTTTGTGTGTGTACTGCTTCGATTTGAGTTTCTGTATGCAAGTTGTGTTCCTTCCTTTCTTGATTGGCTGTTTTTTTTTTACTTGCTCTGTTTGCTTGTGTGGCACATGTTTAAATTGTACTTACTTTCATCTCGATGATGGTTTGCAGGGCCTTTGTTTTGCTTGGATCCTGGTGCAGCTGATTTCTGCGGTGCAATTCCTTGGAGAACCAAACACACAACACGCTGTGAAAGTGTATATTGCAAAAATCATAAAGGTGACGATATGTCATGTGATAGCATACCTCCCTAAGATGGATGTTTTCCTTCTCCTTCTGATCTAGAATGACCTCCAAGTGTCCCAGCTGGGCTTCCGCCTCGGCAATGCGCCTGTTCCTCTCCTGCTCCTCCTCCTCAGAAATCCTGCCGGGCCCCGAGGGCAGCCCTTTACTCTGCAGCATCTCCAGCAGCTTCTTAATGGACTCGTCTCTGGCTCCCAGGGTCTGCTTCTGCGTCTCGATCCTCAGCTCCATCTCTTCCAGGGTTTTCCTCAGCAGAAAGAGCTCCTTGGCCTGCCGGTCGTGCTCGGCCTGCAGCCGGCGGAAGTTCTCCTCGGTCAGCTCGATGGAGGTGAAGTGCTCGGCGCCGGAGCGGTTGCCGCTCTCTTGCTGCAGCAAGTGGTTGAGGTCGCGTTGCGTGCGCAGCTCGTCCTGGAGAGCTTGGATGGTCATCTGGAGATGCTGATGAGGTTCAGACAAAACACACAGAGGCTCATGTGTTGGAAAAAGTACAAATGTTTGAAGGTAGTGGAACAGACAGGAGGGTGACACTGTACTTCTGAAATGTTGGGAAGAATGTATTTAAAGTGGCGCAACCGTGGGTGGACAAACATGAGGAGGAGGTCTTACCTTCTTTACCAGCTAATAATGTCAAGATGCCTTACTTTGGAAAACGTCTGACAGAGGATTAATCAGCATAAAGAGACCTGATCGAGTCCCATCTATAGAATCCCATCAAACCAATATTCGTGTGCTGAGAGGGTCCTCTGTTTTATCGACATGAACGCGATTAATTAAATGAATCTGTAAATTCAAAAGGCTGCTACATAATGATGCCTGGCAACAGCCTGTTCATTCTGACAGGATATAACATAAAAATACTGCATCGTCCTTTAGAGTCATTTCACTACGATTCATAAATAAAGACCCGGACAGACGGATTAAAATACAAGGAAAATATTGTATCTACACCAGGCACAACATTAGGTACACTTGCACAACCTTATTGCATGCAGTACACAATCTAAATCAGAAACGATAACATTAAGACGTTTACAATGATGTAGATTTTGATTGACTCTGTCAGCGAGGTAGTGATTCAACAATATGTGGTGTTCTGCCCCATATTTAGTCAGTTGTAAAGAGCAGGATGTGTATGTCCAAAAACGTTAACGAAAATAATTCCGTGCCATCAGTTCGAATTACTAACACAAAAACTTTCCATCAACGAAATGTTCAGTGTAGAATATTGAGTTAAAAAGAAAATCACAAATTCAGCTTGCCGTGTTATAGTCTGTTAGCACCCTCTAGCGGTTCAAGGCTCGTACAGCAGCTAAATAGGCGGATACGTTTTTAACTTCAAAGATCAATATTTTTCCGATTTATGTGGGAATGTATCGATGCGCACTGACGCAAAAACGGGCGTAATTTCGTTTTAGTGCCCAGACAAGTCTAGTCTAGCGCGTTTGGGACCACGATGCGCATCACTTGGGCGTTGTGGTGCAAGGATGATAATTTGGTCACGGAAAAGTAGACCGCGTTCCATGCGCGCAGTTAGTCTGCACTTTGAGCTAGACTATGAACTCCTCTCATTCAAAGTGATCCAAATTGGAAGCGAACACTGGAACCAACTGCTCCTGATTTGAAGTGGAAAAAGGTTAACGACTGCTTAACTTCTGTGTGAGCACGTAGAATGTGCTAACAGACGTTTCTTAGCTGGACGTTGGATGACTGCTTGCTTCCTGAATTCGACAGCGATTGTTTACATTTTTGAAATAATACTATACACGGATTTTTTTTGATGGTACAAAATAGTGTGAGAAATTTGGTAGTTTAAAAAAACGAATAATTCAAACTGATATCACAGTAATCACAGTAATCGGGGGTTGTGAGTTGTGGTTTTTGCACGAGGAAGACACATTTGGAGTGAAAGGATTAACAACAATACGTGTAATTTACCGATAGGAGCATTTTTGGGGCAGCATGAATGAAATGGTATTGGTGGCCATTCATGGGAATCTTTTGAATTTCTACTTGGTGTCACATAAGGAGAAGAGGTGTAAAGGGATTGCCAGGTTTCTGCAAGTACATATCACACTGAAGGTGACTCTATGTTGTGCACGCCACATTTGGTGCAAACATAGGGACAAACCTTTGTTCTCCTGGCATCCAGCATCTGCACAGCATGGGCAGAATGAACAGAAAAAAAATAAAAATAAAACACAAATGTATGGTAAAACACTCAGTGTCAGATTATGACGTCACAGAGACGAATGGGCAACATGGACCTGACCAATTTTGGAAAAAGAAGCCTCTTGACTGTTTGTCCAGGTGTTTATGTTACTCACATTTCGATCACAAGATTCCTTCAGAAAAAAATATACAGTATATAATTTATTGACCTTTCTGGAAAGAGATGACTGGAAAGTCACAAAAAACAGCCACCCTTTATCCTTTCTGTACAATAAATGACTTGACTTGTTTTTACCTCACACAAAAAAAATAATTGAAAATCCAACATTTTAAAATGAAAAATGATTGCAGCCTATTAAAAAAAAAGTCGTAATCTTATAAATACATTTTATGTAATTTACACCAGGTGGTCAACGCTACTGTTCCTCATTGTGGTTACTATAAATATAAGGGCACATTGAGACAACCAAATCATTAACAGTCACACTCGCAAAACTTCAGTATGACATCAAACCGAACGAGACTGAACTGAGTAATCACAAACTCATTGTGTACATTGAGTTGGGGCCTCAGAAAAGTGCGACCCCATGGTGTTTTTAGTAAAAGCGTTTTGGAGTTCCACGTACGGTATTACAGTATTTTTATTGAACCCCCATACAAATTGTTGTGATTGTCAGCAAAGAAGCTGTAGAACATACTAAATTGTTTAAAAAACAAACAAACTAAAAAAGCACTATACTGTACTGAATTTACTGTATTGATTCGATTTGGCAGCGGCTGATTGGTTCCTACATTAAAACGTTTTTTCTTAACTGTGAAAGCTCACGTGATTCGATGCGACATTTTTAATTGGCTGTTGCTTCTGCAACGTCGTGACAGCATTCACCTGCCATTCAAATTCCAAATCTCAGCAAAACTAAAGGCTAAAATATTAATATGTGAGTAATTAAAGGTGCCGCTAAATGATGAAATGAGGCGTCACTGTCACCGACTGGAGTTTGGAATGGCACTTTGGACAGAAATGTATTTCATCGTGTGTGCGTGTCATCTTCTTGTCATCTCTGTCCTCGTCAACTCAATCCAAGTTAGCATTGCTGTAAAGTCAAATGATCATCTTCAGTCTTTGCCCTCATCAGCTCTTCTACTTACGTACGCAAGCCTAGTAGTTGTGGCTTTAATTTCCAACATTTCGCAAAATACACTCAATAATAATTATGGAGAACATAACCGTATAAGGCAGGATCTGTTCAGGTGGTGGCCCTTTGGCAAAGACAGCAAAAACGCCTTTGCTTGAGGAATCACTGTTGTGTTATATAATTGAACTGGATGATACTGAGGGGTGTTCCTGGTGAAAGCTTATGTTATATTAATTATCATTTTATGTTTGAGCATCATATTATTTCATGTTAAGCATTCCTAAATTATATTCTGTTGTTTAATAATTGCTTAGACGTGTTTTTATGTTGATAGGTTCTGATTGTCTGTTAAAGAGAAGCAGGAAGTGATTTTAGTTACGAGAGTTGTGTTCTCGAACGTGCTGCGGTGCAGACGTCTTTTTTTCTTCACTTTTAATAAAACTGCATTTAGAGGATTCCATCTCTCCTTTTGCCGTCCGTAAAGTAGAGCCATCCACTGAAAACAACGAACACCTACATTACTGGTATTTAGTAAGCCTTTTCAGCTACCTGAACCGAGAAATCAGTATAATGCAGAACAGTTTTACACTAATTTCATATTGTATTCGCACCAACACAACACCGGTATAATCATGAGGACTATCCCACGATCTCTGTCAGCGAGCAGTGCACTGAATGTTCTTGCTGTGTGTATTTCCGACCACTAGACGGCAGTGTTTTTCTTCTGGCATCATCTCTAAAACTTCCTGCTGAGTGAGAGGCTGCGATGTTAGTCACACTCCAAGTGTGAGTCATTACCAGAATCCATCCACCGCTCATAGCCTCCATTTCGTGTCATTTTACATTCAAGGCTTCTGTCACAGACACCGTAACCATTTCAGCAAGTTAAAACGTAGCAATGGAGAATAACAACGCACGTCCCACCATGATAATGACACAATGCAATGACTCACAATAAAAATATAGATTTCAATTTTGATTGGTCAATCAATAACGTCAAAAGAGTGGCGCATCGCCTCTCAGCATGTCCGTCTAGTATCTCAGCTTCCGCTTTATCTCATGTTCTGCCCTGATCAATAGCCTTCCGTCTTGGAGCTAAAATGCTTAGTGCAGTCAATGAGCTCATTTGCATAATTGCACTAAGGCTGAAAAAGACTGTGACTCAACCATCAATAGCAGGAGCGTACCACTTCCTGTGAGTCAGTCAAATCTCATCTCATATTGTCGTGGTCACCGTGCCCACCAGAAAAACACTTATCCTTCGCTACGCCTGTGCGCTAGATCCAAAAAGTGAGATGCTCTCCATTTTTTTAATGCCACCGCATTCACTAACGCCTCACTGATCGCGTTCATTCCACCTACACACCGTATTGGGTCTCATTTTGACAGCATTTCCATTTCGAAACACAAATAAAGACAAATTTTGTATGAGGACCTGACAAAGCGATCGGATTATATTGGCGACCACGTAAAGTGAATTTAGAGATTTGGGTTTCACTACGTTACACATGTTTCAAGATAATTGCTGCAAAACCAGTTGTCAGCCAATCGCAAGGCACACAGAGATGAAAAACCATCGGCGCTCACACCTAGGGACAATTTTGAGTGTTCAATCAGCCTGCCGTGCATGTTTTTTGGAATGTGGGAGGAAACCGGAGTACCCGGAGAAAACCCACGCAGGCCCGGGGAGAACATGCAAACTCCACACAGGGAGGCCGGAGCTGGGAATGAACCCGGTACCTCTGCACTGTAAGTTCGACGCGCTAACCACTGGGCCACCGGGCCGCCCTTTATTGATCATTATTATTTTTTTTTTTTAAGGCAGTAAGAGAATCTCTGTCTAAAGCAGGCGTGTCAAACTCACTTTTGTCGCGGGCCACATTGTAGTTACGGTTTCTCTTGGAGGGCACTGATGAATTTTTGGGAAACCAAATAAATGCTGTAAAATCCCCTCCACATATTACATACGCAGCGCACAACAAATTGATGAATAACTAGTTTTAAAATCAGAAGTCAAGATTAATGATTTATTGTGGATTACATCTGACAATTTGGAATTTTGGTTCAGACTTTAGCAAGCATCATGGAACTTGACATGCTTAATTTGCTTTCGCGGGCCACATAAAATGACATTGGCGGGCCAGATCTGGCCCCCGGGCCTTGACTTTGACACCAGTGGTCTAAAGGTTCTGAACACCCGTTTTAAAGCCAGTGCTGCATTGAGCACAATTATGATTCCTTCTTCCCTGTACTTATGAGCGAAGCAAATTCTTCTTAACCCTCATGCAGTATTTTTAAGCGGCTGCATGAAGGGTATTACGTCCTCGAGGATTGTCCCAAAAATGTCCCTCTTCCAATGTGCAACAACTTATTTCACTTTTAATTTTTTTTCACTTTCAACCCCTCAAAATGTTCAGTGGGAATTGGCCAAGACATAGATATACATCCTGTGCAAAATTTCAGCTTCGTGGAGTTATTTTCCACTGTTTTGTCTGTGGTGTCCATTTGCCCAACAGTCCAAAATCGTCCAAAGTGGCCGAAATGTCCAATTTTGGGATAATTACTGCATGGGGGTTAAAATAATAGGAGTTAAGGTTAGCTTGTTCCTCATATACATCGTCTGTTAATTATTCAGTCAAAAGAAGACGTGTGCAAGCATAAGACACACACACGCATACGAAGATGCGTTGTGTTGTGATGTATGTAGCTCAGCCTCCATTTTGGGGCTTGTGCTGAAAAGGGCCGTGACTCAGTCAGACGTAACTGGCTCCAGCTCGTATCTTTGCCGCCAGCAGGTTGTGTCCAGTTTCGGCAGCTCTGGAAATTGTGCTGAAGTCAAACAGTCGTATGTTGTTGGAACCGCCTCGACGACTCTCACACAATAGCGTTGTTTGGACGTGGTAAACACAGGCCCTTATTCCCTCACCTTATTAAGCAGATGAATGATGCGCATTATTTGCTAAAGCTTACAGAACCCTCGAGGCACCTGCTCTGAGAGTTGCTATAATGCAAACTATACTAAGAGATAGCAAGCGCCGCTTGCTTTCTTGACTTCATCACCTTCTCCGGAGAAATCATTTTGACATAGCAAATCAGCAAACTGGAATAGGTTAGTCACTAAATAAATTCGGGTTCCATTTTATTAAGTTGCGCCTTGACATAGCGGTAGTTTTTCCACCACATTCTATTCTATAATTCTGTATGATTTAAAACTGCATGTATGTGAAAAATCAAAGCATGGGGGGGTGTCTACAATTTCTGTTATTTTGTGAGTTTTCTGATCGAGGAGAAGATGTGAAATTCACTCCAATGAAAGAAAAAACGAAAATTGTTCATTCATGTTCTAACTGGCAGTTAGCGGGAACTGAACTCAAGCTACTTGCACGGAAGTCAAGCGAATGAGTCACGACACCAGGGATGGGTAACTGGCTTCTTTCTTTCTTTCTTTGAAAAACGCAGATCAACATTCAAACTTTGTTTTCCATGCAAAACAGATCCTGCGGCAAATGGTAAAATACCAAATATGAAAAAAATATTGAAAGATAACGAAAAAAAATCAGAATATTCAAAAGAGCCAAACTTCCGAGGCTAATCTGTAGTTTTAAGTTGTAATGTCACCATTCACCACTAGATGGAAGACATGACTTAGATGTGCTTACACTGGGTCTTAAACTGCCCTATACTGCAATGCAAGTAGCCCTAACAATTTTGCGAATTTGAAATGACACTCAGGACAAACGTAGTTCCTCAATAATCACATTTGGAGTGAGTTGTGCAAAATGATTTCTTCACATTTAACGTTGATGACTTCAAACCCTTTGTTGTTGGGTGAGGAGAGTCGATCTTTGATACATGCATTGAGAAATGTACAATCAAAAATCAGATATATTAAGCGCCTGCATTTTGCACATATGCATGTATTTTGTCCATATTTAAAATAGCATTTTTGTCATGCACCTGCTTAGGAAATGCATGGTCCTATGTGACCCCCCCTAGTCACACTGATAATCAATTTTGGCACCCTCCTGCATTTAAGTTGCCCATGCCTGCATCACACCATAGGTGAACATAAAACATATTTAATTCTTAATTATTGCATAATCCTACAGTACGTGGGCATTAAGGAATGAGGCAAAACAATCAATTCAAGGGTGGCCCAAGACTCTTCCACAATCGTCTTGTCCGTTTAACTACACAGTCGCTCTTCAGACAATGTCTGGGCCCAGCGTGTGCATTTTAGGAACCCAGAAATCAAGATAGAAAAGAGCAATTATGGCACGACGCCACATCTGCCTGTGAACATAATTGAGTGCAGCGTTTCGAGATAACGCCGAGTGCAAGAAATGGTCTGCATCCAGCAAAAGAAGTTCAAAATGTGCATCTTTTTTATATTTTGTTCTCTGAAATATATGCAACTAGGTTTAACACGTGTAAAAGGACACACAGCCAAGTGCTGAATAGTGCTGAACAAAGACATCAAAGTGTGAGCGAGAACGAAAGCTCCACACTAACACGCCGTCTCTTTAAACTCGAGGGAAGCCACAGATGCAGAAGCAACAGACGTTTCGGTTTGAAATTGAATGTGAGGTCCACGCAATCCGGCTTTAACATTAAAAGAAAGAGTTGTGCTGCTTTGGCTGATCGTAACATGGATGAGAACAATAAAGTTAACGCCTTTTACTTGGCTTGGAAATGGAGCTGCATCGTGCCAGAGTCTGAATACACTCGAGTATCCCAACAAGCAAAATGCCAACCGAGCACATACGCCGCTACACTTCTTCTGGCTAAGTTTTTTTTTTTTTTTTATTAGCAATTTGCATAATGAGATGAAGATGACAAGCTACGAAACGAGCATGACTGAAGGCAGAGTGGAAATTGGAACCTAGATTATGTTCAGTCTGGAATGACTTTACTTATTTTAGAAACGAGTATACGAGGCTATCATCAAATAAAAGACATCTGCGCTTTGGGGGTTTTTATGCATTTAGTAAAAGATCAACTTTTTGCAACGGAGGCGGACAGATGATCAGAGGAATTAAAAAGGCGGGAAGCTTTTTTTTGGTGTCGTTTGTCTCTGAGCGAGGTGCCCACTCTTGTCACAAGTTGATTTAACTGGGTCATGTTGACACCCCCGCACTCAGGATAGCCAACGAAGGACCCGACGCGGACTTTGATGAATATTCCCGTGTCAAAATGTGGTGAATGCTATTCGGTAAACACCTGGCATACGTGGTTCAATATTTCTGCCCCTGTTTTACGATCTGGTGGATTCTTAACCCCCATGCAGTAATTATCCCAAAATTGGACATTTCGGACACTTTGGACGATTTTGGACTGTTGGACAAATGGACACCACAGACAAAACAGTGAAACATAACTCCACGAAGCTTGGAAGAGGGACATTTTTGGGACGTAATACCCTTCATGCAGCCGCTTAAAAATACTGCATGAGGGTTAATTGAACGTGGGTTTAGACAAGCAAGTCCGACTTTAGAGTTGTCCGCCTTTAGCGTAGTCCTACATTGTGCAGCACTAAAGTCTGCTGGAAGAGATGCAGCGTAATTAACAGAAAGCAGATGACGCCCCGTCGGTGTAACGCAGTAGGCCACCATATTTGGCTGTTTAATATTTGTTGTTCCTCCAGAGCAGAGAGACCACGTTTGTGAGGACTGATGGATGCTGTTTGTGTCGAAGGAGTTGCTCGAAGGCTTGTGATTACTGCTGCTGACTTTCATTAGATGCAATTATGTGAAAGTTATATTGAATGATTCTCTTTTATTTTATGAGTCACTGAACCCCAACTGCAGAGACAAACATTCAAACGGAAGCCAGCACTCCCCGCCTCTTATTTTGGGCAACTTTAAGTGGGAGAGTGAGAACAAGCACTGAGGAATGTTGTGGTGCCTTCAGTTATAAGTGACCAGATTTAGCCATTTCTTTTTACAGGCTATTTATTTTTTATTTATTTTTTGCTTTTACTTGTGAGTACAAATTCTAGAAAAGAGTGCTTCAAAAAAGATGCATCAAGATGTTCAATACCCCTCCCAGTCGAAGTTTGCTGTCAAAATAAACATAAAATAAAGAGAATCACACATCGTGTATTTAAACCAACAACATAACTTTGCCTTAAACTCCGGTAGTTTAATGCTCGCACAATGCCGAAGAGCATCCATGTGACTTTGTTACAAAAAGTGATATCTGAACACGACTGGTGCAGCAACACATGTAGACAAAAAATATAACAATACTCACCGCCAAAAGCATATATACTTTATCGTCTATGAAAAATGCTGATATTACAGCAGCTTACTGAGTCAATAAAAGTAGTTGTGGAACTGTTCTCTATTTGTGTCAGGATGATTGCGCCGTGTTGGCCTAGTCGCATGCACCAGCAGGAGCTGCAATGAATTAATCGGTAATCATGCATAAACGATTTTGTTATGCTTTTATAAAGCACAGTACGAAAGAGTGTTATTTCCCTTATTTTGAAAAAGAAAACATGAAAAATCCTAACTGATTGTTGGAGGATGGAAACTGAAACTAATATATGAAACTTTATACTCCCGATTTTGAACTATTGTGGTTGGGTCTCGAATGTTCCCTTGTGATAAGGGCAACTGTACTACAAAGAGACATTTCTTGTATTGAGGTTTGATTTTTGTTTTGTTTTTTTAACCCTGGAGAACCCACGGGGTCAAATTTGGCCCCTATAAATTCAGCTACTAAAATTCTACCCTTAAATCCCAAAGGGTCAAATTTGGCCCTAATCCTAAATTAGGATTAAAGCATTGAATATTTGAAAAAAACATATATTTTGGTGTTCAGTGAACATATAGCAGTCATTTAATGTATAATTCATCATTTTCCAAAGAAGAAAAGGGGTCTTGGGCGGTGCATACTTTGCAGCTATGTTCAAATGAAAGTTTGGAATATTCACGCATTGAAGTGCAGTAACTCTTTCCAGAAAGGTCTCAGAAACATAAAAGTGGTCTACCACGTAAAAGAGGGTGAGAAAAATACCGCACAGCAAAAGTTGATGGACAAGAGACCATCACAGAGCTCTCTCCCTGTAGGGAAATGACACAAGGCGGGCAGACGGGTCTCACCTGGTTCTCCTCATGAGTGACTCTCATCTGCTCCTTCAGGATTGACGTGCGCGCCGCCTCCTCCTTCCTCATGATGCGCTCCTTCTTCAGCTCGGGGCTCCAGAAGCTCTTGATGCTGTTAGTGGACGAGCCCAGTTTGCTGTCCTTCAGGTCCAGCTCCCTGCGCAGCATCTCGTTCTCCCTCTGCATATCCCTGAACTGGGCCTGCATCTCCAGCAGTTCCCCCCCACTGCTCCGCACCGCCTGCCTGAGCAGGGCGGAGGGCACCGCCTGATGGTGGTGGTGGTGGTGGGCGTGCAGCATGGAGATGGAGCCCAGGTCACTGTAAGACAGAAGGTCAGCATGGGGCAGTCCCACCGAAGCGATGTTGGGACTACTGCCCATGGCTGTGACGCGGCCCCCGTACATGGCCCGGTTGGTGGCCCGACCCAGAGTGGTGGTGCCTTTGGGGTACGTGGCCGTGGAGCCCACGCCCTCGTGGTCGCTCAGGTACATGGGGCCTGAAGTGGCGTAGGCAGCGTTGAGAGACTGGATGTTCTCCATGGAGAGCGTCTTGCCCCCCGCGCCGCTCCCGCCCCCGCTGTTGGCCCTCCGATGGCCCAGTCTGGGGGACCGAGGCAGGCGCGGGGAGCGTGCGGGGCTGCTCTCTAAGTGACCTACAGCTCTGGCACTGCCGTACATGTCCCGTGAGTCGGCCGCACGGCCACCAGGGGGGGGTCCTTAACGGGGGCGCGCTGCGATGATACTGCACAGGTTCGCTGAACCGCACATGGGTGACTTGATTTACGGACTTGGGAGGTGGAGCAGGTCAAAGTCGGAAGGAGCAACGGGGAGGCCCCTGGAGGAGGACAAACACTTTGGATTTGTCAGGTGAATGACACACAAATTTAAAATGACAACCTCAAAGAAAAACGAAATGTTCTTTCGGAGGTTTGACTGTGTTAAAAACCTCCAGGCCACCCTGACAGTACTGGGGAGCTCCTTCAGCCAGAGACTGATACACCCGCGCTGCAAGAAGGAGAGGTGCCGCCACTCATTCCTGCCGACTTTTTGTTAATACAGTCAAACCTCAGTTTTTGAATGTCTCGATTCTCGACCAATTTGGTTCTCGACCAAAAATGTTGAGTTTTTGATGCCTCGGATGACGAACAAATTTCGGTTCTTGAACAAACTGAGCGCACTTGAATGCACCATTTGACTCCTCTCGCCTTCCTTACACGAGGTCGTGACGCTTCCTCGGGTAGACGAGGAAGTGACGCTTCCTCGTGTTGCTTTCCATTGTGAGCAGACGTGTTCAATAAACATTTTAAAAAGAGCGTGGTTTCGGTTTTCGAACAATTCGGTTTTCGAACAGCCTTCTGGAACGGATTATGGACGAAAACCGGGGTTTGACTGTATTTTGAAACATGGATCTCGATTTTATCATAGTGACAAAACATAAACATGTCGCAAAGCTGGAAATCTGGTTAATAAACTTGTGCTTAAAGGCATTTGAACAAAACGTTGGGAGTTTGCATACCTCAAACTTTTGAAGATTTCCACGTAAGCTACTAATAATTGGCATTGGTCCTGGAAAAAAAAATATATCCATCACTAAAGCTTCCCCTTGTGGTGATCAATACTGGACCATCTGTGAGAAACTCGAGCATCCAACCGAGCTACGGTACTTTCTCTCCAGTTGCCATGGTGATGACGTCTGGGCTACCAGAGATTAAGCACCTCCGTCGCTGGCCGTCATTTACCAAAGGTGACAGAGGGGAAAAGGCGTGTCGTTGAAAGAGTATGAATTTAAGATTGTCCATGTGTTGTTGTTGGATTTTTGGTGGATTGATCAGATAGCATCAGGTCTCCATCGTTGAAGACATTCGCAAGGTCATTTCTGAGAAGAAAAGGTCAGAGAGGAACACTCTTCTCTCCAAAAGTGAGTTAGCACGTTGAAGTTGAAAAGTCCAAAAATCATCTGTCAAAAAATAAACAAAACATTTTTCCGCGCATTCGCCGCAGTCCCGCTGAGACGCCGCGGTAAATTAAATTCCAATTTAACACAGTGGAGCCTGTACAACAAGCTGCTCTTATCTTCACTGGTCAGCTTTCAACAGCTCGAGACAAATTGGCAGTGCGGGCAAAACCGTCCCCACCTTGAATGAACTACAAATGCTTTGCCAGAAAAAAAAGTGAGCCTCATAATGTGCGTCGTCTTTAAGTGTCATTGCAATAAATTGTTTAACGGGCCAATGAATGTCACTCCATTGTCTGCTCCCGAAATGTCCTTGTTCGACTGTGAGGAAAATGAAATGTTATCAATGAAATGGTGTTGCATCGTTCCTTTGCGAGTGTTTCTTTCTGAATGTTCCGAACTCCAATTTCAGCGCTGCCCAGAGATGTTGCGCAAATTTCCGCAGGTGATGTATTCATCTTCAGATCATGAATTGGCCGAAAATCTAAATTAATTTAGCAATAAACTCCAATATGCCTCATTCACTTCAAGGCACCAAATTCTAGAAGAATCAATCATTTATTTTGCCCAACCTATCAGGAGAACGTACATTATATTGCTTGAAAGGAAATGTGGACTATCCTCACTCTTCTCATTTCCACAGACCATCAGTCTTGCAACCAAGTGTGTCCGTATCATGCACTTTATATTTACAATGAACGTTTTCATAAATCTAATGCACCTCCATTGCGCTTGAAAGTGATCTTAAACTGTGATAATTGCATCAAACCGTTCGAGGAATGATGACAATTTTGGAATTATTATTGTGGAGTTGCCTGGCTTTGCAATTAAATGACGCCACGCCCCCTCAAAACCAAAAAAAAAAAAACATTCTAATTAGCTTCTTAATTATATATCAACCTAAAATACATGAAAGAAAAAAATGCTTCAACCTGCTACTAGAAATTTAAAAAATAATTTACTCAATTCACAAAAAAAATTACATTTTTGGTTTTCTTTGGAATTATCTAAACACACCATGAAGGCCCTGTTTCACAAAAATAAATAAAATCCGCCTTTATGGGAAAAAAATATTTAAAGCTTCATATATATATATATATATATATATATATATATATATATATATATATATATAATACATTTTTATTTGAAATTTTCATCATACTCATATATAGATAGATAGATAGATAGATAGATAGATAGATAGATAGATAGATAGATAGATACAGTTCTAACATTTTTATTAGAAGGGCTTCATGAAATGTACTGGCAAGTGCATACAGACTTTTTCAAATGCATATTTGAGTGTTCAGACTTTTATGCTTCGATTTTGAGCTAGACTCCAACATTATACAGTGCATACCAGCATTGCACAGGCATAATCAGCTTCATATGATTCAAGTTTCTCTTGAAAAGGAGATTTTTCATCTCAGTGGCATCACCCTAGTAGTTGAATAAAATAACGATTCAGTGATAGATCAGAACACCTCTCGAAGAGTCAAGAGGGCCACAGGAGGAATCACCACTGGCAATTTATTGAGCATTGGAGTGGAGAGGACACAGATGACATGCCACAAAGATTTTGCCGCTGAATGTCTGGGACTTTTGGGGAAAGGTGGGCCCCATCCATTGTGTTCGGATGAAACAGGGAGGAGGGAGGGGAGACAAGTGGTCGAAAGGAGACGATGGCGCTCTCCTTTTGAGGTCAGAGCCTCAGAGTCTCAGGCAGACAAAGAAGGACATTTTTTCTAAAAATAGCCCTCAATATGGGTTGATAAGAGCCATTTCACCCGAGAAGCAGCACCAATCCCTTGGAGTGTGCTGCAACATGCAGCCTCCTCATCATGTATTCTACTACTGAGCCTCAACGCCCCAAATGTATCCCATTCAGAGAGGATGATTGTCATTCTTTCAATATCGGGGTCAAAGGGACTGAATTGGACAGTTACAAATGTCTTCATGTTAAAAAATCCTCGCACTGAAGCGTGGACTATTGAAACACTGATTCAAATCTTTGAATTAGATGTGATGCTGCATAAGGAGCACAGACCTACTGACAGCTCATTGGGCCTCCATGTTTGATGGCCCCGGCATGGTGCGCCTCGAGCCCCTGAACGCACCACTGTGGCGCCAAATAAAAGCCTTATTTTGAAACGCCATCGCTGCTGCATTGTTTGAAGACGCCTTTAGGACGCAAATCGTCCGCTGTCTAGTGATCAATGACCGGCCGGGAACGAGTAAGGGTCCCTTTAAGCGGCTCGCAAACGCAATCGAGGGGATGAAAAAAAAGAACACTTCACGGACGGTGCGAGCGATTTCGAATTAAACGGGTTGGGATGAACGTGCAGAAAGACACTCACCTCCCTCGATGTCAATTCCTCTCTTGTGCTGCTATACGAACGGCATCACGTCGCCTCCATTCAGCCGAGCAGCCTCCCTCAGCATCCTGCGCTGTCATTGGTTCTCCTCTGCACGCCAGCATCATCATCATCATCGTCACTACCGCAAGTGGCAGCTGCATGCGCGAGGAGGGAGGTGCGTGAGTGTGTGTATGTGAGTTTACGTACTCCGACATATTCTGGGGTCTTGATTCAACAAGATCACTTTAACATTATGGCACGGCACTATTTCGCGAAAAGCGGATAATTTGTATATATATTCGCCCTGAATTTGGTCTCACAGGCAGCACTTGTTCTCATGATGTTCGGTCTACTATGCGCCGCCCCCAACATGCCGTTTAAAGATGGCTCGTGTTATACTACTAAGGCATGGAGGCTGCTAATCCCATTGAAGGAGGGGGGGATTTTCAAGGGTACTCCGCTTGACAGACTAAACTAAATGTAATAGAGTACACCGGTCACTCACTCATTTCTTGCTCCACTGCCGTCCAACCATGCATGGTCCTCAAACATCTGTTCCACTTTATATGCCTCATGGCTTAAGTACAAAAAGAATATGGACATGTCATAGGGGGCAGGGGATTAAAACTGTGTCCACACAATAATAGATTGTTGCCATGAAAGTAATGTGCACACGAGGCACAAATTAATAACATTAACATACAGTCAAACCTCGGTTTTCGAACGTCTCGGTACTCGACCAATTCGGTTTTCGAGCAAAAATTTAGAGTTCTCGAACAAACTGAGCGCACTTGAATGCACCATTTGACTCCTCTCGCCTTCCTTACACGAGGAAGTGATGCTTTCTCGTGTTGCTTTCCATTGTGAGCAGACGTGTTCAGTAAACATTTTTATTTTAAAAAGAGCGTGGTTTCGGTTTTTGAACAATTTCGGTTTTCGAACAGCCTTCTGGAACAGATTATGGACGAAAACCGAGGTTTGACAGTAATCAGTTCCAGACATATGAGTTAGGAAATGGAGTGCATTGTCTCTTCGTGACCATACACTATTTTTTATTTTTCATACGCACATATATCTGCATATGCTTCCATAAAGATACTGTATTACCATAAGGATGTGTTATCCTTTGTTACCTCCACTGGGGACTCAACACCTTTCTTCCTTTATTTCTGGTGAGGCATTTGTTGATTCTATTGGACACACCTAGCAAAACAGCGTTAACAGGATTAGAAGCCACAATTGCACAAATTACAAATATAAATTTGAGCATGTCCTTCACAAGTGTTAACTAAACGGTCCCCGTGGCTCCCTGCTTCTCTCCTTTCAAATTACACAGACTTTGTCCCACGCTGCATCCTAAACGCTGATGCTAAGTGTGCTTGACAGGGCCCAAAGGAGAAGCATCAGCAATTCTGAGTCGTGAGCTGCAAACACACGTATGCACACGCGCGCAGGCAGTGCCTCTCCTGCACACTTGTGTTAAATTCATGCTCAACGTAAGTGGCACCGAGGCAGTGCACTCATCTTATCACTACGCGGGACATCAGGGGGCAAAGGTCACACAGAATACAGTATTAGCCTCTTTACCTTCTCACGGGTGTGACACGATACAAAAGTTGTTGATCAAATATTTTATTGAAGGAAAATGTAGAAATTTACAACCTTGACTCACTGGCATTAGCTCCAGTGACCGGGACGAGCATATTAGCAGTCCAGAAAAGAAAAAGATGGAATTACATTTTTGCCTTATTACCAATCCCTGTTGATGTTACTACTTAATCATTCAAGGAGACGTTCGAAAAAACTTTTTTTTTTTAAATGTGATTAATATATGTGATTGGTTAAAACGTCGAAATGACTCACGACAACTGCCAGTAGATTTTTTGCCCAGCAGTCTGATGGTTCTGGGAAATGACGTGTTGTGATCACTGATGCTCCCTGCTGGCCTCCAGTGGTGATGTGACTCAACATTCAATTCATTGAAATGGCTCCCGATTAAACCGAAATATTCCAGGAGGTATTTCAACGAAATCCCAATAAAGGCTTAATTAAAAAATTTTTTTTTTAAAAAACCTTCCCATAATCAGGTTCTAAATTATCAGGTTCAAAATGAGTTATTGCACAGTCAGCCATACATTTAAAGGACTTATCGAAACCAAGTAACAAAAAAAAAAAGATGAGGAGCTGCTTCCTTCTTATAACTGATGTCACACTTCCCATCACTCGTGGATGAGTCACACTGCCTGTGAGGTCATGGCTGGTGGAAACGATGGGTTAATAGTGTGGGGCGGGGGGTGCACTCAAGCCGTGGTTTTCGGGAAACGAATGACTGCGGATTGATGGTGGTTACAGTTTATGATTTGACAGTTTGTCCTTATTAGAAGGACATTCAGGTCAAGTGAGAGGGGCCCTTCAGACAAGCACCCAGAAGACAAGAGAGAGCTGACGGGCAAAGGGTGACGTGGACAGTCATTAGCCATTTGAAATTGGTTTTTTTGAAGTCTGCTGCTGCACCCGTAAATCCATCTCTGATGGCTCGTATCAATTAACAGGAACATGATAGAGGTGTTTTGAACTGAGCAATCCTAAACCATCTTTATTCCATTCCAAGACTTATATTAATGGTAAATCTTGCCTCCTTTGAAGACACTTTTACACACGAGATATCAGTGGCCAACACAAAGGAGGTTTCAAGCTTTTCAAGCTACAGCAGGCGACCCGTTAAATCTCAGTGGCCTTCTATTAGCGGCAGACTACAGTGGGGCCATTGAAGAAAAAACGACTCAACATCAGTCGATTTTTCTTTACCATTAAACTTAAGGTCAAGATACTTTTACCTTTGTGGATTTTCCACTCTATTGACTCCATACAAATTTATATGAATGCCTCTGTGTGTTCCAGTAAGTACCCGTAGAAATCTAATTTTAAGTTACAACCCTTTCATGCACCCTGTAACCTGATAACATGGTAAAATGTCCACTATATTGACCGTTGTCCCTGAAAGGGTTAATCATGATGTACTGTAAATTGTCCTTCATCAGACACGGGACCACACGTATTCAAGACTTCCACGTTCTTCTTTCTTTTGCTGCATAATGCGCATGCACTCAAGGATGACAATGAGGCGCTCTAGAGCAGCCACACCAGTAGACTATCCTAGGGCAAGACGCATTTTCAGAGTGTAGGCGTAGCAAGCGAGCTAACTGCATGTTAGCTCACGCCTGAGCTGAAGTGTGCCACTTGGCACAGATTTAGCAACAACCCCCCCCCCCCCCCCCCCCCTGCAAAAATTGCAGGGAAACTGAAATGGTGAGACACAGATTAACATTGCACTGTATCGCCACAATTCAGTACTGCATCGTTCTCAGTCTTGACACATTTTCAGCAATCATCTAAAAAACCCTTGCGCTGCCGTCGATGTGAATAAGTTTAAATAACGCAACATACAATTTTTACAAAAATTGTAAAAGTATTATTCCTGAATATTTATTTAACTTTCAACTACTCGAGATGTTCAGTGGCTTCAGCGCTATACATACACATATAGTTCTTATTTTTTTCTTTGTATTTTTGCCCTCTATGGACAATAAAAGCGGTACTGTGCTATGACCAAAACATAAAAATATATCTCTATATATATAAAACATGAATTGGAATATTTCAAATCACACAATTTTTAGGCTTTGTCTTTGATTTAAAGATGGCAATACGCAAAAATCTACAAAAATTGTAGAAATTGTAGCACATACTTACCACGTATTATGGTTTGCGAAACAAATCTCTGAATTCAATTTACAGGGTCTTTCAGCAGGTGTTCAAAATGAAAATGCCTTATTCGGTACATCGAGGGCTACAATTTGACTTTGGAACAGATTGTTTCCACTTAGTGTTGAACGACAAACAAAAGTGACGGTCGATAAGCATTCTGGGGGTCTGATGGACCACTCAACTCAACTCAACTGTATTTATGGAGCACTTTCAAACAGCCATCGCTGCATACAAAGTGCTGTACATGGAGCAACTAACATATACAACAAGACCACAGTAAATACGATAATAATGACATCATAAAAATCACACTGTCAGTGGTTCAAACGTTGAATTTCAAGTCAGGGGAAAGGACATATGATGGTGATGTGAGCCTTAAATGGAAGCGACTGCTCGTTGGTGAGGAGCAGGTGCGGACCACAGAGGTGCATTGATATTTAAAGGGCAGCGGGGAGACAGACTTAGTGGCTCTCAGCATGCTGGCAGATAGATGATCGGACCAACAGAGGTGACATCAGAATTATTAATCCATTTTTTTTTTTTTTGCAGTAGCAGCAGGCATATATTCCTTCTAGCTACGACCTCCACCACTTAAAAAACACCAAAATAAAATAAACGAACTTGAGCCAAAGTGTTAGTGACATTTCCCCCCCTGAGGCCCATTTGTTCCCCTGAGACACCTTTGGACTGCAAAATGTCAGCATGAACCTGAGGCACAACAAGACCGACGCTAGCGACTCGGTGATAAGTGGGAGTGAAACCAGATGAGGGCAGCCTACATCTGCAGACTCTTTAAACGGAGCAGAAAAGAGGTGCACGGTGGTTTGTGTTCTCATGGGAACCTGGAAGGAAATTTTACTTGGACAGGAGCACCTGTTCACTTTTTTGGGGAAAAAAAATCTCCCAGCGGCACTTGTGAACAATCGCAGGAGAAAAACGATTGTCCTACATGATCAGATTTTACTTGAGGAAGCATTGTGTTTTAAAATGCAACTAATACTTTGACAATGTTACTGCTTCAAAAATATACTGTATACTGTCTCGGACAGTGTCAAGAGAATTTTTTTTTTTTTCCCCGAACACCTGGAAACCTTCGCTAAGGGAATAAAGTGACACGGAGACTAATGTACAAGACAACATGACATTTCTTTAATTTGTATTCTTTTTCTCAGTTTGGAAATTGCAGGGTCAATATTTTCATTGAATCACATTACTGGACATGATGCACCAAAATGTACTTATCAATTTTATCAGTTTACAGGAATACACTGAATAGAGCACAAGGTTTCACAATGGATACACGACTGACGTTTTTCCCCCATTGTACTTACAACAGTGAATGACATTTTCCAGATGTTTTCTTTTGTTTTTTTAATGTTTTTTTTAAATTCCCTGCTTCTTCCACCAAAAATATGATCACATTCTAGATCATAACCACTGAAACCTCCTGACTGTGGGACACTGAAGGCAACTTGTTGCCACGGAGGTTCTATAATACACTAAGGATAGAATCTCGACATAGACGATATTGTTCCATTTTTGTTCCACTGTTGTAAACAAGTCAGTACAAGTTAGCCACATAGACTATGCATAAGCAATTATCATAATCATCTTCCTTGTTACTTTTCATAAATGTTCAGTTTTTTTTTTTTTTTTATACACAAAAGTTGGCAGCAAATACGGCATGGGGGATGCACATGACAGCCGTACTCGGAACAAAAGCTGTACAGTCCATTGAATGTGTATTTACATTTAGAAATGAGAATGGCTGCGCTAAAAGCTGTTGAGTCGTACGTGCCTCACATCGAGCAGATCTCGGAGGCACTGTGACATAACTTCCACGTGTCCGCTAGCCTTCGAGCAGCGACCGCTACCAGCCAGGCTTGTGCTTTCAACATAAAAAAAATTATAAAGACACGCCCTGATTCGTGAGTGACTGGCTGAACTTTTTCCCCTCATCATCTGCTCATCGGCCTTTTCGGTTAAATCATGCCGGGTTGTAGTCATTCGGTGATAACCAAGCATTGAAGCGTATAAGATCTAATCATGCACCGTTCCCACCATGAAGGCTTGGCTGCTGAGTGATTTTTAATCAAAGGTGGTGAACTCTTATCGAAAAGAAGCATTCCATTCACCCCCCCCCACCCCACCCCCCGCAGGGTTCCCAAATATGTACACAATGATATTGACACAAATGAAGTGCTGACCATGTGTTGTGTCGGAGGTTCACAGCAGCACAAACGGTCACCGCAAGCCCGGGGGTGGGGGTCAGGCAAAACGCTCGAGGAACTAACAAACACCCAAGGAAGCAGCCAAGCAAAACCCATGCGACAAAGCGACATGATGGCGGACATTCAAAAACAGACGGCAGACACAGTTTTACCCTTTGGCAACAAGTCCCCGTTGGAGGGCGGTGACGGCTTAAGAAACATGCGACGGAGAAATCAAAACAACTCGAGTTCAATCGTCGGATTGATTCAACAGTAAAAACAGACGTCGATCTTCAACCGCTTTAACTCGGTCATCGTGGTGTGGTTTTGCTGCGATGAACGTCACTACCGGGTTTCGAAATGAGTCTTTTGCATAGAACATTTGAATTGCTCATCTAACACTTGCGGGCGGGTAGTAAAGGCAGTGGGCCCAGCTTGTTCGAGAGGTCGTCGATGACTTGATAACAATAGAGCGGAAAGGAACTCTGGGATGGCAAATCTGTGCGTCTGGATGTGTTCCTACCACTCTGCATGCGCTTACGCATCTGCACCTAACACGCATGCACATCTGGACATCCGGTACGATGGTTGTAAACCGTTCGACAAACTGTACAAAACAAGAAGCGTTGGATAATTCCCCAACCGCTAACGTACACAACATTGATACCATTGTGCTATATACCGTTATCTGCATGCTATTGCTTCTTCGTTTTTTTTCTTTTTTCTTTTTAAGTCACCGAGCGAATTATTGGCTGCGAGAAAACAAACAGTTGACAAAATAAAACGCTTCAAATATAAAGTTGTACCAAATAAAAGAAGGTAAAAATGTTCCGTAAATACACAAATGATAAGATTTACATCATGACATCTTGAAAGATTATATACATACAGTAGCATACAGCTGCGTAAAAATAAATGTGTCATGATATGGACATTTGAAAAAAAAAAAAAAGAGAGGTATATAAGTTACAACAAAAAAAAGTTCTGAATAAGGCCCGTCCAAATCAGTGAATAAGAGGCAAATCGAAAAGGAACAAAATGATGAGACATGAACGCTCCGCGCAGACAATAACAATGGCTTTGTGATGGCAAGATATAGAGCCACTGCCACACTTTCATTTGGTCCTCTCGTCTGTGTGATTCTCACACTTATGGGCACACGCTGGCAGTAATTTCTTTCCCTAATAAAACAAATTTACATCTCATGACTAGTGGCTGTTGGAAAACTACAGATATGTTTTTTTTTTTTTTTTTTTTTCATATATTTGTGCGTGCATGTACACATTTACACAATGCATTCTGTTTAGAGACACGGGAAAAAAAAAAAATCAGGAGAAGTAAGAACACATTCAAAGACGGGGGGTTACGTTCCCATACTGGAATGTAGAGTTCGGATAAACCGAGCACTCGGGTTTGTTAGTGGAGTCGTCTGTGAGCGATATGATTTTTTTTTTTTGGTACCAGAAAAACCTATGATGTGCTTGAAGAATCAGCATCGATGTGGAATCAAATATCCTTGCCGGACGTGTAATCCTCAGACATGAAGAGTATCCAGTAGAGGGCGCACTGAGGCTTTCCTCCCTCAGAGGGCCTTGAACTTTTTTTTTTTTCCATCCACCAAGTCTTTCTATCGAGGAGAAGAAGCAGAATACGAGTCCTTCTTTCCCATGTCTCCTCCGCCTCATGCTCATTACTGTCCTCCTGGAATGAAGACAGATATATGGTGAAAATGAGTACGTCCATACTGGATCAAATTGACCACATGAAGATGACAAACCAAATGAGAGGCTTATGGGAAAGGCTCCCCTCAGGGGGCCGGTGCTTTTAGATCCCCTGACATGGAGCGAATCAATGCGAATGAAACCAATCAATGAGTTTAAATCACATCTCTGCTGGAACTCCACGCTGCAACTCGCAGCCAATCGTCGGCCTGATGGTGTCAGAGGTAATCCACTGGGACGAAGAGCTGCTTGACCTTAAAGAGCCACTGAGTCGGGATTTATCTTCACATTCTCCTGATGAATCCACAGACTGGCCACGGACTCAAATTGACTCGACTTGTCAGCGCAGCGTTTGTGGCAGCTGAATGAAGGGACCTATCAACTGCACCCCGTGAGAGTCCCAGCAGGTGCTTGGACAGACGCTGAAATCAAATGAATTCTAATTCACTTTATTCCCTCCTCGGTGACTTTGCGCCATTGAGCAGAATTAGTCCATTAGTTAATTGCAGCATGTAATGAGGACTGCTAATCGTGAGTCATGAATCTGTGAGCCCGCGTGCGCTCTTGTTCCCGTGCACCTTTGTGTGTGTGACATTAAATCCAAGCCACAATTGGCTTTCTCGGGCTAATTTTAACCCTGTTTGCCTGGCCCAGATTATTGGAAGTGTGTGGAGTCTTAGCACTCAGGTTCCCGAGCTCTTGGTTTTGCATTAGAAAGTTGAAAACCGTAATGAACTGAAAATACTCATCAAACCGTGAAGCAACAAAACAAGAAAAATCAATACAAATATTTCATAGTGATTGCAAACAATAGGCAACGGGATACTTCCGGGTGGCAGAATGATGACAAAAACTTACTGTTGGGGGGTTGCGCCAGTACCACACAGGGTTGAATTGTTTTTTGATTTAATTAAAAAGAAAAATAATAAATAAATAATCAAGTGGTTGAGGAGGATAAAGCGAGTCAATGTATTAAAATAGTTCTAGAGAAAATATTTTTTGAGTCACACTGTAGCTAGCCTGCTAGCTAAAATCAGCTTTAACCGTTAAAGAGTACCTGTGCTATTAATACGAGCAACAAAAAAAGTCAACTAATTGGCCAGTCCTTTGATGATCATGTGTCACTCTTTCTGAATTTCCTCAATATCCTGATTGTAAAGTGTCCTTGGGTGTCTTGAAATAAAATGTATTATTATTATTATAATATATATTTTTACATCAAAGTAACCTTTTTTGGATTCTTAAAAAGTACAACATAACACAACGGATAATTACTGGTAAATAAAAATATTTTCATTTTGTTTCTTAAATTTGAACGTCTGAATTTTTAATTCAAATTCAACAAACATATATGTTACCTTTCAACATATATATATATATATATATATATATATACATGTGTACAGTTTATGGTGTGAAATTGTAAAAAAAAAAAAAAGGGGGTTTAAAAAAGTTGTTTTCTTGACTTGGAACAGATACAATTTTTTTACATTGATTCCAATGGGAAACATGGTTTCGGTTTTCAAACAATTTGGTTTTCGAACAGTCTTCTGGAACGGATTATGTACGAAAACCGAGGTTTGACTGTATATATATATATATATATATATATATATATATATATATATATATATATATATATATATATATATATATATGCATAATCCTACAAACACAGGAACACACAAAACTGAAAATGACCTCCTTGGCAGAGGCCTGGACATGATCCACATTACTTTTCACGGCTTTACTTTCCTTCCTTTTAAGGCATCCACTTGATTTTCAGGTCCCCCCCCCCCCACTCGGCAGCACTTCAATCACTTGCATGTCTGGGGAATTCAGTGCTGACAAGGCTCTCCTTTGATTCTAACTCTGTTCGGTAATTTGAGGGAAAGTAAAGGCACCCAAGATCAGTTCCAATCTACGAAGTATTTCATGAGTCACCTTTTATAGCTTGAGTCGTCTGCTTGTGCAGACCATGCTGAACTCCACTCACCAGCCACAACATTCGGTACACCCGTCCAAACGATGAGATTTCAAGCAACTGTATTAAAATATTGCTCAGTTTTGATATGAATTTGGCTCTTGCAAGTTTCCACAACTTCTTCGCAGTCATCAAAGGACCCAAGTGCTCAATAATCTACTTCCCAGTCACATTTGTTTTTGTGATGCAAGTGTTACCCAAAGCGGATCATAGTTCTTGACAATGACTCAATGCTTGATCGAGCAGGTGACAACGTATTCATCTCCAGAGACAAAGAAGAGCAAAAACAAGACACTTACAGATGATTGTAGCATCCCACTCTCTCGCTCAATGTCCTCCGTGATGGTAAAATGTAATAAATGGTGTTTCATAAGTTTTTCTGGTACAAAGCCTCTCATTTTGTATTGTTGTGACTATGCAGACCCTAAGGAGAAATACATATTGTATTTAAGGAGAATTGAATAACGACAGAGTTTAGTGCATTTGCTACACATGACATTAAAATTATAAAGCATGTAAATCACAATTATTAATGACGTTTAGTTGACAAGTGGGTTGCCATCTGCTGACTCACATCCTAAAATAAATCCATATGTCGTGTTTTATGGATTGTGTCGATTTTCACTCACCCTCGCCTCATCAATTCAAAAGAATGAAGTGAATTTCTTCCCAAGGCCAGACAAAGCTGTGAAAATCAGTAAGACAACATAAAATAAAAATCAACACATCACTGCATCACTGTTGTGCAATGTACTCCATCACACATAGAGAAAAACGAAAAAGCATCATAATATATTCGTCAGCGGCTGTACCGTCTCCCAGTTTTCCCGCCTGCTCCGCTGCACCTCCTTGCAGAATTTTGGTCAGAACGTTTTCGCCCTCAGCAGGTGCCTGTCCAGCTGCAGCACTGCCAATACCACCAGCCTTACTGCCGATCCCAACAGGGGCGGCTTTGGAGCCTGCGGACAGAAAAAAAGAAATACAAATAGGACCACCATATATTATGTGTTTAAGCTTGTTGACATTGTGTTGTTCAAAGTTCTGCGACTTACCAATGCCTGTTAGAGGGGGTGGTGTTGTTTTGGTTGTCTGAGGAATGGTTGGGACCGCCATCGTAGACTTCATTCCTATGGAAGTTGCTGACGGTGTGGCATCCATTTTTCCCTGGGAAAAAGCACGGCAATAACATACATTTGGACTCAATTTACATCACCGACACAGACAAAGTGGTTTAAACTCAATTTTGGAGTCTGAGAAATTATGGATGTTTTTATCCTCAGATTTTATCTTCCTTGTTGTTTGAGAGTAGGACAATACCGGTTAAGGATTTTGTGTCTTGTTTTTGAATATTATATAATATTCCAGTCGTTCAATTTTTTTTTCAAATTAACTCGAGTGACAACATATCAAAAGCTTGCTTGTACCAAAGAGTGCTCGTACTCATAAATTTGGTGAGCACTCACAAGTCAGTATTTAAATTATGGTGCAGAGAATTGGAGCACATTGTTTTTCAACTAGAACCATAGTGCTGCTGACGCATTTGTCTGTTGACTAACCGATGTAGTTGGTGGCTGCCCTGCTGCAGAGCCTCCTCCTGATGGGCGTCCCTGTGTCTGGCCTGGTTTGGGCGGCTGCTGCTGCGGTGGTCCAGTTGCTGCACTAGTTGTTGGCTGGCTGCTCGGAGGGGGTTGACTGTGCTGCTGCGGCTGCTGCTGCTGCGGCTGCTGCTGCTGTTGTTGTTGTGCATTTAGCTGCTGCTGCTGCTGGGCTTGCTGAGTACTATCAAGAGCTTCTGAGCCTGCATGTCTCCCCGACTGGCTTTGACCACTTGAACGCTGTTGCCCAGCATGGCCTTGCTGCTGCATCTTCGAGCCTGCGGCAGAAGGATCTTGCCTTCTCGTGCGCTCTCCTGGTTGTCTCTGGCTTCGTCCCCCAGTGCCGTGGTGATAACCGGCAGCCGAGTCACGGGAGAAGTCTCCTGAGTTGCGGGGACTTCCCTGGGCAGAACGGGAGTCTGGGCCACCCCGCCTCTGGGCAGAAGAAGCACTCCTGCCGTCAGATCGTGCTGAGGTGTCTTTGGGGTGTGTCCTGGTAGGACGGGAGGACCGGGGATCTTCAGAGGTGTGTCGGGAAGAGTTGTGCCTCCCAGAGCTGTTGCCATGATATCGCTGGTCCCGTGATGATGCCGAGGAGGAATGGCGTTGATGGCTGTCATCCTGAGGACCGTATTCCTCTGGTGGCTCATCATAGTCATGGTAGGTATGCTTTGTGCGCCTACCTGCAGATGACTGACTTCCACCTCTGTGATGTCTTGAACGTTCTGAACGGGCCTCCCGTGGCTTTTCAAACCAATCAGTCTCCTCTTGGCCCAAATGATAGGCTTTTTTAAAACCAGAAGAAATGTTATCAGTCAATAGTTTGTCCTAGCAAAGTGAAGTGTAGATAGAAGCCATGCGATAAAATAAACTCCACTTCGTACAGCCATGCACATTTTAGGAAGCCAGTGAAAAAAAGACAGGACACCAACAGTACACAAAAAAACATGCAGAACACAACCGCCCCCCCCCCCCATAAATTTTTTTTAAAAAAATTATCAGAGGAGGCATTCCGGGACTCAAAGACAACAAAAAGGACAACAAAAGCGATGGCATTCACCTCAACATTGTTCAATTGGCATGCAGTCTCTTTTCAGCACTTTAAACATGTAAGACAGCACAAATTATTCAGCACCAGTTACCTTCACTGTCAGAGACAGCACAGTGCATGTCATCTACAAGGTAAGGGTCATCTGGCTTATACACATGACTTCTCGGAAGGTCCTTCTTGTGGTGGTCCTGCACATCTGGAAGCGAATGACTTGACCCATACTGGTTCCTCACGTCATGGGCATTGGATGCAGCAGAGCTCCGTCCAATGCCTACAGGTTTACCAACAGGACTGATTGGACTTTCTTCCTCGGAATTTTGATTGCGTATGGGTGGCCTTCCACTGCGGCCGCTTCTCTGAGAACGTTCCATGGCATCCCTCTCATAGGATTTACTTCTGTGACCTGAGGCATCTCGGGATGATATCTTATCCATGCCATACCCGGTAGACCTGGACCTACCAGAGCCGTACATGCGATCTTCTTCCTCAAGACCCTCACGACTGGTGCCATAATATTTCTGCTGGTCATAAGCATTCCTCTTCATTCCGTATGCCATTTCATCCTGCTTTTTGGACCTGGACACCACAGTACAACTGCCTCCTGTCGATGTTGTCATAGTATATGATGCCAGGTCTGCCTCCACATCTCGAGCTTCCTCAATAGGAGAAAATTTTGAGATTTTCTGCTCCATTCCCTGTTTTCGGTGCTTACTACGTTTAGAAGAGACTACGGCAGGGGCAAGATTTTTAGGGGAGACTTTATGGCTACTGGAGTTGCTTCGTGATGTGTGTTTGTAGTCATCGTAATAATAAGATCCACCAGTAACTGTGGTGCTAGTACGACTGTCCGTTGTGCTCTGGTAACCCATTGTGCCAGTGGGTCTTCCATATGCATCCACTGGCTCATCTTCAGGTCTACCATAGGTGCTGCCACGTCCAGGGCCATTCTCGCTGCGATATCGCCCTCCTACCGGATGACCTAGGGCATCAGTGGGTTGACTGGTGTTGTCTTTTGTCAGTTCGCTGATGTCATCAATCATGACATAATTCCTTGGAATGTTCTGCTCTAAATTAGAGGTGTATTGTTCATCTGAAACATAAGCAGAGGTGGGGCTGTCACCAGAGTGTGTAAGGCCAGGCTCAGAGGGGCAATATTGTCCATACGCATTGCTGTAAGTGGAGCCATATGTCGTATCTGGAGCTGATGTAGCCACTGACACTGCTGGGTTACTGATGACCTCATAGTTGGTGGGAAGTTTCTGCTCAAGGTCAGCCAAAGACGTTTGCCTTGGTCTTTGGTGTACTGTGAGAATATCTGCCTGGGTCGGGTATGACAGTCCAGGTTGGTAAGAGCTGTGACTGGGATAAGGAAGGCTTTGGCCTGGCATAGACTGGCTCGGTGAATGGAATGCCTGGTGCCCATGCTGATGCATGCCAAGGTCTGTTTGGTAAGAGGGTTGGCCATACATACGGGAGGAATAGGTTGCCTGGTTCTGGTACCCAGGGCCTGGAATGGGGTGGGGCTGGAATGTCCCTGGTTGGGGAGCAGTGGATGAGGGGTACTGGGGAGGTTGGAAACCAATCTGATGGTAAGTGGAGCCTGGCTGTTGTGTTGATGGTTGATTTTGTGGGTAGGGATAAGACATATAGGCGGATGTTGAGGAATACTGGGATGTTGCATTGATATCATTAGTAAATGGACTCAGCGGTGCAGTGCTGGGCCTTGTCAGCAAACCATTAGCATCAAAGGTTGCTGTTGCAGTTCCCATCCTGAGATTATTGAGCTCGCTGTCTGACATGTAGTCTCGAGCATCCCCCATACAACGCAAGTAAGCTAGGTCTCTCCTCTCCCGCTCCTTCACCATGGTCTCCTTACGTTGAGTAATGCCTAATTCCAAGTAACGTAATTTGGCGTCAATCTCTTTCTCTTCTTCCTCCAGTTCGGCTTGCTGCTTCCTGAGCTTTGATGACTCTTGTTCCACAGCCTTCAGTTCGCTCAGCAAGCCTGCCTTGGTGACTCCTTGTGCAGGTCGAGGCAAAACCCTCTGAGGCATGCCAGGAGAACTGTACATTTGTGCTGGTGTAACTATGGGGAGTGGAGTCTCTTCTGGAGGGGGGCTGGGAAGAGTCCTCTTTATCTTTCTCATCACAGCATTCTGCTGCTGCTGCTGCAGGGAGGCCATCTGCTAAGAGAGGCAGAGACACATCAGCAGAATGAGCTATAAACAGAAAATGTTTATGTAAATTAGGCTCATTAATGTACCTCAGTATGCACGCATACCCTAATTTAAGAGCTATGTAGATTGATGTTGTCAAATTAAGAACTGAATTTTGAACTGACCTACTTGCAGAGCATTATTTACAACAGAATTTGAAATAAAATATTTGATTTTGTTAAAATGAATATATATGACACTCTAACATGACATGTTTGTGAAAGATAAAAGTGTGACATGCACATGTAACCAGAATCACTTTAAATCACATTTGAATAGATTTTGACAAGTATAAAACACAGGTGAATTTCAGAAACAGGTTAAACAAATCTCTGAAATAGTCTAATTTGTTAACTAACCAATGTATGCAGTTTTCAAATGTTTCATATTTCTCAAATTATTAACCAAGAAACCAAGACATGCAGTACAGTGAGGAGAGCATTATATGCATTATATTAAAAATCAATAACAACAATGTTACAATATGCCCGTCTATTACTTACAATTTAGTTGTAATGGGTAGATCCATGATGATGATTTAAAAGGTAGATATATAAATAAGATGTACCGGTATGTTTATCTTTCAGATCAATCCGGATAATTTTCAAAGCAATATTAATTTGCTTTTTAAAGCTGATAAATATAAAAATGGGTAAGCATAACATTGATGTACCCATATTGCGTATCCTCCTGGCAACTCTTTAGCATTTGATAGCCAGAAAGAGAGTGAGAGAGAGCGAGAGAGAGAGAGGGGGTGGGGGTTAGGGGGTGGAGATAGCAAGTAGGGAAAAGTAGAGAAACATGTTTCTGGCATGGCATACATACTCTTGTGAAAATATTTTGCTCTCATGTTAGATCCCGTGTAGGATGGCCAAATGGAGTGTCAGTTCCATTATCAGGTAAGATCAGTCAAGATTTTTTTTTCAATAATATGTTTCATGCACCCGCACTAGTCTAAAGGTAAACACGGTATTCTGATTAATATTGCGTTTGTGGATTAAGAATCCACCCGTTTTTATCTATCTCAGCAGGCGCCCATTTTGCCACTTGCTGTCGATTGAAAATGACATCACAGTGGCTCAGCGCTCAGGTAACAACCAGTCAGATGCAATATTAATCCAAATAACATGTTTAGACTAGTGGGGTTGCAGAGAACATATTGACATTTTTTTTTTGACTTGACTTCTCCCTTTTAATTAGTATATTCACTAACATCGTAAAAAAATTATTGTCACTGACAATGACATTATGTATACCTGTACAATACAATAGAATCCATTTCAAATTCAACATAGAACATTTTTGCCTTATTTTCCCCTGATACAAAGAAATAAATTATTAAAATGGTGTTTCCTACCTGACTGTTGGACACAGCTTGCTGATAATATGGAGAGAATCTGCTCTTGGCGGGATCCTCTGATGTGGGGCTGATAGGCTTTGGATCAGACATGGAGCGTTGCACACTTTTGATGGGTCTTGGTAGAGACTGGTGGCGTTGCGGCGATTCTGCAGTGAAAGCTTTTTGCTGGGGTGTTACATGGGCTTTATTAAGCTTTTCTTGTGAGGCAAATGTTGTCTCCAACATACGATGAGGAGACAGAGGAGAAACTGGGGAGTACAAAACCTGAGGGGATTTGGGGGGCTGGCGAGGAGATTCATTTGGTTGCTGCTGATAACCAATTTCCAGAGGGTCGGGTTTGCGTCTCTCAAACTTGGCAACTCCTTGAAGTCTCTGGGAGTTTGGATCAGATGTATTTGAACCAACTATGTGCATACTTGAAGAGTATGGGCTGATTGTTGTCGGGACACTGAGTTGAGGAGTAACGACACCTTGAGACTGTGACTCTGGTTCAGTCTGACAAGCCAGACTTTCTCCCTTGTGGGTCCTTTCAGGGGCTGCTATGTAATGTAACAGGTCAACCTTTGAGCTTTCTGCCATGGTGATATGAATAGCTGGCGAAACCCTACCTAGTTGGTCAGACTCCGTCTGACATGAGGAGTCGTTTAATGTTTGAATAGCAATGCTAGTCGACACTGCTCTAGGTGACTGATTTGATTTAGTCTCACTACCGGATTCTGAGTGCTTTGATATACGTGAGCGTCGGCGCCTTACTGGCTGCTGGTCCCAATCTGCTTGGTCCTCTTCATCTGTCTGCACACTGCAGTCTGCAATCCGCCTTGTTCTTCTGCGTCGATTTGTGAATCGGTCCTCTCCGTCTTCATCATCTGTTTGCATGCAACTGTCTGCTATCTTCTTCACAGAATCATCCTCTGTGCTATCTCTAAGACGCGGCATTGAATTTTGCTTCTTCATAATCTTGGAGTCAGTCTGTTTGTCATTGATTCTCAAAGACATTTCAGACACAGAGCTATGAATAGGCCTAGCAGCCACCACAGCTTGGACCACTTGTCCATCTTGCCAGAACTGAACAGCTTGTCCATCTTGTTGAATAACCCTTCCACTCTGATCACAAATCAGGAAGCCTTGAGGAGGCGCTCCTCCGACCACCACCCCTTGTATGGGCCCCTGGGCAGATGCTGCTGCCTCCACCGCTGCTGTCTTTTGCCTTTTCTGCTCCTCCAGCTGCAGTTGGAGTTGCTGCTGCAGTGACTGGATTTGTTCAAGCTGCATTCTCTGCTGAGCCAGTTGCTCTCTTTGCATGATAAGCTGAGTCTCACGCTCTGCTTGTTGTTGTTGTAGAACCTGCTGCTTGATGGTATGCAACTCTTGAATTTCACGCTGCACAATTAGCTGTTCTTTTTCTCTGTGACGCTGAAGCTCCATCCGATCTCGCTCAAGCTCCCCGTGAAGGCGTAACTGCCTCAGTTTTTCCAATTCAACACGCTCTCGCTCTAGCTGCAGCATGTGCTCTTGTTGCTGACTAAGCCTCTCATCTTCCTTAGCTTTCTGAACATCAATAGGAGATATTTTTGAAGTTGGAGCAGTGACACTGGGTGTAATGTTACCACCATGTGTCAAAACAGGGGGTTGGGGTTGACTGATGGATTGAACTTGAGGGTGGGTTTGGGTTAAGGATAAAGGTTCAGTTTGAGCAGGGAGTTGCTGTAGCTGCATCTGGGCTTGTACTGGCTTGACAGTCGGGGGCTGTCCTTGACCTTGAGAGATGGACATCATTTGTGATGGTTGTTGAGTCTGATCTCCCTGTTGAAATGTAGTGGTCTGCATACCAGCTCCTAATGTATTTTTTGTTGTGCTGGCGAGGGTGGGTGGGATAATTGGAGCTGCAGTTGAAGGCTTTCCAAGGTACACAGGAGTTTCATGTTGTGAGCTGCTTAGAGTAGGTATACTGGCAGAGGTTGTAGCTGGAGCAGCGTACTGGTTTGAAGGAGGATATGAATATGTTCCTTGTGTGGCCAGTGGAGTTCTGGGACTCATTTGAGGCAACCTGGTAAGACTAGCTAATGGTACAGCAGTTACACCTACGGGGTATGGCCTGTAAATGCCTCTCGGCATTGGGTGCAGAACAGGGCCTGGCTGGGTAGTAATTGGCAAGGTAGAGGCTATTGGAGTGTTGATGGTAGAATATATCATGCCATCACCTCCTCTTAAAGCAGCGGGATACAAGGCGCGTATACTTGCTTGTCTTGCATTTATTAGGTTTGTCAGGGTTTGACCATTTGACAAGGCTCTTCCATCTGGGCCATACATCAGACTTGCTCTTATTGATGCTAAACTTTGATGGAGATTTAGCCTACCTAAATGTGCACCTCTTCCAATCCCATAAGGCATTAGTTCAGGATTATTTCCATACCGTGTTGCAAACTGATCTACTGTGTTAAGAGCAGCACACATCTGACTAATTTCCCTTGCAGTGGTTGCACTGAGTTGAGCTAGACTGGAGTCCTGTGGTCCTGTTAACTCCTTTGACCCACAGCAATAGTCAGAATTTATATTTGACATGGAGCCATAACGCCGAATGGGTAACGGGGGGCCTGCAATTTCTCCTTGGTGACGCAAATCTGTGTATGAGCCATACTGAGCGCCGATGCCGAGGTATCCACTCTCATAAGTCTGGTTTGTGTTGCTAAGATCTACTGCTACACTCCCCTTCATATTCCTCTGGTAGTGACCACCATCAGTCATGGCAGGCAGATTAGTATCAGACATGGAGGGTTGTATTCTTCCTGATGGAACTATCGGTGTTTGGTATGGTTTAGGTTCCTCTATTACACCCTGCGTAGCGTGAGACTGTTGCTGTTGACTGATATTGTAATGCAGAGGAGAGGCAGGGGGTGGTGCTTTTGAGGTCTCGGTGGAAGATTTTTTATCTGGTGATACTGTTGTTGGCTTCTGAGTGAATGACCCTGCACATGAACCAGCAAATGGCAAATTATATACGATGTCGCAACAAGCAACTTGGTTTTCTGGTTTGATCTGCCCAGTCAAATCCAAGACTTGAGGCACGGGAGGAGGATCATCTTTCTTGAGTAACTGAGTCACTGCTCCTGTCTGTGATGTTTTACTCTCATCAAGCTGAACCATCATCACATGGGGCTTTCCTGTGGACAGGTTCATTATTGTTGGCTTATTCTGTAGCTCTAGTGCGACTCCACCATAGATTTCATGCGGGGCATTACAAACAGGTTGGGAAGCCAGTGGAGCTACTCTCGCAGTAACTACAGGCTGGGCACTGGTTGTCTGGCTAACTATGAGATCTTTCTTCACCACAAGTGGAGGGATTTGGTTAGCTAAATTGTAACGAGCAAAAGAAGAATGCTGCTGATGTTGCTGGAGCTGCTGTTCAAGAAGTTGCTGCTGCTGCAAGAGCTTTTGTTGTTGTAATTGCAGCTGTTGCTGTTGTATACCCAAGTTCTCAAGGCAGGCATCAATTTTGGGAATAGATGGATCTGAAACCAGTGACTTACTCTGGGATAAACACACGGCCGATCCCACTCCCTGCCCCAAATCTACACGGTTATGCAAAGGATCTCCATAGATAACTGGTTGTTTAGGTTGGGAGATGAACATTGAACCTGCAACTGTCACACTTACTGTTGTTGGTGTTGATACCGATACATGTGGTTGCTCTTGTGCATTCAGGTTCATGATAAGTGGTTGCACTGCCGTGTGCCGAACAGATGGCTGTTCGGCACCCAAAGAGTACTTTCTTGAGTCAGTAGCTAAGGATGTTAGGTCCATTCCTTGTTCTGTCATTATAATTGGGGCAGATCTCATTGGGGCTCTAAGATCCACAATATTAGCTGGATGGGTTTGACTTTGGACCATAACCATTGAAGTGCCTGAAATATTTGAGATTTTACATAGAGATATATTCTCCATGGAAAGTGATCCATGATTCTGTACGCTACTAGCAACGTTTGTTTTTTCAACATTTTGAGCCATCTGTGAAGAATGTTTTGAGGCCTGCTGGAACGAATGTGTTTGTGGTGAAGTTGGAGAACTTGCTGATGGATTCTGGGAGCTATACAGGGTTTTGTAGCAAACCTGTGTCGGTGATGACAAAGGTGAAGTGGATGAGTTTACTGTTACCGGTTTGACAGCATTAGGAGCTGTAGATCCGAGTGTTATGACCATGACTGGTGAATCTTGAGAGGACTGTTGTCGTACGAGGCGTGGTGAACTCGACCTTTGAGTTCCATGGGAAGCTGCAGTTGATGATGGCCCGCTAGGCAGTGTTGGCAACTGCCTGCCAGAACTTCCTGTGGGACGCACAGTGGGTACATGTGTTGGGCTTTGTACAGGAGAGGTGGTGGGTGAGGCTTGTGGGCTAGGCCCTTTGAAAAGGGAGAAAACTTTGTAGGTTAAAGAGGATGGTGTAGAGTCAGGTGATGCCTGCGCTGGCCGTTGGGAGCCCGCACCAGTTGCATTTCGAGTTGTAGCAGGGTGACTAACTTGCATTTTGCTTGTGGTAACTCCTCCAACAACACCTTCAATTTTGGCACTCTGTGACACCATCCTGTTTTGAGTTTCTTTTGAAAGATGATGTGCAATTCGTGGGTCATTTCCAGTTGTGGAGAAGGACGTAGGTGCAGAAATATGGGTTTGGCTTGAGCCAGGGGTTAAGGCAGAACCTGTTTGAAGGTTTGTATTGTCATTAAGCGAATGTTTCTGCTGCATAACATTTTTTCCTTGTTTCTGAAGGAGCTGGGCTTTCTTCATCATCTCCTCATAGACCTCCTCTGCACTTTTTAGTGTTTTATCGGCAGAAGACATAGATGGTGCTTTCTCTTTTGGAGAGTATAGTGATGTAAAAGTGGGAAGGTTATATTCATTCCCGGATTTATAGAGCTTGCCACCTATTATCTCAAAGCCTTCTGCTTCAGAGTCCATTGAGGGTGAGTATTCGGAGCATGATGACCTGTGCAGCTCTTCCATCTCTGCAGCCTGTCTCAGCTCCTCAGTTGGTGATGCATCCTCAATGGGAGAGAGATTACTCGGGGGAGTTTTGGATCTTTCCCGGCGTCTCTGAGCTCGTAGTTCCTCCTTATCCCTCTTTGTTTTTCGAGCAGTACTTCGAATCCTCTGTTGCTCAAGATCTCTCATTTGTTCCTGTTCTCTTAGCAGCTCTTCTTCCTCTCTGAGCTCATCCTCCTCAGAGGAGTCCTCTATTGTGGGCAGCAATGGCCCATGTGAGCGATGTCGAGCCTTCCTCTGCTGCTTTGCTTCCTCTAGTCTTGCTCTTCGACTTGGGCTGCTGTCACTGTCATCTTCCATGGATGACACTGATGTCGGTGATGTCCCTGAAGTGTAGCTAGGAGTGGTAGCAGGCAGAGTGGATGAATATTCTCCTTTGGATCTCTCCTCTGGAGAACCAGTAAGACTCTCCATCTCCAGTTCTGGTTCTCGTAGGTCATGCTCAGCACTGATTTCAATGTCTCTGTTATAACTGTTGGTGTTATTTAACTCAATTGTCTTGAAACGGCGAAGACCCCCAGCCATTACAACATCTTCCTCTTCTTCTGCCTTATACACGCCTGCCGAGTCTTTGGCCGCATCTTCAAAACTATTGGAATGGTGAGAGAGTCGCCGTCTCTCTTTGTTCAAATCCCCACTAGTTTTATGACCTTTTTTGGCCTTCTGGTCTCCGTATTCCTCCAACTCATCTTCATCAGCACTCATCTCCATAATTTGTCTCCTCATAAACTCTTCATCTGTTAAATCTTTGTGTGACTTCTTTTGTCTCACTGGTAACGGCGAGAGACCACTTTCACTGCTGTCTTCTACATAATCATGACGAAGCTTACAGCTGAGCTCATCATCTGATTCATCTCTTGTTGCATCGTCATCCGGACTAATACCTTGTCCCTGTCCAACAGACAGCGAATGAGGCCTATGCTTCTGGTCTGATGCAGTGTTTGACTCCAAGAGAGGTTTCATCGATGTCTCTAACTTTGTGATTTCAGAGGAAATGGGCACACCCCTCTCATTGAGCTTGATCGCGTCTTCATGAATCTGACCAATAATCTCTCCTTGATAGCTAGAGATTCCATCTGAGGAATATCCGGTGTCACTTAAACTCTGTGTACTTGATTTGATGTGATCCTGAAAGAAATAAACACGAGAGGAGTCAGAAGCAATGAAATACACAATTCTTTCTTCAATTAACTAGTTGCAAGGTCCGTTACAAGCTTTCATACGCAGCCTTTATTCCACTATTTCATTAAGCTTCATCAAGTTTTGAGCAGTTCTCAATAATAAGGAATAAAATGCACCGTACCAAACAAAGATGGTGCCTCTAATTCAACATGTCAGGGGATACAGTATTACAGTACATGAAATAGAACAACCATATCCTGGTAGTGATAATTTAAAATAAAATCAACCAAAATGCTTTACACGCCAAATACAAAATTTCACATAGATCGCACCGGCAATGTTCAGTAGTCTTCATGGGTTGGCTCAGGTTGTCAATACAATTTAATTTGTGGTAGAGTAAAAAATGTCATTTTGGTTGATTTTCTCTTTCAGTGTTGCATACAGACAAATGACACAGTGCTTGTAAAAAAACAGACTTTGAAACAAACATCAACAGACGAATGTCATTCTGTCACATGATTGATTGTGACCATGGTGCATTCTCTTATGCATTCTTCAAGATGTTGAAGAATTATGGTCATGCATTGAATGCTCCAAATATGATTTTCACAAAGTCTTACACCTAACAAAATGCTTCAGAGAACAAAAAATCAGATAGAAACCAAAAATAGGGACAAAAACAAAAATTGCAATTGTATTTCCGCTGAACATGTTTATGTTGCTGAAAATTTGAGAATGGATATGGTGAATATGATAAACAAATTAAGGAAATAAACATTGATAACCCATATATCAATACAAAATACATTCAACAAAACGGGTGATAACTAATACAGCATAGCAGAGCGACAATAATATGATAGTACTAACTTAAATGGAGTTGTGACAAAATAGTTTATCCATAATGACAGGAATGAGAAGAATGGTTGGTTGATAGATAGATAGATAGATAGATAGATAGATAGATAGATAGATAGATAGATAGATAGATAGATAGATAGATAGATAGATAGATAGATTGTCTAGAATAAGTCTAAAATAAGGCTAAACATATAAACAAAAGTTGTGGTGAAGATGATGAAAAAGATGGACACAAGCAACCAAATGAAAAAAAATTATAAATGTTCAAAACGATGAATTGTTGGAGTGAAGAGAAGGCGAAGATTCAAGCAGCTCACTTCTCGGTGTCTTGGCTTCTGCACATCTGCTATCTTCGAGTCTTTTGGTGAAGTGACAGTCACTGACAAGGCTTTCTTTGGTGAGGCCTTGACATCCTCCTTTAGAGATTTAGGTGGGACTTTTGTCTTCTCCTGGCTCGGTGTCTGTTTGCGTACCTGAGATGTACCTGTGGGTTTAGACTGGGTGGGTGCTGTTTTTGATGAGGGGGGAGAGGTCTTGGAATAAGTGGGTGCTGCTTTAGGGGTGGATGCAACCTTGGCACTAGACGAAGAACCCTTAACCTGAGCAGTGGGCTGAACAGATCCCTTTGTCAGAGACTGCCCTTTAGCCTGGCTCTGACCTTTTGTTTGGTTACTAGACTGAGCAGGACCCTTACTTTGAACAGGGCCTTTATTTGGAGATTGTCCTTTACTCTGGACTAGGGGTTGTGTTGAACGCTTGGATTGAGAAAGTGATTGAGAGGAACCCGTGGCTGAAGGAACAGAGTGGGTAGAACCCTTGATTGGAGGGGAAGCTTGACGTATCCCCTTGGTTTGAGAGGAATGCTCAGCCTGTTTCATAGGAGAAGCAGGGCCACTTACTTGGGGACCCGGTGGTTTCTGTTGCTGCTGAGGACCTGAGGGTCTAGGCCCTGACTGCTGATCAGCCTCTTTCTGCTGAGGTGGTTGCTGATTAGATGCTGCAGGTGGCATGGTGGACCCCACAGAATGTGTGGCAGGGCCCGGAATATCTCCCAAACTTCCTGACAGAGCCCTCTGTGTTTGGCAGTTCAAACAGAGCCATTCTTTTTTCTAAAATAAGAAAAAGATGACATGAATTAGGAACACTGTAAGAAAAAATACATTAAAATTAAAAATCAATTCACTTTATACTACATACGCTGATGTGCTTTTTTCTGTTTTGAACCTGTCCAAACGTGGCCTTTAATCTGTTTGAGATGTTTCACTAATTTGACAACATTAAGCACTTTCAAACTGAGTACACAGATGAAAAGTGCTGTGTGAATATAAACTCGAACATCTGTCACGATAGACTGGCCATGAGAATTTTTATGGAGCATACAGCATCTGCTGTCAGCAAGACTACAATTTGGCCTCCACTGTTTGCGCTGAACATTATCTATATGTAAATATAAATACCGACACAACTGAAAGGCTAGCAGAAAAACCTTCACAGAGAGCAAATTCAACATACGCAGACTGGATATCAGGTCAGTGCGGCAGATCGTTGAGGCAGCTCAATGAAATGGAATGGATATATTACAGGTTATGAAATATGAAATGAGAGGCGTCAGAGCCATGTTTGTAACCCTGCTCTCCGTTTCTAAAAGGATCATCTTTGCCTGAGGTCTGAAGAGGCAGTCTGTCATGACTTGCATAACACCACAATACAAAGCACTGCAACACATCGAATTACACAGAGGGTTGATGACTGTTAAAACGCGGACTATTGTCAATATTTAACAAATGTTTAAGGTCAGATTGTTGCAGTAAATTTAATTAGGGCAACTGGTTTCTCAAATACAATACTGTGGCATTTTCCTCACATGGCAAAAAAAAAAACAGTATCAAATATTCAATGAGCTCTGGACCTTGAAGAAAGTCTATATTACAAGCAAGACAAAGAATGAGTCAAGGCTGACAGTCATTCCGTTAATAGGAACATGTTGTAAGACTTTCATTGGTTTGGAAGGGTGACGTTCATGAAGATCAAAGGCCCTATGCATAAAAGCTGCAACATAAATACAGAGTGGAGTGTCTGTGTCAAACTCTGTTGCACCTGTCGAATTCCATAGGATCTGTTGTCTCAGCAAAGACCATAGTGTGATGATGGAGCAACTGACAAGCCAAACAAACAGACTTGCTTTGTTTTCTTCTCTCTCTAGTGCTCTGCTGAGAAGCTATATATAAACAGGTGCACTCTCAGAACTAACCATCTGTGCTGATACTCTGACACATTAATAAAAAAAAAAATCCTGTGTAGAAATGCTGATAAGCCACTGCATGCCTTGTGGCCAACATGTGATTCGTGCGTGGAAGATACATGATGTAATACAGTTAATGACACACTCACACCCGAAACAAACTATTCAGTATATATAACCAATGATGTAATCTGCGCTGAAATCTTCCCTTTCGACATCAAATCTTTTATCGGTTCTACACAGCCGTTCAAGTGGAGGTAATTTATTGGAAATATTTTGACACTAAAGCTCACATCTTCCTGAGATGCCAAACACTCTATTTGCTCCCAAACCAGCATAATGTGAAGTGGAGATATGTCAGGACTAAACTGGATCTGAGAGTGGCAAATTATTCATGTGGAGTGCTTTAGCTGGTATGGAGGTACAGAATATGGGTTGCGTTTCCCACCTCTTCCCACACTGTGTGCAAAAAAGTCAACTTGCTATTATATAGCATGAGTTACTTGGGATATAGCCTTCTACTGTAATTCCCAAAGAACAAGCTTAAGAACACACGATAATGCCCTTCTCAAGTAAAATATAGCACCATTACAGCACATGAGGTGGAAATAAACTCGAGCTGAAGCTATAAAACTGAAGAAATGGTTCACGGTATCACTTTGCGCTATTAACAGTAATCCACTTGACTTTTTGCATTTGTGTGCATTTGTGTGTGGGCAGAGGTGTCCGAGTGTCAGGAGCAGCAGCCTGTTAGTGAGATCATCTCGTTAGTGAATTGGTAACCTTGTTAAATGGCAGGAGGTTAACTCGTCTGCTCACTGGAGAGTGTACTTCCCCTTCGCTCTCACATGGAACTTGGATGCGGCTGACAAGACTATACACTAATCTGTCCATTAAGTTTGGAGCCTGTAGTGCATATTCCTAGCCGCTAAAACATCAGTATCCATTGGTCACGAAGAGCATCGTTCTAGCACTTTAGTTAGCTAGATAGTGCTAAAATACAACAATAGCATAAATGAAACTTGTCAAAATACAGTGCAGTGGAACTTCCAAGGGCAAACATGTCTGTGAGAATGGTCGATCCACAGTTTGTTTGGATTTTCAACTAGTATACAAGCAAACGTCTCCAGGCTTAAACTGTCACCATAAAACAAATGGTTATTAACTTTGCAAGGAATGTTTTAAGGCAGCAATTCTCTCCCACTGTGACAAGACAGTGAGCTGTAAAAGATCAATTGGAAATTATGCAATTGCACTTGATTGGTCTGGAAATGACTATTTACAAATAAATAATGTATCTTTGTCAATCGATCTATGACAGAGATGTAGAATGACAGGCAGAAACATTTTGCCCCATTAGATGTCAGAAGGCACAGTTAACTTGTGTATCTACCTGCTGCCACGCATACAACGGAATAATACATTTGTGTTCAACTAAACAGACCCAGATTTCACAGTGAGTAAATTGAGACGAGTTCGGCATCAGATCAATTTACAATATTTTGTGATAGTTATTTGTTGCTCAATCAAGATTTGGAAACACTGTTAAGTAAATCTCGCAATCTGTTAAGTAAATCTCGCAATGCAATACCATGTACTGCATATCAGAACATTGTCTGGAGTATTGTGAATCTTCTCTTGCATTTTTTCCACAGTCATAAGTCTCTGCTGATGATAACACACCATATAACCAGAAAATAAGCTTAAACGCTGTAGGCAGATGCAGACCAAGCCTAATTTATGACTTGAATTGTGAAAAAGAGCATCATTTATTCTGTGGGGGCATTCTGATGCAATAGCAAATATAAATTCAGTTGGAGGCTTTACGAAATTCACTTGACAAAGCACAACGTGATTGCTGGCATGAGAGACTAAAGTAGAAACTGAGAAGACGGCGACAAGTCTGCCTACCGACAAGAAGTGGAGAAGGTGGCGCTCTGGTGCAGCCAACTCACAACTGCCCTGTGTCAACTGTCAAGTCCTTCAAGTTCCTGGGAATCACAGTCTCTCGGGACATGAAATGGGAGGACAACATTAACTCCATCCTGAAAAAGGCCCAGCAGAGGATGTACTTCCTGAGGCTGCTGAGGAAGCACAGCCTGCCACAGGAGCTGCTGAGACAGTTCGACGCAACAGTCATCAATTCAGTGCCGTGTTCCTCTATCACGGTCTGGTTCGGGGCCGCCCCAAAAAAAAACTAAATCCGACTGCAACGGACAGTTAGGACTGCAGAAAAAAAATCATTCGCATTCTTGAGGACTTGCACACCACAAGAACCAAGACAAGGGCACGAAAAACCCTACTGGACCCCTCACATCCTGCCCACCACTTCTTCCAACTACTCCCTTCAGGTAAGTGCCATCGAACCATGCACACCAAAACCAGCAGACATTCAAACAGCTTATTCCCTCTCGCCATTAACTCCCTAAACAATAACTCAAATCTATAGTAGCTCTTTGCATTATTGCAACCGCCCCTCAGAACAGTATTACCGCGGTGATCATTGTACATCCAGCTCTCTACGTACTTAAACAATTGCCATTGATCAATATTCCACAGCACCAGACACTTTAAAGCGATCAAGGACTTTCTGTATAATTGCACACTTAAAAATTGTACTACAATCACTGCTACTGGTCTCTTAAAAACGATGCAAGCATTATCTGCAGCAACTGCGCATCAGTCATAGAATTATATTGCACCACTGATCGCTTTTTCTCTGCTCGATGACACTGCACATTGTCGCACCACTCATTGGGTGGTGCTGTTGCACAATGGTACCCTTACATAACAGAAAGTCTTTCGATACTTATATGTAATGTTTGCGTTTATCGGAGTCACTTGTTATTGCAATACTAGTGGATCCCATACTACCGGTGACAAATTATTTGTTTGTTTCCTTGTGTGTTCTACATACTTGGCCAATAAAGATGATTCTAATTCTGATGATCCATCCAGGTGACTTGCTGCCGGAAAAGCTGCCCTTTTATTGTGAAAATAATGAGAGATTGAACACTGCAGGTTACCACAAGGAAAAGGTCAGAGAGATTGATCCCAGCTCCCAATGGATTCTGCTGGAGCCCTGAGAAGTCACATACGCTGGCGTGCATCTGTGTCTGTCTTTGCATATGCGCTACCAGAGGGCTCCCATGTAATGAGGTGCAAAAATGCATTATGAGGTGTCTGCACATGTCGGTTCACTTACATATTCATCATTATGTCATGCGGCATAGTTTGACATCGATGAAGGAAATCTACCACTCAATAAGGATAGAGAGTGTACCCTCAGAAGAATGAGCAACGCCAAAACATAGATTTGAAAATAAACCATTAAATCCATAAGAATGATGTTCCTCACAAGCTTAATGTCTAATGTCTGCTGTTTTATTGTCTCACTATCGGGAATAATCCAATACGCACCAAATGGTTTATATGCAAAGCGCAAATAACCAAGTAACAGATAGGGAAGGAAAGGCCATATGAAATTTGCACATTGAAGTCCAAAGAGAGCCAATAAACTTGCACAAAGTCGGTTATATGCAACTGTAAACTGTCCATATTCGTTGGATTTTACCTTGTAAAATCTTTTTATGTTGGCTAATGTTTCATTATTGTTTTGACATTTGCAGAAAGGTGGACAGAATTCCTTTAGGGGGGGAAGGACGAAACAGTTACAGTAAACATTCCCATCCCCGGAATTCTATGAAAAGGAATATCCTTCACCCGTAATAAAAACCTATGCATTAACATTTTGACTACGGGGTGGATTGATAGATAGATACATAGATAGATAGATCGATAACCAAAGGTTGTGTTATTCAATAGTTTGTTGGACTGCAGAACAGAAAAGAACACTCATAACTGAACCACGAAACTAGCTCCTGCTGAGGGAGTGCAGAAAGCATTTACAGTTCCTGCCCATGGAGGGTGCCAGAGAGTGGAGAATTCCAAGAGGGGATGTCGGAGCCCTGTGGAAGCACACACGCCCACACACTAACATGAGAGCACAGTGCAAAATAACAAACTCGTGGGTGCCTCAGCCAGATTTGAGCAACCTGCGAAATGTTCCACTTGGGAGAGTGCTTCATTCATTTGTCTTCCCCATTTCCATACACAATACTTACAGTCATACTTTAGAGTTGCAGCTCCCAAGAACTCACACGGTAATTGATATTTTCTTATGTTGTATGACAAACTGAGTGGAAGCTACAAAACCTTGGTGTTACCCTCCTACTGTCAGTCAAGTCACAGCAAGAATCAGCCCCATGTGGGCTTTCTGCCTGTAACCAGACTGCAAATTGTGAGCAAGAAATGTCAGCTGTCATTAAACATACTTGGCTACCTCAGCATGAATGAACATTTTAGCTGCTTCCACTGAGATCCGGACAAGAAAACCTCTCTGCACTGGCAGAAACATATTTGCTGTGTCTTTTGAAGAAATCTGCAGGCGTCGCATCGTTGGAGCGTAAAACTTGACATTTAAAATAAGCACAGGTTATCACCAATTCATAGATGAAAACAAAAACCGTCATCAAACTGTCGAAGTGACAAATATGTTAGCAAAGGCCATACAAACAAAGTTATGGGGAATATTAAAAGATTCAATTTCATTGTGTGCATTAAATCTTACCTCTGTGCGTACGATAAGCACACAATACTGTCCTCTAATTTTCTATACTGCTTGTCTTCATTAGGATGTTGGGTGAGCTGGAGCCTATCCCAGCTCACTTTGGCAGACAGAGTGTACACCCTGGACTGGTCGTAATCCAATCGTAAGGCAAATACAGTCAAACCTCGGTTTTCGTCTATAATCCGTTCCAGAAGGCTGTTCGAAAACCGAAATTGTTTGAAAACTGACAGAGAAATCTATGAGCAAAATGTATCATGTTAAAGTTTCATTTAATTTGAGCACATCTAAACGTTTGGGTGCGTATCCAGCACCCCCAAATGCCTACGCATTAAGACAAAGGCACCGGCGACCTGGTCGGAGGGCTTTTGAAGTCCACAATGACCACGTCAATGCAGAGGGGGGCGAACAGAGGAGATAAGGATAGACCCGGTCACAAAGGGGGAAGCAATCATTTGGGAACAGTGGTTGAACATCAAAAGACGATTTGAGAACACCCGTCGCGCCCAGGCGACATTTGTCTCCGCAAAGTCTGCAACATGTTGATTCAATGTTGACCAAATGCTAAGGTGTCAATGTACCGGTGGTTCAAAGCTCAAACCAAGGTAACCAATCACTACCGAGGGGCCGGACCAGGGGTGCGGTATGCAAACGTCGGGGGCAGTGTTATTTCTTGTATTTTGCATATGTCACAATAAAAGGTCGAACTCATGGAGGGCGGCTCGGAGAGTGTGATCGCGGAGCAACTAACCGTCGTTCGCTCTCAGAGATCCGCTCCCGTCGATATTGAAGACAATTTTCCTGTGTGCCGAGTCATTTCTTTAACTTTGTCCGAGAAAAATCTCTGACAGAAACTTGGCGTCACGAACAGGGTGATGCGCTTGTTCGAACGGATTTGAGCTGTTTGTTGGACTCTCCGAATTCCTCCGGTGGACGATCCGTGGCTGACAACGCGTTTTGCGCCTTCGAAGTCAACCAGACCCCGTGGAAACTTTTCCCTGAAGGAGGCAGCCGCGCACCGGACGCCGTGGGGAACGAACAATCGCCATCATCCAACGGACCTGGGTTCAGCTCGGCATCGGGACAATTGTCGGGAAATTTAAGGTCAGTCGACGAGGTGGAGTACCGTTGCGTAGTCGGTTCTCTCCACTGAATGACGGAATTAGACGGGTTAATGCCGAAAAGGAGTAGGCTAGCTCGAGTACCGTTTTGTGGTTAGCGGTACGGGGGAAGTTCGGTTCCCACGTGACACAGAGCCCAAGCGCATCTGTGAGAGCATCTGCTCATTTAGATACCGTTTTTTGCTAAGCATAAACGGTGAGGAAGCTTTGCCTTCCTGCAGAGGTTGACCACCTCGGCGTATGTTTGTGTCTAACGTCGTATGTGTATGTTGCGCGTATCTTTTTTGTGTTAGTGCGTGAGTGTGATTGGCGATCACGCTATTGTGGTAACGTATCCCATATAAATTTTGGCGCGGGTACGTACCGTTTCCTTACAGATAACAACCCAGAACTAGATCGCGACTTTTTGTAAAATACCTGTAAACGCTTCTGGCTGTTGCTACGCAACAACATGGCGACACGGAAGGCCGGTGGCTGCTGGCGATTGAGCGGAACGCGACAGACGACAGCACTTCACGATAAAGAAGTGTTAGTCGAAAACACGCGATCAGCTGAAATTGATTACAAAGGGTCAACGCGATTCGTGAAAAAGTGGAAAAATAAATACGGATTCTCGGGAGACGTTAATGATTGCGATGAATTGGAATCAGTATTAGGAAAACTGTCGCTGAAAGACAAAGAAAAGCGAAAAAACAATGAACACGGAAAACAATGGTACAAGTGTAAAATACTCGTTGAAAGGGCCAGACAAATGCGGGCGAAAAAGTCGAAAGACAAACGTCAAAAGCTGGATGAGGATTTAATTGCAGCCGCTGCCGCAACGGCCGCGGTTTCGGGGGAGCCGTACCCGGCCATCCCCCAAATTCGCAAACTACGAGAGAAAATAATCCAGTACCCCCTCCGTCCTGGCGAACGAATCAAACTCCCGTAACACTCCCCGATCAAACTACCGGACATTATTGGAGTCAAGATAATCCGTTACAAGTTTACCCCATGATTGAAATGCCGGGGGCCGAGGGGGAGGGATCGATATACCTCTACCGGCCATGGACGCCGGCCGACTTTCGAGACATCGCCGCGTCACTCCCAAAACCAAAAGACAACCCGGACGAGTTCGTAAGAGAATTATTAGATCTAGTCCACAGTCATAGGCTAAACGCTGGGGAGCTTTTGAAAATACTCTCATTGACTACCGGGTCCAAATTTGGCGCAGTTGTGGGCGACTTTAATGGTAAAAAAGTTGCGGGAGGTTATCTGTGCTATGATGAACTCATGCAGCTGGGGGGACCCCTTGACCAAATTACCGAACGTTGCACCAAGGCGTACCAGCGGACACAAGATCCGAAACAAATTGCCACATGCATTCAAAGGGCCGACGAAACTACGGACGATTTTTTCCACCGTCTGCGGTCGGTGTTCAAAATACACGGCGGTATTCCTGAGACGCAGTCAGACTTGTTCAATTCGCATTTAAAACAGCATTTGCTGAACCAAGCACATCCTGATGTTACTCAATATGTTAAAAGGCATAATTTGAATTGGCTAACATGTCCGATCGATGAAGTTTTGAATTATGCACGGAATTTCGAGCGACTCGAGAACAAGAAAAAGAAGACAGAGAGTCACGTGACTAATGTTTATTACGCCGCAAAAATCCCACGCGCACACAGGAACACCCTGGGTCCTCCTTATAAAGCTAATAAACAAATAAGGTCGTTTGCTCCATTCAATTTAACCCCTAGGGACCAAAAACGTTTTGTTGAAGGTAGATGTTTCCTTTGTGGGCAAAAGGGTCACATGGTTAAAGAATGTAGACAACGGCAGAAGGACAGGCGCGCGCGGGAGCGTAATAGTAGCACAGAGACCTCCTCATCAGATGAGGAGGATTTACGACCAACACGGAATAAAACAGAGCAGGTAGCTATGACAGCGTTAAAGGCCTCTGCGCCTTTGTTTGAATCGCCTACCTCAAGTGAGGACGAAGGTGACATCTTAGCCGATAGCAATCATGTGTTCGACACGGAAAACTACCTGCTGAGATGTCAAACTTCTCCAATGACTAAACCGGAAATGACGCTGATGGTCGAAGGAATCCCGACTGTTTTTCTTGTTGACACGGGCGCTGACATCACTGTTCTCGGTCGTTGGGATCGTGACACCGTGAAGCCAGGCGCCAGCAAAATTTACATGAAGGGGGCACATGGCTCCGTGCACCCCCTGACGTTATCGCAAACAGTAACCATCACTTCCCCCACAAACCCAGACCGAAAGGCACTCGTCAACGCTGCGTTAAACCCCCGCTCTCCACACAATTTACTGGGACGGGATGCTCAAACGCAACTCGAGATTTACACCATCGTGAATCACAAGGGCCAGGTCGAAGCCCGCATGGGGAGTAGTCAGGGTGATGCTCGCTATTTTTGGACACTCGATTTACCGAATGATAACGCGACTCAAAGTTCCGAATGTCTGGTTCGATTGGCAGGTACCAAATTAAAGCCAGGAGGTAACGTGCAGACGGCGAACAACCTGCACGTGACCATAAGACGTAAGCAGACACCGGGACCAGACCCAGACTACACAAAAGTTTTTCTGGGCCTGGAACCCCGGGGTATTGTCATTGAACATGTGTATTGGAAAGATCAGTGGTGTTTCGCCACAGCGCGGGTGGGAAGGGCGGTTAAGCCCCTACTCTCAACTGGGCAACACATTTACATACCGCTCGGCAAACCAGAGCAACATGAATGGGAAAGCTTGAATTACCTTGCCGGTTCTGTTCCAAACCACACGTGGAGCCCCACCCCCACCAATCCGGGGTGCGAGGAAACACAGCATGGCTGGGTGCGTCAACACATCAATTGGAAAGTGGTGACTACCCCAGCCGTGCATTTCAGCTGACAAATTGCAGTAACACGTAACATACTAACGATAGAGACACAGAACACAACACACGATGATTTGGAATCAAGACAAAGTCTAGCGCCTCACACAGAGGAAAAATATTGGACAAATAAGAGAGCAAAAGCAGATGACGCAGGGATAGAGAAATTGGAAGACGGGAAACCATGGCTTCCAATCTCTTTGGGTGGGCCGCGAGGTTGACACATGGCTTGTCACATGTGTCAACAGGGGGGATGATAGCACCGATGCACAGGTGCACCAATATTGTCACACACATGGGTTTACGCACCTTTCAATTTTTGTTTTTGTTTTTTTGTTTACGTTGTATAATCTGTCTGAAAACCAATGCACAAGGTTCTTTAAGACCGAAAAGAGGAACATTCTAGGGAAACGATACTGTCTTGTCTTTGTTGATGTTTCCGAGCACTCGCGATGATTCCGGAACTGTCGTGAAAGCGCTGTGTGAACGCATAATTACCATGTAGACTTCATAACCTTGCACCAGCGCCGTTGGCGATGGGTGCTTCTACCTTGGCTCACGTGAAAAGACTATTTGACCGAAAGAGATGCATAGGCACAATGACTTGCCAGGATGTTCTGCTCCACAGACTTGCCAGGTCCAAAGTGGAGACTGGTCTTCTTCAAGGTGCTGAAAAGACTTCTCTGGGACAGTGAACGCTGTGATGGCCCCTTCCAAGTGATTGCAACAACAAAAACTGCGGTCAAGGTCGAAGGACGCGGCGGCTGGATCCACCAGTCGCAGTGCAAGCTCCTTCGATTCGAGGTTGTGGGGCCTAGCGACGCCAGTCCCAGGAAGGAAAATCAGCACCCAAACGCCAGCGCGCTGACCTTGTGCGCCGCCGAAAGACCACAATGGGAGAGAGGGTTTTCCGTGGTAAACACACCCCTCTCAAGAAAATGGAGCAGACCCCAGGAAGAGCAGTCATGCGTTGCCTGTGCATCATCAGCATCATCACAACATCCTCGACCTAGGTGCGTCACTGTGGGCACACAGGCCCACGAATGGAGTGACTTGCCTCATGGGATTCAACGCCGGGGAGGCAAGAGACGTTGTTTGTATATGTTTATGTTCCTGTTTTCGTGTCATTTGCGGAATCCTGCTGGTCAGAGGTTGTGCTGCCAAATTCATGGATGATATCAAAGTGAAGTGGCGGCTCAGCTAACTGTGGCCATGTCTGAATACCAACAGGTGCACACGGATTCTGATGAAGATTATTTTAACACTGATTTCGACGATGATTTACTGTAACCTTGCGTAAGCCCGTATGACGACTTCACAGAAAGGCATTGCAGATGTGAATGTTTGATGTTTTTGGGTTGGCTTACTTTGTACATAGTAGTTGGTTAGTATAGTTAAGTTTTGATTTTTAGTGCATGTGTGTTTGGGTTAGGTTTTGGTTTCCATTTACTGTGTTTAGATTGGCTTTTGATTTCCATTTACTGTGTGTGTTAGATTAGATTTTGATTTTCATTTAATGTGTGTTTAGATTAGATTTTGATTTTCATTTAATGTGTAGCCATTGCCCGGGAAGGGTTTTCTGTCCTGATCTTGTTACACTCCTCCCCATTTTTCCCCAGGACAGTTTTTCCTCCCACCCGTGCAATTGCATATCGATGTCACCTGGGCGTCTGACGAAACTTTAATGATGATACAGAGGAGGGAATGACAGAGAAATCTATGAGCAAAATGTATCATGTTAAAGTTTCATTTAATTTGAGCACATCTAAACGTTTGGGTGCGTATCCAGCACCCCCAAATGCCTACGCATTAAGACAAAGGCACCGGCGACCTGGTCGGAGGGCTTTTGAAGTCCACAATGACCACGTCAATGCAGAGGGGGGCGAACAGAGGAGATAAGGATAGACCCGGTCACAAAGGGGGAAGCAATCATTTGGGAACAGTGGTTGAACATCAAAAGACGATTTGAGAACACCCGTCGCGCCCAGGCGACATTTGTCTCCGCAAAGTCTGCAACATGTTGATTCAATGTTGACCAAATGCTAAGGTGTCAATGTACCGGTGGTTCAAAGCTCAAACCAAGGTAACCAATCACTACCGAGGGGCCGGACCAGGGGTGCGGTATGCAAACGTCGGGGGCAGTGTTATTTCTTGTATTTTGCATATGTCACAATAAAAGGTCGAACTCATGGAGGGCGGCTCGGAGAGTGTGATCGCGGAGCAACTAACCGTCGTTCGCTCTCAGAGATCCGCTCCCGTCGATATTGAAGACAATTTTCCTGTGTGCCGAGTCATTTCTTTAACTTTGTCCGAGAAAAATCTCTGACAAAAACCGAAACCACGCTCTTTTTAAAATAAAAATGTTTACTGAACACATCTGCTCACAATGGAAAGCAACAAGAGGAAGCGTCCCTTCCTCGTCTACCCGAGGAAACGTCATTTCCTCGTGTAAGGAAGGCGAGAGGAGTCAAATGGTGCATTCAAGTGCGCTCAGTTTGTTCGTTCATCCGAGGCATAAAAAACTCGAAATTTTTGGTCGAAAACCGAATTGGTTGAGAACCGAGACGTTCGAAAACCAAGGTTTGACTGTACAGACAAACAACACTCCCATTCATACTCATGAGTGCCACATCATAAGGTACACTCTCTAATGAGCAATTGAAAGCTGTTAGTGATATTTTGATGAATTCATCAACTATAGGTACACATCAGGAAAATGTCCACACAATGAGCTACAGTGAGGTACGCTAACGTCTCCTGCAGTATGCTCACATTTCGTTTTTGTGCGAATTGAAAGCCTTATTTCGGTCGGTGTCCAAATTGTATGAAATGTATGTAAATATAAATATAAATAAAATCGTGATCATCTTTTTTCACATCAGTGGTTGTCCGGGGCAAATTACTTATTAGTGCTAGACCCAAGCCTGTTAGCACCAAGCTCGCTGGTGGTTAGCGCCTACGGTTCATGTATGGAAAGTCCAAGACAACCAGGTGGGATGCATTCTAACCAGCGGGGGCTTTGTAGTAATGCGTTGGCATATGAAAGATGCTAGATGAAGTAGCATCAAATTTTCAGGTCATATTAGCGGTATTTGATTGACGGTTGAGCATGCCGTTGCATCAACGAATTGAGCGAATACACCCACAGTGGTCGGAAGTGCAGACAACGGCTTGATTTTTCATGATCCTCAAGCCTCGCTTTATATACTTGCCAATTTCTTGAAAAATTTAAATTTGGCTGGGTTGTTAACGCGGCTCTTTTCTCTTGACAAAAAGACATTTATTTTCACTTTACACCTCCGATAATAGCACTCATACAAGGACGGTAACAACATTCATTCAGCTGCAACTCAAAATAATGTTTCGCATTTTGTGTATTAGAAAGAATAAAGAGCCATGACACAGAGGAGATCATAATTAATTAAAAAAGTGAAGGTCAGGAGAGCAGGAGGTCAGTACAACTACCACATGGACAACACTCTCAACACCTGCCTTGGGAAATGTGGGCACATTTCCCAAGGCAGGTGTTGAGAGGGTAAGTGTGGAAACGTGCTTGGCTCAGTCAGCACTCGGAACCTGAACAGTTGATACCACGAGCAAGGCACATAACAGGATTTACAAGAGTGCAGCAGATAAAATTGCCAACTAGGCAGAAAATCTGAGCCCTAAATCTTTGTAGCTCCATGAAATGCAGTCTGAATGAACGCGGTTTACGACGAGCAAGTGCGCAGCGTGAAGCGTGAGCGAGCACGTCACAGGAGTGTGCCAGGCTCTGTCACGCCACGCCGCAGCTGTGACAGGTCGGCCAGAGTCAGCAGGTATATAGGTCAATCCCCCGCGACTCCTTCAATGGGGACACGTGCTCCGGCCTGTGGATTAGAGCGGAAATGAAGGCTCATCCACAGAGCAAGCAGCACTCAAGCCCAGTCAAAGTCACTTCTACGCAGGGTGGCCAGGCCCATTTGAGGTGAATATGAAATACCATGCAATCGTAAATTTATGAGAAGTCTTGCTGAGCCATGTATGCAATTCAAAAAAATATGCCTTCGTCGTTCTTCAGGTATCTGAAAAAACTTTCAGAGTACAGGCAACTTTCTTCGTGTGAATACGTGAATACCGAATTAATGACGAAGTTTCAATAAGATAAGATAAGAAAACCTTTATTTGTCCCACACTGGGGAAGTTTGCAATCTACAGCAGCAGAATTGAAGGGGGGTAGAAAAGAAAAACAAAGTATTGCATGCACAAAATAAATGTTTTAGAAAAAAAAGAACTGTACACAGTACGGAATGCAATAATTCTAGACTGTGTTGCCACAGTTACCTTGAAAAAGTAACTTTGGTACTTTATTGATAACTTTATTTTAAAAGTAAGATTTGTAAAGTTGCTTTAACAGTTGATTGACACGTTTGGCACACACACAAAATTTTTTTTTTTAAATATATACATATATATATACATATACATATATATATATGTGTGTGTGTGTGTGTGTGTGTGTGTGTGTGTGTAAAGAGAGAGAGAGAGAGACAGAGAGAGAGGGAGAGAGTGAGAAAGAGATATGACGTGTATGTGAGCGTGTGATTAATTGTTTGCGCCTCAACAGTCTTTCTTTGAAAAGGGGCACTAAAACAGCACAATATTCTGAATGCAACTACCTTATTGATCACCCAGTCACATTCCATTAGTCATTCTCTGATCTCCACCTTTGCAGCTTTAATTAGCATTCAGGCAAAATGGCAGTGCAATGGGAGAATACGGGAAGAGAATGTGGCTGAATAAACGAGGCATATGCATCTGTCAATAATTGCGTGATTCGCCAGTAGCATCAGAGCACGGGTTGTTCTCACTCTCCCATGGCGACGCAATAAGATGCACGATTCAAATTTGCTTTTTCTGTATTCACGAAGGCCAAACCTCTATCCGCTTATCTCATTTCGAAAATGTTATTAAAGCTGCAAAACAATCTTATGCTGTGGCGGGCAGATGCGTCCAAACAGGCTTGTGTGTTGGCGCATGTGTGTGGCCCCAGGACACATTAATCAGACAGTCTCTTGTACCCACGTTTTCTATTCGACAAGCTTCTAAAACTAACTTCCAGCAAACACATGCTGTGTACTCTCATTCATATTTGCAGCTTGCAAATTATCAGCACTGTGACTTATTCGCCGTTTGTAACAACAATTTGGGTTCTAATTTGACATGTTCACGCTATATTGTTATTGCTACTGATCCCTGCATGCATTTGACCACCACTGTCGTCTAGCACGGTGGTGATTATTTGACAAATTCACTGTGAAAGATTTACGTCTTCCTATCTACTATTGCAGGTCCGCAATTGCTCGTACTTGCTTTAACACAAATTGTTCTAAACGTTACACCGCTTACAACATGATTTTTCTTATACACATAGAAGGCGCAAGTCACAATCATTTATTGCTTTCAAAACCTGTAGAACCAGCGTTAGGATTATGTGAACAATTCCTCCACAATAAATATTTAGGACAGAAGTGAACGTTGCGGGTTATTTGATTGGAATATATTTTACAGTTTCCAGCAACACGCGCACATAAATGAACACCTGGCATCACATTTCAATTGCTGCTTCTGTGAAATCCACAGCATCTATCTGAGATCACCACTGTTGTTCTAAAACAGAGGAGGAAATTACTGGCTTCATAATTACAGGCAGTTTCGGGCCAAAATAGTATTTAGGAGCCTCAGAGGACAAGAAACAATCCTTGACAGGTGCTATTCCCTCAAGAAAAAGAACAAAGAGACTGGCAATTGCCTAATACCCTGTCTACAAATACTCAGTGGTCATCTCGAGCAAGCAAACAACGCCCATAATGGCTTTGAAACAGACTCGGTATCTAGCATTCAAACACGTAACCGAGAGTGACTCCATTTAAGTACATTGCACTTGTTTGCGGCAGTAAACTTTGCAGACAGTCAAGCTGAAGCGTTTCCGCTACATGGAGGCAGTGGGTTGGCCATCGCTGATTGGGCAAAATGTCCTCATCTAACTTTGGCCTGCCATGTTATTGTTGTCAGTCCAGAGCTCAGAGCGATGGCCCCCCTCGCTAACTGATCTGGTCAGCTGCCCGACAGCTGCAGCACAGAGAGATTAGCAAGGGGTTAAATGTAATATGTGAGCGATCAGCGAGCTTTATCTCTTTCATTTTGTCTGTCAATCTCGTGACCCTTTCATCAGAGAACTCCTGCTGTCTGGCTGTCCACTGACATACAACCACGCGCCCCTGTTCTATAATCTCAAATTTGTGTCGCATGCCTTTTAGTGTTTCCAGCCTCCGAGCTCAGAGCACAGAGAACACTCAAAACGAACCCCCACTTCCTCCCTAATGCCCGCAGTAAGCATTAGGGGAGTAGTTGCTTGCCTGGGGTGCTGCAGAGAGGAGCGAGCGGGTACACCCATCAGGCGGGTGAAATGATGTGTTGAGACAGGAGGACCCAGAAGCAGGGGTGGGAGGAGTTCTCCTGCCCACCTCCGTGGCTCTGACAGCGAGAATAGACGTGGCGCTACCCCGCCCCCCCAAGCATCGCTAAAACTCGTTAGCATAGCCACCAGGCCTTGAAGATGATGAGTTCTGAAAAGGTGATTAAACCAATGCTGAGGTTCCTTGTAGGCCTGGCAGAGAGACATTCACTCATGAGGTAAGAGAAGCATGGCAGAGGCATAAAACACCACTGCAAAGGATGGGGGGAGCGATTGGTAATTTAACTTCTACATGCTTCTCGGATAGCCATTCATCAAAAGAGCTGTTCGTGCAGCCACAACTGGGAACAGGTGGAGGCTGACTTCAGAGCCATCTTGTGAAAAATGAACTGCATACTGCACGGAGGCTTAGCAAGATCAAGCACGTAAAAATGCATTTGCTGTGTTAAAATGTGCCCCTTTTGCATTTTCCTCTCACTTATCAATTTCCTTTCACTCTCAAATTCACAAGAAAGCAAAACAATAAAGCCACTGAAATAGTTTGAATTATTATTACAGGGTCTCGTCTATTATTTGAAATGTGATATATTAATATTACTGTACCGTATATTATTATTGTTTTAGTCATTCATCTTATTACGCTTTGAAGCGCAGCAGTGTGATATACAGCTACAGCGATTTTCGATGAAATCAATGTAACTTCAGTTTCGTGCCAACCGCCAAGATCCAAGAACGGAGAGCGATCGTCATCGCAAACAGAAAACCAGCATTCTGTGTGTGCTGGTTGCCACATATTTGGGAAACAGTCACCGCTCGACACCACATCATGCCACTCCCTGTCTACAGCCGAGGCACACGATGAATTCTGTCATCGAGTCCTCTGTGGATTAAACATAGCGTGTGGAACCATTTTAGCATTGTCCTGTTAGTCTGAAATGCAAGTTATACTCAACTTTTGTTTTGCCATTCCAATCTGCTCTACTAGAGCATATTTACAAGACTTTGTATTAGTGTAATCATACAACAAGGCACGATATTCTCAAATGGCACTTATTTGTGTAGGTGGAGCATTACAATGTTGTGTAGGGGGGGGGGGGGTTAAGCACTGTACTTGTGGGGATCGCTGCACTCCCTCAACGCAGATTAGAAAGATTAGCTCTTTCATCCAAAATGCCCCACTCCCCAACTCACACAACTCACACACATACATTATACTCACTTTTTTCTATTACTGTACTGTATATCCAAATCACCTCCTGGAATTTTATCGTATTATGTGCAGAGGTTTTAAAATGCTCTCCCTGCTGTTGCTGCTAAAAAATAAATAAAGAAATAAAACAAATGCCGCACACACTGAGACAAGAGAGGGCTAAGCATCTATGTTGCAATGTCAACAGAGAGCAAGACAACCGCAAGTAATTGCCAACTCAATCAATGTCATCTGAAAGTAGTCTTCGAGTAAGGGATGCATTTGGAGGGAGAAGAGTGATGATAAGAAGAGGATGTGAGTGCATGTGTATATGTCAACAATTGAGAGAGAGGCAAAGGGAGGGGAACAACGAGAGCAACGCAGTCAAGGATACAGCGAAAGGGAAAGTTTTTCCTCATCATCTACATCACTGTCTGGTAACGTAGGAAAATGTCTAAAATGATTGACAACGATAAGCATAAGCAACTCAAAACAAAGAAATATTTAAAATTCACGTACAGCACCGCTAGAATTTATCCAATTTAGACCGTAGGTATTCATCAAATGTATGCAACTTTTTTTTTTTCGTTCAATGACAGCAGCAGACGTGATCTGTGCACACAGTGGCTTGCATAACAAGCAGCACAAAGGGATATTAGAAGTATTAAAAGCAGCTGACCGGGGACGGATGGCTGTTTAAATTGCTGATAGTGTACCGTCGTCACTTGGGGAGCCGCCAGGCTGCGCGCGGCAGGCTTGGATGCGAGATGCCGCCAGCCATCTGGCTTTGGAAGGAACTCCTAGGGGGGGGATGCAGGCCGGTGCCAACCTTCAGAAAACACTTCCAGCAATGTTTGAGAAGTAGAATGACATGTTCATCAATACTTGCTCGAGAGTGGCTGCTGCGTTCCTGCAGTGGTAATATATGTACAAATATGTGCCGTGCATATCCAAGGCCACTGACGTCCGTGGATATTGGTAATCGTGACTGGAGAAATTGCTAAATGGATGAAAGGATTATGGTTGCGATGTGACAATATGGGTGCACGGAACACATCATTAGCTGAGAAAAGAAAGTGCTGTTTGTCGTCGAAATGTAAATGAAATATTGTGTTTGAAGGGTGCATTTTCTTCCACATTATAGTTTTATATGCATTTCCTCTTTATATTTCATCATGTGCTTAACATTCAACGTTTTACTGCATCCTGAGTTCCAGGCACACGCAAAATGAGTAGTTCTTGCAGATGGTGTTTCAAATGATAAAAAGTGCCCTTGTACGGACTGTAATTGCTTTGTCACAGCTGAGCATATTTAAGAATGAGATTGTAGAAGAGCCCTTCAGTCAACTGGATTGAGAAGACAACACGGAGAGACCAAAACTGAACGTGATCACGTCACATAGATTAGTTGACCATGCTGAAAAGAATAATGTCACTCTTATTTGTGTTAGCTTTAAAGAGAGTGTTTCAAGATGCTAAGGAGACAAGTTTTGTCCAGTTAACATCTGTCGCTGACTGGCGACCAGTCCAGGCTGTAGTTGGCCATTCGCTCGAAGTCAATTGGAATAGACTCCAGCTCCCAGCGACCTTGAACAGGATAAGCCGGGGGTCGGAAACACACGGCTCCAGAGTCGCATGCGGCTCTTTAGCGACATCTAGTGGCTCCCTGGAGCTTTATTAAAAAAATGCTTGAAAATGGAAAAAGTGTTTGATAGTAGGCTAATATAGCTCAAATAGATATAGATACATGTTGCAGCTCCGAAAAAGGAGAGCTGTGGTGTTTTTAAAAAAAAAACGTACACTTTCTATGTACTTTTAACAGTCTCGGCAAACACAGACGTATGCATCCCACTCCGTGTCTTCTCTCTTCTCGTTCGACTTGAGAGGCGTTCAAAGACAGCCTCGGAAAAACGGAAATTAATGATCACTTCACTGACACTAAGAAAAGTGAAAATAATGCACCAAAACAACAAAATCAAGCGAGGAAATGGGATAAGCAGGGTAGAAAATGGATAGATGGATGGAAGGACAGATACATCTCAAATGTGCTGTCAGGGGAACAAATATGTACTTGAGGCTAATTCTCCCGTTCATAACTTCTCCATTGTGAGACAAATAAAGGTTTTCTTATCTTAACACCTAATAGGATGTCGCAAATCTAAGTTCTCAAACGGCATGTTGACTTTTTGTTGTCTATACTGCACATCCTCAGGATGGTCACGGATGTGGTGGTATGCAATCTAATTTCTTAATTCTCATGTTTATCCATGTCAGAAGAAGAAACTATCAGGCATTCAGTTCTCTCCTCACGCATGTGCGCACACACCAACATATTGACCTTATGTGGCACGAGAAATCAAACACAGCTCTCTCGCTGCTCTACACTGCATGAACTATTTATAATATTCTCCCTCATTGAATAATTGATGGGCTACGTTTCTCCACACGTTTTTGACTGCTCCGTGAAAAGAAATTCCATATTTTTACTAATGATGTTTGAAGTGCTTATGCCTCCCAGTGTATATCTTAAAAGCGATGACCGCATCGTATCTGTGCACAATATGGACAAATAATGTTGTAGCGAAACACTCAGGTCAACTTATACATGACAAATTATGTCGAAAGCACATTTTCATATATTTACATTCAAGACAGAGCCAAAGTTTAGCATTCACTTTGCTGCATATGCCCTCCTCTCTTCCTGTAAGAGATGAAGATGCATGCAATGCACTGTAAACTCGAGGGGAAAAAAAGAAAAAAAAGAAATACGAGACAAGGTTGCTCTTAATCTCCTTGAGAGGCGTGATCGTGGAGTAGAGGCTCCCAACGCAAGGACATCTCATACATGAGCCGCCCGTGACTTTTTGGGCGCTAATATATGAGGCCTGCTTTGCAACACAACAAAGTTGGCGTCCGCGCACTCATTATCTCCGATTTTCACTCTCCTCTCTCCATTTATCACCTTGATCGCTTCTCTCCTCCTCCGCTTGTTTTCACACCGACGTCTGGTCACAGATTAGAAAGGGGGCGACAACAGCTACGTTTAAGGATGAGTTACGGATGTTGTCACTTGTGAAGTAACTATATTGGTGTCAATATTTGTGCTGTACAAAAAAATGTAATTTCATATCAGTAGCTGAAAATTTACATCATGACTTTGTTCAAAACGGGATGCATCATAAGACGGCCAGAACTAATACTCCAGACTGTTGTTGCAACTGTTTATAAAGTCTTTTATCTTTGCAGAAACACGAAGAAAAAGCCCATGGCAATCATGTTGAGTTATACTCGGCCTCGAGAAATTTGATGTTCATCTCACATTCAAATCATGAATAAACAAAGTCCATGCCGGCGGATGTGCAAATGAATGTTGATGGGGTTACTTGAGACATCTGAACTAGACAAGGTTCCCCTAGTAGTGGAAGGGTGCAATAATAAAGTGCTTTCGAAAACCCTAGTGAGACAGGCGGCTGATTTCTACATGCAGTTGTGGGGAAAAGACGCCAAGACACAGAACAGTCAAGTTTGCAGAGTTTGGAAGAGGATGAGGACTGTGTCAAACACACCGTGGAAATCAAGCTGGATTCAAAATTGCAAACCTCATCGTATTCACACACTCAGGAACATGCTTCCTGCCAGTTTGCTTGGAACAAAACCAAAATGTGTTCACGACTCTGTCAACTAATGTACCTTTTTCTGGAATGAGCTTTGGAACATAGCGAATGGGGCAGAAAAACAATGCACGTAATAACAGAGTAAAAGTCGTCGAAAAGTTTGGTAGATTGTTAGCTCCATAAACAGTGAAGCATGAAAGGGATGTCTGGAAAAACAAACCAGCTCGCTGTTTCCATAGCGATCTATGAATGGCCTGTACTGAAGCTTGTGACAACCAGACGCCAAGGAAGACAAGTTAAAAAAACAACAAAAATGCCTCGCAGAATGCCTGTAATTATTTCTGTCATTCAATTGGAATTTATTTGCATAATGAGACTTGCTGAAGCCCAACCCTGGAAGTCAATGCACAACTCGTATGCTACCAATTGGATCCCAACCACGGTACTAGACCGGTAAAAGACATCAAGGTTCCTGATTTTTTTCTTTTTTCCACCTCTGCATTTTAGAGGTGTTTTTTTTTTTCCACAATTGCCTGTACGTTATATTTTGTACATTTCATCTAATTGCTTCAACCTTACCAAATACCACAGCAAATCGGTTCAAAAAAACTGAGCGGTTCTCTCACGCATCCTGAAACATTAATCAGCAAATTCCACAAAAGACCCTATGATGGAGCACGAAAACCAGCCGAAGCAAAGGGAGGTGAAAATAAGCGATTGATGGCATTTTACGGCACCTGAAGCCAAGCGCTTTGTCATCCACGCAGGAATTTTGACATTTTCTCACTGACAACAGCCAGCCACAAATTCTTAACCGCAGGACCCTCTGGGCAAGGATACGACACAGCATTTCTAACGGAAGCTTATCTACTGATCATGAAATAGAAAAAAAAGAGAAATAAACAATCTGCAGTGTGCTGCTCTAAATGCACACTACCCGTTTCAGGCCCTTACCTCGACTAGGTGTGGAGTGGGGTTGAATCCGCACTTGTTGCACACTTTGGAGTGGCACTGGGTGCAGGTGTTATAGTTGGGTTGTTCGCTTGCGTTGCCGAGGTTAAGGGCCATCTTGCAAAGAGGGCAACAAGCTTTGGGTTTGGCGGAATCTGAAGACGCAGATTGCTGCTGAGGAGGAGGTCGAGACCCTTGTTGTGCAGATGGAGGTCCTGAGTGTTTAGGTGTCCCAGGTCCTGGACCGTGAGGTCCACCTGGTTTCGGGGCCTGTTTTGTGGGTGGTTGTTGTGGCTGAGTGGTCTCAGATATCAGTGTACTGGCTTGGTTAAGGAGAGAAGCACCAAAGCCAAACAATTTCCCAAAGGTCTGCTCAGGAGGTGGAGGCTGTCGTGAAGGAGAGCTGCCTGCGCTGCGCGTCTGGTCCTGGCGGGGGTGGTGGGGTTGGTGGGCAGGTGAGTTTCGGGACAAATCGGGCTGGGACGGTGCTTTGGCCATGCCAGGGAGAGGCACTGCCCCCGGAGGCAACTTTGTCGGTGGCTGACGTGGGCCAGCTGGACCAGTCTGTTTCGAAGGGCCTGAAGCGGGCTGTGTCTGTGCTGGCCGAGTCTGAGGAGTTGTCTGCATCTGAGGGGCAGGCTGAGACGAAGCGTCAGGTTTGAGTTCTGGTTTGGCAGCGTGGGAAGGAGAGTTTAACTGTTGTTGACTCTTGGATCGTGGTGTGGTCATATCCATCCCCAACGCTCTCTGCATCTGACAGTTCAGGCAAAGCCACTCCTGCACCTGAAATAAACACGGGCAAAATACGACAGTAAGTAAATAAACAGGACATGATGTATTCAGTTGACTATCCGAAGAGACAACTGTGCAAGTGTTGGATCCAGCACGAACACAGGCATCCTCCAAACGTACTGGACGGTGACTTTATGTTGTTGAAAATGATATCCACACAGCCATAAAAAGGTCAGCAACAGTTTCGATTTTCAATTGGCCTCTTTTCTTTTTACACTTATACGCATGAATCGTTCGCAACATTATGACTGTAAAAATGCACACGAGCCAACATAAGAGCAGTATCAAAAATGATGCCCGTTAAATATAACGATGCTCAAATTTGGATTGTCACAGATGCGGGTACTGTAATCGATTCACAGTAAATGGTATGATTGTGGTTCTAGTTTGGCAGTTATAATTGTGTAAAACTGTGTTGCAGCGTGCTGAGAACGGATGAGATCATTTTGGCTCGACATCCCAGAGTTGAATTGGATGCAGTTTGGACACAGTGGAAACAAATCATTTCAAAATATATTTATGATATTGGAGGTGACAGAGAAGACCACCATCACTATTCTAAATTATCCTGTAAAATGGGGTTTTAAATCACAGCGAATCAAAGAAAATAATGAGTCATTCTTTTCGAGATCTCTTGATGTGACATGCACGTACAAGCTTTCTTTCCCTACCCTTCATCCAATGCTGGCAGGGACAGGCTCTAACCCTCTCTGAAGGGGAAACATTTTGTATGGAAGAGCACAGAATTGAATAAGGAATGATGTTAAGTATCTAATTGGAAAAGGATTGAAGTTGCCCTTTGCCTCCGGGTGGGAATTTACTGGCAAACAGCATTTAACCAGAAACAAACGTGCAGGACATAAATTTGACAAGCAAAATGATTTTTGGGGGCTGTCTCTATAGAAGCATGGCGGCCGTGGATTTTGTCATCTTTCCTTGAGCCTTTTTCTGTAGCTCATCCCTTTGTGCCGCTTTCAACATTTCATCTCACTATGTGATGCCTTCCTCATTAAAATCGTTCCACCCATTCTGTTCTTCTTTTCTTCTGCTGTGGCCATTTCCTTTACATCTATGCTGCAGAAACTTCGCACTTGTTGCATGGTTGCGTCGAGGCACATAATAAGCTGAGAGTCGGAAAAAGGCCTTCCTCCGCCTGATGGCACATGGCCACGTAATAATTGCCATCCCGGTAATTTGACAGCTGCCTCACCATTGTAGCCAGTTGAATCACAATTCCGTTCAGTTACCTTGTGGTTTAAATTCTGCATTTCTAAATATTGTAAAGAGTTCCCTGTAAAAAAAAAAGTTAATGCCTCACAAATATTGCCAGTAAAGGTTTCACAGATCTCCGCTCTGTGACTTGAAATATCCATCCATCTATTTTCGAATCCGTTTATCCTCACGAGGGTCGCGAGCGTGCTGGAGCCTATCCTAGCTGTCATCGTAGGAGGGGTACACCCTGAACTGGTTGCCAGCCAATCGCAGAGCACACATAGACAAACAACCATTCGCGCTCATAATCACACTTAGGGACAATTTAGAGTGAGTCATTTTGCCATTTGACTCAGTGTCTATTTTTAACCCTCTCGGCCATTCAACCATTCACTAATGCTGTTTCCTCCTTTTCAGAAATAGTTACCCATTTGGAGTTCTGTTCTCAATTTGGTATAAACCCTAGACCAGCAACACAAATATAAAATAAAAATGTTGGGACTGACTTTCAAGCCACCACACTTCTCTAATCCTCATGAAATGTGATCCCTTCTGTTGACTCCTGGAAACTCGGAATCGACTAAAATGACATTTGCCACACTTGGGAGTGGCACGGTGTCAGGTGCACTAATCACTTGAGCGAACACAAAGTAAGGCTAACGGAATGAAGTCAATTGAAAAGGGGAATCGGGTCGAAACAGCCAAGTGAGGAAAGCCGTGCTTCTCAGCCACTGAAGTAATATGACGTGAGTGTAATATTTGAAATGCAATGAGGACTGGTGCGTTCCAGTCATTCTCACTCAGACATTCAGTAAATCAGCAGAGACAGAGTAAGTCACACGCACAGCAGCATGGGAGCCCCTGTCTGGTCTCCTGCCAATCCTTAATATAAAGAGTGATGAGGTCACGGTTCTCTCTTGTCAGTCAACAGTGAAACTGTGAAGTCTGGGAAGCAATGTCGAAAGAATATGGAACAACAAAACATCATCCAATCAGAGATTCACAAATGGAAAATCCTTTTTCTCTCATTGCCATTGTCTCTATTTTTCCTTTCCAAATGACATTTGGGATAATCAAATAAGTTAAGCTCATTTGCGGGTGGAAAAAAAAAAACATCGGACAAACAAAGTATTGCGCAACAGGGACAGCAAGCAACTATTTATCACTTTCATTGTGGCTCTGCCCTCCTCTCCGCCTCATCTCTCCATTTCATTTCTCTCTGCGTCCCCCTTTTTATGAGGCAATCATGTGAATCTTTATGAAATCTGATCTCGACCAGAGAACAAAGACGAGCGCTCTCCACACATCGGCTCTCTTTCCTCCTTTGCCGTCGCTTCTCTTTGACACGTCTGTCTTTTTTACTTTGCTATCGATATTTCTCTACCATATTTACATTTCTCGTACATTCCTCCTGAATTTCCCCCTGCAGCTTCATCTACATCTCTTTGGGACATGAGACCCCTTAATTCAGGTGTCATGTTTGATTGTTGCCTATTCCGTTACTGAATGAATGAACAGGATTGAGAAAAAAATGTTCAGTCAATTTCCCCGAAACTCTTTTAGTGTGATTGCATTGCTTTTTTTTTGTTTGTGTAAGATCTGAAAACAGCATCTGAATTCATCATCGAAAAAAAAGACAGAAGAGAGTGGACAGAGATGAACAATTTGATGCCGATACAAATAAGTATTGTTTGGCCTTGTGGGTCTGTGAAAATAATGTCATTCAAGTTATAACCAACTGGAGGAGCCTCCAACTTGAAGAAGTCAAGAGACAAGGTCGCAGGTATCACGAGATCACAATGCAATCAGAATACTTGGGATTCAATAGCCAATTAATCGCTCTCAAATTGGGCCAAAACACATTGATATTCTTCCTGACGCTTCTTCCCTCCCTGTCTGACTTTGCTGCAAAACTAAAAAGTCTGGATTTCTGTGTGAAAATGGGCACGGTGATGATACAATACATGGAGTAATGAAATGATTCGGAGGTACGCTAGGGCCCTTAAGGGACAACTGGGGAGGGGGGGGGGGGGGGTTGCAAGGTTTGACTCAGCATACTGGAGAGTATGGGATTCATTTTGTCCGATGTGCACACCCGTGCAATATCGAGAAATAGACAACCAAAAAATTCTCTCTCAGTTTCATTAATTCCCCTTGGCTCAATTCAGCATGATGGCACACATAACTTACTTTTAGATATGAATGCACGTGCAATGCAAAAATAAAGCCTACAAGGATACATAACAAAGCAAATGTTTGATCGACTACCAGCATTGTCAATTCACTGTCTAATCGTAATATGGTCCCTGACAAAAATGTCACTAAATATCCATCCATCCATTTTCCGAACCGCTTCATCCTCACTAGGGTCGCGGGGGGTGCCGGAGCCTATCCCAGCCGTCTTCGGGCAGTAGGCAGGGGACACCCTGAATTGGTTGCCAGCCAATCGCAGGGCACACAGAGACGAACAACCATCCACGCTCACACTCATACCTAGGGACAATTTAGAGTGCACGATCAGCCTGCCATGCATGATTTTGGAATGTGGGAGGAAACCGGAGCACCCGGAGAAAACCCACGCAGGCCCGGGGAGAACATGCAAACTCCACACAGGGAGGCCGGAGCTGGATTTGAACCCGGTACCTCAGCACTGTGAAGCTGACGTGCTAACCACTGGACTATCAGGCCGCCCTGTCACTAAATATCCATCCATCCATTTTCCGAACCGCTTCATCCTCACTAGGGTCGCGGGGGGTGCTGGAGCCTATCCCAGCAGTCTCCGGGCAGTAGGCGGGGGACACCCTGAATCGGTTGCCAGCCAATCGCAGGGCACACAGAGACGAACAACCATCCACGCTCACACCCATACCTAGGGACAATTTAGAGTGCCCAACGAGCCTGCCATGCATGTTTTTGGAATGTGGGAGGAAACCGGAGCACCCGGAGAAAACCCACGCAAGCCCGGGGAGAACATGCAAACTCCACACAGGGAGGCCGGAGCTGGGATCGAACCCGGTACCTCAGCACTGTGAAGCTGACGTGCTAACCACTGGACTATCAGGCCGCCCTGTCACTAAATATGATTAATGAAAAAAAAAAATGCATAGATTCGCAACAAGTAATATGACATAACAAAAAAAAAATGTTTGTTTGGAATGCCCCATTCAACTTGATTTTAGGATGAAGAAACTTTAAATGCAGCGGGTTGGAGGATAATAATTAAACCAGTGTCCCAGATTTTCTTTCTGGCAATTCTCCTTGCAACATATTTCAGTTTATGCAAAATTCAGACTGCAGAGTCTCACATGGTTTCTTGACCCAGTTCACATTGTTTGTCCACTTCAAGCTACAGCTTGACATTTTCGGCAAAAGTGCTTAACACTGACATTTACTACACAGCAATGGATAACATGTACAGATCGTCAGAAATTATGAAGATATGCATTTTGAGGTTTCTTTTCACGCTCGCCATGAAATGATTCTCAGTAAATCAGAGCGGCAAGTTGAAAACATTTGTGACAATTAAGCAAACTTATAATTATCTTTCAGTTTTAAATGTGTTGTCTGCTCCTTGAACTAGCCACAGAAAGAGAAAGAAAAGCTGCTCCATAAACAGCTGTAATAGATCTGAAACTGAACATCACATCACACATAGTAATCGGTAATCTATATTGTTCAAGGCACAATACGATTGGGCCGCATTGTGGATTGGAGACACGTGAAGTTCAACATTTTAATGAATTTGAGGAAATGAGGTGCCCAAGTACCCCGAGGCACAAAGGCTTAATTAAATAAAATTTCTGAAATGCATTCTGTGACTTCATTGCAATAACCACTTCGTTTCAGTCACAAGCAGATTTATGTAAATAAAGTTTTAAAAAAAGAAGAAAAAAAAGACTGCAGTCTTCCAACAAGACCATGCATTTATGTCTAATAGCTAGCCAAAAAAAAAAAATAGTAAAATGCATTATATACATTATATATACTGTACATTGAGCGCTACTTGAGTACGTCAAACGCCGCAGACATATTAGATGTGGCAAACTGATGTGAATCTTTAGGAAACCTCGTGCACTTGCTCCTTCAAGATCTGTCATCAGGCCAGAAGTCATTGGATTAAAATGGAACCATTGCTTTTCAATGTATGAGGGCATTCAAACGGGATTTTCCGAATATAATTTGCCGATTTTATGCCTAGTATGATGGCCACATCCAATATGGCGGAATGCGCTGGCATCTCTCTCTCTCTCTCTCTCTCTCTCTAAATATATCTTGGGTTGGCTTCGCCCCTATTCCTCGCGTATAGTGGGGGTCCAATGTGTGACAGACACTTCTTAGAAGCAGTCATCAGGCTGCTCAGTATTTGAACTGTGTCACCTGGCATGAAAGTTTTTGTAAGTCCTGTCACTTGTCTATTAAAGTTTTTTTTTTCTTTGAAAACGTACAAGGTTCATTTTATTCGATGCACCAAGTTTGCTTCGGTTGTGGGTGTAGGCAGTGGCCGCCTACTTGATTATTTTAGTCATACAGGGAATCATGCTGCTAATACAGACAGCTTTTCTGCAATCTCTTTGTGTGAGGGCATTTCTTAAAACTTTTCCATCGCTTGTGGGATTGTTGGTAAAAAGAAAAACTACAAAAGGAGGCAGCTCCAAGACACCCTTCAAACGTTTTAAAAAGTCATGACTGCATGACTCGTTCAAAGCATGTTATAAATCTATTTTACAGAAACTATGGGAGCCACTGCCATCCTCCTCAGGGGATAGAACATCAAAAGATTTGGGTTTTTAAGGCGGTTCGTCAACTATTGCTTAATATCAGTGTTCAAATAGAAGATGAAAGCGCCACGTCAATGTAGGATAGCATGCATAGCAGGCAGACTCAATGTTTAAATGTATGATGATACATTTCTTTCTCAATCTGTAATTATTTGCCATCCATCCATCTATATATATATACACACACACACACATATTTATTTTTAAAAATTTACGATGGTTCACTCTATGTCTTTCCACTGCAGCACCTTAGACCCAAGCCACCATTTCGAGGTAGGAACTATTAATAGAAAGTGGACCAATTATGAAGCACATGGTTCCGTGTACGATAGTGGGGGGGAAATTTGTCATTGGGGACCTTCTGCGCTACTTTATCTCTCTGAGCTTTGGTTTTTGATTGTTTTTTTTTCACACTCATTTCCTCTCAGGATTATGCTTCGCATCTAAAATAAGGACTAACCCTTCTAACCTGAATGCACCATCTTTCTCATAGCTGTGTGTATATAAATATCGGTACATGCATATACAGTACTCTGTAAATATAGCTATGAGTCACTCACACACACACGCACGCACGCACACATGCGCACGAGCTCGCACACACACACCTAAGTGATATTTACGCAATACGTCATCATTATCCGCAGTTGAGTCTCCAGAGGTGTGTTAGTCACACCTGAAACTGTCTGTCTAGAATGTTTCTGATCAGCAAATCTGTCTCCCACTGCTCGAGCTGTCCATGTTCACTACAGTGATGGGTTAAATGGAGAGGACATTTCGTTCATAAGCATGAAGAATGTGTGATTTCAGGAGCAAAATGATTGTTTTCTTTCTTCCTGTTTAACTTTTTCAGTGGACAGCTTATCGTGTCATCAGGTTACAGGGTGCATGAAACTGTTATGGCGAATGCTGTTGGCATTGTATATTTAACGTGTTGAGGAACATGAAAGAAAATGCTCTTTTCTTTTTGATCATAACACGCAAAAAGCCGCAGGGACGAGAATATCCAAATATGGAATGTCCCTTGGTTACCAGCACTGGAATCGGCAGTGCAATCTTTCATTAATTTGAAGGGAATACCTCTTCAGCACAGTTTGAGCACATAGTGTCTCTGTAATAGAAATAAAGCATAAATATTTGGAAAGGACAGTGGAGCCTCTGAGAAAACTTGTGACCCAATCTCTTCCGAGATGCTGCGTAGCTTACTTCTGATTTGTTTGCATTTCAGTTTGATTTGAAGCAAATAACGTCTATCGAAAGCTGGTGTACAAGTGGCGCTCCTTTGTGGAAGACTGTTCAAGGCTACATTAGCACAGAGAAACCATCGTCATGCAAGGCGCAGCTATGCCTTCCACGAGGCAAGGTAGATTACGCAGGAGACGCAATCCGACCTGCGATACCTGACCGATGTGAGGTAACGCTGTGAAATGTGCAAGACAAGTCGTACTAAATTACATCAGCAAAAAAAAAAAAGATTCAAAATAATTCAAATGTTATTGACTTCCCAGCTTCTTCTCATATTGTAGAAAAAAAATCAGGTTGTTAAATGTGCATAGGTGTGAGTGTGGTTCTTTTTCTAAACCTGATCTGCGATTGACTGCTCTGCCTCTTGTGCAAATCAAGTGAGATAGGTTCCAGCTCACCTGTGACCTTAAAGAGGACAGAATTGAAGAAAATGAATGGGTGGATTTCATTTTGACTTTTCAAATGGATCTAATCTACAGTATCTGTTTCTAAGTATTTTCGTCTTTAACATTGATCAGCGAAAATGTGGAGAGAATCAGTTTCATTGACAAATGATAAAGCTACTAAGACATGTTTCTGTGAGGGAAAAGTCAAATCCATTCTAAGTAGGTTAGGGTGGTAAATGTTCAGATCTCCAGAGGCAGGCCCGCTTTCACTCTGTGTTGCGCTCTCAGCATCTGACAAGCTCACCAAGGCTGAGCCATAACATCCACCTCCGCAGCCCCTCTATGCTGCCACATTCTCCTCCTCTGCCTGCCATGAGCTATTCTTTACTGTGTCCCTCGGCCGTGCTTCACGGATTTCTATCCACCGACTGTGCACCCGTACACTTACTTGTCCACGGAACACAATCAACCTGCACCAAGGCTTGGACATTTGTCACCTGCAAAGTCAGTACGTGAACAACAGTGACAGCAGCAGACCTTGCAGACAAACAGCAAAGTCAAAACGAGGTAATATGTGGGTGCGGAAGGAATTTGATCATTTATGACACCATTAATGAATTTGTTTAGATATAAATCGTTCTCAACCCCTAATCTTTACATCACTGGAATAATATCTATTCAGAAATGTTTTTTAATTCAAAAAGTTACTACAGTCAAACCCCACCTCCATTAAAATGTCTGCCTACATTAATACTGTAGCTTGAAACCCAGCAACAACAACAACAATAATAATAATAGTACTGTACCCTAGATTTTGTGCCTTTCAATTGACCCGAGAATACTTTAATAAGGGTGGTAAACTCCACTAAATGATGAGGAGAAATGTCCAGATCCCTTTTGGCAATGGTGGAAGTGAAGAGTTAATAAGCTGGTCAAAGCTAGCTGCTCAACATTAAGTGCCCAATTAAAAATAAAGAGTTGTTTATGAAATAATAATGTATTTTAAAAAAAATCAAGGTATCAATGTATCACAAGTGTCAAAAACACAATACTGTGTCAAAGAGGAAAGTAGTAATTAGTGGTCGTAAAGCATGCACACCAGCATCCGTGCACTTGAGCTGCATTTTTTGAATTGTATTTCTATATTCTACAAAATACGGTGTCGATTTGCTAAAATAAAATTATTTTAAAATATTTTTGCAATCAATAAATGGGTGCTAATAAGTGTGCTTTTCAGTAAATAGTTATGCAGTCAAACCTCGGTTTTCGTCCATAATCTGTTCTAGAAGGCTGTTCGAAAACCGAAATTGTTCGAAAACCGAAACACGCTCTTTTTTAAAATAAAAATGTTTACTGAACACGTCTGCTCACAATGGAAAGCAACACGAGGAAGCGTCACTTCCTTGTCTACCCGAGGAAGCGTCACTTCCTCGTGTAAGGAAGGCGAGAGGAGTCAAATGGTGCATTCAAGTGCGCTCAGTTTGTTCGAGAACCGAAATTTGTTTGTCATCCGAGGCATAAAAAACTCGAAATTTTTGGTCGAAAACCGAATTGGTCGAGAACCGAGACGTTCGAAAACCGAGGTTTGACTGTAGTTCTGTCCTACAGGAGGGGGGAATCAGTGAGGGTTGACTGTATGTCAAAAATTGTACGGAAGAAGCGGCACAAAATGCACATGAATCTCCCCAAAAAATAAACCCCCTTTGATGTCAACAAAGTATGTCCTCAGACTTTTGCAATCACATTCATACAAAGCTGCACACTCACAAATTAGTCATTACAATTGCATACTGTAAATCCACAGTTGGAAAACTCAACCTTTCACACCTCGCATCAAGTATTTATTCAACCTGCAGCTGCTCTACAAGCCTTCAGGTCAGCTTAAGCGATGAGGCATCTTGGCTGTAATTTTCAGCATGAATCACCGGAGATGATGTGAAACTTTAAGACAGATGACACAGCCAAACTGGGCTCAGAGTCACAGTGAAGCATAGCCTAATTCAAATTAGGCAAGTGATTTATTTTCGGATGAAGGCAGAAGTCTTTCTCCTCTACCTGTTGACAGAAATGACAGTTAAGATGCATTTCAATGATGGGGAGCTGCTTGGGAGCTATTCACCGGGGCCATAAAAAAAAGAAGCTTTATTTGGTCATAGCTCGGGACATCATTTGGGTGCTCATTAGTGTCTCTCAAGAAGGATACAGGAAGCATTTCAGTGTTATATGTAGTACATTATTTTTACATACGAGCCGACGACTGCATAATTAGAGGACGAACAGAGCTTGAAATATTTGCCCAGTCAGACTTAACAAATGAAGCTGGGCGGTGCTTCACTAAATAGTATACTATACATACAGTATATGCTACTGTATATGGTCAATCAATCGGCGGTAATAGCCATCACTGCCAATTTAACCTTAATCCTCTTGACATTTTGGATAATGCTAGGTTTCTGAATGAAAAAAAAAAAAAAAAGACATGTCACAGACACGCTACAGCATCTTGTTTAAAGACCTTCCCACAAGAGAAGCTGCAAAAAGGGGAGCGCTCCACATGTTGTTTCACTAAAACCGGTATAAGAGCAACAACCTAATACAGTATGTGTTTCCTTTTAAAGCATCGTGAATGATGTCATTGTTCACGTGCGACGCAAACTGCCTCTTCCACCATCTGCTATGAGTGCAGGGTTATGACACACCTTGGAAGGACATAAGCCAACGTCTTAAAAATTAAAGGATGTCTGCACCAACCCAGTGCGGCACATCGGAGAGTGCGCTTGCACTATAAAAAGTGAGCCATGTACACTCTATACAGTAGCCTATGTATGAAAGAGCACTGGGGATATGATATGACGTAAAATGAAGCACAGAGGCATCCTGTACTATGTTTCATTTGTTAGCCTCGCTTCTGTCATGACACGGGATCACACAGATAACAGACAGGGTGCTTTAGATTAATTCAAAGAAAGATTCTAATGAGCAAGTGCAACTTTTTCTTGCATCGTGGGCTTTGTGGTAATATGTGAGTATGCTGGAAATCCACAGTGTCCCAGAACTGAGCCAAACATTTTTTTCTAGCAATCAAGAAATTTGCTTTATTACTCACACATTTTGAGAGTGTCAAACAAATCATCATGTGTATCTCTTTTTCCGTTTTATGACTAACTAGATGGCTGAATTTTATACAATACGTGGTAAGAGTAAGCAGTGCAATAAAAAATAAAATAAAATTGTGCCATTGCAACAAAATATGTGTCATTTTTGTGAGGCTATTTTGAATCTGAATGCGCTGTGCTGGCAATGTTTTTCAAAGACCGATGAGCTATTCATGTCTCACTCTGTGACAACCTTCTATACATCGGTAGCGAGGTCTGGTTCTTACCTCAGTAAGGTGAGGGTTGGGGTTGAAGCCACACTGGTTGCACACCATGGAGCGGCACAGTGTGCAAGTGTTGAAGCTTGGCCTGTCATCAGCAGTGCCAGTCAGGTCGGCCGTTTTACAGACGGGGCACAGCTTACTGCTGGGCATGGGCGCTATTTGAGGCACAGAATAAGGAGAGGTAGGGAAGCTGGCTCGGTCCGGGGACACCGAAGGGGACCTCCCAGTCCGGCTGCCACCCACATCCACGTGTAGGTTCTTCCTGGACATGTGACCGTGGCCCTGCTCCCCGTAGGATGGGGCAGACTGTGGGGTGTCATGGGAGGCCAGCCTGTCCCCTGTCCCTTGATTGCTGTGGACTCCTGATTTAGGTCCCTGGTCTGATGCCGGTGGCCTGAAAGAAAACATACATGGATCAGAATTGTTGTATTTAGGAAAATTATTTGTGACAAATTACTTCTACACAACTATTTTTTTTTCCATTTTAAAATGCACAGGGCATAATTGATGCTGACACAGTGGAAAGCTCCATTTAGTGAGTACACTTCTAATTAGTACTTGTGTATGTCAATCACACTTTTTTTTACCATAAAATTGTGAAAAGAAGTTTTGGAACTGGCTCATTAGTTTTTTATTGATGATGGCCGCAGTATTTTAAATTCTGCAGTCTACAAAACCACTTTGTCTCGCATTTTACAGAAAACGCATCCGGGAGAAGCTTCATCATGTGACAATTACCCAAAACATGCTGCATAAAAACAACAAAGGACTTCATCACAGGTGAAAAGTGGATAATCTTAGACTGGCGAAGTCAACCACGGAACCTTAACCCTATAGAGCATGCATTTTACTTCCTGAAGAGGAGATTGAGTGGAGAACACCCCAGAAACAAATAAGAACTTAAAGAGACCACAGTAAAGGCCCGGAAACACATTTAAAATGAAGAAAGCAACAGTCTAGTGGAATCAATGAGTCGCAGGCTTGATGCAGTTATTGCAAGTCAGGGTTATGTCACCAAATATTAAACGGTAGTCACTTTAAGGTCATTTAAAAATGTCCGTTGCAATACTTTTGCTAGCTTGAACTCTTTGTACCTGTTTGGCTACCGTAGTTCCAACAAAGGTAACAAAAAAGACAACAGTGATGCAGTGTCAATGTTTGTTGACTTTCTCTGTCTGTCCTTTGGGCATTTGCGGAATCCTCAAACAAGTATGGAGGAAGTGGCTTGTCATAACAACTTAGATATGATATTGTCATGGCCGTCATTTTCAAAGGCATTTTCAGCATCAGTTCAGCCTCCGTGGTCAGAGAAGAGTGGAGATAAAGGCTGGAGTAAAAGAATTCAAATAGAGCGTGTTAGCCACTCTGAGTCACTGTCACTGCCTTGGCCCGCTGCACAACTGGAACTCTTTACAAACCATCACTGCTCTGTTACATTCCAAACTGACAGGGTGACCACCACTCTGGTCTCTGCTCTGAGCTAAACTGGACTGGATGAAAAAGCTCAAACTCGTGACCGGGCATATATCGTGAGAGGAAATGGCATCTACATTTTGTATGTTCACAGACCTGGGTGACTTGTGATTTACATTACTGTGGAGTAGTTCCTCCTTAAGTTGTTCAATGTTTTGATGGCTGCTGTCAGGGCTTTCATGTTCTTCCAACCAAGTTGTTATGGATTTTTCCCAAGCACAGAATTGTCCAAAATGTCTTGGCAAATTGACATCATTAAGACTCAGAGGGAACTAATGGTTGTAGCCAAGTGTGGAGAGTATGTGTTTGATGAAAATACAGGATCAGTACGATTTTGGTATAGCCTTCCACCTGTCACATGTAGGTTAAGAGGCGACCCCAACTTTAATGCCTTTCGCTTGGCAATCAGAGTGAACCGCAAAAGCACTTGACCAGTAAAAATGAAAGAAGGTATAAATGGAAGGAAGCAATGAAAAGATTTCTTCCATCCATCAGCAAATGGGAATCCACAGAGGAAAACATTCCATTTTTATGTCTATAGTTTTATGTCTACGGTTTGACAAATTGCTTCATCACAAAGTGCTTACTGAGAGGTTTGTAAAATGCCACTCTTGTAATGGGAGTCGTTAATGAAATGTTCTCTCATCAGGAAGCAGAAAGACACTTCTTTGCACGGTCTCACGATGGTGACACTACATTTTTGTATGTACAGCATCATACCTGTGCATTTAGTACGCAAGATGGGAAGAATGATCACACGTTTACAAGATGCTTTGTAAAATGGTTGGAAACCAAGCCAACAGCCCACAGCGAGTGAAACAGCCACCCCAACCACTCAAAACACTTTGATGAAAGCCTAATGCATTTTTCTGGTTGAATGCATTAGAATTATTCTACCACTATCAAATTTACATCTTCACACCCACATACTGTATTGTGTGTTGTTTGTGCCAAGAAAGAGCCATTATATTACATTGAAAGGATTGGAAAAAAGCGAGAATTATAGCCTGCCAGTTGATGGACCTTACAAAAGGCACTTGTAGGTTCAGACCATTAGTGGAGCTCAGCTTTTACTCGGAGCGCAGCAATCCATTTTTACAACAATGAGGGTAGACATGAAATCCTTCAAATATATTTTGTTTTAAAGGACAAGATATTTTCAAGACAATCTTATTATAATGCCTCAAATAATGCAGATGATATGAATACAATTAACCTGTTTTACAATGAAAAATGACCTGAGGCAAAGACGGATTAATGAAGACAGAGATAAACATGAAGCCAAAATAACACTTGGGCAAGTTTCAAACGATTCAACATTTATCGTTTCCAAATTATACAAAACCCTTATTTACTGTTAAGACTCTACACAAGACAAGGCTCCTTAAAGCCTTGACAACGCTAACTCAGGTTTCTTCACTGATAACTGCTATCGAACTAGCTCGCTCAGCTAAAAGGAGCAATTTTACGTCGCAGCGTATGTTTCTCGTCTGCCTTCCACACCACAAATCGAATTACCTCTTAAATGTGACTCAAACAAACTGCATAGTGCTCTAAATCAGCGTGACGCCTAACAGAGGGTTGGAAATAATTAGTAGCTAGTGTGATATACACCAACACCGAGTGCATTGTGGGATTTGTAGTTTAAGTGTTGCCGACCGACTTGCCGGTTCTGACCGACGAGAGGAAATGAAATTCAAATACTGTACTGTACATTTTAAATACAGTACAGTGTTACTTTTACTAAAAGCGTTTCCAATGCATCTTAATGTGAAATCCATGGCCAACAGTCATGTTTTTATAGCATGGCAATCCATGGCTTCCGAATGCTCTTTTATATTTTTCTGCAGTATCATACGAGGTGTGTCTGAAGAATCCGGGAGCTGGGTAACGAAAGATATATCCATCCATTATCTGATCCGCTGATCCTCACGAGAGTTGCGGGCGTGCTGTAGGCTATCCTAGCTATCTATCCTAGTGGGGCACAATCTGAACTGGCTGTACAAAATGATACTGTATTTCAAACCTAAAACAAGTTTCACCCTTCATTGTGGTCCAGACGGTCGACCAAGGCGCTAAGCATCTGACAGGTGCCAACACCTTAGCAGAGAAGGTTGGGAAAATGTGTTAGACTCCAGGAGGAATTCTTCCAAGGGGAAATCTTGTAGTTTACAGTTTGGATTTGAAATAAATCTTTTGTGGCACCTGTCCTGGTAATTTTCTAACACACGTTGTGTAGGATGTGGCACTTAACACAACGTAACATTTAACAGCAACAGTTTGAAATACATTACATTAAGTGATTTTTAATTACATCATGTGACATCATGTTTTGTTTTGTTTTTATCGTGAATGCGCTGGCATCTCTGAGATGATAGGGAGCATCCTGTTGCATCTGCTCACACAATTTTTTTCGGCACTGTTGGTCAAAAATAGTTACATTTGCCAGTGGACAGTTGGAAGGAAAAAAAACTCAGCTTTGGCAGCAGCTCAGTTTCTGTAACTATATGAGCTGAACCATCTGCAATCTAAAATTACCAAACACATTTGGAAGAATGTGTTTTAAGCATAAAATATGACTTTGGAAATACACCATGCCTTCCACGGGCTTATTTTGAAGCTATTACATAATATTCTTGATCTCTTTGCCAGGCATCTATTCTCTGTCCCCATATTGTCATGAATAATAACTGCTTTTGCATTATTTGAGTTGTGAGTACCATTTGGCTTGAGGACAGTGCTTTCATGGCGCAAGTTTAAATTAAATATGAGGCTGCACAGTTTGAACATTGTGACTTGGAATAAGACCACAACCATAATTGCTGTTCTTAAACTATAACCTTGCGTTTAATTTGTAACTAAACATAGCACATAGAGCATACATTGACTTAGGTCACCAAAGTAGTTTCCAGTGCTTAAGGTCAATTATTAAGTACTCTTGCACAAAGCACCAATAGGAAAGAAGTTTTAAAAAAATGATACTGTACAAAGATAATAATGTCCAATGGTGACTGACCCCGTCACATAAATTGTAATAAGACTGCATATTTAATATTGTAGTTGTAATTTAAAAAGAACTACAGAAGTACAATACCGCATAACCAAATAAAATTAATAAAATTAGAATATGGGAAAAGGATGCAAAGGTATAACCACAACAGTAAACACATTAACAGCATTGATTACACCTCAGCATTATTATCCTCGCAAAGATATGTTATTTGTAATGGATTCCAGTGAACGGCGCAGGTATGTGGCGTCACTGCTTGACTTCCAATTTGTTCTTATTTCATCTTAAATATAATGTTCAGTGAAACTGTCTCAGATGCTAAAAATGTCATCATGAAAACCTTTCCAGGTGTGATACCAATTTCTGATGTAAGATTTCAACATTGCTGGAAGCCTGAGAAGTAAACTAGTGCCGATCCATAGCATTTGTTCTCACTTGGGTCACAGGCCCGACTGACTTTGGGCAAGAGGAAGGGTACACGCTGGACTGGCCAATCACAATGGCACAACCATTCACACTCATACTGACACCTATGGAGTGCAATTGCAAATCAGTGTCTTAAATGAATTTAACATTCATGTTTGCAGGAAAACCGTGCAAGCATGTGGAGAACATGCAAACACCACACAGGATGAAATTTGAACCTTGAACTTCAAAACTGTTTATAGTTCACCTTATCTATTTCCATGGTTATCATCACATCTTGTCTTCTTTTTCCAGCAGTTCGGAATTGTCGCCCTGTACGAGGTGGGCCTTTAAACCTGCTTGTTTTCGCACCCAAAGCTATGCACGTGCGCAGAACATTATTAAAGGTATCTGCCTTTCTCTGCACTTTAAGATTAATAGCGATGAAAGACCAGGGAATTCCAAGACATCTCAATGGATGAGATGCAAGTGTGTCATTGCAGTCCTATTGATGTGTCTGTTAGGTAATATCCGATTTTGTACGCAAGGGTACTGTAATCTCTCCTGCACACCCACAAAAACTAGGATACTATGCATGATCAAACATGAATAATAATGGATATGCTTAAGAACTACTGTGCAGTCATTGTGTATTTCATGAGGGAACATAAAACCATTCTTCCTTATTCCTGCGCATTGGTGGTAAACAATTCCCACTGGATGCATAATGATTTGGAGTGTGATCTGATAGATTCGCCGGCCTGGGCTCAACAACGATGCTGTCAGACTTGTACATTTGTCATCTTACACAGCAACGACACAATGATCCAGACGTTGCCTCACCAGGCGAGGTAGAGTTCTCGGAATGACTTTGACGTTGAATGGGGGAAAAAAATGCCGACGTGTTTACGGGAAATGAATGAAACTGAACGCTTGCTCTTACTCGCAATTTCTTCACACAGTTGCCGAGATCACCTGCTCAAATGTCGTTCGTTCATTCATGATACTACTGTAGTGAAGCCCGAGGACAAGCGCCGTGGAAAGGGGCGTACAAATGCCCCCATGATCGCCGTACTGTATTTACGTTGATGTTCAAAGCGAAAGAGCCTGCATGCTAACATGTTAGCGATGGCGAGTAAGCGTGTTGTAGAGAGAAAAGACAGCGAATTTGATGTCAGGATGGCGAGTTGCGTTGACAAGGATATTGGGATAAATAATTGAGCACCCATTCAAGTCTATATCTCCATTTGGAGTCGCTCCATCTACAGGATACGCAAGTCACTCCACGCCGCTCAACCTCCCTCGTATCTGGCCACACTTTTCTCGCTCGATCGGCTACCTGTTAATCCCCGGGCCGGGTCCAGTACCACTTCCTCCGGCAGGCGCTCCATTGCTCGGCTTGATGAGCTGTCCAGAGTCCGCTGGTGCTGAAATGGAAACCGGAGCACCCGCAGCAGGAACGGCGCATGGGCCGCCTTGTCCCGCCTGTCCCTCCCCTTCCATGCTCGCTTCGTTCCCCATTGTCTCGGGAAAGGTTCGGAGGGAGAGAAACGATGTCGTAGACGGTTCTTCGGCTGCGGGAAGAACTCGTATAAAAGTCAGTGGTGCTCCCCTTCCGCCATCATCGCCTACAATTCAGCATCCCGCACGGAGCACGCGCGCAGGCGGACAGAGCGCGGGGGCGCGCTGACGCAATGGGTGGGAACGTGAGTGCCTCGTACGTGCGCGTTCACGAGACTCTTATTTTTAGGCCACACGCAAATAGCTCTTGAGCTCTTGGTGGCACATGACCGGAGTGCACCGAAACATCCGCGAGTCAAACCTTTACGCACTATTTGTTATTTCGTGCAAATGTTTCAAATCAAGGATGTAGAACTATTTCACAAATGTTTTCTCATATGACTTTGAAACAATGCACTGTAAATATAATCGACTCGGTTTTGGTTTTCACAATAGATCCCAAGGAATCTTGTTTGTTCTACTGCCGTATTTTTGAAGGGGTTTCATAAAAAAAAATTCTGCAATTTGTGTCAACATTATGAAAAGGGAAGACACCTAAGAAACATTAAGTAGATGAACGCGATGTGTTAGAAAAACACAACTGCAACTATTAGAAATATCTTACCGTGACAATCCATCCATCTCTGCTTAGTCTATTTTTTATGCTGATTGTTATCACAAGAAAGTGATTTAACAGTAGAGCATAACTGGTTAGCACACGCACATCTGTTCCACTGAAAATACACGAGTTTAACTCTGCATCAATCTGAGAACCATTATGAAAGATTATTCTGTGAGGACTCAAATTTACTGGAGCGAAATCTGGAAGAGGTAGCACTGAGCAACTGAGACAGCATTAAGCAATGTAACACAATGTAAAAACTGGACTTACAACACACACACAAAATTATTATAATTCATACATGTATTAGAAAATAAAAACAAAAGGAGCTAAAATGATTGTCAGGGATTGGAAATGTATAGTGCGTGGACCACAGAGCCCACAAGAACGTTTGATCTGGCATGCATTTCTAAAAATGAATAAAAACCCAGAGGAGTGATTGTAAAAAAAAAAAAATACATTTTAAAAATCCAAAATGTTTAACAAGAGCAATACCAATAATGTCAATCTCACTTGTGAACCGCCTGAGGATAAGCGCAAAAGAAAATGGATAGATGGGTCAGAAATCAATAAATAAATATAATCCTCGGTCACCAGTTTCTGTCATTGTCAAAAAATAATAAATCTGGAAAATAATACATTATTTGAATTGACTTTATTGCAGTATGAAATGGCAAGCACAATGGCAATAACACTTTGAGCTCAGGGAGTTCCTGCTGAGCAGCGTAAACATATAAATATGTACAAGACACACACATACACACATGCAAATTAATTATTACGCCACTCTGAGATCTTTTAGGTTAAAAAGAATAACAAGAGATTATTTACCTTTGACAGAAGATTGAAGAAAAAAAGAGAACGTTTGTCCAAAACAGGTAACCTTAATTGTTAAAACTCTCCAAGAGGTATGTTTTTTTTTTAAAATTGGTGTGTTTGATGAGTGGTGTAGCATTTAGTTAGCAGATGTAATTTTATGATATACATCCATCCATCCATTTTCCGAACCGCTTGATCCTCACTAGGGTCGCGGGGGGTGCTGGAGCCTATCCCAGCAGTCTTCGGGCAGTAGGCGGGGGACACCCTGAATTGGTTGCCAGCCAATCGCAGGGCACACAGAGACGAACAACCATCCACGCTCACACTCACACCTAGGGACAATTTAGAGTGCCCAACGAGCCTGCCATGCATGTTTTTGGAATGTGGGAGGAAACCGGAGCACCCGGAGAAAACCCACGCAAGCCCGGGGAGAACATGCAAACTCCACACAGGGAGGCCGGAGCTGGGATCGAACCCGGTACCTCTGCACTGTGAAGCCGACGTGCTAACCACTGGACTACCGGGCCGCCTTATGATATACAGACACTGAATAATTTATAATTTGGGAAGAAGAAAAAAATCTTGAACATGCTGACCATGAGTCTGTATACAGAGAAAACATCCAAAAACATTAAATATTGCATGACCAAAGAGCATTGTAGTTCACTAAATACATTTCCTTTGATTCCGTATTTACAAATTGTAAATATCAGTATACAATATCACTAAAAAGGTATTACATTTACACACGTGATTATAAAAAAAAAAAAAGAAAGAAAACGGAGCAAACAATTTGGTCAGTTTCATGAAAACAACAATGCTGGGACTAAAACGCCACGATGAACCGGCAACATGATGAAGTTCACGAGCGTGGCGATTTCTGTTTAACCATGATGATTACGTCTGATCCTGACAGTCACACGTTACTTTAGTGAGACGATACGACTTCTTAAAATTACTGCCGCTTGGCCTTGTAAGGTCGCGAGCGTTTCCTGCGATCGGGCTTCCTCTGTTTGTGCAGGCGGCCGATACTCACTCCCTGCCGGCGACGGACCGAAATGTTCTGCTCCACAAGGCTGGCTAGCATCCCTGCAGAGTACAACCAACGTAGAATTAAAATTCACGGCAGACGGCTGCGATAGAACTTGTGTTGTTTTTCGTATATGCAAATTCTTTGCAAATAATCATTAGTGCTGTTATTTTAGGATATGGTAATACTGTAAGGCAAGTAGCAACATTCACATGAGAAGCCCTTTTATTTTCGGGGTACTACAGCAGTACATGTGTATTAGCTAGGATGTAGATCAATTGCCTGTCCCCTGACAATGCGAGGTCTGTCAAATATTAAGAAAGGAGGGAAAATGAGGCTAACGCTAAGACGGCATTAGGCAAAAGAGAGGACGATATTTACCTTCTTGGGCCAGCATAGATATAAAGGTGCAAATGAACTCATCGTAATTATGGGTCCTTCTTTGATCGTCAATCTGCAAACAGGAAGATAAACATGTTGATGAGAATCCAATCCAAAGTGCCAGCCAAAATTACATTCAAGTGGTTGGGGAGTATATTCAACCCACTTTGTATTTCTTTCTTTTTTCGACTTCCTCCTTCAGATATACTTCATAATTGGAAATGTCCGCCTCTACACACTTGAGAAGTGCAAGCAACTCCTGCAATTGACAGAATAGTGTCTTAATTATGTGACTGCGCTACACAAACGGAAGAAGTTGTCATTTTTGGACTTACTTTGGGTGAGTACTTATCCCCCAGGGGCTTTCTGTCGGCAGCAGGCTCGATAGCATCGAGCTTTTCCTTGCTAGGTTTCACATCTTCCCCATCTTTGTTCTCCTCCTCCTCCTCCTCCTCCTCTTTCTTCACCTCCACAGATGGTCCCTTGTCCTTCTCGGTTGTTGTTTCCTTCTCCGCTTGCTCATTATCCTTTATCTTCTCAGGATTGCAAGGCGACTTAATAGCATCTGCAGCCAATTCGGCTTTAAGGCCCCCAAAAAATAATAACTAATCAACACAAGTTCAAATGCATTCTACGTACTTTGTAACAACGCTGAACAATATCACACAAGGTCCGATGGAAGTGATGCAGCATAATTAAGAAGTAAGGACAAGAGATAAAGAGAGAATATATACTTGTGAGTATACAGTCAAACCTCGGTTTTCATCCGTAATCCATTCCAGAAGGCTGTTGGAAAAACGATTTGTTCGAAAACTGAAACCACGCTCTTTAAAAAAAACAAAATCTTTATTGAACACGTCTGCTCAGTAATGGAACGCAACACGAGGAAGCGTCACTTCCTCGTCTACCCAAGGAAGCGTCACTTCCTCATGTAAGGAAGGCGAGAGGAGTGAAGTGGCGCATTCAAGTGCGCTCAGTTTGTTTGAGAACCGAAATTTGTTCATCATCAGAGGCATAAAAAACTCGAAATTTTTGGTCGAAAACCGAATTGGTCGAGAACCGAGACGTTCGAAAACCGAGGTTTGACTGTATTTTTTTATGCTCTGTTTGAATGTGTTGCTGCTGGATTACTTTAAAAGAGCGACAACCAGCATGAAGCAAGCAAGTTTTGAAATAATCTGGACATACAGTATAGAAGAGTAAATCTAATGATCTAAATTGCAGTGAGGTGCATGGATACTCACCAGATGGTGGAAGAGAATAGATGATTCCGTCCTCCAGGAGATGTAGCAGGGCCACACTGACAGACGGACCCAGTTCTCTTACAGCACGATTGTGTCGGGAGTCTAGTCGAAGCAACTCGTCTTCTCCGAACAGCACGCGCGACAGATGGGATGCTACGGGACTCGATGGACGCGTAGCGGCCTGTGAGCGCGCGGGTGAGCGAAGCGGCGAGTTGAAGGCGCTGCCAATCTCCGAGGCCGTGTCGGTGCTCTCGTTGCTGGGTGTGGGGGAGGGCTGCGAAGCGGATGTGATGCAAATGCCGCCGGTGCGGCCTTCGGTGCGCACGGACAGCGGTGTGTTGAGGGCATCTTTTTTTTGGGCCTCCTTCTTTAGTTTCTCAGCTAAGACACTGAGGGCAATCTGGCTTTCCATTCCAGTTACGACTCTTCCTGTTCGTGATCGCAGACCGGCCTTCCGTCTAAACCTTGACAAAAACAAAACATTTCAAAAGTGAAATCATGAACGTTATAAATCAAAGAGTCAAAAGGCTCACTGCTGTGGTCAGGAGGAAGAAATCACCAGATAACTAACCTCGTTGCTGCTCCTGCAGATCCTGTGACTTCCTCCTCATCCTCATAGTCATCTTCATCCTCAGAGTATGCTGCTCGTGCAGGTGCCAGCACTCGAGAACGTCCCACACCGGCAGCAAGATCCTCCTCTTCCTGTCAATCAAAGTATCTTCATTTATCAAAAAGTTGTTTGCAGCAGCTGAAGTCCTTTCAACGCATGACATATCGCTTTTATAAAGAACTAATGGATTTCCTAACAGGAGGCATGACCGTTGTTATGTCCTGTAAGTGGCAATATAACGGAGTTTTTAACCAACATCAGTGTTTTTTGTTTTTTTGGGGGTAATACTTGATCTGCCAAGTCTATCCCTCTTCTATGTGTCACAAAAGCATTGAGATTCATTGAAAATATACTGAGCAGTGTATGCTGCAAATACACAAACAAAGGCAGGGGAAAATTATAATCTCCCTCTCTGAGCATTCTCCTGAAGACCAAGCTGTTTGCAGGACTGCAAAAAAAAAAATGCATGCCATTTATTTGTTCTTAATTATACAGACCTGTTACTGTTCCATACTGGCAAAAGGTGAGCGTGCATGAAAGATTAAAGAGCTGCCCCCCCCCCCTCCACACCCTCACCTGCATCGGTGACTTAGCATAGTTGTGATTGTCGAGGAAGGCAGGCAAGCGTTGAACGATGGGGTTGGTGGCTTGCTGTGAGCCTCCTCCGGGTGCTTTTCCTGTGGCCTTAGTGTTTCCTGGAGGAATGGGGCCAGGTTTAGATTTCCCTCCTGATTCATCTAGAAAGGAGACAGTATATTATTAAAAATCTGCCTTTTTGGGAGACATAAAACTACTGGCAAGAATAGAAGAATAGGCACCAGGGGAAACTTGATCAGCCCCTTGGGATGTTACTAGCTCCGTGTCTACTTCTTTCTTGATTGAATTGGTGTTGCCGTCAAGCGTGGGAGAGTCCTGCTGCTTCTTGTCATGAACAAGCTCGGGTTGGGTGAGTCGGATCATCTGCAGACACAACAAATTTGTTATTTTCTTAGACAAGAACATGGTTTTCATCACAAAGACTAAGAGAAGAATGATTCATTAATGGCCATCATGACTCCAATTCAAATAAAAGAACAATGTGGCGGTTCGATCCACAATTCGAGTTGTCTTTATAAATAAATATAATAAATATAACACAGCATAAATAAATCATTATTAATGGGTGCAGTAATTATTCTTATATTAATGCATTTATTGGTGTCTACTCATTACATTTACAATGTATATAATTTATTAATAGATACATTTGTCAAAGTCGATGGTGCCTGTGTTTTCCTCCATGCCCTACTTAAATTATTTTGGGATGATGTCTTTGAAGCTGTATTAACATGTTTGCCGTGACTTGGGGGGTGTTCTTTGAAGCACGCTAACGAAATGCTACATAAATGAGCTCTGGCAGAGGGGGGTGTGTGTGTGGCGGGGAGGAAGTTGGTCCTAATTTTCAAGGTTATTAGTTGTGCTAGTAACTTGTATGTTTCTTTCTTTTGTCCATTCCTTAGTTGAACAGTTAGTGGTAAGGCAATGCACGGGCTGCACATTTAAAGCACAAGTCAACTCAATGTGCTTCACACAAGCAAAGACACAAGGCCAAGTCCAAGGTGGTGGTGGTAGCCATTAAGTCCATGACATGCATATGGAGCAGGATAACTGAACATATTGGATAGTATGACCCCTACTATATGCATCGCAATTTTAATGTTTTTGGGTTTTTTTGAAGTCCGCAAAAATCAGTTCTTGTTGTTTACTATACGCTCAAGCTCGATACGTGGGGCACGTGTGTTTGCAGGTGAGTGTATGTGTGTTGCTGAGAGAAAGAGAGAGAGAGAGAGAGGAGGCCAAAAGCAGGTCTCTTTCATCCTTAATTGTCTTATTGACTAATCATTCTGCTGCACAAGCGGGATCGCTCCTGTGTGTGTGTGTGTGTGTGTGTGTTGTGTGTGTGTTAGTGCGCTTGATGCCTTCAGTATGTTTATTGGTCAAAATCCCGGGTGGTTTTGGTCCCCATTAACCGCGATAAACTGTCAGGGTATAGTTAGAGCTATCTTATCTATTTCCTAAGACCTTCCAAAATAGTCTGTCGGTTCTTCTTTAAAACCTCCAGTTTGGACTCGTACTTCATCCTACGGTCCGGCACCACTGCCATCAAGTTGAAGCGGATGTCATGATATGGCTCACTGAGAATGAGAGGAGCACAGGGGCTGACAGTGAAGGCAGGGGGACGCTATGAGGAATGACTGGTTCAACACTCACCCAGCAGTAGCCAGACCAATCCTCTCCATGATGACCCGTCGAGCTTTATCCGTCCATTCCTCCTCCTCTCCCCATGGCCCTAAGAGAGTTCAGCGAACAACATTAAACATTATTATTTACAACGTTCAAAGTGCCAGAATTCTGCAAATCAGTGAGCAAACACATGTACAGAAGCATCCAATCTTACCGTGGTCAATAGGGTAGGCCTTGAGGCCATCAAGCTCAAAGAGGCGATCTTTGATGGGGACATAGCTCACAAAGTGGAAGGCCTCCATAGTTCGAACTGCACTAATACCATTCTGTTTCTCTGGCAGGTGCCGAGGCTCCGGTCTCCATAGAAACAGAAAGATTGTGCGAGCTCAAGAAAAAAAAATTAAATTTCCAACACAGGATGCAATCATTTACAAAATGTAATGGTACCATACCTGGCATGGCTGTTATGTGCTCTGGCCAGCTCAGGAGCATTTCCAATGGCATAACCTTTACTCTGCAAAATAGATGGCATTTTAAAATTGCACGGGACCTTGGCGAGAGGAATCACAAGCATTCATGCTGTCCATTATGTTCACCAGGGTTTCTCCGATTATCCTCAGGGCCATGATTGAGGATTAATTGTGCTGCTAGGATTTCCCCAATCCCTTAAATATTTCATGTCAGAAAAGAGGAGACTCACAAAGGTACTAGGAGTGGGAAAAAAACGTAATCAACATATTCTACAGTGAAGCTTTCACAGAGGAGTAGGTTCTTATACACTAATTATGCCACATACTGTATTCCATATTGGGCATTTATAGCTGTCACACACATGAACTCTTTCAATCACATTATATGACAATCTAATGCCCCGAAAATTGTAGGGCTTTTGTTATTTATTGCTTATTTATTTTGTGTCTGTTATAATGCTACAGCACAATTGTGTTTCATTTTAGATAGCTACTATGCTGGAACAACAGAAGAAATTGCCTCCTTGAAGAAAAGTAATAAGTGAGGATGTCGTCTATGGTAAATAAAACTCTTCCCTTCAAAGTTGTCCTCTAAGTGAGCCAGCCTTGAAACAAATCTGACCGTTTCCATTGCCCAAAATACACTGGTTTTGCAGCCTCACAAATCACATCTAAAGAAATGATTAATTAAGTACATTTTTCTCAGCGATGCTTATGCCAGAGAACGCTTACCTCTGGGCTGAAGCCTTTTGTGAAAGCTTTCATGCGACTCAGGGTGGTGCCAAGCTCGACACCACTGCAATTCAAAAGCACACTCAGCAAGGCATGAGTGGCACATGAATTTGGTATCAGCTAAAAGGAAAAATTACAGCAAGTAAGCATTCAAATGTTTTTCTCACTATGCCTTCATGAATCTTTTTCAGGTCCATGTTCCATTGATTACCTGATGTGCAAAGAACATATCATTAACTATCTCCTCATCGATGACAGAGGTTTCATCCACCAAAGTATTAACTTTCCTCCTGGATCGACGCTCCTCAATCCACTTAAACAGAAAGATGAAGCCATAGACCGGGCTGGAAAAGACAATGAAGCTTTCCTCAAATGTTCAAGTTTACAGATGATATAGATAAATAGTCGGTATACAGGGGTGTCAGAGAGGTTCCAGGACCGGTTCCACAAACTACAATCTATGAGTTTTCCCCAGCTATGTGGGCCAGATGATTAACCAGCAAGTGTGCAAGGAAAGTCTGCAGCGAATGCTTCCTTCAGTGCACAAGAAGAGCCGAGAGTGTTGGCAGAACAAATTGTAGCTGCTTCACCATGACAAAGCACCTGCTCACAATGCTCCGAGCATCCGATGGTTCCTGACTGAGCAGAAACTCACCGACCAGGCTCAGTGTGATTTTCAGCCTCTTTCTCAAGTTAAGGAGGACATGGAGGGGACCTGTTATGAAGATGTGAATGACATCGAGTTGGATGTGATGACAGCGTTGTGGAGGATCCAAGAAGAATTCTTCCAGAAGTGCATGGTGTGTTAGAGAAGGCTGGGAAAATGCTTTAAAACTCCAAGAAGATTACTTTGAATAGAGCTTTTGTGAATCCAGTCCTGGAACTTTGGTGACAAACGTCATATTAGCATTACGGGTAGGTCTCAGCTTGAGCATATTTTTCTCATTGTACTGATGCACCTTTACCGATTGCTTACCTTTGACACTTGCTTTGAAGGTCATATATTTCTTCGACCTGTACGCCTTTAATACCTGCAGAAAAGGGAAAATAACTCATTAAATCCCTTTTCCAGGAAGGAATAAGATGGTTTTGTTGCAATACTGTTCTTTATTATAATTCATAAGGTTTGTACTACTCACCAAAATCTTCAACTAGCAACGTGAACAATCCTAATAATGGGGAAAATATGTAGTTAACTCAGCGTTTGATAACTTCCATGACAGAAATCCAGAAAGACCAAACATACTTTATGTGTACTGCAGTGATGATCAATGAGCAAAAGAAAGCACGATTGCTCCCTAAATAAATGGTAAATAAACTGCACACAACAAACTGTACATGGCTAATATATAGGTGTCTCCGTAGCATAATACGAATGGAGAGGAGCAGCTTCAATGAATAATTATTGAATGCTAGCTGTGGTAACGTTACTGTGAATCTGTTGAAATAACTCACCTGGGTCGCTCTCGAGCTCCAGCCACCCTTTGTTCATATTTGCATTTGCACTCAGTGCACACTACCATTTAAGCGGTTTTATTGTCCGTATCCACCGACGAAGAAGTAGTACTGTTGAACGCGCCGATCCATTCACCATTAGAAGCTGAAGATAAACACAAAAGACAAGAATCTGCCGCCTACAAATTGCGTCATCAACAACCGACGGGTTGTTCGCAGAGACACACAAAAAAATATAACCTATATTTTTTTCATAGAATTAGAAGGGACAGAAAAATACTAAACTCAAAACCGTCAAGTAGAAAACAATACGGTTTGTTCAAGAAATATAACACACACAAATAATGGAATACTTCATCCTCAATGAAAGGATGTAGTTTTTGTACTATCGGAACGTTGCTTCGGTGGGTGCTACACTTGAAGGAAGGAATATACTGTAACACTGGCGAAAATTGGAAATGAGGAGAAAAAATAACCGCTTTATTTTCACAATTATCCAGCAAACAAATTGATCGGCCCCTGTGTGCATTAACGTCGATATTTCCAGAAGTGTGCAACGCACATGCTCCTACGGTATGTTGCTGAAATATACAATGATTGGAATAGTTAGCGCGTCTAGCTAGCTGAGAGTGTTAGCATATAAGTGATGTCGACTAACGTTAGCTGCCCGAGCATAACACAGGGCGCAAATACATTCTCACTACCGCATTGAAAAACGACGCCCGTTTTTTTAAAGCAAATGAGATTCCCTGTAAAATAAGGGTGGAATATCATATTGCTTAATTGAATGCAAATAGTTGAGGGCGGGGGCTGTAATTGTGTGTGTTGTTTTATAAGTAGCTAGCGTGTTGGTTTGCTGCTGGAGGCAGGAAACAATTGCACTGTAGTTAAATTATAGCAGCAGGTAGATGCAACGAGTGTGGTTGTTCTGCCATTTCATGACGTGTTTATGCTATACGTGTATATTTCAGCTAGCTTTTTATGCATCCCTTATTCAAACGGAATCGTGAAAAGGAGATTCAGTTGCCATCAATGATTAGTTTATCCGCTTATATTTTTATTAATTTGACGATTCGTGGGCCAAATATTATGGTATTATACTAACGTTATGGTTAACGTGTGTAATTTAACTGTAGGTTAGACCAAATGTCAAATAATTATGTCACTCCACACGTCTGGGAAAATACTGTGACATTATATTTTCTAAATCTGAATCGGCACAATTCTGACCCCTTTCATCCTTTATTGTTAGTTATGTTATTTGAACCTTTAATATCCAGTCACTGGGTATACATTCTTTACAGTGTTGTATTTTCTTTGTTTTGTGTTTTGTTTTTAGGACCCCTGATGAAGGTGTGCCGGTAATAGTTGGAGAGCCCGTAAGACGCCATGTCTGAAGAGGCCATTTCAGAAAGTGACCTGGAGGCTAGCCTTAACAGTGAAGAGGATTATCAGGAAAATGATGAAGAGGAAGAAAATGGCGATACGGATGAGGGAGAGGAGGAGGGCGAGGAGGATGATGATGATGATGACGATGATGAGGATGAAGACTTTGGAGATGATGACGATCACAGTTTGGGTGAGTGTTTTCTATTTCTCGTGATCTCATGGTATAGTAGATGCCCTCATTAATGAAAGCATGTCACTCAGAAATAAGTACTGTTTAAATCAGACTCAGTCAAGTTAACACTAATATACTGTTCTCTTCAAAGACAAACCAGCTAGTGCACACAGCTTTAATGAAAAATCTCAAGAAAGTCAGGACTCCACCTCAGCTACCTCGGAGCCACCGTCACGGTCTGAATCCCAACCGTCGTCGAGGGCGCCCTCCAGACCAACCTCTCGCTCTCAACTTCCGAGCAGCCCTGGCAAATCAAGTCAGAGCAAGACACATTCCAGCAAATCAAAGAAACAAAAGGCTTCTAAACTAACCAAACCCTCCAAGCCTTCAAAACGATCCAAACCCCCAAAGCCTGCCAAACCTGCACACATGAGGAAAAATATCAGGTGTGTATGTGTTTTACATTTCCGAATGTTGCAGTTCTTCACATTTTTTGCTCCCCCTCCAAAACATATACACACATACATATCAGTGCACAAAATGACCAGTGATCAAGTTGCACATAAAATCACAAAAACAACAAATCACAAATTTCACTCAAAAATGGGGGGGGGGGAACGTAATGGACATAGTTAAAATCAGTCACTTTGGCCTGACAGAGATAAGTTCGGAAATGCTGACTTGACTTCACCTTGGCAAATATCATGTTCAAAACAAAATCTAGTACTTTTCTTTGTTCATGTCTACCATCCTCACATAGGATTGCTTGCAAAGTGTTTGTAACAAATAGTCTTAGTATCACGCCAAAAAGCTGAGAGTGTTGTTGTTATGAAGAGTTGTTTCAAATTGTACAAATGGACACTCAACTCCTCGGGTTCAATCGAACTTAAGTTAAGAACCACTGCACTAATATATATACGTGTGTGTGTGTGTGTGTGTGTGTGTGTGTGTGTGTGTGTGTGTGTGTGTGTGTGTGTGTACATATGTTTTTTTTTAAAAACAAATCTTAAATTTGTATTATGATCTTACTACTTCTTAAACCAAATACGTTATTGTTTGACTCCAACAGAAAGCTACTGAACGAGGACCAGCTGGAGGCTGGAACCAAGGCTGCTCAACAGGAAGAGATGGAGAGACGGAAGCGTCTGGAGCAACAGAGGAAAGACTTCCCTACACCAGCTCCAACTTTATTAGAGTCCCATCTAGGTTCATGGCTATTTTCCAGTCATTAAATAACTGTTTATCATTGTTCAGAGAATGTAAATAAGACTAAGATGATGCATTTTTGATTATCATCATTCCAACAGTGGACCCAACTTCCTTTTTGGGAGATATGTCTCACTTGGTCCCCGCTCTTCTCGGCAAGCAGGATGTGATCTGCCTGGACAGCAGTGGTGATGAAGATGAAAACATGGAACCAAAACTCCCAGAGCTAGCTATGCGAGATGGTAATGGACATCATAGGTCTTGGTGCTCTCTAATTGCGTCCTCAACTCTATTGCCCAGTCAATCCCCGTGTGCTTGTGTGTGCGTGCGCGCTCGCGCGTGCCTGTCAAGTTAATAAAAAACAGTCCACCTCAAATAGACGTCGACTAGTGTCTAGAAAAATGCTAATAAAATCATTTTATTTTAATGACGCTGTCTACAACTTAATAAATAAATGCCCCTGGCCTCTATAGGGTGAAATATGGTATATGCGGCAGGCGCTTATGCTCTGCTTATTGATGGCACAGATATAATTGAACTCAGCTCTGGGGACGAGGACGCCCTGCAGATAAGCAGTGAGTCGGGCGATGAGGAGGATGACGGTGGCCCCGCCGGCACAGAGGAGAGCAGTGGAGCGCACATCAACGATGCTCTGAACTTGCCTGACGCCCAGGGCCGCGTGCTGGTTAATATCAACCACCCTGCGGAGGAGAAGGACATTTATCTCGCGCCACAGCTGGCCAAGGCTGTCAAACCTCACCAGGTATGTCCACAGTGTGCTTTCTTCATCAGCTGCCAAAACGCCCGATGCGTTTCCTCTCAGGGTGTCAATGTGACATTTTTTGACTCCTCTTTTCCCTAGATTGGCGGCATCAGGTTTCTGTATGATAACCTGATTGAGTCTCTGGAGCGTTACAAGAGCAGCAGTGGTTTTGGTTGCATCCTCGCTCACAGCATGGGGCTTGGCAAGACACTGCAGGTCATTTCCTTCATTGACATCCTGCTGCGGAATACTGAGGCTCACACTGTCTTGGCTATTGTTCCTGTGAGTAATCGATTGTCTGTTCATGTTTTCATTTCAACATGTTTGCACTCATTTTTTCCTGTATTGAGTTATCTCTACTGTATTGAATTATAACTAGGTATAAATGAAATACAGTCAAACCTGTTTTCGTCCATAATCCGTTCCAGAAGGCTGTTCGAAAACCGAAATTGTTCGAAAACCGAAACCACGCTCTTTTTAAAATAAAAATGTTTGCTGAACACGTCTGCTCACAATGGAAAGCAACACGAGGAAGCGTCACTTCCTCTTCTACCCGAGGAAGCGTAATTTCCTCGTGTAAGGAAGGCGAGAGGAGTCAAATGGTGCATTCAAGTGCGCTCAGTTTTTCGAGAACCGAAATTTGTTCGTCATCCGAGGCATAAAAAAATTGAAATTTTTGGTCGAAAACCGAATTGGTCGAGAACCGAGACGTTCGAAAACCAAGGTTTGACTGTATCTTGTTTCACTTTTGTCAACCAGACAGAGGTTCACACTCTCTACGTAATCTGCAACCTTATCCAGATCCGCACCAAAATAATGGTTTATTTCTTAACCCATGCCACGCCCTTTCACAATATTTATTGTCTCATTTTCTTGCTGTTGCATAACTCTGCTCTACACACCTGCCCAATCACATATTTTTCCTACCTTCGTAATAGTTAGACATTACTTCAATACTTGTATTGCTTCAACTCCTCTCTGATCTCTTTGTTGCTCTCTTTTTAGGTTAACACACTTCAGAACTGGCTGGCAGAATTCAACCTGTGGCTTCCACCACAGGAAGCGCTTTCCTCCGAAACTGACCCCACGTTGTTCTTCGGACGTACATTCAAAGTTCAAATTCTGAACGATGAGCACAAGTACGTTGCACACCACAATGCACATAAATTGGCCCTTGTCAAATATTTGAAATGTTTAGCATCTTCAATGTGTGCCCCACAGAACCACGATAGCTCGGGCCAAGGTGGTGGAGGACTGGAGCCAAAATGGAGGCGTGTTGCTGATGGGCTATGAGATGTACCGTCTCCTAACAATGAAGAAGAGTTTTGTTACTGGCAAAAAGAAAAAATCAAAAAAGCCCATGGGGCCTGTCATCATTGATCTAGATGAGGAAGATAGACAACAAGAACTCATGAAAGGTGAGCAAAACTCTTCAGTATATAATACTACCGCCAATGTGTGATTAATATACAAGTGCAAAAAAATATATACGCTTTTGTCCTTATTATTATTGCTGTTTTTTTTTTTAGGTATTGAAAAGTCCATTCTACGACCTGGGCCAGACGTGGTGATCTGTGACGAAGGCCATCGCATTAAGAACTATCATGCCAGCACGTCACAGGCTCTGAAAAATATCCGTTCGAGGCGCAGAGTGGTTCTGACAGGTTACCCATTACAGAACAATCTCATTGAATACTGGTGCATGGTGGATTTTGTTCGGCCGGACTTCTTAGGCACACGCCAGGAGTTCAGCAACATGTTTGAGCGCCCCATTCTGAACGGACAATGTATGGACAGCACGCCTCACGATGTTCGCTTGATGCGTTACCGTAGCCATGTGCTGCACAGCTTGTTGGAAGGTTTTGTCCAGAGGTCAGCATGGTTCCCTAAATTGTCTATTTTGAGAAGAAAAATAGCTCCGACGTACATTAATTGTTCAGATTTTTCTTTTCTGCTTGATAGACGAGGCCATGATGTTCTGCAACACCAGCTTCCAATTAAGATGGAGAATGTGATCTTGGTGCGGCTATCTCCTATACAGAAAGCGCTCTATACTGAGTTTATGAATCGCTTTAGAGAGGCAGGAAACAATGGTTGGCTTGGTCTGAACCCTCTCAAGGCCTTTTGTGTATGCTGCAAGGTAAGACTGTCAAATCAGAAATTTCTCCAAATGTGGCGCGCAGGATTGCATTGCACCCCCTTGATCAATAAAACTGTTTCTCATCTTCACACTAGATCTGGAATCACCCAGACGTGCTTTTTGAAACTGTACAGAAAGAGAATCAGGCAAACGAGCAGGACCTGGACCTCGACGACATCGCCGGCGGTCCCAAAGGCAAAGTGTCAGACTCCAACAATAGCAAAGCCAACAACATTCCACCGCTGCTCAATCCCTCTCAGGATCGAAGCAATCAAGTCATTACTTATGAATGGGTATGATGTGACCCTCTTAACCATTCGCTGCAGCAGTGGCCGCTTTAAAAAAAACGCCCAATGTTCATTGACAGGCTCTCGACTATATTGATCTTCTGTCTGTCACAGGCAAAAGAAATCATGTCAAACTACCAGATAGGACGTCTGGAGCACTCGGCGAAAATGGTGCTGCTCTTTTATTTGATCGACGAGAGCGTCAGAAGAGGAGACAAGATTTTGGTCTTCAGGTAAGTCGCTTTGGTGTTTGTTAAATCAAACACCAATCGGCCACGAAGCAGTTTTGTTCTGTAAGATTTGAAAAGAAAATGTACTACATGTCTTGAAGCTTAAGCGAGCAGCCACGTTTGCTAGTCAGTCAGATACATGTACCGCATTCCTCAAATAGTGTCCACAGCTTACTCACTTTTTCCGATATCTCCTCTGCATTGCCAGTCAAAGCTTGTCCACCCTGACAGTCATTGAGGACTTCTTATCAAAGAGACCCATTCCATCACAAGACACCACCGAGTCTCAGAACCCCAACTGGGTTCGCAATCACAATTATTATCGTAAGTTCTGTTCTCTGAGAATGTATTGTGGATAAAATTAGAATTTGAAAAAATGTACATACCATCATGAATCTTTGAACAAAACCATTTCTAAATGGTTGATTGCAAATGTACGTAAACGTTAAGTACAACTGACCTGTACTCAAAAATGTACCCGGCTGGATTAAAAAAAGTTGAGGCCAGTGTAACAAAATACAGTCAAACCTCGGTTTTCGGATGTCTCGGTTCTCGACCAATTCGGTTTTCGACCAAAAATTTCACGTTTTTTATGCCTTGGATGACGAACAAATTTCGGTTCTTGAACAAACTGAGCGCACTTGAATGCACCCTTTGACTCCTCTCGCCTTCCTTACACGAGGAAGTGACGCTTCCTCGGGTAAACGAGGAAGTGACGCTTCCGCGGGTAGACGAGGAAGTTGAGCGTTGACGCTTCCATGACGCTGGGTAACAGACGTGCTCATGGTGAACAGACGTGCTCAAGAAAGATTTTTTTTTTTTTTTTAAAGAGCGTGGTTTCGGTTTTCGAACAAATCGGTTTTCGAACAGCCTTCCAGAACGGATTATGGACGAAAACTGAGGTTTGACTACACACGCTTTGAACATTTCATTCGGTGATCCATTTGATTACCACTAAAGGGAACCTACCTGCATATCACACTTTGAGAAGCAACTTGGAGGGTGGAGGGTGAGTAACTGCCGTTAGGACTGTAAAAAAAAACAAAAAACGTGTCTTTGTTTAGGACTGGATGGGAGCACACCATCATCAGAAAGAGAGCGTCTGATCAATCAGTTTAATGACCCAGAGAACACCAAATCGTTCCTCTTCCTGCTGTCTACCAGGTGTGTGTTACATTCTCCCTGCATCATTTCCTTAAGCTCCTTCCTTCCGCCCACTAACAGCACTAAAACCTGTACATCTTTGCACCAACTTTTGTCCTCCTGCCAGAGCGGGTTGCCTGGGTGTGAATCTCATTGGAGCGAACCGCGTTGTCGTGTTCGATGCCTCCTGGAACCCGTGTCATGACGCCCAGGCCGTGTGTCGGGTGTACCGCTACGGTCAAAAGAAACCCTGTTACATTTACCGGCTGGTTTGTGACTTTACCTTGGAGAAGAAGATTTATGACAGACAGGTCTCCAAACAGAGCATGTCCGGTAAGAAAATTGAAATTGATTTCCGTGCGTGGCGAGTAACTTACTTGAAACACAGACCTCCCCGTGCATTGCAGACCGCGTAGTGGATGACCTGAACCCGGCGCTGAACTTTACCCGAAAGGAAGTGGAGTCACTGTTGCATTTTGTCGAAGAGGAACCTGAAGCGAGCAAGATCAATCTGAGGGCTTTGGAAGATGAGCCGGTCATATATGCAGCCTGTCGGCTTTACCCACACCTCATCACCAAGGTACAATGACTATTTTATGAATGATGAGCTGATATACTGCACGGTGTGTGTGATGCATTAAGAAGATGTCTTTCTCTCCATTTGTGCACACAGCAACCTTTCCAACATGAATCTCTGTTAGTGGACCGGAAGGAATCCAAACTGACCAAAGCGGAGAAGAGAGCGGCCAAAAAAAGCTACGAGGATGAAAAACGAGCTTCCGTGCCCTACTCTCGACCCTCCTATGCCCCTTATTATCCAACCAGCAACCACGCGCTCGCTAACATACCCGCGTTCAGTCAACGTGGCTGGTGGGTCTCAAGTCCGTCTTTCGTTGTATTTAATGTCATCTGACTAGCGGTTCACAAACGCGGCAGCTTGCTTTGCCGCGCTAATTGCAGTCATCGTCAGCTGATCAGCTCGTTCATTTAAATGTTCCTATTTCCAGGCGTGCAATGGCCCGGCCTGACGACAAGCCAGTGGCAAGTGTGAGGCCCATCCAGTCGACCCCAATCCCCATGATGCCTCGCCAGGTTGTCATGGGCATGGCGGGGGGCAGCTCTCCTGGCAGTTTACCAGTCAATTTCCTGCAGAAGGCTGGAGTTTACGTTCAGCGGATTGTCACCACAACGGGTACCGTGTCTTGTTTTACAATCTATTAGCATACTGACAAAAAAAAGGGGGGGGCGGGCAAGTGAGGTGCAGGTATTCTCGTTGTTCACGTTCCACTCTAACATCTTTAACTTTGAGTGTGTGTGGCTTTAAAAGGTTGGGCCTGGCCTGCTAAGTGGCTATCTCTATCCTTGACCACTTGTTGGAGTATTACGATATGTTCTAATGAGCAGAATTAGGCTATATTAAATGCGCTAGCATATTTGTTATGGTATCATTCTGCTTTGCAGGAGACACAATGCACTTTACTTGTTATTTTTTTAAATGATTCCAAATTTTGGACATTCTAGGTCTTGTATTTCCTCCATCAAACGCGTGGAGCGTGAATGTGCACTAATGTTAGTCAATGCAGAAAACTGATCATTTTGCATTGAACTTTTTTGTATTCAAATGTTTGAGGTATTCGATAAATCACTTCGGCCCTAATATGTATTCTGATGTTCCATGTCTATAAATCTGTAGACATCTTCATCCCAGGAGCCAACAGTACAACAGATGTCCAAGCTCGGATTCGCGCTGGCGAGAGCATCCATGTCATCAGAGGATCTAAAGGTAGACGCAATTCATTCTTTAGTCATTAAATGTGTACTGAGTCCATCATCTGGCGTTTTCTTGTCCACAGGTACTTACATCAGGACAAATGATGGAAGAATTTTTGCAATTAGATCTGGAAAAATCAGTAGACCATCCGCCGCGGGCACCGCTGTTTCAAGAGGTAAAAATGCATCTTGATTTATTGTTGTAATTAAACTACGGGTTCCATCTGTCATCATTCTGTGTGGAGGGAGGCGAGTGGAGTTGTTTGTGCGCCAGTGGCTGAATTCATATTTTCCTCATGTTTACTGATGGGGTTGTTATTTTGCAAAATGTCACCTTGGTAATGCAGCATAGCCACAGTGATGCATTGTGGTGGCACCATCATGCTTTTGGGCTAATTTTTCTTCCCCCGGAATTGGAGCTTTAGGATGGAGAGAATACTACATGAACACTTCCAAAGTCAGTTTGGTGCCCAAACCTTCAGCATGACAATGATTCCAAGCATCCATGACCAAAAGTGGCCTATACACAAAAGATGGATGCCCTTACAATCTGACATTTGGTGATTTGTCGCATCATCAACAGACACAGTTGCTGTTGTATTGCAAGTACCATCTAAAAAACAAAACAAAAACGGAGCACTCCCAAGTGTCACCACATGTAATATTCTTACAAGTTACAGTGACATTAACACTGCGCCCCAATGTTGGGAAAATTGCACAAAGTTAAATTCTGAACTGTACTTGGGCAATGATTCTTTCACGTACCACGAGGGTGAGCCCGAATACCACCAGTGAAACCAGTAGCACACTTTGAGAATCATTGCCAAGAGTTGTCAGAATGGTGGCTAATATCTTAAAAAAAACGAGTTTCATCACTAGTATCTTTAAAAAAAAAAAAAGAAGTTAATTTTTAATGGTTTGTGTGTCCCTCTCCTCTCCAGATAGCCAGCGTTCTGCGATCCATCCACTCAGTAATGGCTGCGCCTCCCCCGGGCATCAATTACAACACTCACCCGACGTTGACGTGGAGCAGCAGTCCGCGTCTCCCTTAAGCTCCGAGATTCTCCGCGAGCTCAGCCGCTACACGGCGTCCACCAGCGACGCCCCCGGCGGCACGGGGAACGAACTCTCCTCCCCGTTGGATGCGTCCGTCACAGCTGCGCTAGATGGCGGCAGTCTGAATCCGGACCTCCGCTCATCACTCAGCGACGACCTCCTGACTTCGGGCTTAGAGACGCAAGGGGTGAAACGCAGGCATACCGAAAGTCAAAGCCCCATGGCCAAACGAACTCTGGCTGCATCGCATTTCCCCAGCTTATCCATGAACTCCAGTGGGCTCAGTTTTCCACCAGTGGGTCTGAACTCTCCCTCGCTTTTAGGGAGCCTGGGCCATATGACTCACCCTCTTCTGATGGGTGGAAGCGGTGGACCTTCATTCCTTCAGGCACCAGGACAAACGCTGGCAGACCTGCAAACCATGTTCCCTTCCGCACCGGGCAACGGACAACTTCCTCCCCACTCCGCATCAGCTCTATCCACCGCCCTCTCTTTGTCCTCCAACACTATCCCCATATCGTCGTCATCATCATCATCCGCAACGACTTCCTCACTGGCATCAGGTTCTCTGCCACCGTACTTGATGAGCCCCAATGTGACGGGGTTGCTTTCGTCAGGCTTCCCTATCAACTATAGCCAGTCCCTGCTCCCAGAACCCCGGATGTTCCCCGGCTCTCTCCTCGCCGGGTCAGCAGGTTTCCACACGGTAAACTCTGCTTCGAATGCGTCCGGCTTCCTCTCCCATTTCAACAATCCCACATCCAGCCTGTTTGGGTCGGCTCTGACCCGACCGGACAGGTATCAGAGTGCGGAGAACGGAGGCGATAGTTCCGATGATGATGTCATAGAGGTGACCGGACACTGAAGACTCACACAGGGGTTGTTTGGATACGAAGGTTAACCTGGACTGGGGTGCGATTGGACAAATACCGTAATAAACAACCCTGACTCATGTGACTCATTGTTTCTGATAAACAGCTTCATTTCAATATTCCACGATGTTCATTTTTTTGGCCATTCATTGAGCTGATTGCATTCCTTGTCCCAACAGCGACACAAAGACATATTTCCCTGATCAATAGGAGATTTTCCTGCACCTTTAAAATGTTATTAAGTCAGTCACACATTTTTATGATGAATAAAACTGTCTTGTTGGATTTGCTGTGAAATGGAGCAGGTATTTGTAGCAGCACTCACCGGCCAAATTTCCGACAGATTTTATTTCACTCCGCGCAAAATTCATTACACTCACCGTGGCCTTGGACTAATTTCACAACCCGGACATTAAAAAAACGTAAATAAAAAGCCACTGGAATATTTGAGTCTGCCGAAAAGTGTAGCACCCCATTTTGAGAAGAGATTGTGGTTCCGTGACTCGTGACAAAACTGTAGATAGATATTTGTATATAGCAGTTATTCTCATTGTTTATATTTCAACTTAAATTCATTTCAGCGTGTAGGGAGGTGTATAATTACGGCATACAAGAAGATAACAGTTGCGTTGTTTTGCTACGGTTTTGGGAGGGGTCACTCCCCCGCGCTGTTAACACTCAAATGAATGTATCTTAACTTGCCCTCAGTGACACACTCTGTGTTCTGTCATTTCTAGCCTTAAATAACACATAGAGGTCTTGGGTGTACAGATTTTAACTTGGTACGTGCTCTTTTTTGTTTTTTGTTTTTTTTACCATTGTGATATCAAATGTGAACATGCTCTTGTTTCCTAAAACAAGAACCGATCAAGTCAAAGTAACACTCGGCCACTCAAACGTTTGCCATTGTAGTCCGAGTATTTATTGATTGAATGTCAACGTCTGCATCAGAACATTCACACTCACGCCCACGAGTGACTGAGGCCGGGCGGGCTGGGCTGCCGGCCAGGTGTTGCTGTGGGCTTTGCCAGTTGCAACGGCCTCCTGTGTTAGTAGTTAATGTCAGTGGTGTGTTTACATCTCTGCTGCTCTCGAGCCTTGTGGGTTTTTTTTTGTTGTATTGACGCCACATTGATGTTTCGATTTAGGAATCTGTTGACACGGTGGTTTTATTGGCCTTTAGAAAAAAAAAACAGGAGAGCATGAGACTCAACAGCATAACCTGTAAAGAGTTTTTTCTAGTAGAATGGTGGAGCCTTTTTTTTTTTTGCTGTATGGTAGAATCTTGTAAAGTGGCTCTGAAAGGCTGGTTATGGAATTAAGGATGCAGATCCCATGTCTATATTTGTACTCTCGTTAGAATTTGAAGTGGGTTATCATTGCTTTATGTTTAACTCTGTTGTTTCATGTCCAGTGGGGTCATTTTTATGGATTGGATATTTAATTTTTTCGAATTACTTTTTATAATTTGATCATGTGTTCTTTCAATAGTAGCTTCTCATTTCAGTATGCGTACTTTTCTGAAATGTATTTATAATTTTTTTTATAATGTTCACTTAGATGGCTGATCCATGCCATGTAGACAAAAGCAGAAAATGACTATGTTATCAATGTTATTTTAAAATGTACATGTACAGCACTTTGTATGCAGCGATGGCTGTTTGAAAGTGCTCCATAAATACAGTTGAGTTGAGTGGAGTAAAAATAAAACACTTCTATTGCATGAATAGCTTTTTTAATAAACAACACAGCTTTGGCTGGTCAATAACATAATTGCGTACAAATCAGGTCAATTTAAAGGCAGGACAAAATGACATCTGACAATCAAGTTTGGCCTGCACACTTGACACAGCATGCTATTATGTAAGCATTTGACAAAAATGATACATTGTCAATTTTTGGTCCACAATGTCATAATCAAAAACCACCCAAAACCCATTTGAGGGTTTTTGTGAAATAAAATTGTATTCGTGGAAATTAAATGACAAATTTACAATGGTTGTGAAACATGTCACTCGATGGCAGTGTACAGTGAAAAAAAATATTGTTACCCATATAAATACACACAGGTTTTGTGTGAAAAACATAATCCCTGCATAAGTGTGAGTTACGATATTCGGACCAATGTACTCAAGTACTGGTACATGTGTATTAAAGAGAGAGAGATTCTTAAAGGGGAAGTTAAGTCAACAATGTTCTTTACAATAAGTCATAATTTGCCCCACTAGTCTGAACACAACATTCACACATCACAGTGCCGATGAGCTCAGGCAATGACCAATCACGATGAACCTGTTTTCTGGGTTTGGCCGTGTAACGTTGGACAGCAAGTGGCAAAATGGCCACCCGTTCACATTGTTAACGGATGCAATTTGTCACTGAATTCATATTCCACAAATGCAATACTAATCAGGATATAGTGTTTAGACTCATGGCTCCCCAAAGAACATAATATTATGAAGAATATTTTTGACTTGACTTCCCCTTTAATTTAGACAAAAAGTGCACTTTGAAAAACACGCAAGTACAAAAAAAAATAAAAGTGTTAAAAGTCAATTACAGTCAAACCTCGGTTTTTGTCCGTGATCCGTTCCAGAAAGCTGTTTGAAAACCGAAATTGTTCGAAAACCGAAACCACGCTCTTTTTAAAATAATGTTTATTGAACACGTCTGCTCACAATGGAAAGCAACACGAGCAAGCGTCACTGCCTCGTCTACCTGAGGAAGCGTCACTTCCTCGTGTAAGGAAGGCGAGAGGAGTCAAATGGTGCATTTAAGTACGCTCAGTTTGTTCGAGAACCGAAATTTGTTCGTCATCCGACGCATAAAAAAAACTCGAAATTTTTGGTCGAAAACCGAATTGGTCGAGAACCGAGACGTTCGAAAACCGAGGTTTGACTGTACATCGACTACCCGTTTTGACAACTTCACACGAGAATAAAATCAACTTAAGCACATGAACAAAGATATGTATTCGGACATTTCTCACCACCGATTAGGACTGGAAACGTTTCTTTGCCACATAAGCACTGGTGACTTGATTCATGATGATGAGGGCACAAAGAATAGGACAAAGTGCCGCCAGGTACCAAGTGGCATCACCAACCGACTTGGTGAACCACCCAGAAGTCAAGCCGAGGAGCAGGCTGATGCTGCCAAACAGGTAGGTGACAAGCCCCGAGGTCGCGTGGTACCTCTTGAGCTTAGCCAGCGACCAGCCTTTGACCAAAGAGTGGTAGATGAGGGGCACGGCGGCCAGCGACTGGACCGCCACAACGCACACCGTGATCACGCCCAGCAGGCCGTGCCAGGAGGTGAAGTGAGGCTTGCCGTGCAGGTGTTTGTTGTAAAAGATGGCTGCCAGGCCGAGCGCGGCACATGTCACGCAGGCGCATTGCAGCATCCAGTGCACGCGACGTTTCATTTTGTGGGAAAACCTCCTCATGGGGGAGCCGTGGGGTGAGAAGAGGAGGATGGCTTCAGTCATGAAGAAGGAGAACTGAGGCAGAAGAAAATGATACTCAGCTCTGCAATCGTCATTTACAGTCAGCGGCCAGCCACACCTGCCTAAACTAATGAGAGCCAATAAAAGGCTCTAGGACACGTTCGGCTAGTTACCTTGAGTCTGAGTCTTTCAAATTACAAGTCATCGCTTGGTCGGTTATTTGCTTTGAGAACCAAATTTTTAATTAGGAGCGAATTTCAAGCGTAGTGGAAAAGAAAAAACAGCACAGTAGCTGTTTATAGAATGCAGGGTGCTACTGGGGGCATTCGGTGATTAAGAAGGGCCGGTACAAATTTCATCAATAAATATGACAGCACAAATCAGCACATTCTTGCTTTTTGAATATTTCATATTCATTATTATTTTTGTCCACCGAAATTACTCTGTCATCAACTCAGCTGCAAAGGTTTTTTTTTGTGCGCTGGGTTAAATGAATTCTCCCATAAGGAATTGCTTGAACAAGACATGAAGCCCAGAAAATGTCTCACGTTAAATATTCAGCTGGACTTTGTACTAAGGGGGAAAAACAGAATGGAACATGCAAACAAACTAAACTAAATAAAAGTAATAATGTATTTCCTAAAAGCTTAAAGAATACAGATTGAGGACACGGAGTATGATTTCATTCTTGAGACATCTCATATTATAACCACTGTAGAGGCCCAGTGCCAGTTCTGACAGGCCATTGTAACTTAGCTCATGGTGGCTCAACAGTGCTAACCACTTAAAAAAGCTTAATGTCGGGCACTGGAATGGGTATTATGCACTCAAATACAAAATGATAACACTTGCAAGGAGCATGGATCAGACGCTACCGCAGAATTAACCACATGGTAACCCGCCCATCTCTGCTTGCATCTGAACTCCTGACGTCTCTCGCTAGTCAACAAATTAATACTTTTATGTGTGTGTGTGTGTGTGTGTTTCACTTTTCTTACACTTTATAAACCATCCATCCATCCATCGTCTGAACCACTTTACCTTTCCGAGGGTCACACCTTGAACTGGTTGCCACCCAATCGCAGGGAACACATCCTTTCATAGTCACACCCAAGGGCAATTTAGAGTGTTCAATTAACCTACCAGCATGTCTTTGATGTGGGCGGAGCGTTATAAAACCAGTTTGATAAACGTCTATAGATTTTTTCTCATTTCTCTCCCTCTCTATCTATCTACCTATCTATCTATATAACAACACAGAGCTATTTATTTCTTAGAAAAAGCATGTAATTGTGTGTGTGTTTTTAGGGGGGGGGGGTTGGTGAATGGATTAATACCATCTCAATTTGTTGAACCAGTTAATGAAAAGACTGGTCAGGAAAACAAATACACTTGAACCACTGTATTTTCATGTAAGATTATGAATGAAGTGATGCATTTAGGTAAATATGTGAACAATTTGTTTATTATTGTGGCTTTCAGAAGTGTACAACTGCTTTGAATCATGCGTTGCTAATATTTTGCCCCTCTCATCCTTGCACCCAGATACAGCTGCTACTAATAAAACGCAGTGAGGCAGCAAATGTTCCCCAATTGATCAATCACAGCATTGTAAATGTGTCACGTGTTTCAAAAAGTGATTTTGAATCCATCCAACTTACTGCTAGCGTCATGAGAAAAGGATGCCAGGAAAACCAACCTGTAAAAAGTTACACCAACAGGTCAAGTATACGTATAAGACATGAAGAAGAACGCGTGTTAAAAGAATAACAAATGGTTCACTCACTTGTACCAGGTCGCGCTAGAAGAGCGACGAAGCCCGTGAGGCTTATGCCGAGGAAGTGTGTCAACACTGCGGAAGCTACTCGGGCGAAAGCGAACAGTCGTGGTTCAGCTTCTGTCTCTTTGCTGTGGGCCATGTTCGACAACATTCTAAACGGTACAGTATGGACGATTTACAGCAATCCACACATGCCACCGTGTCCACCAGAGTTCCCAAAAGAAACTAAACGGGATCAAAAGTAACTTGAGAGGAAAACCATCGCCATTAAAAGTATAGAGAAGGTCATTCAAGCAAATCTACATGACCAAGAAACGGTCATATTAGAGATGAAGTGTGATGAATGATAGTCATTTTTGATATGGTGTGTTGGCAGCGCGATGCCTGGAAAACCAATGGGACTAACTTCCGGTTACTTCCGGTTAGACTTTCAAATAAAAGCGATAGGGATTTCTTTTCACAATAAAATCAGTGTTAACAGTTTGCAAGTAACCGCCGCCCCCCCCCCCCCCCCCCCCCCCCAAATAGTCGGGTGTCTTATTTTATTTTTTAAATTCATTTGAATTGGCCAAATGACTAATATTGTATTTTCTGAGCAATCATATCAGTTTTTGAACTTTGTGTAACCAAACCCAATAGGTTTGAATTCTTTTGAATTGAATTCATTACAGTATAGCAATACAGTACTGCCACGACTGCATATGCTCAAAGATCATCATTATGATGACAATTAGATGTAGGCCTTTGCTCATCATTTTAATTACTTTAATTCCTGTGTGTCTTTCTATCTATCTATCTATCTATCTATCTATCTATCTATCTATCTATCTATCTATCTAAAAATCTAACTATCAATATCATGAAAAAGTTAATTCATTTCAGTTATACTATTGAAAAAATAATCTGAAAACTAATAAGCGCCCATCACATCTGTCTGACTAAAATACAGCTGCCTCGGTTTTTCACGATTCGGGTCTGAAACTCCGGTCAGGCCTGAATTAATGTACGCAGTTTGTTTTCCCTACGCTTTTGTGGGGTTTCGTCCTCGCATATTCCAAGATCTTGTGTATATATTTTTTATTATTCATGATTCCACCTTTTATAAAAGACCACCTGCGACAGAACATCTCTTTTACAATGGTGACCTTGCCAAGACGACAAGCGCTATAGAAAATGGATGATTCTGTGAATGTTCTCTCAACTTTCATTTCTATCTGGAAGTTCATATCAGTGTATATTAGAATGTTTAACAAAAACCTTTTGCATATGTGCATGTTTTACTGAATTAATGTATTAATTTATTGAATTCCTTCTTGGTGAGTGGGCTGCATTCACAAAAAAATATCAATAAAATTCAGCCCCCGAGGCAACTGCATGTTCGAGTGGATGTGCACCATTTCTCAGACTAATAGCACCCATCCCACAACAACTCACTGGTCAGCTGTCCTCTGGTTATTGTGCACCAATTACTGTCAAATAAGCTTGTGACTATGTACCGCCTGCACACACTTGTACAGACAGTCAACAGATTGCAACTAGTTTTTTTTCCCCAACTATCCAATTTTACTCCTTAACCTTGTCAAAATTTTGTCCTATACAATTTCGAACTTGATCACAAAGGAATCTTCTTATGCATATTAATATTATAAGCACCCCATTGAGGAAAATATCTTGCAAACTATTAATGTGCTGTTTTTGTAGCATATATGGAATACAATTAATGAAAGTAAAAATAATTTAGACATCTTTTTAACCAATACAAAAAAAAAATCGTATTGTATTTGTTGTACAACTGGTTCCTTGCTGATAACAGATCTGATCTCCATATTGGAGCCTTGCGGGGTTTTCCTCTTTGAGTGATGTCCAAATGGGGCAAAATTTAATATTTAACAAACGGGGTTTTTTTTCCCCTCCGGAAATTGAATGTTATGCATTTGTTATTTGGAATATGAGGGCGAAGATTATTAGTTGCGCAGCATTTAGATGAATTGGTTGCTGAAGATGCTAAATAACAGAAGACGAGACGCCGTGTGTTTTCTTCAGGGATTTCCGACAGAGGGGGATTCCTCTCTATATTGGATGCTGGGTAGGCAGACGGGATTAGAAAGTAATCCCACATGCTTGCATTGTGCATGCGCAAAATGAGGTGAGTGAGTGTCGCGAAAAGGACCATCTGGGGTGAACTCTTCGACAAACTGCGGTCTCCTCTTCGTTTAAATCCTCCGGGGATGAATTGATCAATGAATCAAGGTAACATTCTTTTATTTAATATATCAGAGAATGTGTTGTTTTGTTTTGTTTTTTGCGTGTTTCCCTGTTTTTATCCTGATTCAAATTTAATCCGGGTTGTTAAAACCACCAAGCGTTTGCAATTTATACGCCAAATGACAGCACATTCTAAACTTTTCTTCGACATGTGTCAGGCTTTTAATCACTTGATTGCATACCAAAAAAAAATGCGCAGGACTACAATGTTCTCTTGTTGGTTGGTATAAATGCATCGTGCAGTGACCCACTTTGCGCTACTAGATCCCGGGTTGTTCATATGCAACTCACAATGCTGCCCCACTGACAACTATGCCGGCCAAGTTCCACACGTAGAATGAGCATTAGAGTGCATCAGGTCTGTTTGTTGAATGTAAGCAGTCGCTCATACTGTACAAAGTGCATTTAACAATCCATTTCTATCGCTCTTCATATGATGAGCGTGCTTTAGCAAGATGTGCACACTTTTGCATGGGGTCACATGTTCTTTAATTAATGACATGGGAGCTAGTTTTGTTGTTGTTGTTGTTGTTTTTTAACATTTAGTCGGTTGTATACTGTACTTTGTTATATATGGCCACCAAATCTGTGAAGGAATGAATGGCTTCTGAGCAAGACAAATGCTAAGTCAAAAATGTAATCGTAGCTCAGTTAATTTGTCAAATACGGTATAAGAAGCCCATAAATGGGTGTTCTGTTGAGTTGTTGAATTGTAGGAAGCCAATTTCCCAAATTCCAGTGATAAAATTCATCAACACTCTCGAACACTCTAAATTGTCCCTAGGTGTGAGTGTGGGCGTGGATGGTTGTTTGTCTCTGTGTGCCCTGCGATTGGCTGGCAACTGATTCAGGGTGTCCCCCGCCTACTGCCCGAAGACGGCTGGGATAGGCTCCAGCACCCACCGCGACCCTAGTGAGGATCAAGCGGTTCGGAAAATGGATGGATGGATGGAAAATTCATCAACTTCTTCAAACCCACATGAGCAAATTAAAAATTGCATTAAATTATAATTTGCCCAGATGTACTGTAATGTAATTTTTCAATCAGAGTTCACTTGATTTCATTTTAACACTTTTTTATTTAATTTTCAGGGCGATCCTTTTTGCCTCTAAATTTAATTTATGAATGGATCTCTTCAAGAGATGTTACCATGGCAACATAATAAATCACACCAGCACAAAACGACATGTTAAAAACCAGAGTGACGGTTGCATAATTAATTGTAACATATGTTTCAAAAGAACTTCATAAGCAAATCCAATGCATTAGTAGTTTTCCCAGAAATGCTTAACAGATAAAAAAAAAAAAAGCACATTACTCCTCAAAAAAATTGAGACATTTGCCAACATCCTCCGAAAAAGCAAATAATTCACCCTCGTGTTAAAGAGGTACTGTAAATTTTCTGACATTTCAGTGTTGGGACCCCTAAAATCCTCGAATTGAGGTTGTGTGTGTGTGTGTGTGTGTGTGTGTGTGTGTGTGTGTGTGTGTGTGTGTGTGTGTGTGTGTGTGGCTTTTACTCTTTGACCTGCTTTTCTGTTGTTTTGTCCCCAACATACAGCACATGTTGGTTTTCCAGTCAGTCACAAGTCAGTGAATAGTATCGAGGGTCATGTTTGGATTGTGCAGGATTATCCTCATCATCTTGTCCCACTTTTTGATGTTTTCGCTTGAATCCTGATATCAGATAACAGAAGTTAATCTCTTGTTATTATCGCACACGTGACGCTTACATGATAAACGACAAATGTCTCAACTGTGCTGCCGATAACATATAAGTGAACGTTTTCACAGTGGAACATGTTGTGTTGTGGTTCATGCATTTAAGGATGCACTCTAGCGTGAGCTTGTTCCTGATTTCAAGCAGTTGCTTTGTTTCATCTCCTCAGGGCTGGTGGTGACCCATGCTTCTCTGCAGTACATGAAGCTGGCATCCAAGCCAAACCTTATACTTTTTTCCACCCAAATAAACACATGAATGTGACATGCTCAATTACATTCACGGAGTCCTCAAATACTGATGTGGTCTCAAGTTTACGGACAGCGAGAGCTAACTTGACATGCCCGTGACTGGGTCTCGGGCAGAATGTCTAAATGTGAGCTGATTGAGCTGAAGGATCTCAGTGTACATGATCCCATCGAGTTGGCGGCCCCTGGGCCACGCGCCGCTCCACGTCAAGCCAGTCACTTCCACATCGTCCGTCTAGTTGGGGACACCGTCAGCATCGAGGCGCCATCCGGAGATGCCGGCGCAGGTCACGACTTCCAGCCCTACGGTCACACTCACCTCACCTGGTGTGACCTGTGTGGGGAATTCATCTGGGGTCTGTATAAGCAGGCGTTACGCTGCACGAGTGAGTACTCTGCATATCGTGTAAACATGCTTTTATTGAGAAATAAAACGCTTTAGTTACGGTGATCCTGCAGACCGTATCTTACGCTGTCACTGGCTAATTTCATTTAAAGAAGAAAAATAATGATCATGAAAAACAGTCTGTAGCAATAATCCAATATACTGTTTTATTTTGTTTTTTTACATACAACAGCAACAAAAAATTCTGGGGGGAAAAAGCTAAAGTAAAAGAAAAAATATGAATATGAGGTCATAGAACTGTCTGGTTAGTAAATATAAATAATTTTATTTGCCCAACTTGTACCCTGATGATAATCTCTTCTTCTAGTTGTAGTCAGCGCGTAAGTAGAAGCATTTTAAATTTGAAGGAGAGTTTGGCTATCGCAGACTGGTCATAGATCAAGAAAAGTATTTTTTTTCCCCCCCAACATCATGCAAGTGAAAAACGTGATTCATGCCATCTTGTTTATGTCAGAGTTACAGTCTATTGGCAAGGTGAAGACTACAGCAAGGAAGAACCGTTTCCTCAAGCCACTCAGTAAAAGACAGCAAGGCTGAAAATGAAATATGTCAACTCCGAGGCTGCATCTCCAAAAGCTGGGATTTAAAAAAAGAAGATATCTGAAAGATCTATAATAAAATACTATACCGAGGGTCGGCAACACGCGGCTCCAGAGCCGCATGCGGCTCTTTAGCGACATCTAGTGGCTCCCTGGAGCTTTATAAAAAATGTTTGAAAATGGAAAAATATTTTGATAGTAGGCTAATATAGCTCAAATAGATATAGATACATGTTGCAGCTCCGAAAAAGGAGAGCTGTGGTGTTGGTTTTTTAAAACGGACACTTTATTTATGCTTTTAACAGCCTCGACAAACACAGACACGTCTGCGTCCGACTCCGTGCCTTCTCTCTTCTCTTTCGACTCGAGAGGCGTTCAAAGGCAGCCTCAGAAAAACGGAAATCCATGATCACTTCACTGACACTAAGAAAAACAAAAATATTGCACCAAAACAAAAAATAAAGCGAGGAAATCAGAAAATAAATTCTATGGGGGCGTTTGTGAACACACAACAAAGGAATGAATAACATAAACAATTCTGAGACAGTCCAGTCTCCTACATACACACAGCATGTGTTTCCTTCATTGTAAGTTTTAAAGAAGGCTTTTATTTTTTTGTGGCTCCAGACATACAGTATTTGTTTTTTGTTTTGTTTTTTGTCCAATATGGCTCTTTGAACATTTTGGGTTGCCGACCCCTGTACTATACAGTTAATAGTACTGGAAAAATGGAAAATGCATTACAATCGTCCAAAACAAACCCAATTTGCTTCTAAATTAAATTGAAGCCATTTTTAAACTTTGCGATTCGCTATGTTAGTGGGATATTGTTGAATAAAATCACATCAGTATATGAGGTTGATCTGTCAATAGTTAGCCAAGTTGTGCACCGGAGGCGATGACCTATAAAGCACAGAAGGACTAAATCTGCATCAAACTGGGCAGAATGACAGGCCTGTTTGTCATGTTGAGTCATCACGTTCCTGCAAACAGGAGCCCCGTTGATGATGACGATGATGCATCATGAGAAGATGTGTGAGGTGATTTGGAGCATGTAAAAATGAATTCAACTCATTTCCAGTACACTGTAAGATGAAGCATTAGGATCCCACAGCCAATGTTGTGTTCTCATTCTCTCGGCAGATTGCAGCTACACTTGTCACCAGAGATGTCGACCGTTCATCCAGCTGGACTGCAGCGCAGACAGAGGTTTGCCAACAGGGCAGGCGGATCCCTCAGTCGACTCCATCGAGATGGACACAAATGTGGTCAGGAATAAAAAAGTCTCAATCAAACTTTTTTTTTTTAATTGCATTTTGTTCAAATCAGATGCTTTACGCAATTGTTTCTTTATAAGTCACTATAGGTCAAAGCGCCGTACCGATAGTAATGTGCGACCATATGTCCTCCATGGTTGCCTTTTATGCCCTCTCATTCTTTTGGCATCTCTTGTGAATGTCATTAAGGAGAGTGTTGATGAGAGACAATGGCTTGACTGCACTCCAGTAAAACAGCTGTTCGGTTGTTAAAATAGAACTTATTCAGGGCTGACATCTGATTGTCAACCACACTTTATTATAAAACAGACATTTTTATTTATTTTTAAAAAATTGCTCTTCTCTCTTGAAAATAATGAATTCACTTGAGTTATAAAGATGAATGCTCACATGAGAGTTTTAAAATTATTTATTTAGGTATGAGGTGCGGCCTGGTAGTCCAGTGGTTAGCACATCGACTTCACAGTGCAGAGGTACCGGGTTCAATTCCAGCTCCAGCCTTCCTGTGTGGAGTTTGCATCTTCACCCCATGCCCTGTGTGTGTGGGTTTTCTCCGGGTACTCCGGTTTCCTCCCACATTCCAAAAACATGCATAGCAGGCTGATTGAACACTCTAAATTGTCCCGAGGTGTGAGTGTGAACGTGGATGGTTGTTCGTCTCTGTGTGCCCTGCGGTTGGCTGGCGACCAATTCGGGGTGTGCCCCGCCTACTGCCCAAAGTCAGCTGGGATAGGCTCCAGCGACCCTAGTGAGGATGAAGCGGTTCGGAAGATGAATGAATGAATGAATGAAGGTATGAGGTTTTTTTTAACATCACAAAAACCTCACATTTCACATTGGGTGTGTAGACTTTTTGTATCCACTGTACAACCACAACAGTAAAGGTAGTGTGAAAGTGACCATTTCTTACGACGATTATTCGCTTTTTAAAAAGCAAAATAGTTGATGCAGCGATTGTATTTGATCATTAGATCAGAAAGTACAGGTGTCACGACACACCTTTTGAATGAACCCGTGCAATATCAGAGGCACGGGATCACTCTCCTACCTCACAATGAACAATAACGTGCCGTTTAACAGGCTGTTTTTTTACGGTGGGTTTTTATGGTCAGGGCGGAGCGAATGTAAGTGCGGTGTCCAAATAAGACTGAGGAAAAAAAACACTGAGCGCAGAGTGGTCAGTGTCACTGCGCTTTTGTTTGAGAAGTTGCATATGAACCTTTGAGGTGACTTCAGGGAGCAGGGAAGCGCTCAGTGACTCTCCAGCAGAGCTGTATTTTACTGCATGTGAATCTTTCCGGCATAGGGTCAAAAGGGAAATGGTGATTTATTTATTTTTTACATTTTTTTTAAAACAAAAGCATTATTTGTTATGTATTTAGTCTGTTCCATTGCTTTTTCTAATCTTCAAAAATCCAGACAGATTTTCTTCTTTTACTAATATGATGCTGCTGGTTTCTTGTTAGGATGAGCAGACTGACTGGCGCAAACAAGAGTTAAGTGTTGGCGAAGTTCATCAGAAGGTCAAGGAGTACAATGCTCAGATTAACAGCAATCTCTACATGGTGGTGGTGAGATCATTGACTTTCTTTTCTTATGGCATCTCTCATTCAGTTTGATGTGGTATTTATGTGAATTTTTTTTAAGCATATTTTACTTCCTGTGCGCTTTTGTTTTTTATTTACCGACAACAAAGAACTCACAATTTATAAAACTTAATTTAAGATTTCCAGGCCATTTCATTTTTGTTGCTAGGCACATTTTGTATGGCAGATGGTCATCATAGCCACAGACACCCACGATGGAAATAACATAATTTATTGCTGTGCATTAAATATTAAGATACCCTATGAACATAATTTTTTCGTATATTCGGCTTTTGGGTTAAATATACTTCATTTGTCCTTCTTTCAAATTTTGATGATGAAACTGTTGACTATAATATTACTTTCAGAATAGCACATTTCCAAGAAGGTCCACTTGTGAGATTTTGTATGACTCTTCCAGTTTCTCTGTATCTCTGTTGCAATCCTGCTGATGACACGCTGTGTCGCACTAAACTCAGTGGCCACTTCCCCCTCGGTCTGTGAGCAACCTCTTTGAAGCCTTACACTAGTGAGGTAACGCTGATCAATCGTGTCATTTTGGTCTCATGATGCCAAAATGTGTACGACTTGATAAAGAGTACTGAAAAAATATTGAACACCTGGACATATGTATTCAAAAGTTTAGAGACAGTCAAATTAGGTTACAGTGCATTTTGAATGGCTGTGGATTTTGAGATTATTGGGTAATTTTAACGGTTAGGTTAATTATTTTGAACCTGCAGGTTGGATTTACGTTTGGATTTGGGGTGGATCAAAACGCTGAAGCTGGTTGCCATTTTGGAATATGTTGTGTACTGAAGTTCAAGTAAATTTATGTTCACGGCACTGTTGGACATGGCGATTGGGGGTCAGTAGTACCTTTAGGACGCAGCGCTGGAATAGTTACCGTATTTCACCCAGTTTGGGTTACTTTTAACCCAGCGGTTTTAAAAGTGTATTGAATGAAAGGAAAATAATTTTAAAAAAATAATCATCTGTCCATCTGTTCTCCTTTGAAGAATAAAGATGGCTCCTACACTGGTTTCATTAAAGTCCACTTTCAACTAGTCCGTCCCATCACCCTGCCACCTCCCCGGAGCCCCACACAGGAGGAGCACGAGTACAGCCGGCGGCTGACGCGACGGACATCGTTCTATCTCCCCAAAGACTCTGCAAAGCACCTGCACATAAGCTCCCAAACACGGGTACGAGAAGTCATCGAGGCCTTGCTCAATAAATTCACAGTTGTGGACAATCCAGCCAAGTTTGCCCTGTTTGAACGCGCCGACAGACAAAACCATGGTAAGCGCTTTGAATCTGAATAAACAGTGCTCGACTATATGCTGACAACTGTTCTATGGTGTGGTTTGTTCCATTAGTGTCCATGCGGAAACTGAGCGACGACGAGTATCCCCTCCATTTGCGCTTGTGTGCAGGACCAAGTGAAAAAGTCTTGAGCCTGGTCCTCAAAGAGAATGAGACCGGCGACGTGAACGTAAGATCATACGCTAAACCTGATAACGGCTGTCGGTAATTGTACATGTATCGGCAGAGTTTTTTTTCTGGCTCAGAATGAGGCACAGGTGACACGATTCTGATCCTTCACATAGCCCTTAATGCCGCATCTGCTACAGGCTGAAACAAACACTTCCGCTGTGAAGTCCAGTGGTGACTCGACGTGTTATAAGTGCAAGCTTGATATTCGATACTCATAAACTCTTCTGAACTCACTTCACTATAGCAGCACTTTGACAAATAGTATACAAGTCTTCAAAAAAGAGGCTTCATGGTGTTTGAAGCCACGCCCAGTTGAAATTTACTGTCAAACTAAACATAAAACCAGAGGAATGTACATGTTGAGTGTTTAAGACAAACACATAGCAGAGCCTTTAATCTGATAGTTTAATGGTAATGTGTACACATAATGGGAAATGCATAAATAGCGTAACCGTTTAACAACATATTTAAATACAAACGGTGCAGCAACACATTTAAGTGGAACGATTCAATTTGGTTTGATGGACTTGCATCATTTAAATCAACACCTGTTTCCCAAATGATATCCTTTTTGTTTACAGCCCACCTGTTGAGTATTTGTACTTTAAATTGTGTTCCCCTTCACAGTGGGATGCCTTCAGTTTTCCTGAGCTGTGCAACTTCCTGCGTATACTACAGCGTGAGGAAGAGGAACATGTCCGGCAGATAGTGAGGCGCTACGCTCGCACCAGGGACATGATGAAGCAGGCCATGGCGAGGATTACTGCTCCTGCTTGACGTTTGGGGGGTATTGGGGGGGAGGGGGGGGTATTTAGTAACAAAGGGAAATTTATCAGGCTTGGAAATGTTTACTAAAAGTGCAGAGACACTGAATATTAAACTTTTATCTAATGTTTTTCATTGTGAGTGATGCCAGTGTGAATAGTGTAACTAGATTCCATTTTTTCCGAAAATAATGCTGCTTTGTTTATATTATTTATAGTTAGTTAAAAACCACATTTAGTGTGTAAACTTTATATCATTGTAGTTTTGTTTAGTACAACACACCTCACAACTTGGCACTTTAGAGAACCTGTGGAAATGTGTGCTTGTGTGTGCTTGTGTGTGCGTGTCTAATAAATTTATGACATCTAATCTGGTCTTTTGTTTATTCATAATAGTGAGTTGTTTGATAATTGGCGTGGATTAAGTCAGAAAGCTCACTGTAACGTAACCACATGCATATGCTTTGTCATTTTTATTAATTATTAAATAAAGCATCCCTCATTAAATGCACATCAATGTCTTATTCATGTCAGTATAAGTGATTGGCCCGGAGTATGGAATACAGTACTGTAGTTCACGAAAATACATAGAGCAGTTTATCTCCTGTCCTGCAGGGGGCGGTAGGTTTCAACAAGGCGCCTTCATCAGCGATCAGAGAGCGAAGAAGCACATCCAAATAGCTTTTCACGCTAGCTACCTCTGTTGCTAGGTCTGGTCCAATTCACCCAAATTTAGAGAGCTGTTAAGTGAGTGTGTCAAGAAAAAACGGTCAAAAGCCACGCACGGTATGTTGTTGAGGAATCTGAATTCCGCAGCTGTCATCTTTTGTAAAACGTCACTTTTGACAGCGTCATTCTGTAAACCACTTAAGTGCAATTTGACCTGCGTTAATGTCATACGTTGTCGTGTTGCTGTTGTGTAGTCGTGTTAGTGAGTGGAAAACGTGTCGTGTGAGTATGTTGTCAATAGCTTTTGTAACACGAGGACAAGTTGCTATCAGTAATTTAAATCAAGCCGAGCTAGCCTGGTTAGCTACGCCTTCCCTTCTGACGCCTCGGTGAATGTTTTTGATCTCAACGTGACAATATATTATCCTTACCGTTGCTTTGTTTGTCAGCGTGATTTAGTGTTTCAGACTGGTTCCCCTTCAATCTACCACCTTTGATTGATAAAATAGCAATTCAGGATCCGATGTATGCAGCTCAGTTTTCATGCACAGCATCATGTCAACCGCACTAAAATGGCTAAACCTTCTCCCTTGGATCTGTTAGTTTCCCAGGTATCACATCCAGCGTGGTCACATTCAACTGATAAGAGCAACGCCCAAGTGAATTATGTGCTGCAGCTGAAGATGGGTGGTAGCGGCTCCAAATCCAAAGGATTTTGGCCTTTCTCTGGCTCGGGCAGTGGTGACGACCAATCCAAAGATGCAAATGAGCAGTCACTAGCAAGAGCACGAAGTTTCCCTGGCGCAACACCTTTTGTGTTTACTAGGCGAAGGTAAGTGAATTCCAGCTCTGCATTGTCTCTATCACTTATACTGCACAAAAACGCACTCGAGCCTGGATAGGACTTTTTGACAGCTAACACCAAACTATTGCAATTAAATTCCTTGTGTTAGTTCAGAAAACATTCACACACATACTTGGTCCATGTCAGCTGGTAATGTTGACAATGAGCAAGTATGAGTTAAGGTTAGCGTAAGCCTTGACACTTTTCACAGTCTAAATGCACACTAAATCTGTTCGCCAGTGTTGGCAGCCCTTTTTAGAAACCAGAGTCAATGGCTACAAGCAAAACATTGGACTCCTCTGAAGTAGCCTTCGATGAGCCCTTTTTTTTTAAGTCCCCCTAAACATTTGTAGCAGCAGCTGGAGAAAGTACCCAATTGGAGCAGCTTGCTCATGAGTGGCCTAAAATGTGTTAACATAGAAGAGTCATTGACAGTTAGAAAAATTGTGTTGTTGCCTCAAAAATTTGTGCAACAAAATATTAAGTAAAGGGTACCATCATTTTTGTCCATGCCCCTTTCTTCAGTGTTTTTTTAACACTTTGTCCATGTGTGTAGTGGGTTAGATGAACAGGTAGTCAAACACACACACACACACACACACTCCCGGAAAATTATTCCCACAGCAAAACTAAGGGCTATGGGACACATTTATCCATGCAAATATTTGAATTTGGCTTACTGAGGGCAGTGACTCAAATGCAATTTAATTTTATTTATGTATTGTATTGAATTAAAGACAGAAAAATGGCACCATCCAGCAGAGCACAATTCCCCTGCCGTTAATGCTGAGACAAAGGTCAAATCAGTTTTGATGTCTGAGTGAGAAATCTTAGCCCCACTGTTCATTCTAATTCACACAATTCCCCATGTTAATGGATGAGGGGTAAAAGCAAATGTAGTAGTTCGGTAATGGCATCTAAAAAGCCAAACTTCTAAAAGTCTCTGTGTCCTACTCCCTCTTTACATAGCTGTATCGTTTTAATAACAGTAAGGAAAGCTTTGGCCCTCCCAGCCACAGTGATCTTGGGCTCAGGAGGCTCATCTTTCTTGCTCAGGCCGTCCAGGGGTCGAATGGGAAAAGCTGCCTTGCATTCACCTGCACCCCACATGAATGATCCACACACCTTAAACCTTTAAATCTGCTCAATTTAGCGATGCTCAGAACCTCACGAAAGATTTACCCTTGCTGTCGTTGCAGCTCTTTGTTCTTCGATGAAGATGGCGACCTGGCTCACGAGTTCTACGAAGAGACTATTGTGACAAAAAATGGCCGTAAAAAAGCCAAACTGAGGAGGATTTACAAAAACTTGACACCTCAGGTAAGGAGGGTGTACGTTGAAGTTCGCGATGGGCATTGGACCAAATTTCCTAGAATGGCTTTGGTAGGAATTTACAATCACTTAATTGCTCCAAGTCAGTGAAATCAAAATCGGATGTCTCTGGAAAATAGTTAAAATTTATCCACCAGTTTCTATTTATTTATTTTTAAAACCGGGTCTGTTTGGTCCAGAACTGGCGTTTTGGGGTCCTGAGTATTTTTTGCAACTAGATAATCTGAGTAAATACATCATAAAACATGGCCCTTTGTCTACATTACATCCTTATATTTCTTGAGATGATGAGGCGGTGGCCCAAGTTCTCATGTGACTGTGCGCCAACGCCCGCCTCCAGCAACAATGATGGATCACAGTGTTGGATCTGGGCTTCTGTTCCGTAGCAGAAGTTCCACCTTGCCGTCAGCCTCCGCAAATGTATCCTCTCGTGAGCACTTTGAATTTCCCGCCATAGTTCTATGTTTACATTGCACTTGTGTCATTAATTTCTGTTACAGTGCCCCTTCAGGCTTGCCATCTATCCTACTGCGTTCCAGCATTTGGGTGGACACGTTTCTTGAAACTATTTTTTTTTCATGCAAGAATTGGTAAATTCTTACAAAAAAAATAAAAAATAGATGATCTGCATTTTTTTCCCTTTTGGTAACACGGCCTCGAAGATTAGTGATTACTCTGTGGTGTGAGAGATGTTGAGAGTGTTTTTCTTCCCCAATCTGCTCAAAAATTCTGGGACAAAGATTGTAAATTTTGAACCTTTTCAACTTGATCTTAGTTGTGTGTTTTTGGCGGGTACTCTAAAGATGACTGTGGAAGTGGTCTCCAGGAAGAATAGTGATGACATCTGCTCAAGCTAATGGAGAGCCTGAAAAAAAAAGTTCAAATTGCAAGTCATAATGTGTGTGCTCAACAGAGTTTGGCTGGGCCATCATTATGCTTATACCCCACAATAGCTTGGCCAGGTCATACAAATTGAGAGTGAATCAAGTGAATCGCTGCAGTTTACGCGGTAAGTAGTTTGCGCTCTATTAAGATGACACACACACTCTTTGTCTCTTGCAGGGAATCATAAAGCTGGACCTCCCGTGCATCCATGTCGATTTCCCCGTCGTCCTTTGTGAAGTCTGACAATGTCCAAGAAGTGTCTCTTGACAACCACGCTTGTGTCAGCGCCGTCCCGTGGTTTTCCCCTGCAACCTGGAAACCAGAAACATTCCGACAACACGCCACACATCTCTTGATATCTTTGAAGTGCATCCGTGGTCAAGACAATGTCATGTGAGCTGAGCCTCTGCATGTGATCTGTTGTTAGCGACGCTTTATAGAGCACCGATGGGAGAGATGTAGGATGGTGCCAAGTTGGCAGAGCGTACTCGGTTTACATGGTGTGTATGCATGTAAGTGTGTTGTTGCAGACACGGGGCGTGTTAAACTCCTGAATTGATTGCTGCAGATTATTTTCAGGTTTGGTTCTCTGAACTCTTCAAGGGGATTATTACCAACTCCTCCACATATGTCGTATTATCTCGAGAAGGAAGGTAGTTGCACACTTAAGCATTTATTCTTTCTTTTTCTTTTTAATTTTGCTATGCATGGGGAAAGGATCAGATGATCGATTGTAATAATGAAGGGAGTAGACAATCAGTAGCCCTCCAATTAAAATGAATTGGTTCAATGATTTTGGCTCGATGTCACACAGTAGTTAGAAGATGAGGAGAGACGTCCCCCGTGAGATCTGAGTGTGTGCTCTGCTGCTTCCACATACAATATTTCGCATTTAATTTATTATAACTTTTTTTTTTTTTAAATACATTTTAAAATGCCCCTCACTGTGTTTTGGTCTTTCTTCTTAGATGTAAAGGTTGCTTTGAGTAGTTTCATGACATCCAGTTCAAATGGGTCACATTGATAAGATTTTAATTCCTGTTTAGCATATTGTGAGGAGTATCTGGATTTAATATTTAATCATTCAGTTAAAATTCCACAACATAAAAGATGAACTTGAATTCCGCTCTAGTAATAGCGTCGCATATGCGTGTAATTTATCGTAACAAAAATCTCCATATAGCAGTCAAGGTGTTTCAAATGCGCTATTTGACAATAAGCCAACCTAAACAACATCAAATTGCACCGTACCTCAATTTTATGCTCTTGACCTCCACTGATAATTAAGATCTGATCCACCTGCAAAGGAAATTGCAAGGCCGAGCAAATTTTTTCGAGGGCAGGGTTGAGTGAGATCTGTGAAAGTCAATGTTGCTTCCATGGGAAAATGCTTTCTGCAAAGCTCCTCAATATTGTTATCTTTAAAGGATAAAGAGATGAATAGCTGTACTAAAATCCAATCCCATTTTATTACTTTTTCCAAAATGACTTGTGGGCATGTCTGCATAACCATCGGTGGAATCACTAAAATGACTGAATTGTGTTTACGTCTACAGTACTACAATGACCAACTCTCCGTTTTTTTGACAGTCATAGAAGTAATCCTGGTGGATGTACTCTACAAACTGTTCAGTTATCACCGTCAATAATGAATTATGTATACAATCTGAGGTTTAGTGGTGGGAAATAAAATGGTTTTGTAGTTGATGATTAATAAAGCCTTTTGAAAATGGTTTGAATAATTACAGTGCAGCAGACTCCTAACTGCTGAGACCTTTCAAATCTTCATATCAGAAGATACAAGTCAATCAGAGGTGGAGTCTACTCGGTACTTATACGAGAGCCAAAGGTGGATTACAACACCGTCTCATTCCATTTCTGTAGTGAGGGCGCCTACACCTGTTATATAAAATAGCCTCAACTACACAAGAACTCTTGGAGTTATCCTGATTTTTGAGACTGAAGAGGTAAGATATACTTATAAATATTATCGTAAAGTCATAGGGTTAGACGTTTGATTTCTTATGCAAAAGCAGTTGTTTTATTCATTTGCTTGCTCTCAAAAATAGACAAAAAGGCATACATTTTGATGACATTCGTTCAGAGGTGTATGATTTAAAGCTATGTATAATTTTTTGTGCTGTGTCATATACATAAATAGTACATTATATAATGTTTAATTTATGACAGAAATTCGATTCCGTTAAAGCAAAACAAATCAATTGAAACGTCGGCGCATAATAGGAACGATTCACCAGCCGCTCGTTTTCTTCCGTCACCGGAAGTTGTTTCCGCCGAGTCTGTGAGTGGACAGCAGCGATTGAGGAACCAACGATTGGGTTTATCTTTAGGGGGGATTTATTAGTGTAAAATCAATAATTGACCAAATATTGATTTACCTGAGTAGAAAAGCTGCCTTAACAGGAAACAGCTGTAGTACGTAATGAAGCAGAAAATGTTGTCACCCAAAATAGAGAGCAAAGGATCGTTTTTTGGATATATAATTATTTTTTAATCTACTCGCACACCCCTACGGTTTCTAGATCGACTATTTGGTCTGTTAATGAAAAGTGGAGATGCCGTCCGTCATCTCCCATGCTGCGGTCTCCGTCTCCGGGTCCAAAGTGTGATTGAGTTTTTCCCTTTAATGACCAGGATGCAGTGAAGAATTATGACGGTTGTATTTCTCATGGCAGGCCCGTGGAAAGCTCATTTATCGATCGGTGAGTAGAAGGAACTTGAACAAATCTGTCGGAAAAAAGAGGACGTTCCACGTTGAGCTAACTCAGCATATTTGAAAGATTCCGCTTGGATCTAAACCAAATACGGTGGTCAGGTTATTTAAAACCAATGAGGCTGTCAAACTAAATGTGCGTTTAGTACTTGTATGGTTCTTGGAACACATATATTTTTTAAGGCGTTCAACATCCAACTGTTAAACCAAAGCCTGTCTCCGAAATGCACATGATCCTTTTGTGGACTGATGACGATTAACACTCAGAACATTTGGCACTTCTGTGAAACGATCACATATTCTTTTAAACTGAATGAATGAATGTTTTATCTGTATATGAAATTAAATTGATCGAACGGCTCCATAATCGGTTAAAACAACGCTTATGAAAAAAATATATACCTCCACAGTTCACGGAGCCCAACCATGATTAGCCAAAATCTGCGAACAAGTCACCCCTTAAAAGTGATTCAAGATGCCTAGATTAATAGTTGAAACCATAAATGTACCACAAACTATCATTCTGAAACACTTGAAACGACAAACGATCATTTTGAAACACTTGAAACGCTCAAAGCATTTCAAGCACGAAGCATACCGGTAATACAAACATTGTTTTGCAGCAGTAACGTTTTACTTATAAAAGAAATTCAAATGGTGACCTCGCCCCCCAAAAAAACAGTGGGTAGGTGAAATTGCCACTGGTGAACTACAATAATGTGGGGGGCCACTGTACCCAGAAATTTGTTCTAAACAAAAATATTATTGTCGCATGATTGATGTGCTCTTTTTTGGCAGAGTCACAGGAGAAAAGGTGAGCGTTGGCCATGGGGGCTCTCTGGCTGCATTGCTTGATCCTGACTGTGACGACAACATTGACGGGTGTGTGTGTGACACATGCAAAGCAAACAAGATGGCCTTTATATTCCCAAACACCGGTTCTCTTGGCTTGGAATGCACCCACGCAGGACTGCGCCCCGAGGCACGGTGTCACTTTACCCTTGGACCAGTTTGACATTGTGGCCTCCCCCAACGAGGGCTTTGTCCGACAAAACCTGACCATATTCTACAAGGAGCGCCTCGGCCTTTATCCTTATTACGACCATGATGGCACTGCGGTTAACGGGGGCCTTCCGCAGCTTGCCAGCCTGGTTGAACACTATGAAAAGATGCCCGAAGGCGTTCAGAAATATATACGGGAACCAGGGGCCAAAGGTTTGGCTGTTATTGACTGGGAAGAGTGGCGTCCACTGTGGATCCGGAACTGGGATTCCAAAGACATCTATCGAAGTAAATCCCGGGAAATGGTGCTCAAAAAGAACCCAACCTTTAGCCCGGAGCAAGCTGCAAAAGTGGCCCAGCAGGAGTTTGAGCTGTCCGCTCGTAACTTCATGCTGGAGACGCTGAAACTAGCAAAGAATTTGAGGCCCAATCAAGTGTGGGGCTTCTACTTATTTCCAGATTGCTACAACCACGACTACAGGAATGGCCTGAAGAACTACACGGGTCGCTGCCCCCAGCTGGAGATGGCCCGTAATGACCAGCTCAACTGGCTGTGGATGGAGTGCACGGCGCTTTTTCCCTCCATATACATGGGATCCGTGCTGCGCTCCACACATTACGGGCGCCTCTTCGTGCGCAACAGGGTGAAGGAGGCCATGCGCCTGGCGTCTGTTGGGGATGGCTTGGCGCGCCCGGTTTTCGTCTACACCCGACCTACATACATCAATCAGATGGCTCTCCTCACCGAGGTCAGTTGGAGTCTGTTACATCACAGTCACGCGCAGTAAAGGCTTAGACTCACCTGTCAGTCAGGTGTGCATGATCATAAAATCTTAGTCGACTGTTAACGTTTTTAACTCATACAAGTGCGAAAAGGAGTTAATCAGTGTTTATCAATGTTTCAAACACAGATTTTACATTTACAAATCTCCGTGACGTGTATTGGGTTTTGAGGTTTCACATGCAATATTCAGTCAAACCTCGGTTTTCTGACATAATCCGTTCCAGAATCCTGTTCGAAAACTGAAATTGTTCGAAAACCGAAAGCACGCTCTTTTTAAAATAAAAATGTTTATTGAACACGTCTGCTCACAATGGAAAGCAACACGAAGAAGCGTCACTTCCTCGTACACCCGAGGAAGTGTCACTTCCTCGTGTAAGGAAGGCGAGAGGAGTCAAATGGTGCATTCAAGTGCGCTCAGTTTGTTCGAGAACCGAAATTTGTTCGTCATCCGAGGCATAAAAATCTCGAACTTTTTGTTTGAAAACCAATTGGACGAGAACCTGCCTCTTCACCCAAAGTCAGCTGGGCTAGGCTCCAGCACACGTGAAAAATGGATGGATACTTGTCAGAAAATGAAACTAATTTTGGTTTCCATACTGTAGAATCATTAGGGTATTTGAAATTTGAGGTTAAACTGTGTTTGCACAAATGTTCTGCTGCACCGGATATGAGGGTCGCAGTGGCCTTGCTTTTAAATAGCCATTTAGTGTTTGGCTGCCTTTTGCAGACAGATCTGGTGTCCACCATCGGTGAGAGCGTCGCATTGGGAGCAGCGGGAGTCATCTTCTGGGGAGACTCGTCCTACTCGAGTGACAGTAGCTGCTCGGCCCTTAAAGACTATCTCAGCGGAGCGCTGGGTCGCTACTTGCTCAACGTGTCCACGGCGGCGGAGCAGTGCAGTCGGGCACGGTGCAACATGCACGGCCGCTGCCTACGCAGTCAGCCGGACGATGACGTGTACTTGCACCTCAGCCTGTCCACGCACAGCATCAGTTGGCAGGACGGCCACCTGAAGGTGAGCGGCAAGCCTGGCGAGGCCGAGCTGGCTCTTTTCCGTCAACACTTCCAATGCCAGTGCTACACTGGCTACCAGGGGGAGGCCTGTGCTCTGAGAGCCAAAGGGCAGAATAAAGCCCCCTCTGTTCTCGGAACATGGTCGCTTTGCTTTTTACTCCCACTTGGACTCCTCACTCTGTTACAGTGAGGAAATGAAGCAACTTAAAATATTCCCTGCATGTGCCAAACAAACAAACAAAAACAAACAATAGTTGGGCTGTTTGACATGAAATCGTGCCAAGTTCCTGATCAATACTGTAATAATAACAATACTGAGTCACCATTTGTCACTTACTTTGTGTGCAAGCGGGATTTTCCAAATGACCTGAGTGCAGCTCTTTCTCATTCTATTCTCCTAAATAGACTCACCATCACTCACACCCCCTTACACTGGTTTCACTCCTATCTCTCTGGGCGCTCTCAGTTCATCCAACTCAATTCCTTCACCTCACAGTCCCTCCCCGTCTCTTCTGGTGTGCCCCAAGGCTCTGTCCTGGGATCCTCTTCATACCTTCTCCCCCTTGGCACCGCAAATTTGGCAGCTTCGCGGATGACACCCAGCTGCAAACCCGACGCCTGACACTGCCTTTCAGAAATTAAATCTTGGTTCGCAAATAACTTCCTCAAACTGAACAGTGACAAAACAGAACTCACTAGTTTCTCTCTTACTATCGATAACTCCACTGTGTCCCCCTCCCCTCAGGTCAAGAGTCTGGGTGTCATCCTCGATAGCTCATTATCTTTCAACTCCCACATTAATAACATAACCCGCTTATTTCCACTTACGCAATATCAACACCCCTCACACCACAGCTATCCTTGTCCACAGTCTCGTCACCTCCCGTATTGACTACTGCATTCTTCTTTTCGGTGTCCATCACAAATTCATAAACTTCAACTGGTCCAGAATTCTTCAGCTCGTATCATCACTAGAACCCCCTCCTTCCATCACATCACCCCTGTCCTCCAGCAGCTCCACTGGCTCCCTGTCAAACTGAGGATCACCTTCAAATACTCCTCTTCACATTCAAAGCGAAGCCCTCTCGTTCCCTCAGCCTCAGCCTCCCTCCGTCTCTATGTTCCCTCTGCCCGTCTCATGGGGTGCAGAGCTTTCAGCCGCTCCTCTGACTCACTACCACCCGACGTAATATTGACTCTCTTCCCGTACTCGTCTCAAAACCCACCTATTTAAAATTGCATACTTGTTTAGACTCACTCCTCTTTTATTATTTATTATTATAATTTTATATGTGGTTTTATTGCTTTTGATTGTACAGTGTCCTTGAGTGTTCTGAAAGGCGCTTATAAATAAAATGTATTATTATTATTATTATTATTTGTCACTTACTTTGTGTGCAAGTGGGATTTTCCAAATGTGGTCTTATTTTTCATTCACCCTCCCCAGGATCCTTCTAACAGAGTAGTGTGAGTGTGAGTCAAGCTTCACGAGAAGCTCACCAAATGCTGGACCGCATTCTGTATTCATTTTTTCTTGACTGCTCATAACTTTGTTCAAAATCCATGCGAAGCCCGCATGCTCCATGCTGTCCCTGACCTCCAGACGGTGACTCTCTGTCTTGACCACAGTGTGTTTGTGAGACTGACTTTTTTGTTTTATTTCTTAAACTGGAAATATGAGTGGAAGCTTTGTAAATGAAAATGAGCACTTTTTTTACATGCTGCACAAACACATTGTAAATTGTTGCTACTTTGACTTCATCGAAAATCTGAACATTTCATTACGCTGGAATATGATGAATTATAACAAATCATACAGATTACTTTGCAGAGTTATCTTCAGTGTTATAATAATAATTTCAACATTTCAAATAACACACCCTTCATGCCTCCCCCCCAATCTTTACACTTCCAATTTATTTCCCTGCTCCAATGTTTCAGATGTTTCTCTAAATATTTTATTGCTTTTAATCCTACCATTTGCTTTTAGAAAAACAACAACAACAACAAACAAACAAAACTTGACCATGGCATGCCTGTATTTGTGCTTTTTATCATTGATCCAAAACAACGTGGCTGGGCCTGAACTGTTTTATTTGAGAAATGCGATATTGCGGTCAAGAGTTGATTCGTTTAAAGATGCTATTGAAGTTTTGAATGCAGTGTTCATCTCAGCCTTCTATTTGTTTACAGTGTTTTCTAACAGTCCAAAATGCCTTCAAGTTTATCATAGGAAAAGTATATGACTCTTTTGAGGAGGAAAGGGAAAGTAAAGGTAATGTAACGCTTGAATGATGTTGATATCCTTCCATGTAGAGTCATGAGAATAATGCATCTTTTCGTCCTGCTCTGGGGGGGGGAAAAACACCGTCAGTATCTCTTTTAATGTATTTGTTTTAATGGACAATTATTAACTTTAAATTGCAGAATGGGTATTATTCAGGCTCAATTTAACTTTTAAGTGCTTGCATGTTGTTTCCTGTCTGAGTTCCTGCTAATGCAGCTGTGACGACAGCGACTACTGAAGCTACATCATCAAACAAATACAGTATATTTCTGTAGTCATTGTTAGCTGGGGCTGGCAAAACAGATTATACTGTACATCAAATTGGTTCTATATTTATCATGCCGATGGGCCGAGTAAAAGGAAATTACAAATGCTATTATGCAACACAATGTTTACAATGCTGCAAACGTTTTGAAATTCTGCACTTTAACACGTTTTCTGTTGAACAAGAGACTGCTGCATAAAGTTTGTACAGGGACGATGAACCGTGCATTGTTGCATGCTTTTCTTTTCTTTTCGTATTTGCATTTTGTCGGAGAGTATTTGTAAGATTCTTTTTGCTCACGTACTTTGATGTTACCGTTTAAAACCAAACCAGAAACAAAAATGTTTGATTACATGTTTTTAATTTGAGTATCTGTAATGTTCTCAATTTCTTATTTTTTTGTACATTAAAACACATTTGAATGTAAGTTTGAACGTGTACAGTCTTTTCTCTATTTTAACTATGTTTACTTCATGCGTCGTATTTTCAGAACAAAACTACATTGTATTACGAAATAACACGCGCACATGTATTTTTAACACGTTTCGGCGGTATTAGGTTACAGGAAATTACGTTTGTTGTTGTGTGCATCACATAATGTAGTCCGTCAAGCAACGAAGATTTAAAAGGCCAGCGTTTTAACATGTTCCATCATCCAGTTTATTTACATGTATCAACATTCGTGCATGACAGCAATTGCAACAAATGCTTTCTGAGTTGATTTACAAACTAAACACGACCTTGTTTGTAAAGTTACGTAAAGTACACATCGAGTGTCGGCTAGCTGCATTACATTTCTTTTTGGGGTATTGCATTTAATTCTAAGACAACCAACGTCAAGCCTCTTAAAAACAGCGTATTTTAATTAACCAGAACAGTTTGAATCAGGAGACATGACGATAAAGAAGACAACATCGTCTTTTCGTCAGTGAGTGTCCTGCAGTTCCTTCTCTTGTTTCGGTATGTGTTACGCAGTTTTTAATAATTAATCTACAGCATCCCATTGAGACGCATAGCATACTTGGCTAACATTGTTAGCTTTGATTCACCTCAGGTTGGGATGGGTTGAGGAATTTATTTAGTAATATGATGATTATTGTGGTTGTAGTTGGTAATGGTGTAGAAATACACCGAATCATACTTGGGGCTTGGCTTACTGTTTTGCCACTTAATCCGTGCATTCAAATGCGGTTGCCCGTCACTGCAAACTCCAAACATCAGTGTTGGTTTATAAAAGGGGATGATTTAATACAGAACTTGTATTGGGTATCATAAAATGTCCAGATTAATACCTATTATTAGAATCGCAAATATATTCCTGTCTGTTAACATTTGTGGATAACAGCATTTATTTCCTTAACAATTCATGTACAGTATTTGTTTTGTAGTTTAGACACGTTTAATACATTTGGTTTGCATAAGATCCATAAATGCACCTTTTCCAGGTCGTTCATTTCGCAGAAATGAATTTTCTGCGGAATCGTATGGTGGTCCTGGGCATGGTGTTATTGGCCACGTTACTGCTCTACCTGCTGCTGCCCTCCATGCGTCATGGCAACATGGAGCCATCCCTCAATGTACAAAGACTTGGGCTCTTAGCCACATCCCCGCTTCCCAACATCAATGTGTCCGTTCGTACAGGACATCTGCCCGGTGACCCGCCACTCTTTTTCAGAGAAGCCTTACCCATTGACGGGGCTGGACGGCAGATACTGCCCAGGTGACAGCACAGCTGACTAAACTCCACAAACCTCTTAAACTCTCAGTTACAACTTCAACTATTAAAGTGAGGTCGATTCTCAGATGAGCGCTGCAACACCATTTTATCTCATTGCAGGCTACAAGTGGTGCTTCTGCATGGCCAGGCCTTCACATCAAAAACATGGGAAGAACTTGGTACCATGGCCCTACTTGCGACGAATGGATATCAGGCCTTAGCCATGGACCTGCCAGGTACAGTACTAATACAACAGTCAAGTTTAGACAAGGTTAATTGTGCTTTAAATGCTGAATTCAATTGTGATGGCACACCCCTAATTTCAATAAAAGAATTGAAGCATTCTTTCCAATATGTGTGATCATGACTATGATGTCACAGCAAAACCTAAAATTGGCTCACCGATGTGCAGCGTGCCTCGTGGTTTAAAATAAGAAATATTTTCTTTGACCAATGGGAAATGATCAGTCTCTATTTCACATTTAAATGACACTTATACAGTATGTATGCAATCTCTCTTAAACACCTCCCCCCCCCCAGGTTATGGTAAATCGCCTGACTCTGAGGCCCTAAAGAGAGATCAGAGTCGAGTGGACCTGCTCTCCAGGTTCATGGAGTCATTGGGTGTGAGGGCAGCGGTGCTTGTGAGTCCTTCCATGAGCGGACATTACTCCATCCCATTCCTTATGAAGAACAGCGCACAGCTGCGAGGCTTTGTTCCCATAGCGCCTGTCGGTACACGCAGTTACACGCCACAACAGTATCAGAATATCCAGGTGAGGAAAGGTGCTACAACACAATACTTTCATGGGATCTAAATCGAAATTCTGATGTAACTAAAATGATAATATGCAGTTTTGATTGCCATTGTCAGGCGGGTGGCACAAGATTTTCTATTAATCTTCATGCCAAGCTAACCAACTACAGTCGTATTTTGACTCCAATGTACTCTTCAGACACCCACCCTCATTGTGTTCGGAGCCCTCGACACTAATCTCGGCGCCCAGTCCCACAAGAACCTGGCCCAGCTTCCTCATCATGCTGTTCTCAAGTTGGACGGCGCTCGCCACGCGTGCTACATGGACAAACCCGGAACCTTTCACCAAGGGCTGATCGACTTTCTTGGCAAGCTGAAGTGAGATGGGCTACATTAAAGATGGACTGGAAGAAAAAAAAATGAGGCGGGACTTGGGTTTGCTTGGTATGAATTTAGTGAGCTTGCTTTCGGCAAAATACAATGACAAAAATGATATTATTGTCATGAGACAATAATTAGAAGCTATATGATATGGATGAAACTGAGGTAAGGCATGATCAGATTTCTTACTCTCCATTATTTATTCATCTTCCTCATGAAACTATGTGTGCAATAAACCCTCACTTGTACCGTCACGTGACATTTCTCTATGCATGAAAGAAAAAAAAAATGGAGTTTGCATCAGTGTTGCCATTTTTGTAGGTGACATGAGAGTTGATGGCTGTAAATTGTGCAGAATGGCAACAGCAGGTGCATGTGCCCTGAGAAAAGCTTGTGGTCACTATTCATTTGAGCCATTCCAACCGAGCGCAAGATGAAAAACAAAGCAAAACAGACACTCTTGAATGGAAAATGTGTGAAAGTTTAATGTATAAAAAGATGTTTGTGTATATGACAATAAAGTAGCAACTAATATACAGTATTTGGAGTGTGGACAGTTTCGTGTATGTAAATCAGTCTCCTAATTTACAATACAGTACAGTATATAAACTTGGAGACTGTTTTGTATGCATGTTGTTGAGCATTTCTCTTACATAGAACTAGACCCAAGGACTGACAACATTTCTGTGAAATCTCATGCTTCTCATGCAAAGTCACGGTTCCTGGTGCTTTGTCTGCAATCACTGACTTCCTCCACCCTTCTTTCACTCGAAGCGACATTGGCATTTATGTGGATAATGGCGTCGATCGCGCCTGTTACTTTTGAAGGGTTGGAGGTCGTGTGGTTGTAAAAAACTGGATGAATAATTGACAGGAATTTTCCACTCAAACAGCACTTTATAATTACTCTGGTTGTCAGTCTGGTGCTAGCAGAAACATTTTACAGTAAACTGAAACCATCAAACAGGGGCAATGTAAACCAGGATATGTGTTCTTAATGGAGTTACTGTACAATAAATCTTCTTGTGTAGCTAATTAAGGTAACCAAACAGCTCCAATTTGAGGAGCTATGCACGATAATCTATTCATTGACCGTTTCCAAGTTATGCAATACCACGTGTAGAGCTCAGCTGTGCTTTAAATGTGACTGTTCGCCTCTAGTAGATTTGATTCAGCATTTTTAAGACAGGTGCTGAGCTTGCAAAAGACAGATTTGATATATCTTCTTCAGCAGGATAGAAAATAACCTTAAGAGCTTTCAAAGACGCAAAGGGCAACATTTATGACCGTGGATTCACAATATTAAAATATAGTGGAAATCAGTTTCGATAACTTTCTTTAGGAAACGTTCACGTGACCGTTATACTGTGTTGTGGTACAATACAACTGTACATTACGGTAAAACGTCTGCGGCAATTTGGAATGATTTCAAAGTAAAACCATTATCTTTACAAACTGCTGTAGCAGGGGCGTGCAGAGACCTTATATAGGGGCAGGTGCTCACAGTTGAAAACGCAGCACATGTAACAATATAAATACTGTATGGTTATTTGTGGCCAATCAATAGAAATGTGTAGCTTCTTTAACAGCAGTGGTTCTCAAACGTGCTTATCTCTAATATATCCAATATTAAAATACAGCAGTTATGTAAGAGGCCTCAGGATTAATAAAAAAAATAATTATGCATACTAAAACACTGAATAGTTTGAACATGGACACTGCTTTTCAATTGGGGGGGGGGGGACTTAATGATTTAATTAACCCTTTCGGGGACAGCAATTACTATAGTGGGCAATTTATCATGTTAATGGGTTACAGGGTGCATGAAAGGGTTAAAACATGTTACACCTAAAAGTGTGTGTGTGTGTGTGTGTGTGTGTGTGTGTGTGTGTGGCGGTGGGGGTGGGGGGGGGTTGGGGGGAGATTTGTGAAACAGTTTTTGAGTGAATGCAAATTTATTGTACTGTACTTAAACATTAATATAACTGAACTGAAAATATTAAAAAACGGACTATATTTTAAGAAACCTTTATACAAGAAGTTTAATTTTAACGTTTGATTGTATTTCATCTTTGAAATATCAGTTTAATTTGTATTTAATTCAGTGATTCTTTGCATACCATTGTACCACACTTTAAAAATCACTGATATTAGTGCTCTATCCAGGGCAAATAGAACAAAACATATATACTATAAAATACACAAAATATGTATATTATAGAAAAATTAATTTAGAGAAAAGAAATTGACTGAAAACAATGTGTTTCTGTATACAGTACTTCATTTCCGTCAGTGCGGGTTTTCTTTTTAAAATTCCATACTGGAACCACAATGAAATGTCTTAGATTTCAGCCAGAATGTAAGATTTTTAGTGTTCCAATCAGAAACGATCACTAACGTCTGACTAGATTTGAATCGGCGGCCCGGTAGTCCAGTGGTTAGCACGTCGGCTTCACAGTGCAGAGGTACCGGGTTCAATTCCAGCTCCGGCCTCCCTGTGTGGAGTTTGCATGTTCTCCCCGGGCCTGCGTGGGTTTTCTCCGGGTACTCCGGTTTCCTCCCACATTCCAAAAACATGCACGGCAGGCTGATTAAACACTCTAAATTGTCCCTAGGTATGAGTGTGAGAGTGGATGGTTGTTCGTCTCTGTGTGCCCTGCGATTGGCTGGCAACCAATTCAGGGTATCCCCCGCCTACTGCCCGAAGACGGCTGGGATAGGCTCCAGCACCGCCCGCGACCCTTGTGAGGATAAAGCGGTTCGGAAAATGGATGGATGGATGGATAGATTTGAATCGCTGTTGTAAGCTTTTATTTTGAAATGAATTTTCCAGCTGTCTTTACCGTACTGCTGAAACGAAACGTCAGGCAAATTTGGAGTGCTAGCGTCTACCACTTGTTTATGCCCGAAAAGCGGCTCGGCGGTTAATTGGCAGCGACGCAGCCCGGTGAGTACTCGTGCTGACCTTCAAAGACCAACAGAATAAACCTATTTGAAAGGCACCTATAAAGTTGAGTTGAGTGTACTCTGCTTGTCAACTACACGGTTAGCGCGTTTAGCGGCTACCTTCCACATTGTACGTCTGTTTTTGCGTTATCAAAAGACTTCGCCATGCTACCTGACAAAGAAGAGGGAGACGGATCAGTAGGAGCAGGTGGACAAATTATGTCTCCCAAGGGTGAGGACCCTTCTGTCAGTCTGTTCAGAGAGTACCTCCGCCTCAGGACGGTGCATCCAGAGCCAGACTATGGTAAGTTTTCAACTTGACATGAGAGGAATATCACGTAACAGACGTAACGGTTAGACTGGCAGACTGTTGTGTCATTTGGAGAGATCCATTATGAGAGCTGCATTAACAATCGTCCGTTATAATGATGACACTTTTACAGAATGTTTTAAAACCTGACACAGAAGTAAAAGAAAAAAACACAAAGTACTCACACAGTATTTTGTTATGTTAAAATACACAAACCCAAACATGGTGAATATACAGCATCTTTCATAAGTGAGTTTACCTCTTAATTTAATTTAATTAAATTTTTGTGTAGATTGTATTATATCTTTCCTTGAGTCTACACAAAAAAAAATTGCAGTAATTTAAAATAGAGAGCTCCAGTCTAATTTTTTTTACTTGGAGCACAGTAGGGCCCTGATCTTAAATTTTAAGGGCACACACTAAGCCGACTAGCCAAGTAATCAAACGTCCACGCCGCTCATTTTCACTATAATTAAATACACAGACTGAATTGGGAGCAGAACTTTGTCAGCAATGAATAAAAGTCAGCAGACTGCAGACCTAATGAGAATAAGAATAAGAAAGCCTTTATTTGTCCCACAACGGAGAAATTCCAATTTAGATTCAATCAATGAATGAATGAATGACACCAGAACCACCAAGCATGGAGTGGCCTGACCACCTAAGGGATATATAAGTATTTTATTATTATTATTATTTTTTTAAATTACTGAATTCTAAAATTAACAGGAAGCCAGTGCAATTGCAAGTTGTAAACGTACTCACTAATTAGATGGTGTTATCTGACAACTGGTTGTTTCAGTGCACAGTAAGAAAACAACAAAAAAAGTCCCAGTAATTAACACCTCACTCTTAAAGGTGTTGCCCATATTCATTGTTTAACACACACACTACGATTCCAAAATACTTGAATGTGGTTTCAAACTCATTTTACAACATTACCCTAAAAATATGTGGCTAACAACCCCGGCTAACCTTTGCTGATCACCAAACAGACCTCCGTCATTTCGCCTCAATTCACTTCCTTGACACCAATTACTAATTTCCAATGCGCCGGGGCTGTGGCGCAAAATGCATATTGGTGTGTTCTTCAGTAAATAACCGAAAATAGGTTTCACATAAAAAAATCCAAGGTAGATTCTTAAATCGTGAGAAGCAAGTGTGCGGGCGTTCATTCCATCTTTAAACAAGCTGTTCATCTTGATGAAACAAATGGTTCAATGCTTTGTGCGTTCTTCTAATGGCTCATTTCTAGATGGCGCACTGCGGTTTCTGGACAGAATCGCAGTGGAACTTGGGCTGCCTATCAAGAAGATAGAGGTGTGTTTCTAAGATTACACATTCTTTCCTTCCAACAATTAGATAACCGATTATTTTCTGTTTATTTGCCACTATAGAATAAAAACACACAATAAACTGATTTTACATACATTAGCATCTCAACTTGGGTACCTTCCAAGCTTTTCAGCTGCAGGACTGACTCCCTGCCAGAATTCGAAATCATATTTGTTGCCAACTAAAATTAATATAAAAGCCTAAGGCTGTTTCAGAGTAAATTTTTGTAGCCTACTTTGCTCCGCTCTTCTACGAGACGAGCACATACTACACTATCTGGTGGCTGTACAGAAGACAGTCAAGTGAGTCGCTTTGCCAGTCCAAATTCGTCGCGGTTTTTGCAGTCGAACGGAGGCTACATGGGGGGGGAGCCTATGAAGGACCCAGCCTGCAAAGGCTCTTTCGAAAGACGCAGCCTACGGCTTTAGACACAACTACTGAATCAGTAAATGATTTATAATTTGCCCCAATTGTCAGTCATTGTAATTTCTTCAAATGCTTTCCACAAATTCCTTCAAGGAGACTTGGTTTGTTTCTCTCGGCAGGTGTGTCCAGGCAAAGTCGTGACCATCTTAACCTGGCAAGGGACGAACCCCAACTTGAAATCTGTTTTATTGAATTCGCACACCGACGTCGTTCCAGTTTTTCAGGTACCCCCCACGCTGGGAGTTTAGCAGTGACTTAACACGAATGCTGCTCAGTTTTTCGCGTCATCATTCGAATCTCGGCTCCGGCTTTCTTATGGAATGTTCATGTTTTCCCTGTGCCTGGTTCGTTGAGGAGTCTAAATCGACTGTAGGTGTGAATGTGAGTGCAAATAGTTGTTTGTCTGAATGTGTCCTTTAAGACACTCTTGCCTCAAGTCAGCTGGGACAGACTCCAGGTCAGCCGCGACCTTAAATGAGGATGAGCGCTGTTGAAAATGGATGCATGGGTGTCAACACTGCTTGCCCATGATTTTCTCTCGACATATCCAAATACAGATTTGTCATTGTCCTCTCCAGGAACATTGGACACACGACGCTTTCAGTGCTTTCAAAGATGCAGAAGGCAACATTTATGGCCGCGGCTCGCAGGATATGAAATGTGTGACAATACAGTGGGTATAAAAAGCCTAGACAACTCTTCTACACGCTATACGGAAAATCATACTCCTCCTCCTCTGTTGTTGTAAACTATGAACAATTCATCCTGCGGATTTCCTCTTCAGACTTGTCTTCTCTGCGCAGGTACATTCAGGCTGTGAGACGGCTGAAAGCCGAGGGGCAGACATTTTTGCGTACTCTGCATTTAACGTTTGTTCCTGGTAAGTCATTCCGGCATTCCTCGGATTTAGTTTAAACCACTCATTAGATCTCTGAGAACATCGTGGGCAGAGAACATCTGCTCAATTGACACTTTTCCTACTCTTGTGGAAGGCGATTGTCCGTCACATGGTTCCATCTGAAATCTAAACTCAGACTAATGCAAATTTTAAAGAGTTTACTGAGCCTTACTTATTTTCCAAAAACCGGTGAGGCAACAACTCAACTATCGTTACGTTCTGATTGTCTTGAAACAAAACCCATAATGTTTAACACTGTGATGATAGTTTGGATACACATAAGACACATCCGACATTTTTAAACTGTACATAGGATAAGAAACACCTCACAATAGGATTCATGCCTTCACTCGCGGCTCATTTGGGCGAATTCCCCAGTTGGACTTTATCAAAGTACAAGCTGTGGAATTCGCCTAAAATGGCTGCTTCAAATCATAAGGGTTGACTTTTACATGCCTTTCAGACTTAACATTTCAGATGGCACCTTTGAGTAAGTTTTAGCGGGTTGTGTTTGGGACCGCCTAAAAAAAAAAAATTCTTTCAAGAAAAACACAAATCTTCTGCCATGTTGAGGCTCCCTGAAAGGCGATTAATTTGTCGGAAGAATAATACATCCCCTGGTGCTGGATTTGTAATAAGAACCACGAAATAGAAATTCTGTCTTTAAATGAAATGCATTTCGATTTGACTATTCTGATGGCTTTTCGTCTTGCAGATGAAGAAGTTGGGGGTGAGAAAGGCATGGAAACATTTGTCAGGCATCCCGAGTTCCAGAAATTAAACATTGGCTTCGCCCTGGATGAAGGTAAATTGATCATCAAGTAAACAACCTCAAGCTTAAACTCTTGAGAGTGCTCAGTGACTTATTTGAAACAAACAGGTTAATGTGTTACGATGGCGCTGAATTTTATCATGTCGGCCATGTGGTATGGCCTCTGATCTTAAAGCATATTTTGATTGATCCAAGTTGCAATTTTAGTTTTTGACCCCATTGAGATGTCACCATTAGGATATGGAGATGAATGGTTTTGGCACTCTTGAATGCTTTGTGCTGTCAACTATGCCAAAAGTGAAATGCAATGCTATGCATTTTTATAGGCGAATTGTGATTAGATTGCGCAACTCACTGTGACTCAATTTTCTATTTGCAACACTAATCCTAAAGAGCTTTTAAAATACTTGATTCAATACTATATGATGAAATGTGTATTATAGAAGAAAAGCAACTTGTTTGTCGAAAGCTCCATAAGCAATTTCAGTCTCCCTTGAAGATGAAATCCTTTGTCACAAAAGTCTTTCCGCATCGCGCGGCCGGACGCTCCCCATCCACCCCCGCCCCCCCTGTCAGGCGCCTGTTCCTTTCCCCGACCGCCCACGCCCCGACCTTTGCCCGCCGAGTCTACCCAACTCTATTACTGACCCACCCGGCCTCAGAACCTTACCCACCCACCGCCGGGTACCCAACTGTCGGAGAAAGGGGGGTTCAATGTCTCATACAGGTAGGAAAATGAAAATTTGACCAACAGTATGTCAAATAAAGGGTTAGCTGATTGTCCCTAAAAATAAAGATGTGCCCTTCCTTTGGCAGCAACGATTTAAACACCAGCTCAGTGATATGTGGCTTTCTGTTCAGCCCGCATATTGCTGAGTGGGCATTAAATCCACCGTGCATCTAATGCTGACTGGAGAAAAAGTCCTTAAAAATTGCTAAATTGGTCCTAAAAAGTCCTTAAAAGGTCCATAAATAAAAAGCAAGTAGAAGAGTGGGAACCCTGTAACACACATGCAATGGACATCCTTCTGTTGTTATGGAGGCTGCACACAAATGATATAGATGGCTTTCAATTGTCATTTAGATTCGTGTTTCTTACACTCTGAGGAAGAAGTGCTTGGTCGAATTGTATTGGTGCTGTAGATTCTACACTTCTGGTTTATAGTTTAGACTCCTTATCTGCTCTGCAGGTCTGGCCAATCCAGGGAACGCCTTCACTGTCTTTTATGGAGAAAGGAATGTCTGGTGTGAGTACAAAATTCAACCTTTCTATGAGAAATGCATCCTTTCAAGTTGCTAAAGTTGATGTTAAATCAAAACAGTGGGTTTTCTTCTTTCCCAGGGATTACCATCCGCTGTCCAGGCAATCCCGGTCATGGCTCCAGGTTTGTGGAGAACACGGCGGCTGAGAAGCTGGTGAGTTTCTGAGATTTGTGTTGGCGTTTGTCCAAACCGACATGCCCAACGCTGGTCCTTTGTCTTTTACAGCGCTGCATCATCAACTCTTTCCTGGGTTTTAGAGAGAAGGAGAAACACAGGTAACAGTGGGAGATTGTATTGAAATGTCCATGTTTCAGATATGTCCTTTCAGAGATGAGGCCTGATGGGGCTGGTGCGGGATTTTGAGCGCGCGTGTGAGTGTTTTGGGCTTGAGTTGCCAGGTGTGAAACTTCATAGAGCAGGGGTGTCAAACTCATTTCAAATTGCATACGGCCTCGGTCGATGTCAAGTGGGCCGAATCATTAAAATTATACCATACTCAGCTATAAATAACCACAATAATATGTCTTCCCTTTATTTTGGTCTAAAGAAGCACAAGAACAACTACTCTATGAATTGCACCTTTATTAAAAATATTCTTTCCGTGTCTCTTATGCATTTTCACTTTTAAAGGATCCTGTGGGCCTGATCGAACCTCCTTGGGGGGCCGGTTCCGGCCCGCCGACCATATGTTTGACACCACTGTCTTAGAGTGTATCTCTTGAGTGTGTGTATTGTACTGCCCCCTGGTGGCACACAACACCGTACTTCAATGGTACAAAATGGAAATGAGTTTGCGTGCGGTTTAAAGTGTATCATCCTCATCATGTGTCAATTCCAGGCTAAACACCAGCCAGTGCCTCACGCTCGGTGACGTCGCAACAGTGAATCTGACTATGGTGAAAGGGGGTGTGGCCTACAACGTCATTCCAGCTGAAATGGACGCCAGCTTTGACCTGAGGATCCCGCCAACAGTCAATCTCCAGGTGAGTGTTTTTACGTATGCTGGAGGAGGTGCGTGATTCGTTCAGGTCAGCTTAACACACACATTGCTTCTTGTCACATCAGGAGTTTGAAAAGATGATCCAGGGTTGGTGTAAAGAAGCAGGCGATGATGTCACCTACAACTTTGCTCAGGTTGGCACGTTTCCCGCTCGGATTCATTACTAACCGCTGCTTGAAAGTTGAATTGGCTGCCACTGTTTTGCGCAGAAACACATGAACCAGAACACGACGTCCACACAAGAGAGTGATCCCTGGTGGAATGCTTTTAGTCAAACCTGCAAAGAAATGTGAGTTGCATGTTCACCCTACCACATCCCGGCCAGACTCATTTTTGTACACCGTGTTATCCCACTGAAATCACTCATGTTCAGGTCATTATGAATTTATGGGAATGAACTAGTAAGTGCAGGTAATTTAATGGAACATATTCAAGCAATAAATATAACAATTCACTTTTTTCATAAGTAAATATCCATGCTAAATACAGTGTTTTCCATGCATGCTAGGGCATTACCTTAATTGCCCCTTACCCCTCCCCCAATTCCACATGAGCTCAGACATATCGGAAGCTCGCTCGTAAGATGGATATGATAGGTAGATTGATACTGTAGAGCAGGGGTGTCAAACTCATTTTTGTTACGGGCCACATTGTACAGTCAAACCTCGGTTTTCGTCCATAATCCGTTCCAGAAAGATGTTTGAAAATTAAAATTGTTCGAAAACACGTCTGCTCACAATGGAAAGCAACACGAGGAAGCGTCACTTCCTCCTGTAAGGAAGGCGAGAGTAGTCAAATGGTGCATTCAAGTGCGCTCAGTTTGTTTGAGAACCGAAATTTGTTCGTCATCCGAGGCATAAAAAACTCGAAATTTTTGGTCGAAAACCGAATTGGACGAGAACCGAGACGTTCGAAAACCGAGGTTTGACTGTAGTTGCGGTTTGACTTGGAGGCCCGTTATGAATTTTGGGAAACATATGAATCATAGGTGTCAAACTCAGGTCCTGGTGGGCCGCTGTCCTGCATGTTTTCCAAGTATCCCTGTTGCAACACACCTGATTCAAATGAGCAGGTTCAATGTCAGGCTTCCGCCTCCACATATTACATACGCAGCGCACAACAAATTGATGAATAACTAGTTTCTAAAATCAGAAGTCAAGAATAAGGACTGTTTTTGTGCATTACATATGACAATTTGAAATTTTGGTTCAGACTTTAGCAAACATCATGGAACTTGACATGTTTGATTTGCTTTCGCGGGCCACATAAAATGACATTGGCGGGCCAGATCTGGCCCCCGGGCCTTGACTTTGACACCGGTGCTGTAGAGTGTTTATTCATCCCGTAAGGGACATTTAATAGCTACACCGCCGTTGTATGGAGCCAAAACGTGGTATGATATACTTAGGCACCTTCATAAAACCCCAAATTGTGGTTTGTAAAGTTTGACACGTGTTATCGTGTCTTGAAAATGTCTGCAGGGATATGACTCTGCAGAAGGAGATATTTCCTGCCGCCACCGACAGCCGTTTCATCCGAGCCGTGAGTCTTTATTTGCCCTCCGTCTGTGACTGTTCCCTCCCAGTTGTTTTTGCAGTCTGTTCCTTTGTGTCGACCCCTTGTACTGTCTGCCCTTTAGGTGGAGATTCCTGCCATTGGCTTCTCCCCAATGAACCACACGCCCATCCTACTGCACGACCACAATGAATATCTGAACGAAAATGTGTTCCTGAAAGGCATCGATGTGTACAAGAAGCTCATCCCAGCTCTCGCCAACGTACCCGCCTCTCCAGATGAGGCCTAAGTGCTCGTTTTTCATAATTACCAAAGAAGTATGACAAGCCACAAATTAGGCCTTGGCAACAGTGATTACTTTGATCATACTCAGGCTGTTTATTTTCTTTTAAAAAGACATTTCCAGTATTAATGTAATGGTGTAATCTTGAAATCGAATCTGCCATGGAGATTCGGTTGTCTGACTGAAATCAAACTCATTAAACAATCACATAAAGATACTGTAGCTACGAATAATTGAAAAGCACTTTTTAAATGAACCTTTCGCTCCTACAATTTGATTTAATAAACTGCATTTCTATAACTCAACTGCATTTATAGAGAACTTTCAAACAGCCATCGCTGCATATAAAGTGCTCTACATGGAGCAACTAACATATACAGCAGTAAAGCAATAAATCAGTAACAAAGATGGTAGATAGCACCAAACAGTAAAACTAAGATCAAATCTGAGTCATGCTGAATCAAATGCCAAAGAATACAAGTGACTTTTGAGGCGGGTTTTAAAGATGGGCAGCGAGGGGGCTTGCCGAATGTTCAGTGGGAGAGAGGGACCAGCAACGGAAAAGGTTCGATGCCCTCTGAGCCTCTGTTTGGTTCTTGGTACTTCTAATAATGTCTGGTCCGAAGACCTGAGGCGCCGTTCAATTCAATTCAATTCAATGCTCAAATTTTCCTCATTTATTTTTCACACTGACATGAAGTTGGAGCGAGTTTCCTGACGGCCTGCAGCATCGACGTTTAACCTCCAGCCGGCCATCTGCTTCAAGGACAGGCAAGAAATCTGTGACATTTAGCAAATGTCATGTTCAGTACATTAGCATTTAAAGCATCTTAATGTGTGCCCACAATTTTTTATTTGTGCAGTCCTCTGTTAGCTGGAGTATTTAATAATTTATTCCATTGATTTAACCATTTTCCCTTCAAAATTGGTTGAATGAAATATTCATTTCATTCATCATCTTACTTAAATAATTTGGTCATTCGTTGTAAATATGTTGAATGAATAAGAAAAATGTCATAGGCATTTAGTATTTTTAAAAATTATAATTTTTTCAATAAATGCTTAATGAAACGTGTTCGACTGGTTAGCATGTCCGCCTCGCAGCGCAGAGGTTGTGGGTTCGAATCCGGGCCCTGGCCCTCCGGTGTGGAGTTTGCATGTTCTCCCCGTGCCTGCGTGATTTTTCTCCAGGTACTGCGGTTTCCTCCCACATTCCAAAAACATGCGTGGCAGGTTAATTATTTGATCACGAAATGGTCGTTTGGCGTGATTATGAGTGTCAATGGTTGTTTGTTTATGTGTGCATAATAAACTGAGAACCAGTTCAGGGTATTACCCCGCCTACTGGCCGAAGTCGGTTGCTTTCCTGTATTTTAATGTTGGTCATGAAGGAGTTACTTGAACAGTGAATGATTGTTTTAGGCAGTACTTGGTGTAAATATTTGATAACCAGATAACAACCTTATAGAGCGTGTTGGAATTGGGCCCTTCCAACAATGACAACTTGAGCTAATCTGAAAAATAAGGTCATGGATACCCAAAAGTACTTCAGGGCTTACCTTGCTCAGGTTCGGAAATTTCAGGTTTTTTTGTTTTAAGACATTTTATCAAAACAGTTTTTGCTAGTGTTTAAAAGATGCAGTAACTGGAACCATACCTTTATTGTTTTACGTATGTGTATTTAGTCCTTCCAATTCATTTTTAACCCAGTGGCTTTAAAATAAATGCCACTACACAGTAATGGGGGACAAAATACATTTATTCCTTACGATGCAAGAGGCTGCTTTAGCTTGAAAGGTGATCTTTTACGTAGACTGAATATAACAAACACGCAGTTCTAAATCCGGTTCGAGACCCACTAGAGTGAAATTGAGATGGAATAAGTAAGTGAGAAATCTCCACTTATTTTTATTTGCAAGGCTGTTTACATGACACGTGTGTTCACATTCACAGTTCAGCTCCCTTTGGAGATCTCGTCCAATTAACGGTGTTTGCCTCTCCATGGGGAACTGGCAGAAAGGCTGCACAGTCAGTAATTAGTCTCGGCTCTCCCCAGGACATGACAGCTGTATTAGCACATGGAGGGGCCGCCAGGGACATGACTTAAAGCTGCACCCACATCTGCCCTCCCCAAGCGAGCATAAATCGGTTCAGTTATCGGCTTTATGATGAATGTATGAAATAGTCACCTTGATTATTGAACACACACACATACACGTATGAGTGTAGGTTACAGTACCAACCTTTTTGAAAATTAGCTACTTCCCTGGCACTGAGATGAATGCAAAGGCCTTCCAGTTTCATAAACGCATCATTTGGGGAAAAAGACTATTGGCTCAAATTGCCTCTGATAAGGTGTTATTAATAGCAATTAATGCTATCCATCTCTGTGAAGATGCGGATCATCCTAATGGTTTGTCAGAGGAATTATCAACAATGATTGAACACAAGAAACGGATAAAGATCAATATGCAACCCTATTTTAAAACATTTCAGTTTTTTCTTCACATTTTCAAATGATCGCTTGCAAAATACAGTATACCTAGGAAATCACACTGGTGAGCTATTTTTAGAACAGGCCCACAGGTTATTTGTGGCCACGTGGGGGGGGGGGGGGGGGGTCAGTTGACAGTAACTGGTGACCACAGCACCATGATGGTATTGTTTGCCTTTTGACTTATTTCAGTAATTCAGTTATGCTTTTTTTTGGGTTTTTTTTCAGTCGAGGCTTCACCGACCTCCTCCAGCGCCAGTCACATCAGGTAAAGCTCAGGGGTCGCGAGAGGTCGACACTGAGGTTCGTACTCGTGGAAATTGAGTACGTTTTCATACAAAAATTAATGTACAGTAAAAGTTGGAGGCGCGCAAAGGAATGGTACAAAAATAATGAACATTTCTTGATTTTTGTTGTTGTTGTTAAATTTCCCCTCATTTGTAGTGACTTAAGATATTTTTTCACCTAAACTCGGGGGATGAAAACAAATCAAACAAATATTAGAATAAAAGTATTCGAAAAAGATACTATGAGGCATGTTTACTGTGTCTTGTGTATCTGAAGCAACATGCACACTGTAAGTCATCCATCCGAGTGGCATTTCTTTCCACTGCGATGGCCTTTTGTGCAGCAACAGTCTTAACAATGTCTCTGAAATATCATGCGTTTAACTGTGCAGACTTCTACTTTACACCTACAGTATGCAGGAATGAATCTCTATTACGCAGTACAAAAAAAAAAATGAAAGCAGCTGTTTGGATTCCTTCACGGTGAAATTGCATACATGTATTGAACATCATTTATAATAAAGGTTTCCAGCAGTTTAGATAAGCCAGAAAGGGAACTGTGCTACTGTGCATGCATCATTGACAACCGCGCTACATCACAGATGCTAAAGGCAGAGGGGCGGGGCTATTTCTTTTGTACTATTAAAAGATTGGTGTAGAAAATGTAACTGTATTATTATTATTCCTGCTCCTTCCTTCTGCTCGAAAGTGTGTAAGCCCCATGTAAATGTTCTCCTCTGGTAGCGTTTTGCATTTGATCATTTATTTGCCATCATTTCTCTTGCTCATACAAAAGAAGAAAATGTAAAATGTCTGGCCAATACAGTACTTAGTTTAAAGTGTTACAACATAGCGAGGACCTGCAGGCTCATTTCCACGCTCCGGTTGTGCTGATTCTGCATGGTTAGAGAGATCGCAGCCTCTGCACCACAATATTTCACTCATACGGGAAGCCGAACTGCTGTCAGGCCAACGATTGCTGCCATCAAATCTATATTCATGAAGACTGTAGCGACTTCTTGTGATAGAAATCATGAATACAAGCAATGTGAAGACGGACGGTTTTCTGTATTAGGGTTTTTTTTTTTTGTTGCCCTTTGGCGGTTAATAAACGTGACAAAGCTGCTATGAATTATTCAACACACATATATATTTATATGTAATTGAACAATGATGGTTTAATTTAATGGGCCCTCAGTATGATAAATGACAGTATGACTATTTCAACACTACTTAAAATACTGTACTCAATATTAGTAATAATTTAAATGTATAGTCCAGTGTAATCAAATCTGATGCTAAATATTTAAAGAACATCTAACTCTAGGTAGCTAAATACAAATTGCACAAAGAGATATGTTTGTCAGCTGTTTAACCCTTTTCCCCCACTGTTTACGAATAGTGATTATTTTTTCCTGTCAGCGCATGAACCTTGCCATTATACACTCGCAGCCTGCACATACTCTTTGATCCAAGAAGCTTGACGTAGCTGAAGCCGAAGATCATTCTTGTGGGAGTGTGCCGTTTGTAGGCGCTGTAATGGTGGCTGGCACATTTGCACCGATTTGGCTGTTCGTCAAGTGTTTGATTATCTGCCCCAGTCGCTGTGTTTTTCCTGTTCAAAGCGAAACAGAAAGCCGTTAATTAGTAAAGTTTTGTGGTAATTACTAGTCCTTTAAGTGCTTCACAACAAACAGCTGCATCATTATGCAAAGCGCTTTTGTATTTTTGACTCGTTTCGTTACGCTCTGTCAAGTCAGCGTCTAATCAGCCGAGATCATTTTCCGTATTCCTTCAAAGTAAGACTCCCGTGTAACAGGAAGTCAGAAAGAAAGGTACGATATTGCAACAAAAAAAAAGAGGCAAATACAGTAAACACAAATTCCTTTTCGACAACAATTACCAACATCTAGAAGTTAAGAGAAAACAAAAACATGTTACCAAAATTATTAAAGAGGATACAATAACGTTTAAATTAAGTAAGGCTTTAAAAACATTTAAAACAATTAAAAATAAAGTATGTGAATATGAGTGAACCCCACCTAGTAATTGTGCCGGGGGATGCTATTAAAATATTTTAAATAAGAAAATGATTTTAATTTGTTAAATGATTCAGAGAGATTGTTCCACGCTATTGTCATATTTATAAATGAAATACCATGACATCCACTACACATGCATATCTGAGAGCAAATGTAGACTTGCCCCAGCACGAAAACGAACCTGCATACGTTTCTAAGAGGTTTTTGGCGGCCTGTTTCACTTTTAGCTTTAGTCTAGTCTTTGTGTCAAGCTGTCATTTTAGTTTTTATTTATTTTAGTCATGTTCATACATTTTTTTTAAATCTAGTCAAGAGTCGACCAAAAGTCTGTGCATTTTAGTGAGATCCAATGGGGCGTACTCGGCAAGATTCTTCTATGGCGCCCCCTTCCATCTCGGTGATTGTACATAACGATTATACATAAGTCCCATAAGCCCCCGAGCATCTGCTCATGTGCCCTAATAGGTAGCAAGAAGGCCTTGCTGGCTCCGTGACCGCCCAGCACTGGAAATCCCTCTGTGTGCATTGACCACATCAGTAAACATCTTGTTCATGTCTTACCTGTCTGATGGTGTTAATCACAAATAAGCTTTGTTATATTCTGTGAAGGATTTTTTTACACATCTCTGAGGATTTTTTCAGATTCCCCTGAGGCTACAGTGTTTACTTCTGTTGCGTTCACTGACTTCGGGCGCCTAGATGCTCCTTGCAGCTCATTTATGGTAAAACAAGCTGAATTTATGCAAACCCCACGTGGCCCTGTAGTTATAAATAAAGCTTCAACTTGATGCTTCGCTGTTGCCTAGTGAACGTGAACGCGCTCTCTTCCGTCCCGTGTGGAGAGAGTGTCGTGGACGCGCCGGTGTGTGTGTGTGTGTGTGTGTGTGTGTGTGTGTGTGTGTGTGTGTGGAGAAAGAAGGGAGGAGGAGGTGGTGATGTGTATGTGGGAGCGAGAGCAAAGACTCTGCAGTGTCTTGGCAGCTGCATTCTACAGTAGTGCATTTCCCCACCGCCGGTGATGCCTTCACGGCCAAAGGCTTTCTCCTCCCCCGCGTCCACTCGTGAAGACGCGGAGACGAACTCGCCTGCAAACTGAGCCGGACACCGGTCAGCTCGACAACGCTGACCTGCTCCCTTCCTTCCGTTCTTCCTCCCTTGCTTCCTTTTCCTTCTCGCTCGCATCCATTCATCCAGCCTCCGACCCGCGCATTTGAATGGAAGATGGCGAGTGGCGGGCGGTGTTTCAGCGACGTCCGCTTGGTATCTCTGCAGCTCATCTTGATGCTCGGCGGCGCGGCGTGGCCTGGTTCGGAAGGGCTCACCTTCCCACAACAGTACACGTAAGTGGATGACATCGTGGAGCAACTTTGGGTCTCGTCCGCTTCACTGACAGAAAGCACAAGCGTGGCGGTGTAATTAGGATGTTATATAATGTGTTCTGGGAATTATTACAGCAATGCGTGAGTGTCTTGCATTTGAAACATGGGCGCAATCAATCAGCCGAATCACTTTGGAATAGCTGGTTCAAAGCATAACGTACATTTTAGGGCATTACGTTTCACGTCATTCTACTTGATAGGCAAAGTACAGGACAGTTGTCTTTCACTTCTGTACTTGTTGGTGTTTTTGTGTTCCGGTTTTACACTTGACGCAGAAAGCCGGCCCAAACCTCCATGGGGCAAAATTTCATGCACACTTTTGTGTGGTTTTACTAACCCACTCGCTGGATAGCTGTGGATTTTGAGCAGATTGGGTTACTTTTACCTAAGAGTAGGTGAACTATTTTGACCCAGCAGATTGTGTTGAAGATTGGATTTGGGCAAGATGAAGTGTTGAAGCTGGTTGCCATTTTGGGCCGTTTTGTTGAGTACTGAAATTTAAAATTGGGGTGACAAACTTGTTTAGGTGGATGGCCTACCCATGAAATGGGTGGGTTGCAACAGAAAGTGTGTCAACAACAACTGCAAATCATATCTTGTATAAGCGACTTTTGGTGGCCCCTGAAAGGGAAAAGTTGCTTCTTCTTAAAGGGGAGGTCAACCCCAAAAATGTCCTTACAATTATATGTTCTATGTGCCTCCACTCATCTAAGCATGTCATTCTGATGAATATTGTGTTTTTGTGGAGTGTATGAGATAAGCAGCAAAATCCACCCATTTTTAACCATCTTAAAGGGCGGCCACACTTGCTGTCGAGTGAAAATGACATCACGGTTGCTCAAGGCTCGGGTAACAACAAATCATGGCTCAGCTTCAGAAAATGGCTGGATTTTCTTACTTGAATCATATTCCACAAGCACAATATTAATCAGAATGCCGTGTTTAGACTAGTGAAGGTGCATAAAACATATTATCCATCTATTTTCCAACAAAAATAAAGACCATTTTTGGGTTGACTTCCCCTTTAATAGGTGTTGGTAGTAACATTTGTATATGTATCAAATAATCAATGTGATGGGTATCAATAACCCTGCCTTGGTTCAACCCCTTTCGGACCCAACTTCGGTTAGCTATTACTGTACACCCAATTTGGGTTACTTTTGACACAGCAGGTTTAACAGTGTTTCTGAGTCGATAGTATTGATTACAGATCATTTATGGGTAAAATGCACTTTGAAGGGTTACAATCCATGCACACATTCATTTTTTATACCACTTATGCAGTTCATCGTCCCTAGGAGCTGCAGCCCATCCCAGCTGACTTCAGGCAAAAGACAGACTACATCCCGGTGCTGCAAAAGCATGACAATGGCTTTTAAAAATACTTGAAAAGGCCTTAACTGCGACCTTGGAAAAAATGTGTTCCTACAGGATGTAAGCGTGAGTATTTTGTTTTGCTCATCGCGTCGATCCAGTGCTTTGAACTTGTAACCTTTTACCTCTCGCTGGTCCAGCACAGCTGGCCCTCAACTTGAGCATTAATGCCCCCACACTCTCCCCACCCTCAAGCAGTCTGCAATCAGGCTCTTCTGAGGGAGAAAAGCCAGATGGTCTACTCATCTCCTGACCTCTCGCAGTCGGAGAGCAGCGGCATGTTTGTAATTCTAGCTTAGGAGCCCTCGATGTGTGAGTGTGATGATTTCATGATCAATTGAATTGTTTCAAATAGATGCACTTCTTGTTGCTCCCACTTATTCACAAGCAATGATCATTTGTGCTGAGTGCTTGGAAATAGCTTCCATGGCCCTGTAGCCCCGATCTCTCCTTGTATGCTCGATCAAGCAGTGGCGACGCAAAAGAACAGCATACATTTCCAATTAAGAATGGATACTACAGAATTAAGGATTAGTCCACCTCCTGTTCTGACAGATAGATTGTCTCAGACATTTTTGTAGTTTTTAAATGTGTATTTAAATTTGTTTTTTTTTTTTGTGGAGTAGGCATTTTTGGGCAATGGATAAAAATGAGGAAAAAGGAGTTGAAATAGTGATTTCACTCAACATATTAAATTTTTTCCATTGATTTTTTTAAAAGCATGCTGGACGTGTGTGCGGGCAGCGTGGGATCGGTTCCCACTCAGTGACTGCGTGAATGTGGGTGTGAATGTTCGTATGTGGCGACCCATTCAGGGTGTAGTCTGCCTTGCGCCTGAAGTCAGCTGGGATAGGCTTCATGAACTCCCTGCGACTCTGTGTGCACTTGGGGTCAACCATGAGGCACTCTAGAGCAGCCACGCCAGCCCAAAGCCCAAGTCCAAACACTGGCTGTCAAGTCAGACTTTTTCATTTACTCCCCCAACCTATTTATTATGCTCTCTTTCGCTGGTTGACATGGGTGCACTTGGGGCCTACACCTAGGCACTCTAATGCAGCCACCCCAGTCCAAAGTGGTCAACATGCTGGCTGTGAAGTAGAAATGATTAAAATCCCCTGTGCTTGCTATTCTGCTTTTCTCTGCGGGAGACGCGTGCACTGGGACGGACAATGAGGCACTCTAAAGCGGCCAATCTAGCACCCTTTGCACCTGATTTTCAGATATTGTCTTCAAACATGTATAATGTATCCGCTTTCCAGCGTCTTTGTGTATTTTTTATGAGTGACTCATACAAACCTCAACAACCGTTCTCTATTGCTGTGTTAGGATTATGATGACTGATTCTTCACTTGTAGCATGACACATTTACAGCTTGGAGCCACACATGCTCATTGGAAAAACTGGAAGAAGTACAAATCGTTGCACTGGAGTCCAATAATTAGCCAAAGTGAAAAATGACACCACCCAAAGGGACAGAAAGGGACCTTCATTTGTTACAGAGTAGAATCGAAGAGGATGCGGTAGACAATAACGATTTACACCAGAGCAACGCTTTACTTAAATAATGAATCATTAGGCAGTGATGAGTTGATCAATATCTGGCAATCATTTATTCCTCATTAACGCTGAAGCAGCTGCACTGAACAGTAACTCGTCTTTTATTTATTCATGATTACATGAACGTTAGTCCCTCTTTTTGTGACACCCGCCTCCCTAATGAATGTGGTCATTATCTCTCCACTTCTTAACCTTTGAGCAGTGTCCCAATAAATGGTGGACCACATGACACGATTCATACTGTTATAGCTACTTTGCAAAAAATATAACAGATGACATATTTGCCAGGGCCATTTTGATTTTTTTTTCTGATGTGTACTAAACAGCTAATAGCAGCCAGGAAAAAAAAAAAATCCCTGCAGGTCCTTCAGTGTTGCTGTCCGCCTCTTGGCAGCCTCCCTGACCAGCTTTCTTCTCATCTTTTCATTAATTTTAAAGGGACATCCAGTTCTTGGTGATGGCACTATTGTGCCATATTTTTCTCCCACTTGATGATTGGAAAATAAATTTCGCGTTGCCATCAAGCAATTTCAAGAACATTTGCCGTTGTAGCAAACGGCGTGACAACTTCAGGCCAATTTGTGTTTAAACAGCTGTCATTGCTGCTGCAGTGATTTTCTTTACTCTTTTCTTCCTTTTTTCTATGTTCTGAAAATAAGGAATCAGACAGAAATGGCAGACTGACCGACGGTTTTTTTTTTCTCTGGTGAATGAATTATATTTTGTGATGAGAAGCACCCGCGGTTGCATTTTAAAATCTTCCTGACACTTGCGGGGGTTTATATATTCTTATGTTGACATTCAAGTGAAGAGATATTTTGATAAGCTTGTCTAATTTTAGAGGCACTGATGCCCTTGGATGCTCATTTGTTAAATAATGCCTTACATAAACATCTCTTTTTTAAAAATAGCGTTTGTGTTGGCAGCCCTCCATTATCACATGCAGAAGACTGGTTGTTCTCTCACAGCCACTACTGAACTAATCATTGTTGTTCTCAAAACACGCAGCTCCTGCAAAAATGGTATTTTGAAACCAAAAGGAGTGACAAGAAGACAAATGTGAAAAACTAGCAGATGTCCACTGTTACTGGGAGTTTGTACTGGTCATAAGAATAGAAATGACATTTTCAAGTTCTTTGAGGAAATGCATCACAAGCATGTTCTGCCAAACTGTTTGAAATGTGATTATGAGCAGCAACTAAAATGATAGTAAACTAAATGAATACACCAGAACGTCCTGTACAAATCTGCAAGACACAATTTTAATTCGAAACACTTCTTTCTGAACTACTTGATGACTCCATGCAATACTGGACTACATATTTCACCGTCGGTAAGGTACGACCCGATGTTGGTCATTTTGCAGACGAGGGCGGGCCGGCGGTTTTGTCAGTGGGGTGGGCTGCGCCGCTGTGAGAGAGGCCACTTCCCTTTTCAATCATATGCCAGTAAATGAGTTTGGCACGCTAACCGCATGCTCAAATTTCGACACGGCGAAAGGACATGTAAACTTGGAGACCAACTCCAACATTGCTCATATGTGTACCCCCCAGTGGCTGACGTGTGAAACAACTTCAGCTTTAGCCACCAAATTCCAATTTCAAATTCCTTGAGGTGCATCTCCAAGAAATTTCATCTGCTACGCTGGCCTGCTCATCTAGTCATAAACCGGAAGAAAGCCTGGCTATGAAAATCAGAATCCAAGGGCACTTGTGCCACCGTGCAGATGCGCTGTCTAAGAAAATAGAACCTTCGGAATTATATTGGCTCCTCCCACCTGTTCCTTATCTTCCGTGAACCACGAAGTAGCCCGCTCAGTAACAAACAGATGGCCACAAAATTAATCGTTTTCACATTTAGTAATAGTTCATCGTTGGTTTAGGTCTGTGCTATCCTTAGTGGCATTCTACTCTCAAAGATCATTATGGCATTGCTAAAACAACAAATGTAATGGTGGCCTAAGATTTTTGTACTGTATTACGAGCAATGCGCAAGGCAATTGTCGCGTACAAAAGCAAACTCTTTGGTGCACGCGCAGGTAACACAGTTCTAAGCATCGAGCGGAAATTCTCTGTGCGCTGCAGTCAGGCTGTGATGTTTATCTGCAGGATAATGCACTGGGCGAGGCGCATCGAGCAGGAGATTGACAGAGTCTTTCAGCACATCAGTGGAGCTCAGCAGTTGAAAGGGGTGAGTCTTATACTCTGTTTTCTTTTTATATTCAGCTCTTACTCATTCAGGACACATTAAGTCCGCAAGACGCGCAGCAAGCCGTGTGCAAAATAAGTGCAGATCACAGGTGCATATCGCATAGCAGCAACTTCTTTTTTTCCCTTTGCTTCACATTTTCTGGGCAGAGCAATAAACGTTTGTTCCTATAATAACATTGCATTTTGCTTGAACAGACAAACATCCGTTGCAAAAGCTGAAAAACCATCTTCTGTTTTAAAAATGCAATATTTGATCAATTTTGCATCAACATTCCACCAAAGGAAAGGGGAAGAAAGGGCCTACGCGACAACTGCTGTGTCATAATCCAATCAGATTTCGTAAAACATTTTATTGAAAAACTTTATACTGGAGAGCATTTCACATTTTTGGTTGTAATTTGAGTGTGCGTGTGTGTGTGTGTGTGTACCCCCTGGCACAAAAAAGAAGTTTGGGCCGCTGCATGACAACATTATTGAATAACAAATTTTGTATGTTTTTATTAATTTACTTTATTTTTATTTATTCTTTTATTTTATTTACCTTGTCTTTCATTTCATAAAATAATCCATGCTCTTTATTATTCTTATTTTTAGATGATGAAATTATGATTTATTACCAATTATTTAATCAAATAAATATAATTGCACATGTAATATTGTACATAATTATTGTACAAAATAAATACATTAAAAATACAACAACAACTAAATTAATCAGTGCATTGCCTGCACGTTGCACACGGGCCATATTTTGCCCACCCCTGTTTTGGAGAAAATACTGTAATCTGGGTTTTGCTGACTTTGATCCCAAGGGGAGTATCAGGCTCAAATTCAGCCTGATTACCATTTCATATGTGCCTTCTTTTCCCTCGCTGCTTCTTAATGGAATACCGCAGGCGTCAGAATTAAAGAAAAAAAGGAAAAGGAAAAGCAAAATAGATGCCGATCTAATCTTTGATCCCCACTGATTGCTCGTCACATGTGGAGGTCCATCTCCTCGCACGACTAAGCTTATATTTGCTTTCGAAATCCATCTGAAATCATGATTATAATTCGATTAAGCATTGTTGTCAGCTGGGCTGGAAGAGGCTACCGTCCTGGCAACGTGGAGCACGGATCATGTGAGTGGGGGCAAGAGAGGCGTGCTCGGGGAAGAAGTGTGGGAGCGTGGGCACATGTCCTCTCTGTTTGTGTCACAGCGAGCAGATGGTCAGCCTGCAGCCTGCACCAAAGCCTGGATGCAAGCTGCACATGGTCATTCCAACCGCATTAATTCCTTCGTGCTCAGGCTGCTGCAGACAATGATGAGGAAGAGCTTTACGAAACAACATAATTGCTGTGCAAAATTCCTGTCTTGCGTGACGCAGCCAATGACAAACGAGGCCTTGGACCAGCAGTGGCAAATTAGTTCTCCTCAGTGGCCATATCGTAGCTACCGTTCAAATGACACGAATTGCGCCACTTCTGTTTTGTATGCAGGAATAGATGGGATGACATATCAAATAAAACAACAACGGCTTAAATCTTTTTTGGGGGGGAAAGTGAAGTGAAGGGAGTAAAGTCAAGTAAGGTCAAGTAAAGGGATTCCCCCCGTCAAAGCAAACATCAAACAAAGAGAATTACTCATAGCTTTGCATGATAGCAGTCTTTTTCAAATAGTGTGGCGGGGCCCCCTGGTGGGCGCGGGCGATGCCAGGGGATGCATGCGCGACCCCACGGAACGTGTTTATTTTTTAAAAAGTGTAATTATACATCTACTACAGTAGATGGCAATAATGCACAGGGACTATTAGCGCTAAGGTGATTTTTTTGTTTTTTTTTCACTGCGTATGCACACACACACACACACACACACACACAACAGAGCAGGAGATGTTAAGTTTAGTGAACAAACCCTTCAGAGACTCCATGGAAAAATATTTACTGGAACAGGCATGGGGAAAAAATAGTTGCGTCGGTGTCCAGATCACAATTTTATAGAGAAATGATATTATTTGTACGACTGCCTTACAGTAAGTCCGCTTAGCCTAATGCTAGCAAGTAAGCAATGCAAAATGCCATAGATGGGCTAACAAATGCAATCCATTTGGTGGTGTAACGCTTTAAACAGATATTTGAAGACAAATGTTGCAGCAAGACACGGATAATATACCAATACTCACAGTCATACATTCTTTATCCTCTGCAAAAAAAATGACCATTCCTACTGCTAAATGAATCAATGACAGTAGTTGCAAAACTCTTTGCCGTTTCTGCTGCTGATATTTGCAGTCATTCATACGTGTATTTTTGATACGGTGCA